>JAMPIT010000258.1:15265000-15865000 GCA_026261815.1 Monarcha castaneiventris obscurior
AAGAATGAGGCTACTAGGACAAACACAGGCGTTAGACAGTCTGCTTTAATATTCTTGGGAAAGGTATACAGGCTTCTAATCTAACACCCCAACAGCTGCAGTGAGAAATTAGTGCACAGGCAGAACTTCTTTGTTACCTTGACATTAGCATTGCTAGTTAGCCTGGAAGTATGTTTACAGTAAAATATTTCCCAGTCTCCTAGTTCGTACACCTGCAGTACCTGCATTTGGCATGCTAATTAAAATTGCATTGCAGAGTTTTACTCATGCCTTTGCCTCTTTTCTTGGATTTCATCCCCTTTTTGCAGATGGCTTGACTATTTTTATTGATTTATTTGCTAAACCCAAGTCACATTTATCAGTCTTCTGTCCTATTGGCAGAAAACCAGAGGTTTTCTGATTTTCTTTAACCAGAGTTAAAGAAGAGTGTCAGGAAAAGTTCCAGATACCAGTTGAAAGATAAGGCAGGAGAAAAGTGGAAAGATTTTCCAATTCTTACTCCCTCACATCCTCCATTTAACAAAGGGATGGGATATTCTGAATGACAGATAGTACTGAGTCCACCTCCTTGTTGGAAGGACCCATTCAGCAACAACCATGATATGAAGGTACAGATACCAGCCCAGCACACATGAAGTCCATCTCCCAGCTGCTGGGTGCTGTAACTAGAGAGCTGTCACATCCAGAAATCCCCTTTCGACTTGCAGTTCTTAGATTCACATGAGACTTGCAAGAGAATGGGCTGAAGAGCAGATTGTGAGTTTCATTACCGTTTCCTTCCTCCTACCTCCCCTTGTTCCCAGTCCATTTGTACTTATTGCTAACAGAAACAGTATCTCTACTCCAGCTGGACTGAGTTCCAGAAGCCACAAAATTGCCCTGAATTTATCAGTGGTAACCTTATTTTAACCTAGGACTAATCTAAAGGAACAACCATGGTGAAAACACTACAACTTAATACAAAGCCATAAAAAAGGATGCACAAGCCAAAGAAGAAGTATGGACATAATAATGCTTCTCAGAGACTTGCTTTTAAATGGCCTAGTTACTGATTTTATGATAAGGCACAGTTTGCCTTTCTGATTTGCATGGATAATGAAGCAATTAGCAGCTATCATATATAAAACATGTTAATACTTCATTAGACACCAAACAAAATGGCATAATGCTCAACATATAGTGTGCAAGCTCCAGCTACTTGCTGACTCTATTTCCATGGAGTTTTAATGGGATCCCAGTTGGTGCATGCATTTTGCTCCGTCAGATTATTGTGAGTTTGCTATGAAACTTTGATGGGCTGGCAATGGGCTTCCTTTCCCACCCTTTTGCAGCTACTAAATTTCTTTTCAAATTGTAATTTTTGACATTCGAAACAGCTACTTGTACAGTGTCACAACAGCAAAGCAGCAATTACATGGGGTCTGATATTTCTCATGAAAATTATAACAAAAAATAGAAACACATCCATAAAGTCTGCTACTTTAAAGACCAGTATTTGGATTCAGAACAGAGTCTGTACTTTTAGGATCACCAAATTAAAATGTAGAGGGCTAAATACACAGAACTGTTTTCTCTGATGTGAAGAGGAAAAAGCAGTGCAAGAGACTACATTTCAAAACACTTGTCAGGACTACTTCTCTAATGACTTCATGCTGAAAAGCCTAAATGTCTGAAACAAAGGCTTTGGGAAATTCTTCAAGAAAGGACAGCATAAGAAGAGAGAGACAGCACCATATATGTATTTCTTATATTTAGGTTTTGAAGAGAATTACAGGGCTGCATTGGAACATATGAATTAACCTATTCCCATGTGCTTTGGATGGCAAGGGCACATGGCATTTGTCACATCCCTACTGGAATAGCGCATGTAATAAAAACAGATAACCAGGACAAGAAAATTAGTATTGGGACCAAGCCCATATTTTATTAGAAGCTCTTTCTTTTTCTTTCTTTTACTCTCTTTCTACAAACACAAACAAGCCCTGTGAAAGTATCACAGTAAGGGAGCACTAAATTAAAAGAGCCAACCACAATAGCATTAGCATTAGAGGTTACAACAAATGAAATCATTGCTGGGAAAAAATCCTAAATGCATGCATCTCCACAAAGAACTTTGAAACAATGACTTTAGTCCATAGGGAAATGCTGTGGTATATAATACAGTATCATTACAATAAAAAAGGAGCCATGAGGCACATCACTAAGAGAGAAAACAAATCAAAACAAAACAAAGAAGAAAAGCAAGCAGCTTATTGTGTCCCTGCCAATGGTGAAGTAAACAGTACATCTGTTTCAAAATTCAGACCCCTACATCTGACCAGGAGTAAAACTGTCCATTAGAAAACAGAGTCAGGAAAGGTTAGTGACATTTTGAGTGTCTAGTTTCTTTCTGCTTTTCCCTTGCACATAGAAAAGCAGTTCTGACTGCACATATCTATAATAAATTCAATTGTTAAAAGAAAATAATTTTACAAATTCCCTTTTACATTAAAAATACTCTTATCATAAACATGGAACATACTGTGTACAGGCAGTCTGTCTGACTTAGAGCAGCTGAGTTCAGCCTGTGCAAGATAACCAGGAGTAATGGTTTTTGATAATCAGGCCACAGTATTAACATAACATGAACCATAAATGCTTTTGTACTATGTCTCTGGTTAAGCTACCAAATCTCATTGGAATATTAAGGAGGAAAAAGCTATCTTCCACTTTCTCTTCTAAATTATAAAACGTGCTTCAGAGTATTTCTCCAGATGCCTATTTTGAGCAGACACTACAAAAACAAGTATGTAGTACAGGTGATTAATGGTTGTATCTCTTAAATAAACATCTGATCTGTAGTATCCAGTTCAAACTCAAATGTTGCTTGCTGGGTCAGATTTTTGGTTCCATAGAACTTAGCTGTCAGATTCCAAGTGCCAGTTATGCTGGCAGGGATCAGTCTGCTTGGGAAAATAGAATTCAATTGCTTTGGAAAGAGGAAATTCCATTTCAACAGGTTTCATCAGTCCTCTGCTTCTATAGCATTAATCTGAAGGCACTTATTTTGACTGAAGTCAATTGTGGAGAAATCCTAAATAATGCCCATTTTCATCAATATTATCAATAAGTTATACATTAAAAAAGTAGTATCAATGCTGAGATTTGGGGAGTATTTTACAACACATCAGAATAAGTTGACTCAGAAATTCACCTTATGGAAAACATGCTGCTGTTCAGAAACACAACCCATACATTACAACTAAATTTCGTATTAGTATGGGGCAATGGTAACTACAAACCTACAAACTTTACAAAGAAGCAGCATCACCGTAATATAATGCTTACAACAACCCTGCTTCCGTACAATAAATAAATATATTATATAAATATAAAAGCACAAAAAATTTTGACATTACAAAACAAAATTCTGGTTGAAACATACTCATACAAATATATTATTGTTTGAATCGTTTATAAGGCACTCCAACATCAATGGCTGGTGGAATACAAATCAAATAACATAGCTGACCTTCTTGGTATTTTGCATTTACTTATGGTAGGTGAAACAGTAAGCCAAGGCCCATTCCTAACGAGTTTTGATCATCAAAAAATCCATGGCAATTTTAACAAGAACACGGGTGTTAAATTAATCACAATGAACTGGCCGAATTCCAGTTCTGGTAATTACATCCTGCATACCTAAAATTCCCCCTGCAGTTTCAGCTGGAGAAGTTACTCTCTGCTTTTCCTCTAAAACAACACTGCATATAGTCATGCTACTAACATAACTTTTGGTCCAAAATGTTTCATTTCAGTATCAGGCAAATGGTCTGAAACGCTTTTGGGTCTTCTCAAACTCAAGATACCTTAAAAACGCAATTGTTTTGGTATGTTACTTCATCCAACTATTTTTTCCCCCCTCATCACACACATATTTATCCTCTGCCCTGGATGCAGTGGAAGTATCTATTTATCCATCACTTCTCCAGTTAAGAAAACCTTGCATGTGCCTTCCACAACCCTAACCAGCAAAATCAAGCATCCGACTCATCTGCCACGGAGTCAGGTGAAAGAATGCAATGAGCATCCTCATGGGCTCTCCAGACAAAGAGAAAGAAAACTCACTTGGCATCTTGAATATGGGTCTTACGAAGAGCACAGGCACTCGCTGCCTCTGCTCTTTCAGAAGCAAGCAAATAAAAGGACTAGGATTCCTTCTCTACTCTTAGACACCAGAAAAATGGCAGGCATGGTAGAAGTGCTAATTCTTTCCCTCCCATCAATAGTTACATACAATAATTCAAAGTCCAGTATCTATCTAACCAATTAACCAGAAAGATCTGGACAGAAACCAACTGTGGAAGTCACCATTAATTTTTAAAATAGCTAACTATTAGGCCTTATGCTCTGCCAACATTGTATCAGAATCCTTCATATAGTCACCAGAAAAAGACTCTTGCTTTTGCAGAAGGATATAGGATAGTATACGTAAATAAATGTAAATACAGAAAGGCCAAAGACAGAGTGAGAGACCAAGAACACACTGCCACATAGAAAGAGAATGTGCCTGTTAAGGTAAGACAAATACAGGGGACAGGGAGACATGCAGATGCTGGGCTGCTCCAGGCAGGTGAGGGTAGGCATCTGTCAGTCTGCCACTGTGGCAGCCTCCTCTGAGCTGGCCTTGCTGGCTCCTCTCCAGGTAAGCTGCTTTCTGAGCTGAGAACAAATGTATATTGTACAGAAGGCTGGCTAGAGTTTTCCAAGTTTCTATTAAGGCACATTTTGTAGGTGATAACGTCTCTAAGTGTAACAAGCAAAATATTATGAATTGATTTCAGCATGAGCTATTCAAGATAAGACGGAATAGAAACAGTGGCTGAAGTAGAAGTGTTTAAATGAGACACAGGGTCTGTTCCTTGCATCTGACCTCTGTAGATAAGTGATAAAATTATACATGGCTGCAACAGTATTCTGTGTCAAGAGTATTAAGTGGACAGCTTCTAATTACCTTTAGCTCATAAAGCTGGAGAGTTTGATCTATTGCTTAAAAGCTTTTTAGTTTCATTTTTTTTAATCAACAATTCTATTTTTAGCAGTTGTTTCTAAGATGTTTTTCCAGTAAATGGGTGAGTAGAAAGGGTGGTTGAGGGCCTGGTTAGCTATCTGGCTCACCTCCCAGGATGCACAACCACAATTCCAGCTCAGTAAGAATCTGCTGATGTAAAATGAGACTCTGCTGGTTTTAACACCAGCAGGAAATTAAACTACAATAAAGCCACTCCCCTTCCCCTGCCCCTTCCCATAAGGGAGGGACAAAAAGGAGAGACTATGGGTTGAGGTAACAATTTATTAAGAGCACAAAGCAATGGAGTAAGACATGCTCAATATAGTTATATATTAACAATAATAATAAATAATTAATATAGCAATATTAACAGCAAAAATATACAAAAAAGAGGTGTTTTACCCACAAAAAGGTATTCACCATGGGAAACAATACCAAGATGGCAGCCACTCTGTGCAGGCCATGCCTGCGTGGTTTCCCCAGACAAAGGCGATGTGTGGCCGTTCCCACCCATCGCCCTCACACCTTTGGGAACAAAAGCAGTATGATGAGGGAGCTCCCAGGGCGAGCACTTCCCAGCCCCCACCCCAGACAGCGAAGAACACCGATCTCCTGCCAGCCGCCTCCCGGCTGGCGCTGTTGCTTCAGCACTAGGAGCGATTGAGTTTTCGCCATTGTCCCTTCCAGCACCAGAGGTCCACAGGGGCAGTCCGGAGACAACAGGAGGGGGAACTGGCGAGACGGCACAGGGACAGAGCCTGCAGGAGTTAATGCCAACACTTTGCCAGAGCAAGGCAAAATAGCCCTTTCTGAACAAAACCATGGCCCCCAGCAATGACATGCCTGGTATAGAATAACAACCTGGTCACACCCACACAGCACTAAACTCCCCCTCCACCATAACCAGGACAGAGATAAAGGCACTGGAGTCTGGGAACCCTACAGCAGTGGCCATATTTTCTAGCAGTCTTTTTTCTTCCAGTTGCAACAGTGTCCAACAATATCTAATGCATTTTTTATCCATGTGGTGGGATTCAGTGAGAGGAGGACATTAATGCTCCCATGCTTTTCTAAACATGGCTGTCATCCCTGGCAACACTTTCCTATGTCCCTGCTCATGGTGTAGGGAGCTAGGACGGGAAGGCCTTGACAAGGTGGTTACTGGGCGTGAAGAATCCAAGAACTACGGAGAGGGGAAGAATGGCAGTTTGTGTTACTAGTACAAACATACTGCTTGGTTGTACCTTCTTCCAATGGCTCAGGAAAAGGGCAGTTTTGATTTCATTTCACAATCCCTCACACTCTGGGAAAAACAATGGTGAAAGGGAAGTGAAAAGACATACAACAACTTCTGAAACTCTGCCACAGGATACTAGAAGTACAAGTCATCCACAAAGATCCAAGACTTTTCACTAACACAACTTTTATTAAAGGCTGCAGTGTTATTCTTGGGATCAAATTTAATAATCCAATGGTACTGAACCTCCTTGTGCTTCTGGGGTATTGATTAATCCTTTGATGCTCATTTGGCTAATATGCATGTGGGCTATTCATGAACTAATTTTCATAAAATTCAGATCAGAACGGTATCAAGCTATTCTCTCACTACAGCACAAGCAATCTAATAAAAATATCCCCATATGTCATAAGTCAGATATTAAAAAGAGGAAAAAAACAACACAAAAATCATGGACTTCATGACTCTCATGAGATTACAGAAAAGATTCATCCTTAGCTATAATAGGAAAAATGACCTTGGCACAGGGCACTTCCTGAAAAACGAAGGACTGGCTGGGGTTAATGGCCTACAGCTTTGCCTAAGGCCATCAAGTCTCCCAGTCAGTCATTAATCCCCCGGAAGTACCCTGGTGCCTTGATCATTTCTACTTAATTAAAGTCAGTGATCCCCAGGATGCCTCCATTTCACCAGGAGACTCTTTCTAGTTACTTCAAGGAATGTGCCTCTCAACTCCCTCCCTTCGCTTCTCTCTCTCTCTCTAGATACTTGACATGACACATTCCAATTTCCTTTTTAATGGTCAATGTTTAATATGGCTTACAAATAATTATTTTTTCTTTCATCTTTGACATGAACCCTTGGTCCAAAATTGAAAAATTAATTCTTCTTTTTTCCAAGGGAAAAAATACATCTGTGGTTCCCGCATGAAGGACACTGAACCCAAAGTAAATAACTACCAAGGTTTAAAGAGCTTCCATCTTAAAAAACAAACAAAACCAAAAGCAATACATCTAAATGAGGAGAAAAAAACCCCAGAATTATGTTGTGGAGATGAGCAGAAATCACACAGAATGATTTAATGGAAAGTCAAAAATGAGAATTTGCTCCTATTGCCTTTTTCCCCATCCAAGTCTGGAAGCACTTATGAGAGTTAATTTAATGATTATCAGTGGCCCCACAGACTTCAGTGGAACTACGCATATGCGAAGAGGTAAGTACTTGTGTTTTCAGAACCAAAGCCTATACTTACATAAACTAAACCAAACAAACCAGAAGGGCCACCAGTGTAGCTCTCTATTTGTTAACAGCCTGTTTCAGTTTACAAAACACAGACCTAGACTTCGAAATTTCAAATGATGATCTGAAAACAGGCTACATGTTAAAATTACACTCCTGTGTACATTTGATAATTGAGGTACAGAGTTAGGTCAACATCATATATAAGAGCCTGAGATGCATTCACTATCCCAAAGATCTGATAACCCAAGTCCTGATCTTTCAAATCTTCAGTATCCCATGTGGTAGGAGGCTGCAGTGCATCTTTAAATTAATATTTACACTTAAACTTGTACTTACTATACAGGGTTTATGCACCTGATGATTTTAGTATTTAAAGTCCAATTTAGAACTCTGCAGCCTACCTCTAACTCTGTAACAGACTGCACCAACACTATAGGCAATAGTTCCCTTGGTTGGCCTAAGTTCATGACAGGATTTTAACTTTGTAAGGGAAGCCAACAGCTATTCCAGACAACAGCAAAGGAGGCATTCCAGCAGCCTTTCAAAACTCTACATTGCAATAGGTCATGATGTGTAGCTACTCTGGCAAAATAGCAAATATTACAAGTATGTGCATGTATGTATGGCCCAGCACACAGGATGGACAAATAAATACCTATAACCTACGTGTACACACTATACACTGCGGGGGGTGGTGTATACACAAGGAGAGATAGAGAAGGCATGCAGAACTTTGCAATTTCTTAATACTATCACAGAACAAGAATATAACTAGACTGATTCATTATCCTAGCAATTTTGCAGAACAACTTGACAAGCTTGTTGATTCTCTACAAGTCAGAATGTTCCATAAAAAAAGAAAATAAAACTGTCATATGATAGTCATATGTATTGAGTCAGTATTACCAATACTTTATTTCATGCTAGTCAAAAGCAATGACTTAGGAAGTTAGACTGTGAATCCAAATGCGTTCACATTGCACACATTGCATCATAACTGACTGCTTCAGTCACTGACAGCATAACTGACCTTGATTGCTATTGGTCTGATCACAAATGTATATTTTCCTCTCATGATTATAATAGCAGTTACCCGTGTTTTTAGGATATTTTTTGTAACTATTTAACACCACTTTCAAGGCATTTATGCCTGCTATAAGAACAATTAGTATTAATTATTCCAGCTGAAATAGCCTGTAGGAGTTCCAGTTCCTGGAAAGACTTGTGTAATAGAATTTCCCAGTTGCAACAAAAGAAAACTCACATGTGCATTGAATATACAAGTTATTTAATTATATTCAGATCATCACCTCAGTGATTCTTCCGCAACATTACAGATGCTATAGTTATCATGGGTTCCTTTTAAAGTTGCCCTTTCTGGATATAAATAAACCTTGATAAAGTCTGCCCAATCTTTTTATTATTTCAAGTTTGCCATCACTAACACAGGAGGTGAACCCTCTCCAAGGAAGGACAGCTGTGCCATAATGAAGATGTCATGATCTTGATAAACATAAAAGAAAGAGGTAATTCAAAATTTTGAAAGCTGCAGGTCTGAATCCAAACTTTTTCAGAATACTGACTTTCTCATTTGCTATTTTGGTTTACAAACAACAAGCGAAATTACCCTATGCTGAATAGGCCTCTTTCTTGAATTTATCAGGATGGATGAAAGAGCTTTATGCCTCTCAATTAGCACTAGTCAGAAAGAAGTACATCCCCACGCAATGCAGAATATTTGCAACCCTGAGATGGTTTCTATCCCTGAATAAGTACACCCTGTTTATGACATTTAACTGTTCATATTTCATTTGCTACTCACCTTTCAACAATGATGCTTCTCTTACAATGGAACGAGCTAGGGAAGAATGACACCAAGTTAAATGTAAACCTTTTTTGGTACCTCCTATACCACAGTATTGCTTAAACATTACTATTTGCTGAACTACACTCACATCAAGCACAACATAGCATAAAAACATATCCCATCGCATGCTCTTCCATTAGACAACAGGACATTTCAAAAGTTTGAGATGGTGCCTGCAGGAGCTCAGTTGTGAAAATAGGGAACATATATCTTGTAGATTAAAATGCTTTATTGGTATTAACTTGTAAATTGGTATTAACAACTGGACCCATGTATTAAAAGAAGAGTAGTTTTACTAATCATTCTGCTGATCGAAGAAATAATTTGCTAAGTGGACAAACTTTAAGCCTCTCAGTGAGGACAAACTTTGAACAGTTAAATGATGCTCTGGAAGAATTCCTTCTCTTGAGCTCCAGCTAAAAGACCTGTAAAAAATTGTTATTTCAACACTGAAGCAGTTTAAGTGACTGACTGAAACCACAATGTATAAGAAGCATAACTTGAGCTTGGCAGATCAGAGCCAAATAAAAAGTGATGATAAGCGACATATCTAACAATGTACTCTCAGTGTCTTGTCATTAACACAATTATGTCAGTACAGTCAATCAGCACTTTGCCTTGACTTTAAAGTAAGATCGCGAATACATGTTTCTAGATTTGGAGGGAATAGGGCAGAGAAGAATCACTGAATTTAAAGCCACAGTTATTCATGGCTTTTTAGGAAAACAAGGTTATCCATTTATTATCTGCTTTGTGCTGGAATAACGCTAAAATGATTCTTATGAGTTCAATACCATCTGTAATAGCCCTCTGGCTATACAAAACAAAGGGACTCAAGATGAAGCATTCCTTTCACGAATGAGAAACTGATTTACTACCTGAAGTGATAATTAATGCCATTCAATTTGGTTTCGAGTAGGGATGAATAGGATAAAATGACAATGCTTTCCTCTTGAAAAAGGTTCTTTGCTATGTGCTGGGAGGACTGACAAACATATGCCATCAGCAGTGGCAAGTGATGGCATCTGCCAGAATTAGCTATCCTAAGCAAATGATTATGGAAATGGATCACCTTTGTAGCTTAGTGACAAATTCTGTTTAGAGGCCCAGATAGGCAGAAGCACATTCACTGGACCGAAGCAGGGATATAGCCCCTGTGCTACTGTGGTTCACCACAGCAAGAGTTTATTACAGAATGTTCTTCAGGTAAAATTTGCCTGCATAGATTTCCACAAAAGATCTGCCTGCTTCAAGACATCAGTTTATTTTGGATAAATTATTAAAATAATGCTGAGACCCTGGCCATAAGCTTCCAGATGTTGGGATGTTCAGTAGATAAGCTTCCTAAAATCCTTAGGTTGTGCCTTACATGAACAGCCATCCTGAGAAATCACTACTGGATTCCAAAGCAGCAGCTAGGACAATATCCAAGGAACCAAATCCTCACAGGATATAAATTAAGCAAGAGCCTTGGTTTTGCTAATGAATCAGATCTGCCATATAAGATGCTAATATTCTTGGCACTTCCTGCCTTGGAGTTGCTCTGTAAGGGCTTCTGAACTAACTGCAGTATGCTGAACAATAGGCATCATTCTGCCCCTTTGGCCACTCGGACCAAATCTCTGTAAGCTTTTCTGACCCACTCCTGGCTTTCCTGATAGCTCTACATGTAATCCTTTCCTGATCCCCACTCAGCTCTCCTGATACCATGACTTCTGCTCTATCTCTCATGCAGCTCTAATATTTGCTCTATTAGTTCTTTTTCTGCTTCACTTTTACTTCCTTCTCCATATACTTAGGATCCAATACCTCTTCCAGAGCTTCTGATTCCCTGCTCCTCTGACCTTGTGTCAGCCAGGACAAAATTGGTCTGATCCTGTCTGATCACACATTTTTCTCTGAACAATACCGTATATAGCTACAATCCTCTCTTCTCCTTCTCCTTGGTATTTTGATCCTTTCTACCTCCATTTGTCCTGTTTTGATCCACTTTCAACTTCCCCTGAGCCTCTACATTCCTCTCTGAGCCTTCTTTTGCTACACTGGATCCCTTCTCCACTCTTCCTGTGTGGCTCCAATTATCCTTCAACATTTCTTTCTCTTTCAAAATCCCCTGAATCTCAGCTCCGTAACATGTAGTATATTCAATATATGTGTACTGTGAAATCAGTGGGAATTTAACAGCAAAGAAATACACTGCCACTACTGCTGTAGAACATGACTGTGAAAAATAAAGAAAACAATATTTACTACCCATTCTCAACATTTATTTCTCAAATATCTATTTTAATTGCATTTTGCCTACATTGTTAAGATACGGGCTCCTCATTCTAGTTTTAAATTAACACTTTTAAATCCTGGACCCTGTAAACCTCTATTTTACACAAGTTAGATCCTATTCTCATCATCCCCTGACCACTTTGCTCACACAGGTACATGGCACTAGCAATGGACACGCACAATGAGGACTAATGCAAGTTCCATCAGCTGCTGTGAGTGAAGAGCCCTCCCTGGGTGGCCTGTGAGCCGTGTCCCTGCAGTGCCCTGCTCTGGTGGCACTCAGCCTGTATGAGCTGCTCAGGATGGCAGGGCAGGAGCTCAGTTCAGAGCTCATTCATTCAGTCACTGCAAGTGGAATTATTTCTTCATTTGCCAGTGGAGCACAACAAGGGGCTCCCCACTGACCACAATCACAAATCTGCAGGCCTTGTACAGACCCATGCACTCAACAAAGCACAAACACTGGTAAGTCCTCACACTGCAGTGGAGATGTGCTAATGAAGGCCTTTTGCTGAGTGCTCGTACACAGGTATTTCACATCAATAAAGGTGAAGTTTCCAAACAGCTGATGGTTCAAGTACATGTTGAGTTAACATTTCTCTCCATTTAAGATTATACTGCATCAGCAAAACTTCAGTAAGGAACATTAATTATCAAATGTGCCAGTTTTGTGGCTATTAAGTACCTCGTTAGATTCAGTTTTGGAAAACACATTCATGAGCACTTTTATACAGGACAGAACAGCACATTTGGCATTCTTTAACCCTTCAACATAACCCAAAAGATTATGTTTCAAATTTATTAAAGATTTTTTGGATAATTTTCACTTTTATTTTGAGGGTTTTCTTAAAATACAAAATTTTAAATGCATTTTAGCTGTTCTGGAAAAACAGGCAAACTAAAGACATTAAAAAATGGCATGCTTATATTCAGTTGGAAAAAAATTTATCCCTAGAGCTGCTACATGATTTTCATTCATACCTACAGCATTAAAAGCTGGTTAAAGATAAAAACATTGTCTACACATTGTATATAAACATATATTCATAAACACTCATTGCTGACAACAACACAAGTCTTTCTTTGTGTTTATATTAGCACAAACATTTGACATAGAGTCAAATTTTTCAGCTACAATATATTTCCTTTAATCTGTCAGAAAGAAAACCTCATACTTTAACAAAGACAAAAAAAAAAAAAAAAAGAAAAATAAATTAAACCCATATTTAAAATATATCATCTAGCCTAACCTTTACTCCATTAGGGAAAATATGCCTGCAAAAAAGATTAAATACAAATTTGCTTTGCTTTTAAACCTACTTAAGAAGCACCTATCCTATCTGTTCATATAAATTCCAATGGAAAACACGATGACATGCAATTACTAATCTCAATGTACACAGCTATGCCTCGGGGACTTAGTGGTTCATATTTTACTGTTCTGTAATCAAATACAGAACTAATGAGTAAAAATATGCTTCCCCCAATAAATTCCCAGCACCTGGACAAGTGTCTGACAATGAAATGGAGGATGCTCTCACAAAATTCATTCTGCAAAGCTATTAAAGTGTTATACTTGCCAACAAGTGTTCATTAAACAAGAATGAAGGATCTTTACGCCACTTTCCTACCAAAGGCTTTTTAATATTTTAATGGAGAGTAAAGACTATTTATCTGAACTCTGATCAGTTAATGTTCAAATCTGTTATGAAAAAACAAGGAGTCTTTTATAATACCTTTCATAAAAATCCACTTTGCAATGCTTCAAATAAAGACTAAGAACTGTAAAAGATTATGTTGCATATAAACAAAATCAGTATCATTTTGGAATGATATGGTTATCCGTGGAGCTCCTTGGCATATTAGAATCCTGTTGTATTTTTATTTAAAGAGTGGTTAGCAACAACCATGATACAAATGAAAAACAGGATTAGAGATGACATCACTTGTGCAAGAACATCTTCAGACTGCAGAGAAAGAACCCCAAATTTAATGGGACAGATGAAAGAAGTGGGAGAATAATAGATTATGCAAAGCTCGGCCATATACCTGTTGGGGAAACAAAAGCACTAAAAGAAACATGCCAGGAAGACTGGCTGACACTCTCTTTATCAAAAGCAATTGAAGTTTGAATCTAAACCAAACCCACATTTAATATAACCTACAAAAATAGAAGGACAGATCAAAAGTGTCTCTTAGAAATAAAAATATAGATTAATGCAAGACTTTGCCAACACTTCCTTTTGCAAGAAGACTTATGACTTTGGATTTGGGTTTAGCCCTTCAGAATAACATAGACCTAATATATTTCCCAGGTTGAAGAGTGAGTAAAAAGCACCATTCATTTTTCAATTGCAGGTTTTTACCCAGTAACAGAAGAATAGAGGCCAGGTCCTCTTTTACAAAATCCAATCAGACGGGAAATGGGAGGATCCCAGTTACTAGTGCTTTTCTTCTTGGGCCACCTCAAATCCCCAGCACTTGTGGCAGTGTATTAACCGACAAGATATGTAAGGATATTTTGGACATGGTTTTGCTCTAGTTTTCAGGAGCCAGCATAAAAGAGAAAATAATGTAAAAGGTGAAATAAAGATGTGGAATCACAGACTGATCTGTTGGCTATTAATTTCTGATCCCTACTCCCAGGGTGTTGGTGCATTTTAATTTAGAGACCATGGCTAAAAGCAGGAGGAGCACAGAGAACAGGAATGGGAGTATGCTCCCAAGACCTGCTTCCCACACATTTTCCTTAAGCTGGCACCTTCTAAACCCATATGTTTCAAAACCTGATTTATATGCATTTTTTTTTTTGGAACCTGGTGAATTTGGTAGTATTTAACAGCAAATGCTTTGAGTTGCTCTCAAAGCTCTCTGCAGCATTTTGGAGATACCTTTGGAGATCCTGTCTCTTCTCATTAAGCCTGATGTAGCTTCTGAAACTGATGGAAAAATGACATGAGAACCAATGGAGCTTGGATGTGCTTGTTGCACAGCTTCTAATTGTCTTCTGCAGTCCATTTGCAATATACTATCACATATGTGGCTACTTCACATTTGACAAAAAAGAGAAAGCTTTCTTCGTGCTACAAGAAAGTAATGCATAGCAGTGTGGAACACAAATATAAAGAGGTGGACTTTTGAAAGCTGTAAAGGTAGCAATGTGCAAATACACATTTAAATTGCAAACCCAAACAATTATGTGGCAAGTACCCAACTGTGCGCACAGGTTTCAGTTGTAAAGACACGTGCATACTTTTAAAGGATAATACTTCTTTTATTGTTTAATTTAAGCCTCTGCTTCTGAATGTTTCTGAATTCTTTTTGGGGAAAGCCAAGATTTCTTAGACTAAGCAGGTGCATGGTAGACTCCACCAAGAGTGATGCTCATAAAGTAAAGTACTGTATTGTGGAAAGAAGTATTTTAAAGACACAAGAAAGTTAGGGTTTAATAGGGTGTGAAGTTGTCAGGGAAAGATTTGTGAGGTTGGGAGTTCATTTTAATGCTTACTAATTAGAGTAGAATTGGCAGCTATAGTCCTGAGGAGTGAAGTACCTCTGCCCAATGGAATACACTAACTGGCACATAAACAATAGAGGTACCCACTATCCTCTGATGTGCAGAAGGAAGAGGTGGCTAAACCAACATCATGAGCCCAGGCAACGCCAGTCTGATCCTTCCAGCATGAAAACCAATGAACACACCCAGTGCTATCTCACAAAGCTCAGACTTACTCTCGACTGCATATCCAGACAAGCCTCCTGACCTATTATTGAAAGACAAAATATTTACAGTAGCATGAAACCCAGCTCCAATTAAACTTTACTATTGATTGAACTAGGAAAAGGACCAGGATCCTCAGCTCAAACAGTGTACACCTTGCTCACTAATTGCTGCCCTTAGCAGTAGGTTTGTTTGATATTTAAATGATATTTAAATTATACTTATCCACAGAAAAGTAAAATAACTAAAAAAATAAATCTAAGACAGTTTTTTTCCACCACTTTTTCTAGTTCAAGTGTTCCTTCATGGAAAAGATCGACTATCAGTAAGAACAATTTCAAGCAGATTCTTAACCCAGTTAAGAATCACCTTGATCACCTATTATGATTACTACATTAATGAACATGTGGTTAGATTCATTCCCATGTCAGCCTTGGAATACTGATATAACACTAAAAGCTCCAACAATGACCAGCAGCCACATGAATGCCCTAGTGCATATGCCAACACTTTTGTGGAATAAGGGTCTGTAAACCTTATGTTACTGCACTCATGAGCTCCAAGTAGAACTTTTAAATTGAACTAACTTGGTAAAGTACCATGCACAATGATGGAACTTTATAAGTAATACATAATGATGATCAAATAATGTGTGAGGGAAACTTTGTCATGTTAACCTTATATTTAAACAGGTCAGTCACAGTCCACTAAATTCTCTGCATGGGTTTACTACACTGAGTTTACTATAATTGACAGCAGTTATTCCTCAGCTGTTCTTCTACTAGTCAGAACTCACATCCTGATTTTGTTGCAGAATTCTCAGTATTTCAGTCTCCCACCATACTCTTGCTGGGTTGAGCAGCTGTTTGAGTTAGTGTACGTAATAGCAACCATAAAGTTTAAGAAAATCAGTGAAAAATGGGCAAGATCCATTGCATGAGTGGCACTGCTAGATATGACTGGCATATTTCCAATATTTCATTTATGCAGACTTTAATCAGTATGTACAATAACTCTTTCCCTAAAGCAAATCCATTTTGTAATTTTTCACGTATAACTCTATGTATGCCTTTTGTCCTTCTCTCCAGTGAAGCTGATTCCTTATGTGCCTTTTTTTAATGCATCAAATAATGACTTTTTGGTGCTAAGTATACTTCCTTCACAGATTTCAGAATTTAATTGTAAAAAGTAAGGCTTTCTAATGGCCAGATAATAGTTCTGAAGCTCTAAAACCCAGTTCAGTTGTATCCATTCCTCTCAGTCCCTCAGTAAGGCAGGAATAACTCTCCTTTTTTTACAAATGGTCAAATCAGCTGTACAAATCTGTAACCACAGGTAAGACACTGAGCAATTCATTCATAGTAATATGGGGTCCCAGCTGCATGGTCCTTCCCGTAAACTAAAAAATGCATGGCAAGAGAGGACTGAAGGGTCATAATAATTTTATCAGCATTTGGGTCAATATTTTGCTCTGAGTCACAATAATTACACACAGTCTAATGAGCATCTAAAAGATGCACCTTTTTAAAAAAAATTATTTTAAAATGGGGAAGGACTGTTCAGACCAACATATTTTTTTTAAAGGAAGGACAATTTTTCTAGTCTACAGCCAGGCTGATTTACATATGAAAATGTCGGAATGCTTGTTGGCCCAGGACAGCCAATGAATAAATACAAGATGACACATTTTGCCAGGAACAAGGGATGTACCATAATAAAGTTACAAAGTAAACAGTTATCATCAATTGCCTTTTTGATATTCAGAGGGAAAGAGGATCACACTCTTCCTTACACACAACTGTGTCAAGGAAAAAGGAATAGCAATTTTTTTACCTCTCTAATTTCCAGGAAGTCCAACAGACTGCTTTCATACTAAAACCTGGAACAAACATTGCATTACAATATCTTACTTTATAAGGAAGTATTTGACAGCCTTAGATTAAATTCCTGAAAGCTAATGAAGATTCCTCCTTAATACACTTTTCTTTTTCCAAGTTCAGGCTTGAAGTGACAACATTACAGAAATACCCTGAAGGTTTTTATCTAAATAGCATCCTATAAAACAATGCCCTCTTGTCAGTCAACACTAATTCAGCAGAAGTCAAGCTATAAATCTGTCCAAAGGCCAGCAAAGTGCCTAACTTGGCACATCCCTAATAAAATTAGGAATGTGAGTTTATTACATGAACCTTAAGTAGGTTTGGCCAAGATATTAAGATTTTTGCTTGTGGCAACCATGGCTAATGTGGATTGGTATTTTCATTATAACGCACCCCACAGCATTTCTCAGTAACATCTCAGGTTTCCAAATTGGACAATAATTTTCTATACTATCTGACACATCACTAGGTGTTACAGATGAAACTCTGTCACTTAACTAAGTACAGTTTAACTTAAAGATGGCAAAGACTTTTCAATAATGCTAATTCTACTGAAAAATGAGGCCAAATTAATTAATACTTCTATTAATGTAACGTGATTTCACTTTGTTCAAGTAAAGAAGCACTTACAGGCTTTTAACCTAAGCTCAAATGCATTGTTTCAGCTCAAGGCAATTGAGAAGTGATTTCTACTGTAATAAACTGAAATGCACATTAAGAAAAACAGTGAGAAGGTAGATTATGCAGTCTACATTTTAGTTTTTTTTAGCCAAATATGCTTCTCAATTATATGGATGCAGAATGTCTCCTCAGAACATTACTCTATAAAGCAGCTTCAACTGCTGCAACTCCCCTCTGACCATCTTCCACACCAAATTTTTGTGTCACAGAAACATCTTTCCTTTGAGGGAAGAAAAACACTCTGAGGTTCTCACCTGGCTCAAGACGAACGTATAATCCCTGGCTTCTGCAAAACAAAGGCTTCTGTTCCTTACAGCCTGGTACCACACGTGGTCCCAAGCCACACACAGCACTGCAACCACTGCAACGAGAAAAGATGCTTCTTAAGATGCTGCAATACCAAACACATGAATGTGCAGAGTTGCTGATGTTCACTTCATGAAAAATACAATACATTCTGGGAAGGAAATATGATTGATTTTCCTTGAGTAGACTGTTTATCAGACAAACACATTTTGCAAACTTTGACATAAATTGTTAGTTTTCTTATCGTACTGACAATATAAAACCAGTACCTTTGTAGAAACTTCCTGAAAACTCTTTAATGACCTCTAAACAGTGTTATCTTATCATCATCTGACTTTCTACTTCAATAAATCATTTTAAAATAGGCAAAAAGAAAAATTGGTATCAAAAGTATGAATTTATTTTCCATAGCTTTAGTATTTAAGATGTGAGGAGTCTTCTCACAGAATAGTTACGATGCTGATAAAGCACCCACATCTTTGTATTTGCAGTCATTTTGCAAGAAAAAGAACAACTCTCACCAAAGAGCCTCAGGAGAAATGAAATGAAGACTTGCAGTTTCCAGGTCCTTGTACATAAGGGTCTGACAGCATTGTTCACTTTGAAAGGCAATTGCATTTGCAAATCCCTACTTGATGTCCATAATAGAAAAAAAGTGGTAATGCAGTGTGCTTGTGAACACATCTAGTGACCTGCACGCAGAGGAGGCCAGAGCCAGCACACACAGAGGTATCCAAAGCACATTGTCAACACCCGGGCTATGACACAATACACAATTAATATTTCAAAACTTCTAAAATAAATTTTTGCTTCAAACAAATAATCTCTTTTTGTGCCTGCATTTGCAGCTGTTATTTTAGGAGTCCATAAAATCTATACAAGGAATGCATTGGGTGACAAATGTTCACCAAATTAATGAGTAGATAGAAAACATGGAATGGACACTTCCCACCCAAAATAAAATAAGTCACTCTAAGAATCAAACTTGCATAGCCAGGGACAGGAAAAATACCACATAATCTAAGGGACTAAGAAAATGTATATGCTTCTCAGAATCTGAAAAATCAGTCTTTTCAAAGAACCTGTGTAAAACCAAGAATATTTTCTTGGAATTATTTTCAGTGCAAATTCCGAACAACAAGTATTTTCAAAGATGTTGCAGAGCTGTTGGACAATTTGAGAAGACATAAAATACATTTGTTACTTGTGTGAATAATTTAGAGCCCTCTGCATGATACTATCATCACAAAAAGGCTATGTCTAACTGCTTATTAGTAGGAAAACACAAAGAGCCTGTAAACCAACACAGCTCTACAATTTTCCTGTTTTCTTCCACCTTCTGGGAAGAGACTGCTGGTAACACTGTAGTTCCAGGACAGCTGTCTTCACCTGTAGCACAAACACACTTGAAAGCACCAAAGCAGCTTTTGAACTGACCAGACATCCTGGCATCTGCATGCCTTTTGTTATTTTTTTCCCTGCAAGGTGAAGGTGCACCAAGGGCGAGAATGGGTGTGATGAGAAAGGTGCATCCTAACCTATGTGGAATGATCTGAACAAACTCCTGTATCTGGATACCTCAGAACAGTGTGGACCCCAGTTCAGACCAGAGCTCCACAGAGTAACCCACATTTTCTTTTCAGAGCTACAATTAAAGTATCTCCCTTCTTCTGTGAGAGATTTTTGCACAGCATTGCACTGGATACTAAAAAACTCTCTCAATCCTTCTGATCCCCCTCGATAACTCATTAAATTGACAGACCAAAGCCTATTACCATACTTTTGCCAATTGCACAGTGGTTGTGTGATCTAGAGAACTCATCTGACATCACCAACTAAACTAATATTCCCTACTGACCTTTTTCCAATTTACACATCTCCCCTCTCTCCAGAGATGAAAGGCCAGAGCATTACTCCATGCTTCCCTCCACAGCCAGCATCTCACAGGCAAAAATAAAGGAGGTAAAGAAACACTATGAATCTTGCCTTAAAGCTGAGAAACCTGCTCATTGAGCAAGATAGTTTATTTCAATTTAGTATGAATAATCATATGCAGGTCTGGAGTTTTAAAGTCTTACAGCTCTCCTTAATTCTACGTCTCTTTATTACAGACAGTACAGGCATAAAGTATTTCATCATGGTCTTCAGTAAAAGTGTTTTGAATAACCCACCATTCTGCAGCACAGCAATTCCTATCCAAATTCCCATCCACATTAAAACTATAGGATTTTAGATGCTGGGATCAGAAAACTACACTGACATGACTAATTCAGACAGAATTAAAAACCATATTGTACAAAGCTAGGGGAAGAAAAACAAAAGAGTGTTGCATTTTTAAGGTATGATTTTGGAGAATAGGTATTATAGACAAAACAGAGATTCAATTAAGAATTATTTTACATCTGCCTTTAAAACGATTGTCCCCAAGCCTTTGATTGAAAACAAAATAGCTTTTCCTTCCAGTGTTTACCATCTGAATTACACATGTAAAACATCATGTTAAACATACATACATATTGAAGAAGAAAGCCTGCAGTACAGTGTGACATTAAATCACCTTAGTTATCAAAACTTAATGAGCTCTGAAATAGATACAATCCCAATATTGCAGGTCATAAAAAAGATTTTACTTGTGACCTACATCATTCACATAGAAGAATTAAGAAATTAGGACATCTTTCCACTTTCCTGTCACTGTCTAAGTGTCTATTCAGAGTCTGAGTCCTAAGGGCAAGGAAAAGCACTGGATTTGGCAGGTTTTCCCTATATTTTGAGACATCATTACACAGATCTGTCAAAGCTCTGCTCTGCTGACCAGTTTGCACCAGCACACTTCCCACACATACCACCGAGATGGGCAACAAGTTGCAAACTTCATTATGGCCATGGTAGAAAAGAACACAGTACAGCTTTCATTATAAAACACAGTATGAGATATAAGATCAAGTGAGAATAATAGTCCTCCAAAAAGTAACATGTAGCTTGAATTTTAGCATTTTAGCCACATGCTTAGCATTTACAGAAAAATGCAATTTCTGAGTACCTGGTCAGCTTGGTGAAATTGCTGAATTGAAATGTAACAGTGAGTTGAGACCAAGCTACGGGGTCACCTCAGACCCAGCTACACCAAGCAGGCACCAGCACAATTCACCACCCAGGTCTAAATGCTGGTGAAACATGTCATGTTTCACCATGCAGCATGCTGTGGAAACCAAGATGCCAAAACTTTGTGCCCAGGGCTTGTAAGAATTAAACTCAAAGAGTACAAAGAGTCAAGCAATAGAATTTTCTATTACAGAATGTCACCAATATATATATTAAAAAGAAAAAAAAAGACCATTGCGCTTCTCAGTTTGCTGTATTGTGTCAGACTACTGAAGTCAAGACAATCCACCATTTACTTCCACCAAGATTTACTGTTAATTGGGGAAAGCTGAAAAACCAGAGCATCTGAGGATATCATGGGCATAACCAAGGATGCAAACAAGGAAACTACTGTTCTGACAGTCCTCAATCACTGACAAAGCCAGTGTCTGGTTACTGAAGGGAGCAACCAGGAGAATTCCAATGAGCTTCAAATATTCCATGTATGTACAGTGACAAAAAGGGAGTGCTTCACTTCTGACGAGGCTTTGATTCAATTAATTGTGGTGAGATTAAGGGAAGAGAAAAATGAAACAGAAACAAGAAATCTGCCTGCCAAGTTGTTTATATTCCAGCAAGAAGTACTTATCAGTACTTCACTAATTCTCAGCTACTAAATGATCAACCCTCACAGCTCTCCTGTAGATATCCAGCATGGCATCTCTTCCAATGTAACCTCTTTTAGCTGGGTAATATAAACCTGATTGGTGCAGTGCTGGCACTCTACGCCACCCTCACCCATTTCTAATGATACTCTGGTCCTTCCTGTCTGCTGTAAAATTAAAATCATCGCTTTCTCCTTGAAGAAATCTACATTACATGCCTGCAAGAAAAGGATATTATATCCAACGTATGTACAAATCACCACCTGATCATATTACTACAGCATATTTTAGACCAGACTGGTGAAAGCTACCCTGGATAAAAAAAAATGAGAGCAAAATCACCTAAAGAGCCAAGAAAATAATTTTGGAAGGATTTTTGTTTTAGATTCTCCTAAGTAAAAATAATAATTAAAAAATAAATTCCATACACAAGCAGAAACACTGTTAAGCTACACAGCTCCATCTTGAATATGCAAATATCAGACCTCAGTCCTATGTCAGTTTGAAAAGATGATGTCATGCAGAAAATTAAGATCATTTGATGAAATAATGATATGAAAAGCAGTTTGAGAAGGGAACTTCTTGAATGTAAGTTTTATATATTTCCACACCAAAACACAAGTGGTCCAGGCAAAAAAAAGTACAAGACTTTAATATCTTGATCACATTTTGCTTCACAGAAAAACAACTGGGAAATCAGGATATATAAAAGCATATTTTTAATTAAATCTTCAGAGATTGGTGTATTGAAAGGAACTCAATGTTTCATCACCCTATTAATTTAGTGATATGAAATTAATTTCACGTTAATGTGGATAAATAAGGCTGCCTTTAATGTTAATTTTATAAAGCTAATGTCCCATTCAGAAATTTAAAAAAAACCTCAAACAACAGTGTGCAAGCTTCAGTGTTGTACTCAAGGGCCTTGAGTAAGTTAGAATCCATTTCTGGCAGCCTGAGAGATGAAGAAGCTTTGTCTGGGATGAAAAAGTGGTACTGTAAGGGAGCAGAATTTAGCTCTGTTCTCATGGCCTAAAAGAGGAATTTGTGTCAGGACACTGAGTGTTGTACATGTCAAGTCTTTTTCTCCTTCCCCATTCTCCTCCCTGTCCCCACTAAATCAAAAGACCTGATCAACATTTCCTCTTGCCTTCAGTTTCCATCCAGAAGACTGACTCTTTAAAACTGACAACAGCTTTAGCATAGTAAAATCACTGCACTTCAGAATCTCCCCATGCACATCCCACAGTCTCTGTGGACCTAAGAGAAGCATATTCATGGTGAGCAAATGCAACAAACGTGTTATGTTTTCTCTCTTTCTTTCCTCTTCAAGGGATACAAAAAGGAAAATTGCAATCCAGCAAATCACTCTTCGTACAGAATTTTTCAAAAGGGCTTCTTGTCCATTTAGAAAGCTAGAACTGCAGCTGTATAGGGGAAAGCCCTTACAAATAAAAGGAGTTGAAGAATGGGGCTGAAACTCTGAATCTCCTGACCACTAAGGAGTCAATTCCCGCTGCCTTGCATGAGGGGAGAGCAGTGAAATCTTAGCGGTGGTGCTACTCCTGGTTAATGGGGTAGGGAGCTGACACGGACCCTTTGCAAAGTGGATTACAACAGGATGAATGACCTGTGCTGGATGAATTATTATCAGATTGCTCCTTGTATGCAAGTTACAACCTTGTTAAACCACATTCCTGGAGTCTTGTCCTTCTTCCTTCAGGATCTGGGACAAAGAAAAGGTGAAATGCAGGAGAAACTACAAGTGCATTTCCTAAGTTGCTACAACAGTTGTTTTGATTTCTAAGGTTGTTTCTCCAGCAGGAGAGAAAGCCTGACAGGCATTTACTGGAACAGAAGTTATTGTACTGGATTTATGGAAGGAATTCATTTTAGGAACATAGTTAGAGGAGAAAGAAAAACAAACTACATAAAACTAGTCTACACAATCCAGTGAGTTCTACTGTCTTACTACCTTTACATGGCTTAAATCTGTTCTTTCATTCTTCCTTCCACCCAAAAGCCAGGAGTGTTTCCAACATAGCAATAAAACAAAATACAAGTAAAGCACCAAATTAAAAATATTACAACTTCTAGATTGCCATGATTCAGCATTTTTCTCTTCCTTGTGTTTTCTGACTGTTTGCTTATTTTGTGGGGTGGTATTTTCGTATACTTCAGAATCACACTCTGACAAGGTCAGGTGATCATGATACAGGCTCAAAGACTGCGTTTAACACTGGGAAAGGAAATTCAATTAATCAAAGAAACAGATTACTTCCCTAAATTTATTTTATTTGTCCTATTCTACTTCATTCCTTACCTCTCCAGCTTTTTCCATCTTGACTTCAAGCACTTTTAAGGATGCATCTTTACATTCTGCACCTTTCTCTTGTCCAAGGCAAGGGAAGGAACACGAGGATGAACTTGCCCTATGAGGTCACTCAGCAATTACTTTTTTGAAAACACTGCACTTTCCCTGATACCGTCAACATAAAACTGAAAGCTGAATGGGTTGGGTCAGAGAAGTTTTAGTCATCTTGGCAAATAATGACTTCTGTTGAGAAAGGGTCCATAGCTAATTCTAATGTACTGTGACATATGACAGCTCCTCATGCCTACCTGGCTGAAGAGTTGTATACGTACACTCTCAATCACACTAATGGATTTGGGAGGCATGTAGTGTAGATGACACTTACATTACTAATTACACAACTAAACTCAGTTGTATGCTCTAGAAAGTAATATAAAATGTCCAGCTTGTAACTAGTAAGCATACTCCAAGAAAATTTCATCATTTTAACCCTGGAATTAGCAGCTTCTTCCCTTGCTTGGGAGAACAGGCTGGCGTAACCAGTGTGAGCAGAAGAAATGAGGCAGCGCTGTAGCTCCCAGCAACTCTATTGGCCCCAAGAGCACTGTGACAGCAGTCCCAATGGGTACAGCTGTATACAGCAAGCCACAAGTAGTTCCAACAAATCTGCATATCCTGAACCCAGTGCTTTGCACCACTTGCACAACAGAGACCCAGAGAAGCCCTCATTTACTGGTTTACTGCAGTCAGTCACTTACAAGAAGAATCAGGCCTCATAGGACTTTTACAAACTCAAGACTTAGCAAGTTCACTGAAACCAACAAATCAAACTAGGAAAACTTCACTGTGTCGTATGAAGTATTTTGAAGAAAGTTTTAAAAGAAATAGACTTTCTTTCCTCCTTTCTTTCCCACCAGACAGCAGAGTTTCTTTCTGAGAATCCATGTCATCATTCAGCTGTTTCTTCTGACAAAGCCAGAATCCAGAACAGAATCTTCATGAAAGAGAAGCCAATAAATAAGAGCTCTTCGTGAGGAATTTGCCATTAGTTCTGTTTCTCCCTGCCTGTTAAGATTCTTTATTTGCTTCACCCTGAGATTTCTGCTGACAAGTCTACTCATTTACTATTAGCCTAGATAAAATGCTAATAAATAAAGTGTCAAAAAATGTATTTGTATAACTTTCCCCTTTACGCTGGGCTTGTTTTTAAAGGGACCATAGAACTAAACATTAACATCTGGTGAAATTAGGATGCTTGTTTCCCCTAAAGACTAAGTTCTATTTCAGGCTTAAAAACACCTTGTGAAAGAACTATCTGAAGCTTCCTTATTTCTCTGTTCTGTCGGGCATGCACAGAAAACTCTACCATTCCACAAATTTCTGCAACTGTCCCACCTTCCATCAAAACCAAACAGGAATACCCTTATGGATATATATTATACAATGCTACACTTGCTGCAGACTTTCCGTGGCATCGCACAGACGTTTTATAGTGGGATTATACCATTTCATTAAGCTCCACAGATAGGTTGTCAGTACTTCTACAGAATCAAACAGAGAAACTCTCCAGAACCTCATTTTTGCTTTTTGCTCCCGTATCAGTTTATGTTTTGTTAATGTCTCACTTCCTACCATTAGAATGGTGTGGAGCAATTATGTCAAAGTGTGTTGTGCTCTTTGGTTGGGTATTCCCAACCAAAGGACTCAAGGGAGTCCTCACTTTAGCGGATTTGTGCAGTGAAGTTCCAGTGTATGAATGGGTGGCATCCCAAAGTAACCACTCCTAGACAAAGACACATCGGAAATTGTCACTATGAATTAAAGAGTCCAGGAGTGAAAGCCGCAGGTAGCTGGCCACTGAGAACAGAGACAAGCTGTCATTAGCTGGGCATAAAACACCTAGGTCGAGTGCCAAACTGAATGGACTCCATAGGAGACTCTTGTATGTTCTCTCATTAATCTTGACCATTCAGAACTTTTGGAGACTGTAATTTTCTTTAAGACTACTTGTTCAGCCTCCTTAATAAACACGCAGTCGAGACGCAAAACAGGAAGCAGTGCTGAGTCACAGGTAAGATATTCTTTCTTTCCTTATCCCCCAGTTCCTTTTAAACTGGAACATATGATCCCCCAGCAACAGCTAGATGTTCTGTGGGGTTGGCATGACACATCTCTCCAGCCAAAACTGTCACTAGTCCTAATACAATTTGCTAGACATTTTCAGAATGAGATGGATGGGAAACACAGCTTCACTTGCTTTTATATGGAAGTAGAGTTCTGCAGTGAGAATGACTGATATTTTAGTTTTAGAGTGTGTTTTGTGAACCATTCAGGTGAGAGGAAGAAAAAGCAGCCCTGAACATTTCCATCTTGCTTGGACTCAAAATGAGACACCTACAATAGCAAACAAAAAGGTACCCTCAGGACACTTTTATGCATTTATTATAAAACAAAGATTAAAACAATTATATGGAAATTAAGGATAATATGGGATAATATGGACAATTTGTCTTCCTCTCAGTCAAACAGTAACATGGCCTAGTTCAACAAATAGCTTCACAGCTTGAGGCACGCTGCATGCAAAATGATAAAATGGCTCAGGCTGTGAGGACAGCCTGAATGGCTTAGCTCTGGTAGGTGTGGCTCAGACAGATCTACAAAAGATCTGCACTATTATCCTTTGGCAGAATGAACCAGCAAGTTTTCTTCACAAGTTTTCACAACTACATAGACGAAAATAACAGACAACTGCAATTGTTCACCAGCTCAGAAACCTAAAGAACCAGCATGGTGAAACTAACAGAGCTTTTCTCCCCCACCACTTTCTGCTCTTCTCCTCACTTCTAGCCAAAAAGGGCAGCTCCTAAATGATTATGCTCTTTACAGAGCTTCAAAATCTGTTGTGATTTTCCTCTAGTTACCAATGCCACACCTATGCAAGGCATTTTACTCCTAAAGGAAAGTATGTTTGATTAAAGAAACTCCTCTAAGAGAGAAATCCTTTTACAGGAGTAGGGTTGGAAAATATGGCCTCTCTATTCTGCTAGCACCAAGTGATGGCCTATTATTATTGTTATAAACCAAAACACTTCTCACCCCATAGAAGTTAGACTTGGAAGCAACTTCAAAAATATGGTCCCTGGTTTCAACTCAGATAGAGTTAATTTTCTCCTTAGTTGCTGGTACACTGCTGTGATTTGAATTTAGTATGAAAATAATGTTAATCACACACTCATGTTTTAGTTATTGCTAAATCATGTTTACCCTAAAACAAGAATTTTACACTTTCCCATGCTCTGCCAGCAAGCAGGTGCACAAAAAACTTGATGAAAACACAGCCTGGATAGGTGACCTGAACTGGCAAGAGGGATATTCCACACCATAGAATGTCATGCCCAGTATATAAACTGAAAGTAGTTGGCCAGAAGTTGCTGATCACTGCTGGGGTACAGGCTGGGCATCAGTCAGCAAGTGGGAGCAATCGTATTGTGCGTCCATCTGTCCATCCATCCATCTCTCTCTCCTTTCACTACAGTTATTACTATCTTTTTTACAGTTATTAAACTGTTCTTACCTCAACCCCAAGGATCACACATTTTTCCCCCTAATTCTCCTCCCCACCAAGGTAGGGGGAGTGGGCAGTGAGTGAGTGTGGTACTTAGTTGCCAGCTGGCACTAAACCATGACAATATGCTGCTCTTGGTGGGACAGGCTCTCTCCAAGTAGGTAAAGTTACAGGAAAGAAGAGAGCAATAACATGGAAGTGACAAATTTAGGGCAGCCTTGAGGTTCCAAACAGAGGACAACAGGGGTTGAGGGACAGAGGGGAATGATCAGTAGCTAGAAGAAATCACTAAAACTCATATTACCCTCAAATTTGATAAATATTCACCTAACCTGTGAAAAAGCTAGTATCACGAGCTTTTCTTTTGGGAATGGTTTTTCACAGCTGGAGATAAAAACATTGATTTAATTTTCATACTTTTAGGAATGTAACTGGAAGAAGCTTTCTGATTTTAGACACAAAAACTTAGAGAACCTGTGAATTATTGAGTTACAACACCCTTTGAGGTACATTAAAACACAAGGTTTTCATTACTGCCAAATACTACTTATCTTAAAGAAACTTCTTGCTTACTTACACTTTTTAAATGTTGAAACAATAGTGATTTTTGTGATTATAAATAAAATTTTAAAGTTTATCCAAACAATAAAGCAACTTGCCTTTAGAAAAGCAACATAATGTTACCACTTTTTTTTTTTTTTGCTTTGAGTAATACTGTCACAAACAGTCTTCTTATTGTTAATGGATTCACTTGGAGCATGGTGATATTACCCAAGTAAGACTGTAGCACAGTTTGTCCCTTAGAGAGTTTAAATGTGACCTACCTTATTAAAGAATCACGAAGTCCTTTTCCATCCATTTTTACAAATGTTTTGAATATAAGAATTCATCAGGATTTAGGGGATTAAGAAATCACTGTCCACAAAAAAAAAATCTGCAGAAATTTTCATTAGTTCTTTTATGAGTTGGCAGCAAATACTCTAGCTGTGAACTTTTATGAAGCTATAAATATAAAGGACCTTCTGATACTGGTATGATGATAATTCTAAATTTCCTTTTTGCAGCTGCAGTTGATCCTTTGTATTTGGTAAAAAAAAAAAAAATCTGTCTTTTTGTAATTTAACAGAGAAAGCTGGCTCAACTACTGTATTGCCTTTGAGCACTCTGAGTGGAAGTTCATGAATTAAACCCACATGGCACACAACCCCCATCCCCACCTTTCCCTTAAGGTGGCTATAAAATGTCAGTAGAAAGCCAAGCTGTTTATTTTACTTAGCATTTGATTTTGTAAGTAAATGAGTTTCTAGTGGGGCATATCTTTGTAACCAGCTCCCTTACATCACTAAACTTTTATTAAACTATGCAATAAATACTAAATCAATCACTGAATAGTTAAATTCAAAACTAAGCATGAAAAATAAGAATATGTAGGTAGGCAACCTATTCCATAAAAGACCAGGATGTTTGATCATGGGGGAAGAAAAAATATTCTTTGCTATTGACAGCTTTTTACAAAACTTGATTTCCCAGGGGATTTATTTTTTGGGAATAAAATTTAAAAAGGGATTTTGTCTGCACATTCGAGAATCTCTGTGGTGAACAGTATTGCTAAGTTACTCTGATAGATTTGTGCTACTCTAGATTTGCTGGAGTACTGTCAATATGTTTCACTTAATTGCCCAATAAGCAAGGAAGACTCATTTTCCTCACAGTATCTTGGAAGAAGGACACAATCTGAGACAGAAAGAAACTAATTCTCTTGGCTTCTGAGTCCTTAAACAAATACTGGAGCAGCAAAGAAGCAGTCCAGAATAAAAGCCATCTGACAAGAGAAATAAATATGATGGCCTACAATTACTGCAGCAGTAGCACAATACTTATTTTTCCTTGCATGGTTTCCTAGGCTTCTCAGGAGTTTGACCAGAAAGGAGGTAAAGTAACCAGGCTGCCCAGATCTGCACCAAAACTCACTGTGAGATCAGTTGCATTAGTCCGCATCTCTCCCATGGCAAACCCAGTAACACCTTAACTAATGGAAAGTTATCAATCATGCAAAAGAAGAAAAGCCACAATTAGATACCCACTCTTTGTATCTGTAAATCTAAGAATCGTGTTGTCATATTTCATTCACTGACTCTGCTTGGGATTATGAAATAAGGTCAGCAAGTAAACTCTGCAGAGAACATACTTACTGGACTGGACTAATGATGGCCTACAATCTAAATCTGAAGAGCCTGACTAGAGTCCTGCACTCAACGTAATAGTTCCTGGGAGAACCTGTTATTCATGTCCACTGATGGGAAATACAGGGAGTCCTGTATGTCCTTTGCCTCCATATATGGTGCATTTTCCTACGATACAACTGAATAATGCAGTGTGTTTGCTGATATATCTAAAAAGTAAACAATTCTTAGTCCTTTTTATTCCAGCATTATTCTGTAGTGATCTGGAAAGTTCAGCCTTGCAATTTAATATATAAAATATGTTTTGAAAGAAGCTGTAAGTAGCTTAAGTGATGAGAACAGAGGGTCCCTGTCCCTCTTTCTATGGCTCTATTTTACAAAGCAGACCACAAAAATGAAACATTGGAGATTCTTATTTGCTATCATTTTAATAGTTGATAAATGGATCTCAGCTCATGTACACAATTTTTCACAGAACCAAAGAATCATTTAGGTTGGAAAAGGCCTCTGAGCTTTTTCAAGTCCAACACTGACTGGTCACCACCCTGCCAACTAGACCTTGGCAGTAAGCACCATGTCCAGTCATTTCTTGAACATTTCCAGGGATAGTGATGCCACCACCTCCCTGGGCAGTCCATTCCAATGTTTAACAATCCTTTCCACAAAGAAATTCCTCCCGATGTCCAACCAGAAATTTCCCTGGCACAGCTTCAGGCCGTTTCCTCTTGTCCTATCACTTGCTATCTGGGAGAAGAGGCCAACCCCCACCAGGCTACACCCTCCTCTTGGGCAGTTGTAGAGACTGGCAAGTTCCCCCTGAACCTCCTTTTCTCCAGGCTGAGCCCCCACAGCTGCTCCTCACAGAACCCATGCTCCAGACCCTTCCCCAGCTCCACTGTCCCTCTCTGGGCTCACTCCAGCCCCTCAATGTCTTTCCTGTAGCGAGGGGCCCAGAACTGGACACAGCACTCGAGGTGTGGCATCACCAGTGCTGAGCACAGGGGGACAATCCCTGCCCTGGTGCTGCTGGCCACACTATTGCTGGTACAGGCCAGGATGCCATTGGCCTTCTTCAATTTCAAGTTTCCTTTGGAAAAAAAAACAGTACTAAGGTGCCTAAACGCACATTATTACTGAACAGTGGTTTATTAGGTGCTCCCAACAGGTGACTGTAATTAAAAATACGGTCACATCTAAGGAAAGTAATCCAGGTGAACAGGGGCCTCCATTTGTCTCCTTTACAGGAGTTAGCCATGTAAAGTTCAAGAAGTGCACAGATATAACTTAGAAACCTAATTAGGCCATTAGAAGTAAACTCCATTAAAAACCACTCTTCAGCTTTAACGATAAACTGCAGACATTTCAAATTTAATATTGCACTAGCAACTAATACTGCCATTGAATAATTCAGCATTCTGTAACATAAGGCGAGATGAGAGGAATGAGAAAGCACAATTGCTATTTTCATTATGACATGCCTTTTTGAGAGGTATAGTATAAACCTCATATCACTGACACTAATTATTTTAGCATCTTATTGGCAATCACAATTAGACAAAATGTAGGAATTTCTAAGAGCAAAACAAGTTCTTGGCTAGATTTCTTCAGCCCAATATACTTCAGACTTTTATTTATGGCTAAATTGAAGCTGGATGTCAAATCTGGGTCCCTTAGAACAAAATCTTAATAATTAACTGGCAAAACTGAACATGATCGTTTCTGACACACCTACACTGGTAATTATTGCTTTGAGGCCATTTACTAATGAAATTAATGTATTCATTGCCCTAACAAATTAGCATAACTCATACATAATGCCCCACATTTCAAGACCTTCCTAGAAAAACAACACTTAATACCGCAGAATGAAATGGCAAGGGCATTACATGGAGACAGTATTCACTGAATTACTACATGTTAAAACCACAATGGCTAAGTGTTAGCTATAAAGTAAAATGTAAACACAATGTGGGTATTCAAACCATTAATAGTGTAGTCAAGAGTATACAATCGATGATTATCTTTGCACTTCAAATAAACACATATTACAATAGCAGTAACCATGGAATGTAATTAACTGGCTACTTTTAGAGATATGAAGTATGAAAAGGAGGCAGTGCTGAAGCAATTTCTTCTTCCTTCTCAAATTCATAATAAATACTGTGTGGCTACTGTGCTTTTTCACTCATATTTCCATTCAGATTAATTCAGTCCCTGGAAGTGGCTACAGCAGCCACAGGGTCAAGCAACAGCGAAAGGCAGGATTAAATGCATTACCTTTGGAAATGACTAAAACGTTAGGACCAACCTATTGCCATTATTAATTGGTAAGATTGTCTCAGTAATTCCCTGAGTTTTCTACCTCACCATGCAGAACAGAGGTCAGGAATGCAAACTACCATGTGGGTAGATGTAGTCCCAGTTTGATGGAGGGCACGCTGGAAAGCACATCTGCTGTGCTGGCTCACCTGGCAGACATGGGGCTGCACTGAGGCCCCCAGGCCACAGACCTAACATGCACTGCCACTGACAGACAGCTTGCATCCTGTGACCTGCAGAGTGCTGGTATGAGGCAGATTATGTAGGAGGAACCATTGTTTTTGAGCAGAAATAATCTCTGTATATACTTGAAATGATAAACTTACTTTGAAGGAGAAGATGGGGACAAAACCACAATGGGTTTGCAGAAAGTTATCTATACTCTGCATTGCTCAGAATCGGCAGATGGAAGGCCTGAGAGCAAAGGAAAATTTGACCAGGTCTTTCTTCCACACAGCTGTGGAGACAGCCCTAATGTCAGTTACAGCAGGGCACTTTGCTTGTGTTCTCTACAACTGTCTAAAGGTTATTTCCTTCTGAGAAGTGCTCCTTAGGAGCATATTCTTGTGCCACCCTTTTCTCCCCTCCTACACAAGCATAAATGCAAAGAAACACAGAATTTCTTAGCAGATCCTCAATTGCATCAGTACCTATTGCTACAAAGGAAAGAAAAAAAAAAAAAAAATCCAAAGGGAATATTATGGAATAATCACCTCAAGCAAGAAGTTTCCCTGGAACCCCATCCATATGTGTTTGGCTCCTGCCCACAAGCATGAAGTTTTACATCTTTATTAATGTTTTTAGTCTAATCAATGTAATTTAGATTCTCTCATTATCCATATGAATGCCTGATCTTTTTCAACCCTCTTAAGTTCTCCGCTCTCATGATATCTTATGCCAATGAGTTCTATATGCTAATTAAAAGTTGCATGAAATTTCATTTGACCAGTTCTCTATTTCTCGCTTTTCATGTAGTTCCTTTTCCTCTCCCAAAAATTCCTCTCCATTTTAGACTTCCTCATTTTGCAACTTTCCCCACTTTGAATTAAAAATCCAAGTGTCTCCTACAGTAGTCTTTTTTTGACTGTATCTAGATCTCTTCTGTTTTAACTTTGTATTTTTTCATTATTTGTTTTTAAAATGGAAAATAACCAGAACACTACGGGGAATTATAAGAGAGAATCGGGTTGTGAGCTGTAAAACCTGCCTGCAGAGGCACATGGCAGCACAAAGGAGCACATGGTGGCACACAGAGGCTTGTCTCCACCGGACCCTGGCAGGAGGGGGTGTCACACAGCAGAGCCCTACGGAGAGGAGCCTGCCGGGAGCTGACGGATGGTGAACAGCGCGTGGCCATCCCATAAAAGGACACTGAGAAAGCGTTGCCGATGTGGCAACACAGGATAGGTCACATACTGAAGATTGCCATATAAGGAAATACTGTGCCTTAGAAAAGTGTATAAAACCAGCTCATTCCTTTGACTAAATGATTCAGATTCCCTGTTGGTCTGGGTCCGTGATTCAATCACTGACAGAACACAAGATAGCGTAAGAGATTTTTCTAGCCTGTTGAATTTGCTTTAGACACTGCAAATATCTCAAAAGCACATTTCAGAATGTTTCAACGGTCCAGCAGTAGATTCCCAGTGTTGAATCATGAAGTTTTTTGTGCTCTTTCTCACAAAGACCTGAAACCTAATTATACTGTGGCTATTACTAAGTATAGATTGATACCTTGAGGCAATTAAGGTATGACTGAGAGCTCTCCATTTGTGCCTGTCTGAAGAAGCAGCTGATCTTTGGCCTAATCTTGTGAATTGTCAAGAAACTGCTTCTTTGAACTTCGGCCTGTTGACACACAAAGCCATTTTATAAATGGGTAAATGCTACCTCATTAATACTCCTCACAACTGTACAGACAGGGAACAATTTTCATTTACACTACCTCTTCTTTACACTTGGAAGTGTTGGTCTCTTATGTATTTCTGTCTGTGTTATATAAAGCCAGAACAGCAAGCAACATTAGTGAGAACAAGAATTAGGTCTTCAACACCATTTCATTGAGCAGGCAACAACTAGTATAAGGCCACCTTTCTTTTGGGTGAGTTTTCTTCTAATTTAAAAATAACTCTACACCAAAAAACTTTCACAAAATTTAGATATTCTTAAAATATTTAAAAACACTGCACTAGAAGAGCAGCAGTTCCCAGCCAAGCTATTGTATACCTGTGCATTAAGAAAGAGTAGCTGGTTGGACCACAGAAATCTATACCTTATCCTCATGGCTGGTCTGTTCTATGGCATTTATAGCCCTGGACTGAAATACTCCCACACCTGATCTATTTTGTCCAGCTAATAATTATGTACTACAATATTGCATTAGTATCAACTGTTTGAATCACATTTATGTGGTGAAGGTCAGTCCTCTTTCATCCCCAGGCACTTAGTTCACCTGCTTTTCACTTTAGGGCTCTCCCTGGTACATAGGTTTTATTTTTGGCAGCATGCCTACTTTTAGTAAATTCCTTTGTCTGACATGTTGTTACTTCCCTCAAATATGCCTCTGCAACCTTTCTCCCTCCAGGTCAGGCGTAATTTCTGTTCTATCATTTACTACTGGATACAGAGTTACCTTTGTATTGCTGACATTCCCAGCAGATGTCTTTGTCTGACCCAAGTGCTCCTCACCACCTGTCGCCTTGCTTCCACGTTTGGCTATAAATAATCCTCCCCTTGCTGGTTTGACTATAAATAATCCCCTCCCAAGCCTGTTGGGTTTTGGAGTCAGCTGGTTCCAATTTAGGCAAGGTAGAGCTTCTCTTTCCTTTACAGAGTTAGAGTTCCCTCTCTTCATTGTTACCCACACAGAAATGCTACAACTGCACAAACTCACAAATACAGAAATGTACTGCTAGATCCCTACATCAAGTCTTTTCTTTGTACAAGAGACACTGGTCTGTGCTTATGATCAAATTGACCTCTGCTTGCCTTGCTTCCCACAGGAGGGCTGACATGTTCACTTTGTGGTCAAGTCCTACAGGGCACCCTCAGCTACATACCTTGCACATATGAACGTGCTTGTGGACCTGGGCAGGTCACAGGGCTGTGGTTCTCACCAGCCTCTGTCTGTTCTAGCCCCCATAGCCTCTGTAGGTGCCACAGTCAGTGTCTGGACATGAAGGCAGATGGGAGTTCTTAGAAACTATGCCAATGTAACTTTCTGGAGACTCCCTGAAGCCAGTAATGGGTGTCAAAATTATGTGGACAGGTATCCATGATCTTGTGAGTTGTGAGCTGTCATGACTGCACTGTTCCATCAGCACAGGTGCTCTGCAGTTTTACTCAATGAGCTGCAATCAGATCCTGACAAACACCTGTCTGAGGTATCCAGAAACTGTTCCCATCAAGCTCATGTATCTGGTGGTCAAGGAAACAGGTTTCTCTTCAGCATTTCTCATATAAGATCTGACATTTCAATAAACACTTTGCACATTTCAGAAGCAAGGAAATGCATTAAACTCACCACAGTGGTTTGGTTGTGAACTGCACAGAGGAACACAGTACATTGGTGTACATTTACTTGTTTCCCTTTTTAAAAAAGGTAAGATGGAGGAATGCTTTAGTCGGACTAGGGTGACTAGCATAAAGTTAAGAGGGAGTCAGTCCACATACCAGCAGCCAGGATTTAAGAGGCTGCCTACTGACAGTTCCTATGGAAAGAAGGGAGAGGGGAAAACCAAACAAGAAACACCCCATCCCCACCCTACCAGCACAAAAAAAACCAAACAAAAAAAACCAACCAAACAAAAAAAAACCCAAAACCAAGCAGCATAGGAGAGGTTAAATCCAATTGAAAGAGGCACATGATTTTTCTTAATGGACTGTCTTCCATAGTTTTGGCACACCACTTCTTTAGGGAGTCTATTTCACATTCCTCTTCTCAGCAGGTAGCTATACCAAGTACTAAATGCTGCTTCCCAAGGTTTTGGCTCAAGACTGTCCTACAAAGGATGAGGCAGAAAACAGGCAGCATCAGAATTTGCCTTGAGAAAATATAATGTGTTTATGGCATCCTTGGGAAAAGCAATGACTGCAGCAGTAGTAGTAGGCCACCTGCAGCAAGATAAGCAGTAGTGAGAATTAAAGCAGAAAGAAAATGCTGACTGATTTTCTAAAAGACATTAAAGACTTGACTGGAGCCAGAAAAAAGTGATGGATTTTCTGGGGTAAAAATTTTTATCTTCAGTAAAAATTTAGAGTAAAAGCAGAGATTAAGGAGTGACTAAGACTGGAAAGGAGCTGGTGAGAGAAAGCATAGTAAAATCTTGAGAAGATACAGGTGTCTGTATTCATTTAATGGCATGATGCCACTTTACATGTAGTGAAGACCTGTATTTAGTGCCATGCATTATCTAACCTAGACAGAGGCATTGTGTGGTAGCGTTAACGCGGAGAGTGCCAATTGGGCAGTGAGGTCCCTACATGCAGCTGGAGGCACTAATGCAGCATAGCTGGAGGAACTCTGTGTGACCTTAAAGGCTGTACATACAAGCCTTGCCTGCAAAACCCGTGAGAACTTTTCCTGCTATGATTATAAACTTTACTAAGTTAGACTCTCACGGAGTTATATAACCCTATGTGGTAGTTAATGAAGTGCTGGATGTAAGAAAAATAACTGCAATGTTATTTTGCCCCTGGTATGCTTTTGCCTTATAAGGATTAAACCTAGAGCTAATTCAGTTGTGTTTTGTGATCTCTATCATGCTGCAATAATAATACTTAGCACTCTACAGCACTTCTTACTCATAAAAAGTGCTTTATAAACATTATCTAATTATTAATCTTCACAACAGTCCTGTGATAAAGGTATACAGGTCAATTTAATGTTCTCTTTTAATAAACTACTAGTACTTTGTTAAATGGAAAAGTATAGAACGCATTAAATTCACTTAAAAGAAACAAAAGTTAGTGAACAAATTGCAATTCTCCCTACAACATTCTAGGTGGGCAATAAACACGGCAACTGTCAGTGATCACCACCTCAGAGGTCCAGAGAGAACAGTCCATAGAGCAAATACTTCAATTATCTAGTTGAGACTCACTGTTTTTCCAGTGATAATGTGAATAACATGAAAGCACAGAGACTCTACCAAAACAACTGAAGTTCCAAGATCAAGACCACACTATACTAAGTTCTACACAAGCAAAGCATAGTAGTCCCTACCCTAAAAAACTGGAGATCTAGGTATAACAGCGAGGGGTAAGAGATGGGGAATGGGAGGAAATCAGTACAGTTAAGCAGCAATCATCCCTGCTCATACTGTGTCTGCCTACAGAAACATACACAGAGCAATTTTACACCAGTATACTTCTTATCTCATTAGTACCCTGTAGTTCTCTCTGATGATACGTCTCAGACTTTAGTGTTTATGATCAAAGACAGGACAAGAGTTTGGCATTTAGTTAAACATATCATACAACTAGTCCCATACTAGCTACTGTGAAGAAAATTAACTCTACCCCATCTAAAACCAGTACATTCACTCAATCGCAAACTGAGTTTTCCACAAGGTCGCTATTTTACACAGTTCATGGCATGGACTTGTGTGTGGGGTGAATCAATGCAGGGCAGAAGGCTGCTGCCCAAGGATGAGATGGGCTGCCCCGTGCACTGGTGACATTCAGGGTTATGTAATGAGTGAGGAATGTAGTGGTGGGGCAGGGGCAGGGGAGTGGGGAAAGGCAATTTCTTACTCCAGGTAGTTAAAAAGTCACCTCAAAGAGTCTGGAGTCTACATCTCCTTTTTTCATAAGACAGTCTATGAGATGCAGGACAAGTTTCCTAAAGCCAAGCTTTTCACTCAAGGTCATCTATCAGCTGTATGTTCCTCATGTGCTCCATACCCGACATGAAACTGGGGTCTGCCTTGCTTGAAGTGCTGGTCACTTGTGAATGCAGCTGAAATTAAAGGGAGCTGTGCTTTCAGCTTAATACAACTACCAATGTTAAGTATTATGCAAAAGATAGGAGCAGGATGTCTCAAACTGGATTCCCAAATCAGTAGGTACTCTCAAGTAGGTGCCTTGATTTACTCTGCCCCAGTCTCCTTATGTCAAATGAGGACAGTAATTCCTCCTCATTTCACGGCCTGTTGTGAAGTAACTTCATTAATGGTTTTTGAAGCACTGTAGTGTTGAGTGCTATGCAGAAACCTAGGAGGAAATTAATAGTTCTGTCTCTGGAGCAAGTTCTGAAAAGCATGCAATAAAAAGGGCCTGAAGGCAAACACTTAACTGAAGAGAAAAAAATAAAATATTGGATTTGATACACTTGAACAAAATATTTGAACTGCTCAATGAGTGACTGCTGTACTTGCATTATCCAGCAGATTTCATCCTGATTTTAAACTCTCAACTAATAATCTCAGCTTTTATTTGTAAACTACCATGCTTCTAAGAATTCTGATCTATCCAGCTCTCCACAAATACCATAGCATGGAATCCTACTGATAAGCCTGTGACTCAAGAGCATCACTAGGAATATTTACAGTCACTGTACAGACCTCAATCATTTCAGCTCATGAAATAAGGCAACAATAGCATCTTCCTCAACAGGAACCAGTACTTAAAGGAAAGAAGATCACACTTTGAAAATAGATTTTGATGGTATACTGAAATAGCAAAAGAAAGATGCAATTCAGGGGAGAAAAAGTGCTCAAAATTTTACACAGAACAATATATATTCACCTCCTTTCCAGAAACAACCAAACCATTTTGATCATAGTCTTTCCAAATGTTTTGCCCCAGGAGGAAGCCCAATGTAGAAGTTATCAACCCAAACAGTTCGAGTTTGTGAAGAAATTAATTTTAAAAATCCTGTTTACAGAAATTATGAGAATTTTCAGGCAATTTTGATGACAGTCAAGATTCTCTGCCCTACCTAGAATACATGTGCTGACTGTTCTACAGAGTGTTTTGCTTGCTGTGCAACTTATTTTAATTCTCTCCTAGCACATCTTCTTCAGTGCTGAGGGGGTTTTATTATTTATTTATTTTTATTATACACCCCCTAGCTGTTTCTAGGGAAGAATATTCTTCAAGGGAAGAATATTATTCCTTAGCTTCCCTTAAATAATACAGAGATGACTAATCACTGTGGCACCCAGGAAAGATACGTCAGGTAAAGTAAACATTCTGAAAATAATGAACCCTTGAGCTATCCCTGCCAAATACTCTTACCTGGAACTGTCACAATGATTGTGGTGCAACCAAAGAAGGAGCCTTCGATGACTGAGGAGTTATCTGAATTAAACTGCTTGGTGAGGAGAAAAAAGCCTACTGCCAGTTTGTCTAAAGCAGTGCCATTTAAGAGATAGAACCACAGATAGAACCACTGCCATTCTTGACTATAACACTGAGGCTATCAAATGCATTTCTAAAAATGTGAGTGAGAGAAAACCGCTATTGTCTGCTTTACTGCCACTTGTTCAATTTGCTTAAAAAGTACAGATGCAATGGCTGGGTTTTGGCTGAATAACATTACATTAGTGTGGTTTATAAGGGGCTGGAGCTAAAACTAGAAATGCAGCTCCCCCACCAACAACATAGAAAAAAGGACCTTTAGTGCCCTACATACCTTCTAAATCCAGACTTTATAAAAATCAAATGTGCAGAACAGTGCTCTATGTTTATGATTCCCCAGGTAAAAAAAAGTCCTGAATATTATGATGTTACTCCCAATATGAAAGAGGAGGCAACCTTTTTAAGTTATGCTGAAACAATCCAGCTTAGGTGTGCTATGGTACAAACTACTTGTTCTTTGAAGTTTTTAAGAACTGTTCTTATGTGCATATGAAGTCTAACTTCTTAAATCTCCTTCCTACCCTAGCGCTGGCTACTCAGCCTAGAAAGCAATTTCCCCCTAATTTTAAAGTAATGTTTGCAATGTCCTCTTCATACTTTCACTTTTCGTCCCTAGTTGTCTTACTTTATGTGCTTCATCTGTATTTTGATACCAAATCCAGTCATCAGAGTAACAATTCTGATGCCCTGAAACCTGTCATGCAAAGCAATGAAAGGATCAAAAGAGGACCTTGTCTGAATTAATGGAAGTGTGAAGCCTAACATATCAGACATGGCTGGCATGCAGCCTGTGACAGTGTTTAGGAGACCAACAACCCATCTCCCCCAGGGACTCCACAGATTTGGGGGACTCACACTGTATATGCAGCCCAGAGGCAGAGTAGAGAGCACAGAGGCAGTTTCAGGGACAGCAAATGCCCACAGATCTAACTGACAAACAGTCTCCCATCCTGAACTACTTCTGTCAAAACTGAACTCCATCCTGTCACCAGCAGATCACTAGTGCAGAACAAAACTCTAAGTAAAATATGTGGGATAGGAGAGAGCTCACCTAACTGGCTACAAAACTGTGTTCACAGCATTGAACACAATACTACAGTACAGTATTAAATACGAAACCTCAGACAAGAAGTAACTGATGTCCCAGCAGTAGGCTTAAAACTCCTACTTTGTCGGGGCAAAGTAAAAAAACACAAACCAACAAACAAAAAAACCTGGCAACTTAAAATGGACAGATTCCTTCTCCTCTTGCCACAATTCCTAACAATAGCTCTTCATCTACAGTGGGCTCCTTGTTATCAGGCAGCTAATACTTCCCTTTTCCAGATGTATTCTCATATGCTTTGTGGTACAGACAGTAATGCTTTGTTTGGTCCTCACAGGCATCTGGAATATAGGCCTGTGGAATGCAGCTGGGAGCTGCACATGCACAAATGCCTGTTCTGGAGCTGAAAAGAGCAAATCCACTTCAAAGGAGCAATGGAGAGAGTCAGATATTGGTTGGACAAGAAGGATGATGTGAGGAAAGGGAAAAGATAATGGGAGCTGTGGTTTGAATGTGACACTTTTGAGAGGATTAATACAAATAATTATGACCAGCTAGCAACAGTGTCCTCTCAGGTGGGCTGCATCTGACCAATGTTAGCAAAAGCTCCTTAGAGCACAGAGTCCAGTATGAATTTCTGGTAATTTACTCTGATATGAAAATATACCTAATCTAATAATATGCTGCTGTCAAGAGTCAGTGAGAGGAAAATATCTCAGGCCATATTTGCCTATCAACTCACTTTTGTTGTCTCATATAAACTCAAACTTATGATCAGACACTTATTTCTTCATGGAGCCACCTCTGAAGTATACAGTTCAGCAACGTACTTCAGAAAAATAGCTTCTATTACACTATAAAGAGAAATGCAACCTCTTTACTTTTCAAGCAATTTGTCTCATTACTCCCAAATTAGAGTAACAACCCCTTTAAAATAACAGAATAAATCCACCCCTTTGTTCTAAAGGCAGAGGAAGAAAACATGTTTTACACTCCTCTATGGCAGGAGACAGCTGACTGGAGATTATAGGGGTGTACATGTCCACAGAAGAGAGACGGGAATTCACACACAAAACTGTAGCTGAGGAAACAACAGCTTGAACTCCATCTGGCATGTGAGAATGACTTACAGACCTGGATGCTTGTGTTTAAATGAAGAGATTCAAGAGAGAACTGATATGGAAAAAGGACTTGGAAGTGATCTGTCAACATTAGAATGACTTACAACTTTGTGCTGTATTCTCCAAATCTGTATTTCTCATTTTCCTAGTATTTCTAGAGCACTACCTACACCATGCTTTCCTGATCTGTAGACTGCCAATTTCACATTAATAAATACTGTCCAAAAATTGCATATAATCAGTTGTGTCATTTACCAATGCTGTAAATACGCTTTGTGTCAGATTATCTCCTGTTCAAGAACACTAGAAAAAAACCCACACAAACAAAACAGATAGTTAGTAATTAAACTTATTTAAATCATATCTTTTCCAGCCAAGTACCCATAAAACCTTCTAGTATCATCCTCCTGGCAGGATTCAAGAATAGCAAGGGCAGATCTGTAATGAAAAGTGAATGCCTGAGCATCCTGAAATCTATTTCATATTTGATAATTGGCACCTTTCTTCCATTTAGAGTTTTTATATTATGCAAATGCTTATATATTGTGAGTCAATGAAGTATAGAAAGGTAAGCTTCAAGTATGTTATGGACAATCAGCATAAACTAGAGCTCAGGATCCCTGGGCCTCCCGGAGCCTTTGGAAACAATCAAGGTTCATGGTGTTCAGCCATTGCCTCAAGGGAAATACACAGTTTCAGTGAGATAACACATTCAAAGTGACAGGAGTTTTTGCAGCAAAAGTATGACCGGCAAAGGCCTGTCCTTCATAAACCAGTTTTCAATAATACGGTTATCGAATCCAAATTATACAATTTACAGACCCCAAATGTGCCCACATTTCAGACCTTGAAGCAGAAAACTTGATTCTTACGTAAGAATTTGTTTATCAATCAAGTTTAAATGAGGTTCAATAGAGGTCCAACTACAAAAGGCAGAACACTATTTCTTGAAAATTCTGAAGCTCTGCAAGACAGAGAAGGTTCAGCAAAACAAGGGCAACTTTGGCTGTCTCAAACACAGTCTGAAGTAGGAGAGAGGGGGAGGGGGGGAGAGAGAGAGAGTGCCAATTTCTTCTAAAGAGGTGCACCAGTGACAGGATGGGAAATAATGGACACCAAGCTGCAACAAGGAATACTGCAATTAAATATTGTTAAAAGGGGAGAAAAACCATCATTAGGATAGCAAAACACTAACATGTAGGGCAGAGAGACTGTGTAATCCCTGCCACTGGAGACGTTCAAGACTTGACAGGACCTGCCCTGAGGAACCTGATCCAAACTGGCCTTGCTTTGACCTGAGAGCCTCAATTCTTGCAAACTCGCCTGAGGGCTTGTAGCCTTCACTTGACTCCAAGGTGGAGTGGAGCAGGCCATTCCTTGTGGTCAGAAGAGACTGAAATCTCCTCTACCATGAAGCAAATGCAAATTTTAACCTGGAAGAACCTTGATCTTTTGTTTTGTGTATCAAACTTAATGGTGGTTCAAAGTATGTTAAAGAGTAATCAAATAACTGATAAATTGCCTAGACTGCTAGAAGACAAACTGCCCCATCATAATGGCATCTTCACCTGAAAAAGACTGTGAAACAAGCATGTCACATGCTATTTCATAGATGTATTAAACTACTTACTGTAGAGGCTTCCTTAAAACCCAGTAAAAAGTGAGATATGGTACAGAACAGAGACAAACACCCTGCTGTGCCTATCTGGTTTCCAAACAAAGCCCACAGAGCAGAGAACAAGGGAGGCAGTTTAAGTTCATAGTAAGTGTCGCTCCACTGCAGAAATTCTGGAAACATCACATCATCTCAAATTCATTAAATCAATTTTCAGTTCCTAAATATTCATGACAGATTGCCATACAGCTTAGATTACCCATTCTTTGTAAGAAAGGGAAAGCTTAGCTAATATTTCCCCAAGAAATCTGAGGGCAGCCTTTGTGAAACACTTTGTGTTACTCAAGAAGGAAATGAACACAACTTTTGAAGAAGTATAACACTGAGGCACACGCTGTTCACAGAAAGTGACTTGTCTGTGGTCTTATGGGCTTAAATAAGAGCCAGTTCATACTTCAGCTGTGATATCAGAGGGGTAGGTCCCAGTAGGAATCCAGTCAACATAGTAACACTGAAGAGAACACATTGTCTTATATGGGTTTTATATTTGCTTCTACGAACAGCTCCAGAGACTGTTAAACACAGAAATCAGCCTAGAATGATCAGAATAGAGTGAACTTAATAGCAGATTGAAATTCGTAAGAAAGTTTTGAATTCAAGATTACAGTGAATAAAACACTAGAATGGATTGCAGGAGAGACAATACAGAAATTAAATGAAACCACTAAAGGTTTATGAAGCATCTCTGTTTCTCATTGTTCATTTCTTCTGCTACCTGACCTTCATGTTGCAGAGTTTCAGAAACTAGCATTTCACACTATCCATATTTAAAAGTGACCCCTACAGAATATTCTCAGTTTAAATAAGAGTGTGTGTTTTCTTGGTTTGTTTTGGGGTTTTTTTCAGTTGTGGCTTCTGTGAAGTGCCCACCAAGCTACCAGACGAACCATGCCAGTCTTGGTTTTCAGTACCTCTCCTTTCTTCACCTTCAGTGAGTCTTATATAAATTTTCCTGGCTGGAGCTATAGGTAGCCTCCATCATGGGAAATATTCTTCCCTTACATCTTAGAATCCTATGATTTATAACATGAAATTCAAACCAACATAAATTAGTAATTCAATCCCTATATTCCAATTTAATGAAGCAGAGGTTTCATTACTTTATTGTTTTGTGCCAGTGGACCAATCATTTGGTTTACAGATGGAATGCAGTTCTTTGTTAATAAATAAATGCATAAAAATATAAAGGTATCCTCAATGCAATTATGCTGATATCCCTTAGGAACTAGAATGCAATTATTTAAAATATTATTTTCTTAGATTACTCTCAAGAAAATAAGGAAAGAAATATGAAATTTGTGTCCTTTTAACTTAAACTCATTTTGAGAGCATCAACAGTGATGCAGATAGTCCCCAGTGGCAACTGAGAAGCACATAGCCAGAAAATTGTTACTGGATTACAGTTCTGGCTTCATAAAATGTGGCTAAAGATCATTTTAGACATCCGTGGAATGACCCATTGTCATAACTGGTATGACAAACAAGTGACAAAGTTATTCTATTCAGCCATTTTGAGGATTTTCCAGATCACAACAGTAACTTGGGGCTGTATCAGCCTACACAGTTTTGATTCAATTATAAAAATAACTCACAATAAGAATAATTCTAGCATAAATAATTGGATCTCTCCAGAGGAAAAGAAAAATCCCCACAAACATGTGCATATACTTTCAAGTGTTCCTGATGTATAAAGAATTGTGAAGTGATAGGGTGATCAGAAGTCAATTCCAATAGAGAACTATCTTTCAAATTAACTGGTCTTCTTTATTAAAACAAACAAGATGAAAAGGGCACCAAAGGACACAGGATGATTTCTAACAATGCGCAAACTGAAACCACTTAGATACCACTAAGGTTCATACGATCCTTTTCACTTGATTTTACAGTCTTTTTCAAACAGATGATTTCCTGGATGAGAATCCTGCCTCCCATATTTTAATCTGCTGATAAAACCCCCCAACTAATGTGACTATATAGCAGATGCACATGTGCACACTTAAACAAATGCAAACAAGAAATAAAACTCTTCACCTTTACATTCGAGGTCACCAGTGACCACTGGCAACACAGTAAAAATCAGAACCTTAATCAAAAACCTAACATGGGATTTAATTTCCTCATATAAGGTCTTTGTCATTTTTCTTCTCTGCCCATTACACGGTATGTTTTTGCTCATATAATTATATAATTAACATCCTCAGCACCTATTTCATCCCCTGTTAATTTTTCTAAATATAAAAACAGACATGTTCAAGGAAACAAACTTGGCAATTGAGGAAGCATAAACAATTTAAAAGGAAAAAAAAAAAACCTATTCACATCCTGATAATTGCTATGTATCACTGAGCACTACTAGATTCTTGTAATCCACATGATGGCCTTCTGACTAGAAGTGCACATGCAAGAATGCCTTTTGCTGGACTGACAGAGATCACCTCAAAGTGTGGGTACAAGGAGGCCTTGGTTTTGTTTATCTGTAAGCAGCGTTGAGGCTTGGAGCACCAAAGGGCAGGAGCAGCAGTTGATAAACCACACTGGTCTCACAACACCATTGGTTCCCAAATCTTTTTTCTGAAAATCAAAAGGATTGGGGATGGGGTGGGTAAGTGGAGAGAGGGAGATAAACTTGGCAGCTAAAGGCCCTTAAGATTTTTGCAGTTTATCCCATGGGCCAAATTCACATTTAGCTCCCACTGGTGCATGACTGTAATCATAATTCAATTGAAGATATGAGTTTGAAGATTACAGGCAAGCAGAGGGCTCCTCCTTCACACCTCTGCCATGAAAGAAGAGAGCAAGTAGCAGGAAGTCTATAGTAAACAAAGAACTGGTAAATTTCCCAAAGTTTTAATCAATTTACCCTTAGCAAGCAAATTGGCGGTTTTATTTCTTTCTCCACAGTGTCCAAAAAGTAGTTCTGTTCATCCTTGTGAAAAAAGGAAAGATTCAGATGGGTTCCATTTCCATTTCTGGGGGTTGCAGAAACCAGATCTGTATTCATCCTAACATACAGATCTTCACATGTAAGATCAGATTTTAAAACTGTTACAACAAAAATTACTTTGTTCCCTGAATGATACCACCAGATCAGGGAGGGTGGTGTTTTTAAATGACAGGAAGAGGATCACTAACTGCTGTTTGCATCACAAACATACTTTTAAACTCAGTGCTTCCATAGAGGATACTGTCTCTCTATGCAGATGCATAATGTCATTTGATACAGCAGCTTGCAAATAGAACTCAAAAGTCCTTCTCGTTAAGAGTTAGCATTGAACTTGCTTCGTTGCATTCACTAGCTAGTACAATCTTAAATTATACCAAGCTTTGTCCCCCAGTATACTGTGCTGACCTGCTTATCCCTAGACTTCTGTTTAATTATCCAGAAGAGTACAAGAAAGAGGAGAGTCCAGTTTGAACCCTGATGATGTCTCAGCAATTTCTGCTTCCAGCACATACTATTTCAACAGCCAGTGATCACTGGAGTTAAAGTGCACACAAGCAGCTGAATAGGATGCAATTCTTATTCTTATGATGAATATCAGGGTCAGAGGTGAGTGCCAGATAACAAATAGCAGATGTGGAGGGAGTAGAAGGAATTCTGTTTACTTTGGGTGACCACCTACGTTTCAAGGGGGGTGGGGGAAAGCTAAAATTGCAAGATAAAGACTGTTTAAAGGACAGCATTGTACAATATTTTGCAGGACAAAGGTACATACTTGCATATTAGCACAAACTATAAATATAAGACACAGTGTGGCCCAAATTAACCGCCTATGGAATGTGACTCTTCATGAACCGAATAAGAGAAATCTTTTCAAAACATACCTCATACTATATGATCACTTCAGCTGATACTGAAAAGTTCAATTTCTTTTTGTGTTGCCTGGATTTCTTTCCATTTCAGAATTTTCTTCAGCGATTAGAAGCAATGCAGCCTTACAAATGTGAAATGGAGAAAGTCTGATCTCAGCCTGAGGGTAGTTCTAGATAGCCACTGAGAAGACTCTGCAAAATGCAGATGACAGCACATTTACAATCTCTCATTATGGGACAAGAAAGTACTGCAAGTTATTGCTAGCTGCTTGGGCTTAGATCATCAGTCCAGACTGTGCAGAAGGGACATGAAACTGCTCCAAACAGACAGGAGGTGATACAAAGATGATGCATGAAGCTGGAAATCTACAAAAATTCTTCAAGTTGGTAAAAATACCGGCAGCCATTTAGCTGCTCAGCTTTTCACAGCCCATGGCAAGGGATGAGGAACCTTTCTCCTCAGTACCATCAGCTATTAACTCCCAAGCAGCAAGGCAGCAGCTACCGTGAGAGCCAGGTGAGAAGACTGATCACTTCAGTTATACCAATGAGTTTACTGTACAATCAATGACCTTTGTTTCCCCTGCTCCCTCTTCCTCTCCCAAAGAAATCATGAAAGCCATTAAGCATCTTGATGTTTTCCATATGGATGTTTCTACAAGTTATAAGACCAAAGTGGACCAGTTAGGAGAACTGAAAATCATCAGAAAAGACTGAAAAGGAGAAAGGGGACAGGGAAAGCAGCATTTTTAAAAGAAAAAACAAACAAACAAAAAACACCAACCAAAACTCCACCCTCAAAATAAACTATCCAGGGACAAGTTGCATTTTCCAACGTTCTACAGGCATCCATTTCCTAAACTACTGAAAGCTGTCTCAATAAAGTCTCAGCAAACAAATGGATAGGTTTTGTTGAAAATCTTGCCCCAAATCATTACATATAATTTCTTAAATAGGCCTAGTAGTTACATTCACATAATATGATCCAGTCAGTTCTCAAAATGGAATAATGGGACTGTCATTGTAATTTTTAACTAGTACTTATAGAAAAACTAATAGAGACTAGTCATCTGTGGAAGAACAGATCTCAGAAACAAGTTCAATCCAAGGAGGAAAAAACAAACCAAAGTAATCCCACCACACAGATGTCCATCTGCTTGCCTACTAACTTTCTACATTAGTTGTTATATTTATTTCTTTATAAGCTTTGGTCTGGATGTTGAGTATTCAATCTTTTTTTTTACAGGTGAAGTACACAGCAAGGAAGTAAGTTTGGCAAATGGCCTCTCAACTACTTTGAACTCTGAAGATACAGTAGTACAAAATTTTTAAAGATATATGTTGTCTCATTTGGAAGATGGATAGAAGGGGAGGATGGAGGGCAATTTAAGTAGAAAATCCAACAGTTTTCAGTTTTAAGTCTTCCATGCAATGTACATCTCTTCTCAGGTAACATTAAAGATAATTTTAAAAGATCCCAAGTCTTTAAAGCTGAAATGTATTTGCAGCATGAAGCAGTCATTCTTTTTCAAAATCAAAACAATCTGCAGAAACAATTCTGATATTGCTAAAGTTTGGCTGAAACAAATGAGCAAAATTATAATTATTTCTCAGAAACTGGAAGGGAATGTATCCCCACCCCTGTATGTTCACTTTTGGTCTGCTGCTACACTTCCACTTTGGCAACCAAAGGAATGCTGTGGGCACCATATAAAGGCATGTGTGGCAACCTGAGGGTTAAAGCAGACACTTCTGATCTTTGACAGACGGTTAATTCATGGTCATTATTACTAAATTCAATTGCTCAATAATTTAGATATGACAAACGTGTGGAGGAATATATGCCAGGGTACCCTTCTAGGAATCCCAAAATGCAATATTTCCTCCATGCTTTCACCATACATCCTCATGCTGAGTGTGACAGATTGAAACAAATGTAGGCTTTCTAAGCACTTCAACTCCCTCCCGCCACTCTTGCTACATTAGAGTGGTATTCTAGAGAGTTACTGTGTCTCTAGACCCAGGATGGATGAAAGGGCTTGGCTAAAACAACTATTTTGTCAGTATGTGTAATGCAAGCCTAATAATTTTTCTTTAGGCCTAACTTTTCCAGTTCTGTGGTGCAAGTATCACCACTTAAGCAATCACCGGGAACTAATTTGCAGACAAGGTCACAGTCTGAATGGCACTGAGTGCTACTAGGTCTGCTTAAGAGTTGTCTGGAATGGCTTTAAAACAGACCATATCTAGCTTAACATTTATATAAATGGTGAGCTGTGCACCCACTTCTACCACACAAAGATTCACAAAGTGAGGCCACTCAACAAACTGCCATTCTCTCTCCATTACCATCCCCTATTCCAAACCCAGTCCATTTTCTTATGTGGTGACAGGCACAAACATATTTTGGCAAATGTTTCTTTAAAAAATAGTAACAATTAAAAAAAAAAAAATCCCTTTTACTTTCCTTGAGTTGATACAGGAAACTGAACTTCTTCCCTTCTCTGTTCCCACTGACATTTCTAAATTGGCTAGCCCAAAAAAGCACCTCAAAACACCTCCGCAGTTCACTCACTGAAGCTGAAAGTCTTCCACTGACTTCAAAGGCGTTTGGATCAGGCCCAAAGTCAGCATCCTAACATGTGAGCATAGGCTACCAAGCCACAGCACTAGCTGCAATCTGTGTTATTTATACGTTATTGCTAAAGCACTGCAGGAAGCTTACAGAACTTCACGGCTCCAAAAGCATGTGCTTGTTAGTTTGCAGAACATTTTGTGAAGTGTCACCAATTCCTGTGCTGATATAGGTTAATTTACAGGTTTTTTTATCTGAACCACAAAATACAGGTATCACAGACTGACTTTGCCTTTGACATCCTATGTGCTCAAGTTTTCTGTTCCCTCCCTGTCCAGAAATTTCATTGTCTTCATGCCTGTCTATAAATCTCTGAGATATCATATTTTTAGTTAGAATATGAACCTGCTATAGCAGAGACCTTGCCTTTACTTCTTAGTAACTCACTTGGTACACTATTGGCATTACATAACATGAACGAATTTGAACAACAGTAAGCAGGAAAAGCCTCTGTGCTATCTTCCACCACAGCCATTAAACTCACTCAGAGTACTTACATGGCAAAGAATTCCAGGCAAACATGTGCAGCCTAAACCCTACCTGTAAGTTTGCAAAGTCTCTCAAGCCAGAGAGAGAACTGAATCTAACCTTCTGTATACTCAAGGCAAGTGAATCCTTTAAACAAGTTCAGGTAAAATAATCACAGTGTCTCTTTCAAAGATCTGCATTAGCACCTGAATCAGCGTCATCCTGTTTGTGTGTCTTTCACACCATTCTAAACTACAACTGCTTCAGCCCACAGCCACAATGGACCTAAAAGATGCTAAGATGTCTCAGGCCCTAAAGCTAAGGAGAGTTAAAGAACAACACATCTCATAGGAACTTCTCAGCATCTCATACAACCTACCCTTTGGCAATCAACTGCTCTGATGTATGGTGGTGTTTAACTGTCTCTCATTTTCTTGCTCTCTAATTGAGTTTGTAAACTCTGCTTATAAGAAGTTTATAGAACTGAAGTAAAACTAACAGAAACGTTTCATAATCTCAACATATGGGGCACCACACAGCACTGAAGGCAAGCAAACTAGAAGAGAAAACGTGAAAATTCCTTTTGCCTTTTGCATCCAGGCAAAAAAACTTCTGGGAAGCAATCAAATTATTTTAAGTTACAAAAGTGCACCAGAATATCACAACACATCTCTTCTTCTCAAAAGATAAAGCTTTCTTTTGTCTCTAATTAAGAAGATTAATAAAGTAAGAGAACACATCAGGTTTGCATCAATCATTGCCCATGTGGTTCTTATTACTGTAATTAAAAGTTATCTCTTCAAAATTGTTGGATGAAAATGCCATAATCTGCAATTGAAAACACATTGAAGGGAGTTATCCACCTTATTTGACTATTTTAAGACAGTCAAATTTAAGAATACGGTGAAGGTAATATTCAAAACAGTCCTTAAAGGCAATTTGTCAGTAGAAGTGTCCTATGAAGTTACTTAAAAGATAGACACTGAAATTCAAGTTTTTATCTTCAGGGCTTTTTAGGTCCTGTATGTATTAGAAGTGCCCATTTCCCCTAGGGTTGAATCTTTTAATGTGTTTAGATTTTCACACTGAGTGGGCCAAATTTCATATAATCCCAAACAAACCTGATTCTTTTGCTGACACGTCACCCCATATTTCACAAAAATTAATGCTCAGTTTTGACATCCAGCTTGCACAATATATGGGATTTGGAAAATGGGTGATCTAAACAGAGATTTTTTGCATATGCAGGACTGTAAACTTACAAATCTGTGAAACAGAAATGCACTGCAAATAGAATGTATAATTTAATTACAGTACCTTTCATTCAGACTTTAGTGTACGATAGTTTTAACATCAAGCTAATTACATCAAAGCTAGTAGCATGCTTCAAACCAATGTTTTTTAAAGCTTTCTTTGTGTAATGTAACTTAAAAGGGTTTTTTCCCCCTCTCTTCTTTATCTTCCCTGAATGCAAGCTTTACATTTTGGCATAGCAGACAGTGACTTCATGGAGCTCTTTTCAAAACTGTTCAGGGTGTAACTCTGACTACCTTTGTAGTAATGCTCACTACCTTTGAGAAAGGCTTACTGGATACCAGTAAAAAATTATTTAATGGGCAGAAAGGTATCTCCTGTAACATAAAGTAGAAGCCTTTTATTTAACAAATCACAGGAAAACAACAAAGGGTGTGAAAGAAGGACTTGTTTGGGTTTTATTGTGAAAAAGAACATTCTCCTGCCATATTTATTTACATTTGAACTCTGCTACCAGTTTCCTTCTGTAGTTTGTGAAATCCAGTAGTCTCTTGCATCTTCTCTCCAGTTACCAATAGACACCTTGACCCATGCACATTGGATTTTTATGACAATGCATTTACATGACAAGAGAAGAACAGTCTGTGTCTAAACGCTATTTAGAAAACTAAGAGAGACTGTGCAATTTGTCCAACAATTCTCAGCTATAAAAACCAACTTTAATTTAAATTTTTGCTCAGATGGAATTATCCAACTCTCAGGGAAAAAAAAAATAACAAGGAATACAAAATGAAAGAAGTGCAGAATTCTTAAGCAAGACTATAGGAGGAAAGTGGCATAACATATTCACTGTGTGTCTCTAAAATTTCCTATAGAAAAATTACCCTGTATCAAAGAAAGTGTGGAGAAAAGAGAAACAGTGATGCTGAATATGACAAAAAGCTTGTTTATGTTTAATACATAGGAGAAATTGTTCAAGGACAGTTAAATGTGACCCATTTAATACACCAAGGTCTCACATACCCATGGTACTCTGCTGAGTAAGTGCTGATCATGCAAATTAAGGCTGCCTGGGGATACACAGTGCTTTTGAGTTGCAGTCTGAATTTTCCAAGTTCTCAAGAAACTTTTAGAGATGTGGATACATGTTACTGGGTCACTAGTGCTACTTCCATTTCTTCAGTTGTCGGCTCATTTTGAAAATTCATTTGTCTGACATTCTTGAGTCTTCTGGCACACAGATTCATTTCCAGTTATGTAAAAATCCAATTATTGCTACTAGCTGTGTAATTTAAAGTGCAGATAGGCAAGTCAATATGAAAAGGTGTCCCAAGACAAATATTTGAGCTTCAAGAGAAAAAAGGAATAAAAATCTACGGGTCATTGTGACTCTAATTAACCCAAAAGTTCAGCAGAGTCTAGGAGTCCTCAAAGTTAGCGTAGAGTGCGCCCTCAGTATTCACTGCATTCAAGGTGTGGTACCTTCTGGACTGCCTTACACTTACTGGCTCAGACTCTTTCCCAGTTCACAGTATGCTTACAAATCCCACTAGCCATAAATTGGGTTCATTGTATCTGAGCAAATGCAAGGAAATCCAAACTACACATCACCTCTGAAACTGGCATCAAACACACAAGATTTTACAAGGTAGGTAAAGATTAGCATATGAAATGAAAGGGCTAAGAAAAAGATACAAGCTAGAAACATCAATGTCCACTTAACAAGGGTACAATGTGCCCACTGTCTGAACACAAAAGAACAATCCTTTTTAATAATTTTACTATAATTATATAAATTTTATCCTTTAGGGAAATAATGCTCTAAAACAAGTTGCCCTAACCCCCACTCCCCAAACATTTCTCTAAAAGATTAAACTGTGTTTTTCCTATGGCTATTTTTAGAATGGCATCAGTAATTAAACATTCCATGGTCTGGGGCCCCAAAGAAAACATCACTCTGGTTCTGGATGTGTTCCATGATATCTTGAAACAATCTTAAAAAAATGTATGCAGCCAGTGTTGTGATCCCCACTGGATCTGCAGGGACCCATTAGGATCATCAAGGGAAGCATGTGGTTGTGACAATGCAAGCAATTTAGCATTACTCACTGGAGCTGAAGCACGACACAGTGTGAAGCCGCTATTGTTCTCCTTGGTTTTCTGAAGACACTCAAGTTCAAACCTACTCACAGCCTAATACACACTGAAATCAGAACCAGAGCCTGAAGCCTCTCAAGGGAAAAAGATTAACAGGGGAATGAAGCTGGGGCTCCCCCCCACCCCCCAAAATGACCATGAAATATTAAAGATTGCTAGAAGCCATTTCATTACAAATCTCTTTTGAACTGTTTGTGTAACTGAAAAAATGGATTCTCTTATATTATCATTGTGTTTACAAAAATACAAGCTGCTGTATACTAACAGAAAAGCACGAATGCCTGCTTCTGTAGCTTACTTAGTATGATCTCCTTCCCTTTGCAGAAACAAATCTACTTAAAAGGTAATTGTTGCAAAACACTTTCAAATGACTGTCTGGAAAACTACCTCAGCTCTTAATGCCAAAGTAGTGGCACAGTCAATGAATGCAATGGAGTTCAGGCTAGACACTGGCACAGCTAACACGATGAGACATAACACTTTCTTGCAAAAATGGTATTTCATTAGTTACCAAGTGAAAACGGAATGTGAGTGCTTGAGGACAGTTAGGGTAGACTGTGTGTGCATGTGTATATATATACCTGGTACTTCTGTGCAAGTAAACACATGCACTGTCATAAGAAGGATACTCTGCTACACAGGGCACTGAGATAGTCTTTGCTAGTGACATTCTCTTTATGTTTGTGTACTTATAAAAAGAGTCCAAGATACAAATAGTTCAGAGTGACAAACTAAAAATAAAAAAAAGAAGATCAAACACACTAAGAGACAGTACACTTAAACCCCCACTTATTAGTATTAACAGTTATGGTGTGAGAACGACAGAAAGTCGACCTTGGTTAGTTAGTGTTTTTAAGCCACAAAGTGGGTTTCCTATAGACACTATAAAAAACTGCACTGTGGAAGCATTTATTGGGTACAACTTTCAAAGTGCACATTGAGGTTTTATAGCTATCTCAGACCTACTGGGCTAAATCCTGAGCCACTGAAATCAACACAGTTCCACTTAGTCTTGCAGCACTACACCAATTTACACTATCCAAGGATCTTGCCCAAAAAGTGTAATGGGACTCCTGTGGCCTCAGTTTTCACAGAACAATCTGATACTATATAACATAATCTGACAAACCCAAGAAATTTGAAATTAAGACTTCTGCTCTCCCCATATTTCATCCACTTCTGTTTAAGTGCATTGCTGCAGAGGCCTTGATATTACACAGTCAGTGCACCAAAACAGAGCCACAAGAAAAATACTATTGACTTCAGCGTGACTCATATTTATTTCAGTGAGATCTTATTTAAGCAAAGAGTGAGTCTGGGCTAGGTTGAGAGACCACTGTGATATAAAAATGTTACAGGCTTTTCACAGTCTGGTTTCAGATGATACCATCCTATGTGTTATGGCCCTGAAGTGGGTGCCAAGCTTTGTTTCGTTGGGATTTCAAATGTAAACATTTAGATCTGGATACCAACTTCCTCTTATATTGTAAATAATGTCCCCAAAATTCAGAACCAGAATGTTATTCTTGGCTGACCAAAATCAAATAGAGGGATATTCTACAATTATACTAATTTTGAAAGGATCCAACTATCCAAGTACATTTTATCAGCTGGCACAAAACTAACATCGCTGCATTTACTTCAGCGAGCCCAAAAATCTCACCTGAGTTGAAGGATTGACCCTTACATATCTACAGTCTCTGTTAAATTACTTGGTATCAGTGACATGAAGTACTAGGCTTTGGCTGAAATTTCATGAAAGATGGATTAAAGGCCATCACTGGACAGAGACCATAGGGCAAAAACATATTTCAGAAAAGAAAATTTCATGTTTCAAGTTCTCTTCACAATGAAAGGTGACCTTTGATATCATTCTTGCCTTGCTCTTTGTATGAACTCCTTTTTCTTTCAGCCCAACTCAAACACAAATGAGCACTCTCTTCATTCTTTCCTTAGCATCCCCATTTCAATATTCCAGACTCAACCGTCATTTACCCCAGCAGTCCCCTACTGTGCATCTGTCCCTCAAATCTTAAATACCTGTCCTCCCAATCTGTTCTGAGGCCAAGTCCAAATGAGTTTTGTGCATGTAAATTCTATTATCTACAAGCATAAATGACAGAATCTACTGCCTATGCATGCAAATGTTAGCTATTTAGACCAACCAATGTGCCACTGTGTATTAAGGGGCAAAGGTTTTTTGTACATAAAAAGAAGCCTATTAAGTGTACCTTTGAAACTGCGGCCCTAAATTTATGTACAGGAAAAAGAAGAACCCATTCCTGTGGAGAGTAGGTATTTCCAGTAAGTATAATTTTCATGTAGCTTACATCTCAAGATAACCTTCAGAGGTTGAGTTACCCTTGCTCACAGTTCTTCAGGATTCACCTGGCCTTTGGTAATACTAGAGTATATGTGCAATCTGTCCAGTTAAAATGTTCAGACAAAGAAACATCATCCCACTAACACAGATTATATGCACCATATGAAAGATCTCAGGTATTAAAAACATACACCAAGTTTAACAACTTGTTCACCAGGAAGACACAGTGATAGGTAAGAGAGAACTCAAAAAGCCAGATGACATTTCTGGTTTGGGGTTGTTTTTATTTTTAACTAAGGCATGTTTTCTTTTAAATGCTGCAAACATCAAAAATTTTGTCTATTCACCCACAGACAGATAAAATTATATGATAGACCCCTTTTTTTTTTCCTTCTTTTTTAAATCCAGGAACATTAATTCCAGGACTGAGAACTTCTAACACATTAAGTTTTGCCTTAGGCCAACTTACCAACTATCACAATCCCCACTTGAAGAGGTCTGAAAATGGAGTATTTTACTTACCTTTTACTAAGGAAGCACATGGTTCATCCTCTACATCTACGAAGTCAGGGTTTGGGCTCTATCAACTCAGTTCTGTTGCCAAGCTGTAATGAAGAACTGAATTCAGTTCAGCCTTCATCTGTGTTATCCACACATTTATATACACCATTATACAGACTCCAGCTACCACTCAGTGTATGAATCAATCCCTTAGCAATTTATGATTTATGCAGCTTGCTAGAAGAGAAGTAGGCCATGCCAGCCTTGAAAGCACTTTAGCTTAGTTGTTTTTACTCATGAAGGACATGTTGTCCTGTAATTATTCTGTCATTTCTTAAAAGGTGAAATCCTTAACAGGTTCATGCTTTCTATGCTGCTATGTGTATGTGTGAGTTTATGTCTGAGCACGTCTCACCAAGTAAGAATCATCATTCCAAATTACTTTACAAGGAGGTACATAGAGCTGGACAGCTTAAAATGTGTTAAATATCCTTAGAGTTTACATGGATGGTTGCAGGGGGAGCAGGGGCGGAGCAGGATAAGGGGGAGTCAAGGAAATCGTTAATATGTTCCAATTACTGCCCTGATCCACAAAATACACAACTGTATAAAAGTGTCACTTTCTGTTTTGATCCTGTTGGTAATGTAATGTAATGCTGTGTTTACTTGTATCATTTAGTACAGGCAGTATCAGCAAAATGTGCAACTTTAAACAATTATGCAAATTTTAAAGTAATGTGTTCAGAGAAAAACTGAAAGGAGATTCTGACATTAGTCAAAGATCTCAGGCTCTACTTGCAAGAGTTCTGTAAAATATGGGCTAACCTTAATGTTCATGGCTGAAAGGCAAAGATTTTTCCTGCCTCAAATTAACTCTATTTTTAGTTTATTTGGAAAAGAAGCACCAAGAATACTAACTTCCCTGTTGTACAGAAAAATCTGCCATTCAGCTTCAAGAAACAGCACTAGGACATATAACACCTCCCCTTCCTTAGACATGTCAGAATATTTGGAAAATTTTAACAAACTTCTAGCATGATGTATAAATTCCATGAATCATGGGAGCTGTACAATAGATTCTTCCTAAGAAGTCCTGCTGTGCCTAACTAAATGCTTATCTGATATACTGGCAATATGAGGCTAATGAAGTGTGTAAACACAGCATACTGAACTGTTGGCAGTGGAAAAAAGGTCAAACTGGACCTCAAACGAAAACGGGGGAATCTAGATTCTTCTGACACTTCTGGCTAGTTGGGGTCTCTTTTAAGTGGAGATTGGAGAGAAAACAAGGCTGGTTAGGATCCTTCAGGCTTCAGATTAAAATTTCAGATCTCTATTTGTTGGAAACTGCTTGTGTGCTACTCAGCCCTTGCTGTTAACCAGGGAATGAAGCATAAACTGGCCAGAGAAAAATCATGTTCAGTATGACCATGAAAATGAAATGCCGTATCTTTCATGAGAAAGAATGATCTTTAAAGGCATCTATCCTACTCACCCGACTACTGGCAGTCAGGCAATATCCAGACTCCTAAGATTATTATCTGAACTGCTCTCTGAACCTCTGCTTCTGCACTGTCAGCTGCAATACATGAGGGCAGTTTACAACACAGTGTTAGTTATTCACTTTGAATTTCCTAGCTTTAGTCGGTTTAAGTGAGACCCTTAATGTCACTTAAACATAGTGGTTTTGTGTTATATTTTAATTTTGAAAGGATTATCAAGAAAATCTACCCTTTCCGTTAACTTTCTTTGAAAAACGATTAGGAGTTTTAGAAAGGATCTCCAAATATCCTCACCGTGCCTGATAAGTTATCCAGAATGAAACACATATTACAGGCAAAAATTAAGAAAATGCAGAGGCAAAATACAAAGCTCTCAATCTGAAACTACAAATAGCAGTGTGTTGCTTGGGAATGAAACATGAATAAACATTTTAAATCATGCTGAAATTTTCTTTTTGTTGGTATTTGGCTCTGTATAGCCTTATTGATAAAACGAGCAATTTATTTTTCTTTTTATGGGGCTAACAATTACACACCACTCAAAAGAATTTAATTGCTATTAGCCGACTATACCTCTTGCAAGGAAAAAACCCCATTGTCTAACACACAAGTTACCAGTAAGATTCCACCTAAGAAAGGCTTTGGAGAACTGCTAATGAGTCTTCTTTAGCTACTCCTTCCTAAAATACCATATTTTGTAATCTTGAGCTCGAACTAAGTTTCCTGGTATAACATGTGGAAGTCACTGTGAAAACTAAACAGATACAGGATATAATGAAAACTTCACTTGTAAATATGGTTCTTGAAACATAAAAATCTGGCAAAGCTCAAGCAGAGAAGGAGGTAAGACAGCTTTCATATGCTGCTGTTCTTAGTGCTTTTAATGTAGATTGGATAATTATGTACTGCATTTCTTCCAAACTGAGTAAATTATTTTGGTTTAAATCTATTTGTAGAGTATCTGGCTATGTGTCTCTCTTCATTTAGTATAGTATTCTCTGGTCTAAAGCAAGCAGTTCCAAATTAAATAAACTAGCATACCTTTTGCACAAAGCAACCGACTGCATTCCAGTGAAGCCCCTTTGAAAGCTATGTCAAATCTCTGCTGACTCAGGGAGGAAAGCACCTCATTCCCTTTGAATTAGTCACCCTGCCAGAGATTAATCCTAATGAGCTTTTTTTACAGGCTTGGCTGGCACACCCAGGATTTGTATAACATACCTGTGATTTCTCAATATTTAGCCCAAAATGTGTTCGTTCAAATGCAGATAGATATCAGCTTTTCCAGAAACCCTTAACTACAGCATTACCGCAAGAGCTTATCCAGCCTAGAGCGAGCCCAGCCACAGGGTGCTTCCGCAGCTTTGGTAAGCAGCCATCACACAACTAAGTACTGTAAAATCTGCATGGGCCAACACTCACACAAACACCCGTGTAAACGGCACATCTCACAAAAGGTTACAGCATTAAAGAACAACAGTGTTCTCTTATTCTTTATTTCATTATCCTCATTATCTCCCTCATTATCTCCCTATTTCACTGATTTTTGGCAAACAGTGGGCATCTATTTGATGTGACTAGATTGTTTGCAGACTCTGTGATGGAGTTTCAAGCTTCCTCCCAGCTGTATCCTGCCCTCATTAGGCAAACAACCATCCCTTGGCCTTTTCCACCCACCAGCATGAGAAAAGACTAACAAAATTTCAGTTCACAGAGAAAACAGGAGTTGCACACCTTTGATCACTCTTGAGTTACTTTACTCTATAAATACAATGCCCAAGCAATTTTTACTGAGGGAACAATATTAAACTAGTAATCCATATCTACAATACCATCAAACCATCAGAGATCTGTCATGCAAAAAAATGTTTGCATGCAATTTGGCTAAGTTCTTTTGAAAATAAAATAGGCACTACTAGATGCATGGGCTAAAGCAAGAAGCCTGATCTATTCTGGTCCAAAGGGTTGGAAAATAATTTTCAGATCTGAAGAATTTTAAAAGAAGACAGTAACCAGCTCTTTCCCAGTTAAATGAGGGTACTGCTAGCTTGGTTCCTGCAACCAACCTAAATCACTGCAGCATCCCATGGAGTGAAGCTGTGTCTTTAAGGTAGCCAAGGAGCAAACTGCTTTCCTCAGAAGTTAAAAAAAAAGAAAGAAAAAGTCATCACAGCTCACAGTCTAATATACTCCACGAAGGACACAGTCTGAAACCTATCAGTTTACTGAGCACTAGTTCACAGTCCCAAGCACTCTCCAGCTATAGTCTGGCAATGGCAGCATAAGAACACAATATATAGCTCAGTCTCTATTAACAAGAAACAAAGTAGCACAGCTGTGTTTCATCATGACAGACCACAGTCCCAATGATCATTCACTGTCACTCCCTAAAGTACTTGCCTAGCAGCCTATATTCAGATTTCTACTGCCCTTAAGGATTCCTAAGGTACATACCATCCTAGTTGCCAAGGATGTAAATGAAATACTACAAGTTGTGCATTGGTACTCCTGATGTTTGGACATCCAGCCACTGAAGTGGTACACAACAAAACTTGTGTTAATGCCTAAGTTTCCTAACCAAAGAATGAGTACTTTAGGAAGTGCTGGCAGTAACGTCACGGGGCTCTCATAAGGAGTCATCAGAACTAGCCAGGAAGATGCAGGAACACAGGTTGGATCTATATCTCTACCTCCCTGACTGAAAGATGCTCAGGTATCTGAATAAACTGAAAAAAAGGTGTTCCCAGCTATCCTGGAGCTACATCACAGAACTGTCTGCATTACAGTATTTCAATGAAAACAGCAGGCCTACTCTTTTATTAGAAATGGAGTTTTATAGCGGTGCCCTTTATTTTTAAATCTAACATGACTGGATTTGGAATATTCCTACAAATGTCCAAATTAGTATCTCCTGTGCATGTTTCCTAACCACCAGGCCATCAGACAGCCAGCATGGCGGGGCAGGGGTTCACCATCTCTCCTGACAGTCCATCTCACCAGCAGCTCTGTGCAATTCATGAATGTGTTGAACAGTGCTCAGGGCCTCGTGACTTCATCAGGGCAGAAGTCTGCAGAAAAACGAAGCCTAAAATCCTTTAGGACTTCTACAGTCTCTGGACACGTAAGACACTATCTGGAAACTGAAATGTGGTGTTGTTCTGTTGCTGCATACCTACGATGATCTTTTCATGAAGCAGAGCTAAACCAATTCTGCCAGCTCCATGAAGCAGGAATTCCCTTTCTCCTGTGTCCCACAGGCAGGCTCTGACAGAGACATTGCCAGCTGTCTCTGTTCACACAGGCCTCACTGTGAAAAAGCCAAACAACAACACGACTTTCATTCTGCACCATTTAGCTTTGGCTGAAAGTGTAATCGTGTGTCTGTGGTTTTCCTGTTTGGGTGCCTAATTTAATTGGCTGAGTCCACTCCTTCAAGTGTGGAATGGACTCTGAGGGTATGAGGAATTAGCATGTTTCTGCCAGAGACATTCCACCCGGATCCCATGTTTGTTTAACATGTACAAACAGCTAAAATAAAATACTTGTTGGCCTCAGTAATAAACAGAATATAAAATAGTGTGAAATTAAGCAAGACCAGCTGGGCTGCAGGAGAAATGAAAGGAACTTACACTACACAATGATCTGGAATGCAGACACACTAAGATGGACTGCTATTGATGTCTGGTTTTGATGCATTTTATATACAAAGTACTGATTAGATCTAGCTACCAAATTAGACCCTTTCATATCCATATGTCAGTAATAAACAAAATTTAGAGGAACAAAACAATTGCTCTGAAAGCCAAGTTTACAATGTTGCATCACTGGCTGTAGAAGTGTGAAGTCATCACAGCAGTGATAATGATTCCATTCTTCCAGAGGCAAAGAAAAGGGATAAGACCAAGAAAGAACATTAAGAATTCTTCTGATCTAAGACAGGATTTGTCCAGCCCTCAGGGACTCATGAGAATTTCAGGATATGCTCTGTATAGAATCTGTGTAGGAGCACTGGGGCCTCCATATATATACTGAAACCATAAACCAAGCAACTGCTTAAGCAGAGTTTTGGAGAACTTTAGAAAGTTGTTCCCTACAACACAAGGCAGGATGAAGGTTCTCCCTCTGATGGGACTTTTCTTCCTCCATGGGGAAGCAGAGTCAGGGACTCCATGATACAGAGGGCACAATTCTATCTCATTGCATGATGCAATTTTGAACAAAGAATTCAAGCAGAAAAGTGACTCAAGTTGCAATTCCTGAGAAGGATGCTCTGTTATACTGCCCAGATTACCCCTATGTCTTTCTCTGGCTAGTCACTGTGCTCCAGACCTTTCCCACTTCCCTTCCCTTGGGATTATACATGTGGCATTGTGGCTAATTGCCCTTTCAGCAAACTTTTCTTGGCAGTTGGACATTCTGGATCTTTCCCAGCTTGTTACAAACAGTGTATCACATGCATTTATGTTTCCAATATCTCTTTTAAGAAAAAGAGGCTAAATGAAGAAATAAAGTCCTGCCCTTGGAAAAGCTGCACAGGAAATAAAAGTTTGTCAGGGCTAAATCACTGACAAAATAAAATGTCTGGGGGAACAGATTTAGAACTCTGTCAGACAAATTACTACTTATATTTTATTTCATTGGCAGCAGGATTGTTTTGATCTTTCATTTTCTTTTGAAAAGAATAAACTGGGAACAGTAAACAGGATCTACTTCTTCCTCCCCAGTGTGAACTCACCGTTGAATTGCCAAACCAACAGAATGGATTTTCTCTCAGTCACAGTGTAGGTACCTGCTTCTTACCACCTAAGGGCAAGATTCCTCAAATCATCCATAGTGAAGCCTAAGCCCCAAGATGCAGCTTCCTGTGGAAGATCCTGTCTGTACAGTCAAATGCCACTATGCCTCTGAAGGCACTAGAATATCAGGTAGGTAACAGGCAACAGCAGCTTTAATGTTAGCCTGGTGGTCATTTAAAAACACCACTTCCATCCATTGCTTATTCTCCCACAGTTCTTCTGTCATGGAAGAAAAGATCATGATGATTCACTTGCTAGAGAACCCAATATGATAGGGAACTGACTCAAAATCAAAAGAGTAAAGAATTTCACAGCACCACCTGTATCAATGGCAGAACACACCACAGCATCACCAGTCTGAATATCTGCACCATTAGTTAGAATCTGGATGAGAAATGACTATCACTTGAATGTCTCTTCCCACCCTTTATTATTTTCCTTTATCTAGAAACAGTTGGAGTAAAGCAAAACAAACTTAATTTTCATTCTCACCCCAGGAAAACTATTTTGGGAATTTATGGCCACCCTGGATGCCCATTCTTCTGGGCATGCAGACCCAGGCTGCTCTCTCCAGACTTGAGCTTGATGGACACATGAAGGCATGCTCCAGTGGCCGACAACATACACCCAATCAGGTCTTACTGCCTAAAGAGCAGGTAATGCTCTGGAATACAGAACTTCATATATTGCCATTGTAAAGGTTTGAGAATGAAGTAGTAATGGGGATTGGTCACACAGTTGTGGCAGAGTGGATAAATCACTAAATCATTCATTTATATAGTACAATACAGTTACAGTAATAATACTGTACATATGGTGAGGGGCCCAACTGGGGAAAAATATTCTTCAGCTCCCTGCACAGTCATTCAAGAGCTCTGTTTTAACTACTTCTATCACTTACTAAAGCTGCACAGTACATAAGTACGTCAGCTTTCCACCTTCAGGAACCTGATTCCAGCACCTTCTTTTCACCCTGCTGCCTTGAACTTACGCTTTCAGAATCAGTTAGCATCATCCAGCAGGAACTTTTAAGAAGTCTGCTTTTAAGGGACTCCAGAAGTAAGGCTGGGGATTAAGATACTTCATCCAGAGGCTGGAGCTAACTGGACTAAAGGTAGCAAAGACATGGGCTGCCTATGAAGAAATGCAAAGGGATTTTATGAGGTGAACTGCTGGGTGACAAATTGATCAGTGAAATTTAATGTAAGCAAATGTAAAGGGAAACATATGGAATCAACAATTCTGACTACATTTAAAATTATGGTCTCCAACCTCATTACTGCACCAAGAAGAAGATCTGGATAGCACAGTGTAGGTAACAAAATAGCCAGATTAGTAAAACAGATAATACAACAGATGCCTCAATGAAAGCCTCAGCTCAAAGAACAGTTGACAGAAGAAAACAGCAGACTAAATGTTAGGAATCACTGTGAAAGTAGAGAGCTTGATTGCATCAGTGCATAAATCCACACAGCCCTTATACCTGGTTCTGATCCCACTTCTCAAATGGATATACAAATATAAAAGGCATGGAGTAGAGTGACAAGGACAATAAAAGCTGCAGAATGACCGCTGGACAGAAAAAATCAAATGTGCTGGCATGGTCCAGTATGGAAGACATGCCACAGGGAGGACATGATAGACACCAATGAAATTGGAAGTGGCATGGCAAAAGTAATAGGGGATCCATTCACTGCTTCTTCCTATGCAAGAGCTCAGAAGCATCAAGTAACACGAACAGATCCCACACTCCCACGCTCAAATCAGTGTAATGCACAGTCGAGCCATGGAACACCTTGAAGAAGGATGCCATGGTGGATGCAAATGTTTAAACAAGTTCTGTGACTGGATTCTTGAGGAAACAACTTTGAAGGTCTACCAAGGAGGAAAACCTCTCTTCTGGCTTAGCAAGGCTAGAACAGTCTGTCTGTGTTCGGAATAGTGTTTCAGAGGGGAATAGCTACATTCTTCCATTTCTGATGACACATGAGACTACGATGGGGCTAGATGAGCTTTTGGGTCTAATATGACTCATCTCATATCCTTTCTCAATCATCTGCCTTTCAGCATGGACCAAGTAAATTGAGTACACAGATCCTCCTCCCCTCACAGCTCTGCAGGCTGAAAAGGCTTCTATCCTCAGCAAATTGTAATTGCCTCACTTCTGGGGGTCATATAAAATCTGTTAGCTAGGGCTGCTTCTTTATGTCCCCACCTGTTTTAGTGAAAACGAACCCTACTTACAGTGACACAATTATTTAAATCAATCAAGACAGTCCAGTTCACTTTTTGAGGAATACAGGTTAAGGGTTCTCATCTGAACAGTTCAGTCACCATACTGGAGTAGGGAGGCAACAAGCATCTGGAAAGGCAGAACAGACTACAGACCTGTCTTTCCTTTCCACATTCCTTCTCCCAGAAATGAGGAGTATCAAATCTCTCTGGATCAGGAACTCATCTTTTGCGAATGAAGATGGTTGACAATTTTTCAAAATGTTCTTTTTATGTTCCTGTTGGTTTTCATTTCCACTGTTTCTTTGTCAGACCCTTTTTTTCCACAGGAATTTCATGTTTGAAAAAAAACCTAAACAAAATCTCCACATTCAACATATCTGCCACTCTGTGGTTCATTTAAATACTTTACTGAAAACATTATCAAAAGGGTTGTAACAATTGGTTATGTCTTAAAAGACTGATCTCTTCCCAGTAATATTTTTAGTATCTCAAATTTATTCCAGAGTATGCACTATTATTAAAAAAGAGAAGCTGTTCTATATGCTTCAAAATGAACAATTTAAAGCTAAGAATTTCCACTGAAATCATACCCACTCTTAGTTAACTCAATGCAAGGAAGAAAATACCCTAAATCTGTCTGCAAGATCATTGTATTTTTTATCTTTTTAAGATGTGAATACTACTGTCAGTGAAATATTAGAAGTAAATGATGATGCTTCCCATATTTATTTTGACATTTTTTATTTGTAATCATCGTATAGGGAAGATTTTTCAGAAGCCTCCCTTGGTAGTTCCGTGTTTAACTATCTGCATTCAATTGCAACCCAGTCTATCCAGAAAAGCATTTCTGCCCTTCAGAGTTCAACAAAGGAGCCACCACCTTACAGCCTTTGTCTGCCGCTGTGCAAGGAAGCAGCATGGCCCCCAACAAACACCTTTGGGGATAAATTTAAAAAAGAAAACTATGTGATTGCCTTTATACCCTATTTAATCAATCCACAACCTTCTTCATCAATCCAGCTAGCATCAATAAGAAACTAAGGATGAAGATCAGGGCTGTGTGCTAATGACCAAAACTGAAAATGTATCCCAGTTCATTAAACATTTTCACTGTTTCTGTCTTTGGGGTTGATAATATGTTTTCATAAGCAGGCAGGTTATTAAAACCCAAACTTCCTGGTGAGAGCTGGGATGTTACCCATTAACTTGTTTCTGAAAAGAACTGTCCACAGACAGACAAAAAGGAGAACCTTTATCCCACTAACTGCTCATAAAAAAAAAGGTAAAAAGTGGTCCTCAAAAGATGGCCTTCATCAAAAACCTGAAGTTTCAATTTAAATCTTGAAGAAATCACAAATAAGTAAGAACAAGGCCAACAGGCCAATTACATGCAAAGGCAGCATATAGCATACATCTTTGTTTCACTATACGACAATAGAAGAGAAGAAGCACTCCAAAGAAACAGGGGAAAAAATTGAGTATTTTTCTCTGTATCAGGTTCTTCTATGAGAATGTTCTTTTCTCAGGGTCTGCATCTGTAAAATCAGGAAAACCTTACAGGGGGAAAAAAAAAAAAAAAAAGAAGACTCTTTGACAGAACTACTGTTCTCAGTGATTCATCTGAAAGCTCTGAACTCATATTCAGAACCTGAAATCTAAGAACCACCAGATGGGCTGGCATTCAAAATTACATGGAAGGAGTGATTTTTTGAGTTGTGAGGCATTAAGTAGTGGAGGCACTTGCTTTTCTCACCTATTCCACAAGGAAACTAGGAGGTGAAACATAGAAGAATTAAGAAAAGAAGACTTAGTATTGTTGGACTACAGCATCTTGCACTGCTGAACCAGAGGTTGCTTTAAAAAGGAACTTAAAAAATTTAAATAAATCTTTTAAAGTGAATCATTTCAAGATGGAGCTGGAAGAAAGACAAAACAAGTAAGATAAAATTGTGCATAGTAAATTAGTTTAAAAAGAATCTGCTTATGTACTGGGAGTTCTCTCATAATAAGAGGGGCAAGAAAAGGTTCTGCCAAGTATCAGCAATACTGCCAAGGGAAGGAGGAGGGAGTCCATGGGATAAGTGTATGAGGGAATATCTATAGGTCATATATAACAAGCATGGAGAAAGCCTGCAATCAAAGGAACTACACAAGCACATAGTCCTGTACACTGCTTAAGGAATGTAGAGGGTCACAGACCTCTTCTATTTCAGTTTAGGAGTGATTAAAAAATGCTGTCAGCTGTCCACACCCAGCTGGGGAGATGCCTGGTGGGCAGGATTGTCTCTAAGTCCATGTGGTATCACTGTTCTATGCCATACACATTAATTTAACCCACACTGCAGAATGTGCTACCCAAAATGAGCCCAACCAAATCAAGGGGTGGCAAACCCGGTACTGATTCCCAGGAGTCAACCGCTGCTGATGGCCAGCAGCTGCAGCCAACATGCAGGATGGCAAGGAACGTGGCTCTTATGGGTGGAAGTGGCAAAAGAAATGTGTGCAAGTTAGCAACCCAGCAACACAAATGGACTTCAGGATCAGGCAGAATTCTCAGCGAAACAGACAACAGGAGTGCGTAAAACAAAGCAGGCCTGATCTGCTTTAACTCAGCTTTCACCCTTCTCAGCACACACAGGCACAAATGAGCATCCCTCCTGGAACCAATGGCAGCACAGGGCTGCATTCATTCCAGAGTAAATTACTCCCTTTCTTTGCATAATTTACACTAGTCTACCTCTTACAGTCACATGTTATAGCAACTTGCATCTTACAGGTATTTACAACCATGAAGTATTGGAGTTGGGTGAGGGAATTGTGATGAAAAGAGGAAAAGCTACAGAAAGCTCAAACAAAAGATCAAAAGGGCTCTGTCAATGTAATAAGTGTAACAGTAAACACTCTAATTTCTTCACCATATTACTGGAAGTGGTATTGCTACGGTAAACAAATTAATATTTTTAATTCAATTTACTTAGAACTACGTACGACCTCCATTTACTTTTGCTGTTTCTCCCAGTTTGAACAATGAAAAGCAATAAAGCAAGTTTCACTTTTGCTTCCAGCCAGTTTCACTTTCAGAAAAGACTATTTATTTGTTAAAAAAAACCCCACAGGTCGATTTCATTGGAATCAAAAGCTGCAAACATTACTGTTGACCTCTGATTCAATAAAAGGTTTATGGAACACTTAGGTCTAGGTTAAATTAAGTTGACAGAGTTTTGATAACAAATACTCAATTGATTTACAGAGAAATTAATTTAGTCCAAAGTGTTAGTACAGCTATTTGTTTAAATTGCAAATTATAGAATTTCACAGAATCACAAAATTATTGAGGCTGGAAGGCACTTTTGGAGACTGCTCAGTTCAAACCCCTGCTCAAAGTAGGGTCAACAAGAACAGGTTGCTCATTGCTGTGTCTAGTCGAGTTTTGAATGTCTCCAAGGACAGAGACTCCATTTCATGGCAATCTGTTTCACTGTTCATTCACCCTTACAATTAAAAACTTTTTTTTTTACATTTAAGTGGAATTTTATGTATTTCAGTTTGTACCTTTTGTCACTTGTTTTTTTTTGCTGGCGTGCTTCTGAGAAGAGCCTGGCTCTTTATCCTTCATACCCTCCTGGGCAGCAGGCCCACATTTTCCTTTGCCTTCTTTGTGCTGACCATGCACCTGCAGGAACCTTTCTTGCCACCCTTTACCAGATCCAACTCCCCAAGAGCTTTAGCTTTCCTCACTTCACCCCTGTACATTTATACAGTACCTCTGAAGTCCTCCTGGGTGACTCCTTTCACCTCTTGTATACTTCTTTGTTCCTTTTTTGTTTAACAGAAATTTAATGTACACAGAAAGCCACGCCTGTGGCAGTGCTGCACTGGCTAGGACTCTGCCCAAGCACCGGGCAACGCTTCACCTGCTGCGGGTGGAGGGGGCAGAAGCGACCGCAGCGCCGAGGGCAGGCGAAGCTCCTGCTCGTGTTCGCCTTGCCCAGCGACGGCAGGGTGCCTGGAGGAGGGGGGAAAAGCGGAGGGACTCTCTCGTGAAACACAGAAGGGTTTATTCCAAAGAAAAACCACAAGGAGAGCCGCTGGAATTTGGCGGGTGCGGGGTTTTATACCCCCACAGAATAGGCGGGGAGAACATACAATAACCAGTAAAATATCAGATATGGGGTCTTACAAAAGGCAGGGAGAAGGGACCAGGGCGAATGGGAGAAGATGTGGGGAGTAGAGGGTTAACATGAGCCAATCGCCAACCGAGGAACATAGACCTTTACAGAGACATAACCAAATATGAACTGTAACAGGGAGAGGGGAGGGAGCAGCCAATGGTCCCAGCGTGCTTCACACAGCCTTTTGGGTACTTGCTGTACCTGTGAGCCCTTGTGCTGTGGAGGCATCAAACTAATGGACCTTTCTGGTCTGCTTGGTCCAGCTGACCATGGCTCTGGCCATGGCTCACCACAACATATGCCAGCATCCGATTTTGTAATTTTGTGTGGACAGTCCCCTTAATGCAGTTGTTTTTCTAGTACAGTGCAATGGAAACATCAAAGACCTGTTTATATGCTTCAAAAACTTTAAATAAAGAAAAAACCCAATCAACCAACCAAAAAGTGGAAAACTGTGCCTACAAAGGCACTGTGTCTTGGTCTTACAGTCTCTCCCATAGCACCCTGCCATACACCACGAGCTCCAAGAGCAGGAGGCAGGCTATGCTGTTGCACTGCTATCAAGTCATGGCTTGTAAACTCTGAACAAAGACTGGGCAGTGAGGAACTGCACCTGTAGTCCGTACAATCTTCCTAACATCAATTCATGAATAAAAAAATATTTCCTGATGGATGAGCCAGACAGCAAATATCCCACAAGCTCCTCCCCAGCTCTATTCCCACAGGTAGGCTGAGGACTCTACGTGCACTCCCACAAACACTACTGGAAGGCCTTGGGCCCTTTGCTCTGCTGCCTTCTGCAGCTGTAAAGGGCAAACAAAATGTGGAAATAAAAGCCAGTTCTGAGGTGGTTTAGACCACTGAACACCTCCAGGGACCAGGACATTGGCATTGCTTCTGCTCCCCTCACTGTCCTCAGTATGTGGCTTGTACAGCTTTTGTTCAGCAAAAATACCAACAAGCACTTTAAATCCTTCCTCCAGAGAAAGCATCACCTTCTCTTACCTGTAGCTCAGCTTTTTGCTCACAGGTTCCTCAGGTTTCTCTGTGAAACACCTGGAGCCCAAGGCCTTGGGTGGCCAGCACAGGCACTGTGAGAGACAAGTTTATACACTTGCATTTGGAGCATGGTTACCCATCTCTGCCTGTGAAACTGTGCCTACAGGACAGGCACTGCTTAAAAACTGCTGCTGACACATCACAGCTGAGAAGGTGTCACCATCCCTTGGCAGAGCAGTGCCACCACTTTCCCCTCAGTGGGACAGTTCTGCCAGTGACATCCTTCAGGGACAGTTGGGGGTTAGGATTTTTCCTTTTTTTTCCCCTTTCTCTTAGGGAATTTTCTCCCACTTGTTGCTAAGAGACAGTAACTACCAATACTTAAGAGAAAAAAGATGTGGCTGGGAGGAGGAGAAGGGGGAAAGGTGCAGCTGGCTACTCTCTTACCTGGGGGGTTTTCTCGTGGGCAGGGCAGAGTTATCGAGAAGTTTTAGGCTGGGGGCAAGGGGTTGGGAGCAGCTTCTAGCTATCTCACTATTGGCATCGGAGGAGAGACAGGCTGCAGTCTCTGTGGAAAGAATTTGCCACCACCACGGGGTTCCGTCTCCTGCTGTCTTCTTCCCTTCCTGCTTCTGAGGTTCCAGCTACAGGTCATTTCGCTATCCAGAGAGGCACCAGGACTGGCTGCCACCATGAATTTGCAAAGGAAGCCCCTCTTCCATCCTTTCCACGGGCTGCACCCGCCATTACCGCGTGAGGGAGAGCCGGCCGGGCTGGCGCCACAGCGCCCCCTGCAGGCGCGGGGAGCCACGGCAGCCGCCCCGCCCGGCCGGGAGCCAGCAGCGCCCCCTGGCGGCCGCAGCGGAGCTGCCCCGGGGAAGGGCCCGGGCCGGGAGCGGCGGGGCGGGGAGTCCGCGTTTGTCCGTCCCTGCTGCCGCTGGGGGTGGCTGTTTGCCTTGTTACACACAAACATGCCACTGAAGAACTGTTATTCCTTCCCCCATATCTTTGCCTGAAAGCCCCATAACTTCGGAGTTATAATAATTTGGAGGGAAGGGGGTCACGTTTTCTATTCCAAGGGAGGTTCCCGCCTTCTTTGGCAGATGCCTGTCTTTCAAGCCAAGACAGACAGGAAAATCCTTTGGGAGCAGGGCACCCCTCTGAGAGTGGAATAAAGATCTGGGGCAAGAAAAGAGCAGCAGAATAAAAAGGAATCTAAGCAAAACTTCAGTCTTTTTTAAAATCAGCACTACTGGTCTCTGCTGGTTCAAAGACACAAGGGCTGGACACTACAGCACCAGCTTTTCATTGTAGAATGGGATTACGTAACAGCTGGCTAATGTGACAGAAGGTTGGTCAGTAAAGAATTATACCAAATTGTTTGAAATGTGTGAATCCTTGGCTTTGGTTGTTTTTACCTAGCTCCATTCTCCCCACCTTGCCACTGCTGGTAACAGCAAGACCAGACATCAGACTGTGACCACCAAAGTTGCTCTGTCTCCCATGAAAATCCTCCTTAGCAATGTAATCCCCTCACTCTCCATGTGGGAAATATTTAGGAGGGAAGAGACCTAGCTTTATATCAACTTCACAGTAACTCTAGCACTACAGGTACTACTAGTGTCCAGCAAATAGTAAACAAATGCAGTCAAACATTTCATAGTATGTTGTTTTCTAAAGACGTGGTTCATCTCACTTCACTGCTGTATGTAAGGGTCTTCACTGCCACTGCATCAGAAGGGCAAGGGGTTTTCCTGCCTTAACATTAAAAAAATGAGTCAAATACCACAGAAACCTACTGCAGCAAATGAGATGATATTACATAAGTGATACCCTTCATCTCAACCTAACTCAAGCCTAAACTTCCCTTGGTCTCAGTGACAGCTTTGCCTGAGTAGGGACAACAGCACTCACAGAATGCAGGCAGCAGAGGAACACATGACAAGTCGACATTGGCAGTGCCACCTGACTCTTACCAAGAAATAAATGGATCTATAGTTCCTAAAGTACTCTAAGAATGAAGACCAATAGATTCTGGCATCTGAAAACATGGGATAGTTCTGGGGAGTGGTTTTTTGGGGGTTGGTGGCATTAGCATTTTATATCCCTTTCAAAATTTGGTCAAAGATCTCAGCCATGGTTGCCACTTTAGTGAGGTCTGTAGTTGCCTCCTTCCTTCTCATGTCCTTCTACCATCCTTACACAGATAAGCCCTAAATTGTATGTAATTTACTTCCATGAGCCTTTAAAAAGCATTTGGTTTGTTTATTACTGATTGTCATTTTCTAGTTTGATGGCAAGACTACCATCAGTTACTGTTTTTAAGAAGCATACAAGGGACATTTGTCTTAACATCTGTTTCTTATAATTCTGTCTCCTCTCTACTAAAACTGGATCCAAATTCTGTGCAGCGCTGCTTTTGCAACAAATACAAATAGATTCAATAGCAAGGTGAAATACTTGCTTTTACTCTTTTAATGCAAAAAAAAAGCTTGGGGTTTTGCATGGTTATTTACTTTCTTTGCAAATCTGGCTGATGGAATAATACTCAAGGAAAATTAGTGAGAAAAGGCAAGAGCCTCAAGAGGTGCAAGCTAACAGAGCTCACTTTCACCATTCAGATAACATTTATGCCACCTGAGAATGTGGAATAGCTACATTAACAGTAATTTGCTTTTATTACAAGTCCTGCTGTGTTTAGACACTCTGGGAAAAAAACCCAGAAAACAAGTATACAAACCTCTTTTTTTGCTTGATTCCTTCCCTTCCCACCTCTGGAAGGCAACTCATTCTGACAGGCAAGAAGATCTAGTCCATTACAAAGCTGTATGCTTTCCCACTTCTACAGTTTCCACATCATATTCCTAAAATTCACCTCAGAGGGCCACAGAATTCTCATAGCTGGCTAAAACCAAATGCACATGCTTACTCTTTTATATTGCTGTCTTTTAGGACATGGGCTGAAATTCCTGTTTCTCAGAGAGAGATCTTTTGGCAGGACAAATTTAAAGATATGTGCAGGCCACTAAACTCATGATCCAACAGCCTAATAACTCTTTCATCAAATGTTTGTGAAGCGATAACTTTCTTTCAGATCTTGATTATTTCTGAGAAAAGAAACTCGCCAAACACACACATACACACACAGCTTCAAAAATCACAGAAATTGATTTCTATTTCCCATTACCCTTCATACCTTAACTCCTTATACAAATACAGGCTTAGAGTAAGCACCTTCACCAGGTGTGTCATTAGGATGAACAAACAGATGAATGAATACAAGGGGTAGATTCTAGAAAGATTTTTAAAAATTCAGAGCTGTTGTCACTCATCTAGTTCTTTGACCATTTGAAAATGTCTTTTATGATTAAAACCTTCCCCCCATCCACATATATGTCCTTGAAAATTGAACAAATCTTATTTTTATTGTTTTCTTCCAGATTTTACCACAGCAATCTGGGCACCTGCCCAAAATATATAAATTAAAATCTCATGCAGTACAGCATCAGCAACACAGAGAAGCAGCTAAAAATTTTTCTCTTTGTCTCTGTCCTGAATCCAAACTTTGCATACCCTATGTCACACATCTGCTTCTTCCAAGCTGGTGCAGCAGAGGTGGTTGTGTTTGTGTAGGAAGTCAGAGCCACTGGCACCAATGAACACTTACACAGCTGCCTTGGCCCCAGGAAGGGAACACTCTCACTTGGAAGAGGAACTGAAACGATGCCTAGGGAAGCCTGCTTTGCCTCTGACCAAGCTAGCTGTCTTAAGGAAATGCCAGACCTTACTGCACTGGGGTCAAATGTAGAATTATGTGGCAGTTTGATAAGCTACAGTACACTAATTTATTGGCTATTTTTAAAAATACAGAGGAAATTTTATTACGGATTACTTTGCTTTCCTGAAAACTTTTTATAATTAAAAACATCTGGAAGACATTTCAATATATCATAAACAAGAGGAAATCCAAAGCACATGACTTCTAAGAAAATGATGCAAATACCCTTCTGTGCCAAAATTTACAGTAATCTGTTTTTCTTATTTTGCTATGGGGGGCGTGGGGGGAGAATAAATGGAGGATGAGTCAACAAGGAGAAAACTACTCATGTAAAGAAATATTAGGTACCACTGTTTCATGAAACATACTATTTTTTTATAAAACCCAAAATTGCTAAAATAAATTTGCCTTCTTGTTGCCACTCTCCCCCTCCCACCAATTAGTTTTCAGGGAATATAGCATTCTGGCCTGGATAAATGATGACATCAATCCTGACAATATAAGGAGGCTATGAGAAAGAAGGAAAGGAATAAAAATATGGTTTGGATGATTGTACTTAAAGGAAACTACTGGTTTGATCTGATGAGTACTATGCTTCTAAATTAATATCACTAAACATCTACAACTTTTATGACAGTTCTTGAAGATATAAAATAAAACAAAACAAAACACCAACACAGTCCAACATATCACTATACATCTGAGTTTGAGTAATCTGTTGTCTTACAAAACACAGTAGGATTTATGGGCTCTAAAAACAAACACAGCCAAAAAGTTTTACAAGAAACCTCCGACACATTTACTAAAACCCCCAACAATTAATTACTAAGTACACAGAAAATGAAGTAATGCACAAGAAAAATAGTGAAAATGTTTATAACCATATCTAAAATTCATGGGAAACTTAAAACTAGTGTTGGGTTCCCTGGAAATACACAGGAAAACCAAGCTGAACTGTCTCAGAGTTCAAGAGGTTTTATATTTAGAATTTCAGTTGAGTGCATGGGCAACTATCATCAAGTTTATATGGCCCCTAGCTGCAACTTCACCCAAAATCACTATTTGAATTCAGAATTTTCATTCAGTCCTAGGGTTGGGTTTTTCCAGATCTATTGCTCTTGAGAACAAAGTTGGTGTGATGTGGGAAGTAATTTCACTTTGCAGAGCAGAATGTGAGAGAAATGGGTTTGATGCCTTCTCCCAACAAACTAAGAGGAGAGTGGCCGTGGCAAATCTGGGCTGAGAGCAGTGACCAGCCCACAGTCAGCCATGAACTGTGTGCAGCCCAGCAGCTCTTTCCCTGAGGAGGCTGCAGAGCAGAGTGGAATGATGTGTACTGATTGCTTTCTGCTGGTCTTGCCCACCTTCCTTCTATGCCAGCTCATGGCTGTTCATCAGAGGAGCACCAGAACATCCTTTACTGGGGAGGTCTTGACACGGGCCAGAGGAAGTGAGGTCACATCCCTGGTGTATGTGGAGAGGAGCTCCATGGCTAAATCCTAGAACCTGGGGTAAGCCACCTCCCTGCTTACTGAAATCAGATTTTATTATTAAATCCATCTTTTGTGAGACCACTGATATTTTTGCTGTCCCTTTGTTTTCTAATCAGTTTTAGCAATAATAAAATAATTACAATATCTGTCATTTAAATTGTTCAGATTATTATCACAGGGCATCTAAACTAACTTTACATGTCAGAACAAATTTTTCAAATCCTACCTTTCAATGGCATTGTTTCAGGCTCTTTACAGATTCAGGTATAACTTACTGCATTGGCGACACTGATAAAACATTTTAGAAGTTTTTCCCCCAGTACTTACAACTTCCTTTAAAAAACAAAGTAAATTTAGTTTTTAAAAAAGTGATGAGAATTTTAAAAAAACAACAGCAATTCATCCAGCCTAAAATAAGCGCTAATTATGAAATTATAATATATCAAATTTTAATAGAGAATGTAGCACTTACTGGTGAACCTTACTATATAATTTAGGGAAGAGTTGATGACCTATGTTCTCACCATTTCAAAGGCATTTATTTTGTTGAAATAACTTTGTTATGTACTTCATGAAATTAATGTCTTTTACTAGCACTATGTACAAAGAAGGCCCAATTCTGACTGAGTACTCTGACTACTATTGTAGTTGCCTACAGTTGCCTACTACTGTAGTTGACTACTAATGTTGCCATTGCATCAAAATAGGATAAATACTAAGGTCTTTCAATTTCCTTGTATTTTGAAAATAAAACATTTTGGAGGGAGAAAAAAAAATATGCTCTTAAACAATACATGGTGTTCAATTAATTGCAGGGAAGGAATTGTGATAATGTTCTGATTTTTTTCCCTTTAATGAGTATTTGTGGACCAAGTCAGAGTTCTGGCAACATATTTAATAATGGCATTTATCAAAGCAAACAGGCATTGATACTCTTTTTGAAGATGAATAATACCTAAATTATGCTTTGCATAATATCAAGTATGTTTGCATTTCTTATGAACAATTTTGGTCTTCAAGGTGGCTTGCAAAGTAAAACATTTATTATTAGCAATGAAGATTGTGGTTGGCCATTTAATGACCTGACACTGTATCTGTTCTTTGTTTTTGAATGAACTGATAATTTTTAGGGAATCAGCCAACCTTTACCTAAACAAAAACTGTTCTTGTAAATGTTGGCAAATAGTACAATGGGATATGAGTTTTCTTGAACCAAGCACAGTTCTGACGAATGTTCAAAAACATTGTCTGGGCACTATTCAACCAGCTCTTGTACATGGTATTTTTAGTGTAATGGAAAAGACTCATTAACATTTTCCTATGAGAAATCTGAGTTTGTAAGGAAATTATATTTCCATGGCATTATCACAAATTGAATCCCTTTATCCAAAATAAATTAAACATTTGTTTCCTGGAGTACAATACTGGAATGAAAGAACAAGTCAAATGGCTTAATCAATAACTTTTTAATTTTAGGACTTGTCAGCTTTCCCTCTCTATTTCAGGTTTTTCCCTTCTAGCATCAATGATGACAGATTGAAGGGATATGTAAATGGGTGAAATGCCTCAAACTTGCAATACAGTTGGAAAATATAATTTCATTTGGGAAATCTCACCTCTGCAGAAAAGTGTATAAAAGTTCCAAGGTGTAATTGCAACAGGTGAAACAATCCCCTGTCCTAACAGCACCTGCCAAGGACATGCACTGGCATTTTGTTCCTACTGGCACAGAAACCATCACTGAGGAAAGGAGGGAGAGCTGATGCTACAGTACCAGCAAGGCCTGCCACGTCCAACCCCCACCTCAAATCCCTCTGACAAGGCAAGGCTGGCCGTGGTGGGGTTTTTTACTGAAATGATTGACTATTTACAATGACAGCCACTGCCTTTGGGCAGTACTAACATGATTCTTCCCATAGAGAGTAATACTGTCTGGCGGGTACCAACAAGAGGGACCTGCAACATTTTATCCTACTGGGGCTAATTTTGGAAGAGGTCATTCCTGTCTGTGACCTCTTGTTGACATCCAGGTGGTTCTGAGGCAGCAAACACACTGCTATTTGTACATGTTGCTATTTCTAATGTGCACTTTTATTTTGGGGTGAAGGTGCAATAGAAGAGAGAGCCTGAGCAAGTGCTTCCCTTAGCTGGATCTTGGGTGTCCAGACAATACAATGAATCAATCGATTGAGGTTTTGATCAGTATAAATAACAAGTGCATAAATGAAAAGACTCCATATGATTACAGAAAAAATAGTATGGTTGTTTCTAACACTGAAATGACAGATGATCTATAGGAAACACATTTAGAAATCGAGTGCTAAAAATAACGATGCAATGCTGTGCAGTAAGAAGAAAATAGTTACTCTTCTTCCTTAATCACAGAAGAGTAACATTCCTACCCGGGGAGGTTGGACTAGAATTGAATCACCCCCCTCTTGTGTGGTTTCCTGACAGATGATCAGTTCATTTTTAACTCTTCAGGAGTGCAGTCAGGTTATGGTACTTTAACATCCTGTCTTCTGTTTATTTCTTTCACCCTGCTTTCCGTACTCCCACTGTGCTGTGTCTCATCTGCCCTCACCATACTGCCTCTTCATTTAATCACGCATCAGAAGCCCCCTTCTACCCTCCCATCTCACTACACTGAGTCTAATTTTCTCATTCACAGAGGAGGCTGTCCTCTCCTCCCTGCTTTAATTATGACTCTGCATTAAAAATAAAAATAATAAAAGCTCATTTTCCTGAGACATAAGTTATTGATGCTCTGGCCCTGGAGAAACATACACACTTTTATTTGAAGTAATCTTAAACATTTTGTTTTTACCAAAAATATGTATTTAAGTAAATGGGAGCTGGGAATGTACCTTTCTTTTTTGGCTGCATGGCCCCCTTGGAGCTTTGCCTTGGGTGTGTAACTCAGAGACGGTCATTCATGCATGAAGAATAGAGGCTTAATTAATTGGATTGGAATTGTAAAATGGTGTACTTGATGTGGGTAAGGCACATTCCACACTTTTCCCCCATAAAGATTGTGACATTTTTGTGGAAGTGTTGAAGAGTGGGTCCAGGAGCCATCAGATGGATGAGACTTCATTAAATAGGTACAGCAGGGAACCCCTAGTCCTGTATCTTGCACAGATTTTCCCCCACTCATTCATTTAATTAACTCTCAATCTGTATCTATGGCTCCAGAACAATTCTATTTAATTTTTATGTTACATGTTATATGTAATTTATAGTACATAATAAATAGTTTGTGAGAGGTGGAGCCATGAACGGTTTGAAACAGGTTTTCCATGTCCAAATGAAGCTGACACAGAAACAATTTTTCATTTCTGCCAAAATTAAGGTTCCATTTTTTTCTTTTCAGCCTTGAAAAATGTTGTTAAAAAATCCCAAATCATCCAGGCAAGTTTATCAGGTTTCAATAAAATAGTGACTTCATTGTTAGCAACTGCTTATTTCAATCGTTCATGAAATGGCTCCTTTCTACAATATAAGCATTTCATACAAAATAAAAATAAATGGCTTCAAAATACTGTTTAATGATATTTATTATAAAAATAAATTAAAAGGCGTTTTGGGCCCTCTCTCATTTCCTCATAAAGTGCACTTCTCCTCTTTTTAAAATATACTAGTTCTGTGGTGGGGAAAGCAGTCTCAGAAACGTCTCTTGTACTCTGCTCCATTTTAGAATGAGAAGGAATAGGTTCGTAGAGGTAACTTCATCCACTAGGAATGAGAAATCACATTGTTTTGTGGTCAGCAAGTATTTTAGAAAACAATGGGAATTCATTTTTCTTAAAAAAAAAATGTCCTGTAAGCTCACTGGTTGTTTTCTTTTCGTTTTTCAAGACCTGTATCCTCCAAAGTCTCATGAAGCACCCTGTCATATGTGGCAGTCCCTAAGTTTGTTCCATCTTGCAGTATTTTAAGATTGGAATGCATGTTGTTTCTCTTGGAGTGTGTGATCCACAGTCAGTGAGTGTTTTTTAATGACCTTTCATGCAAGATCAAAGTGTAAACAACATGCTTATCACACCTATCTCCTTGTGGACAGTGGCCCTGGAAATTTTTTTTTTCTCTCTCATCCAAGATATTTCAGGGTGGAGATCTAAAGCACTGATATCTTTTTTCTTTGAAGCTACTGGGCTTTACAAAGCTTTTCCTCATGTTCAGAAGAGTTTGAATTAGAAAAATAAAAGGACATATGATAAGCCATAAATGTTTAACAGCAGAGGAACTTTTGGTAGAATTCATCAAGGTCTCCCTAATTTTCTCTCAGAGATACAGTTTATAAACTATTGGGAACAGAATTCCATCATTCCTTATGAAGGCTGCATCACATCTATAGATGTCATATTAGTTCCTCAAACAGTCTGATGTGAGTACTTGAGTACTTCCTGAAGCTAACTATTGCGAGCTCTTCTGAAGCCTTGAATTGCTACCACCTAGAAATGTTGGGTCATAATAATTATGATATGCAGTGACACTTGTGGTCTAAAATAAAGACTGATTTGAACCCTGTAAAAGGGCAGTAAAAAAATAATTTTCCCCTTCTCACAGTTATGCGGGACCGAGGATTTTATCACCGTTCTGTAAGGGTCTGAAGCCCAAATGCTGCATGTACTGAGCAACTTTGAAAATTTAGCTACTATTGTAGCTAACCACCCGATGTGTATATATAGCCCCACCTTATATAAATTATGTAAACATCTTGGTTCTACATGTTTGAGCTGGAACTCTGTAAGCTGTCTCATGAGACTTTCAGTTGTTGCTTGAGCTAGAAAAGTATTGTGATGCCTAGGCTTTCTTGTGGTAGTCTGGCATTTCATATTCAGGCCTGGGCAAAACTGGGATGAGCATATATTTGCAAAAAACAAGGAAAAAAGAATGAAAACCAATTCCTCTGTAAATCTTATAAACATCAAGGAAATGTTCAGGTATGAGGCACTGTAAATGGCTTATTCTTTCATTATCTGCCAAACCTTGCAAAGAAAACATCCAAGGTTTCCTTACCTGCTTCTTAGAGATGCCTCATACAAAAACGACTATCTCTTACATATGAGTTTTATGCATTCACATGTAAGTTGAATGTAGCAAGTACAGCTACAATAATTAGTGCAATGGATCCTCTCTGCTGGGAGGCACACTCTCATCCACCTTAGCCTTAGGTTAATAGTGTACTGCTTTCCCAGAAGAGACAACACAGAGAAAAATGTACAATTTATTATTTTTTATTCTACTTAATTTTTTTATTCTAAAGCCACTTTAATTCCAAGTTCCATGGCTCCGAAAGTGTCCTACCTTTTTATGAATTGGGAACAGACCACATTCTCATTTCTTTTAATAGATGAATAGATGAGTGTGAGGTAAGAAAAGCCACCAAAGAAACAGTGTGTATAACAAATTAGAGTAAAAGGAGATTGATATGCTTCCAAGATGGTGATGTAGCAGTCCATGCTGAGTTTACAGTGCTTGTGGTTTATAGCATGTGCCATAATTACTTCAGCTTAGAGCTGAATTGACTTTGAAAATCCTGAAAGAGTTTCTGAGACTGTAAAAAGTGATACTTTGACTTCAGTGAATTTTTTCCAAGAGGCAGAAGTTGAATTTAAAAATGGAATTCCAACTTGCAATGCTCCTTTCTGAGGCAGGTCTAGGAAAAATGTCCCTTTGGTTCAGCCACCTATTCTGACACATCTTAGCTCAGAAACCACGTAGAGAGAAAGTTATGATGAACAGAAAAGACAGACATGAGCAGCTTCCACAGAGAACTGAGAAGGCATTTTCTATTGAAAAAGATTATTTATGCAGTTAGTAGTTGAGTTACTGTCTTCCTGTAAGGACGGTGTTACAAGACAAAGAAGTTTGCTAAGCTCACTTGAAGTACAGAGAGCCAGTTGTGGCAGCTGCATAGAGATGATGGGACAATCTTCAGTCAAAGGAGAGTTGGGAAAAGGGGAAAAGGGTATCCAAACATTTCCAAGTTCAAGCCCTTTCAGTTTAAAAAAAGTAACACCAAAATAAAAATAATAGAGTCACAAGATTCCCCAAACCAGAGGTTTTTTTTCTAGAGCAACATGACCTCATTTGGAATCTAAGATGGAAAAAAATGGCCATCTCCTGCCTTGGTTTCCCTAACAAACCACAAATAGCTATTTGCATATCACAGCAATGCATCTGGGCTCCTACAATTACATAAAGCTTTCCCAGCAAGTTTTCAGTTACAGAGACAAATAGCAGCCATTCAAAAAACTGGTGAGCTCTGATTGTTACCAGTCCATTGGAAAAAAAAATTGGAGCAAGAACATTTAATACTAAAGGTAAGGCCTGAGGTATACAATATCACAAGAGGGGTAAATGAGCTCTCTAGTTTGAGTACAATCAGCCAGTGGTGAACCTGCTATATATGATATTTCATGGCTATATATGATATTTCATGGCTCCTTCTGAGATATATTTGCACTACATCTTGCTAATGCCAAACTGACCCACCATTCTGAAAGGTTCTGCAGAATGATATAGATTAGTTTATGTGCTTCTCAATGTGATTTGTATTTAACCAATCTTCCCTAATCTCATGACATTTTTGTAGGTAAACATTTTCATTATCAGAAGTAGATGTGCTTGGCCTGCCTGCTTCCCATGTAATAGATAACCATAACAAATATTTTATTTGAGAATAAAACCTATATAAATGGTACAAAAATTTGATGTAAATAAGTACAGGGGAGAAGTTATTGTGGCCTGATGGGCAAAAGAGCCTTTCTTTCATGCACTGGGACCAGTTGAGCAGTGTGTGTAAGAAAGCTATCTCTGTAGATTGTTTTGGAGTCCTCAGCCCATATGAGGGTTTAAAGGCTCTGAGTATTTTAGTGAGAATTGGTCATGGAACAGTTTGGCCAAGAGCCCCATCTCTTGTACATTTCTGTTGCTAAACTGCTTTTGAGCATCCATAGCGCTGATGTAGGATAAATGTCTGGGCTCAGGCCGAACTGGTCACATCAAGAGTTAGCAGTGCATGAAGAGACCAAGCTATCCAGCCCAACATGTACCACCAAACAACGTCACCTTTCCTCAGGTCCAGAGTCTCTCCACTCAGGACTATATTCTCTCATCCTAATTCTCTTTCCTTTTACATAATTTCAGCTTTTTGTGATTTCTTGAGACATACGCATCTCTTGCCTCCTTGGAAGAGCTGCCCAACTAATTCACTACCCACTCTTTGTTCTTTTTCTTCCCGGTCCTCAATTTAACAAGATGGGCAAATATCTGTATCAGGCAATTTACAGGCTCACTCAAGACTGAGTAATACTGACTTAGCTCAGTTTTCTCAAAGACTTGCTAGAGTTCATTACAGGCCCTTAGGAAGCCTGAGGAAAAATATCTGAGGGAACAACATTTGTGAATACAAACTAACTCTTAAATCTGCAATGCAGTTGAACAATTATGCACCTCACTCACCAAGTAACTTTCAACAAAGTAAATGGTAACAGCGTTAAATTTTTTTTGGAACACTCAAGTTTGTTGAGCAATACTGCTTTATTTTTCCTGTTAAGGGCCACATATCCAGGAAGAAACTACATCTTTCACTCTCAAAGCCTGTCATGTGAATAATGCGATCACAGCATTGGAAATAATTTATATAAAATTTAAAACAAAAAATATTTTTTCTAAAAATTATATTTTTAGTTTGCACAAAGTTCTATACTTTATTAATCTACTTGTATCTCTATATTCTAACAAAAAAAAAGCTTTTATAGTACAATGCATGCAGATTTGTGGAAATTCAGATTTATTTACAAGAAATCACAAGTATATTATTCTTACTAACTTAAACTGAAAGAAAGCCTTCATTTAAGTGACTTAATCATACCCAGAAAGCATGTAATAAAATAATGACCTCCATTACAGATTATAAGTAGCAATCAAATCTCTACAAAATAATGATCAATCCAGATAATAGGTCTGATTACATTCAAAATCGTGTGCTTCTACTCTGTTTTATTTCCAGAGTGTGAAATAGAAATTGCCTTATGAGAAGATGCTGGGCCAACAACCAAGGGGGGTCTAAATACATTGAAGAATGCCAATTAAGTCTGGAGGAAGTCTAAATTGGGGTAGCTTACCTCTTCTTCCAGACCCCTCACTGTGCATATCATACCACTTTAAACCCCCTTAAGACTCACTTAGACATGTTCACTGAGATTTAGTTACTTAGGTGAACTAAGTAACGTGTAACTTCCATATGGCCTTTAAATATGATGCAAAATCCAAATTAGTACAGCTCATGTTCTGAGAGGTTGGAAGAGAATAGTAAATGAAGAAAAAGTAAAGTAAATAAAGAAAAGTAGCTGGAAAGAGAAAGAAGCTACAGCAAAATGCCACCATTCCAGTGATCTTTTTCTGGTTTGGCAGCCTGTGAGGTATGCCAGTATAGCCCACAATGCAAGTAGCCAGTGGAGCTTAACAGATTCCAATGTTTCAAAAGCTGGTTCCATCAGGGCCTCAACTTCCTGTCTCCCAAACCTTTGGGATGTGCTAAAAACTCTTTGACCTGCAATCACATATCTGACAAATGTGCATGTTGGGATCTTTTTTTAGTTACGGTTTTGTTCCTTCTGCTTTTCTTTCTGATAGATGCATGAAGTATTGACCTCCCTCAGCCTACCATAAGGGAAATATAAGATTAATTTCTCCATATTTCTGCAGTTACCAATCAACAACTCTCATTTCATAATTTATACGTCGAAGTCTTTACATTTTCAGGGCAACACCTACTATCCCGATAGCAAGAGTCTAGTCTCCCTTGAAATATTAAATCCTAGCTTCTAAAGACAAAAGGCATATCCATATGACAGAAGAAGAGAGAGATGCAAGCCTCTCTTTTTTGGCCCAATCTAGCTGAAACGAGCCAGCTCTGTGGCAGATGTATTTTAAAACAACAGTAGCTGCTACTTAAGCATTGTAGTAGGGTATATGAAGACTCCTCTTTCCAAAGGATTCTCGATAAGAGCCAAACACCTGACATTTGCAATTAGTATAGGATGCAATTTCTGCCTTTTTTTTTTTTTTTTTCCATTTAGGACAACTAACAGAGCCCTACCCAGGTTCTCTCCCAACTCCCTCAGGAGTTACTGAGATTGGCTTGTACTCATCTTTCCTGTAACCACCATGCCACAGTTTATGCTGGAGGGGAGGAAACTCCCTTCTTCACTTTGTTCTGGAATCCCTTCTAATGGAATCCACTCTGCAAAGCCTGATCAGCAGGACAGGGAACAGAGCAAGCATTACTGCAGCTTAGCTGTCAAAGGACAGGGACTGTGTACACACTTTTGAGAGATACACTTCTATCCACAGAATTGGAGAGACCTCCCATACCACCCAAAAATACTGGGTCTGTGTCTGGGAACAGTCACCCACTGACAGTATTATCAATGGCTTTTGCAAACTTTTCATTTCACTATCTTCATTCAGTACAAAAAAGCCTGGGTTTGCTTATTCAGTAGCTGTACAGATCCTCCAGTAATAACAACCAAAACATACCTTAGACACTGCATTGGTGATTCATGATGATGAGAACAGGTTGTTCTAAATTCCTAGCCTGTTAAAGGAAAATTAAAAGCTTCTCATTTTGCTAACAGAATGTTTTGTTTGCTCATTTGCTTCACCCCAGTACTCAGGCTAGACTCAAAGAATAGCCTGAAGCCATTCAAACAGCCTGCAACAAACCTGAATATCTGTTTTGATCCCCACATTTGCAAACTAGAAATCTAACTGAAAGTCAGGTGCTGATTAATAGAGACATCAAAGCCAAGGCTTTAAGAATATGTTTGATCAGTAGAATGAGGTTTGTGTGGGCTAGACACCTAATTCCAATCCATCACTATAATTCATAAAGCTACAGAAATGACTAAGGGTTGCAGGGTACAAAGAACCAAGAGAGCATGTACAGAAAATGCAGAGAGAGCACAGAAAGCCATCACATGCTAAGTTAATAGAAGCAGCTTTAAGAACTTATTAACAGCATTGTTGAAAATAAAATAGGAGAGAATTTTCTTTATAAATATGTCAGGCAACTGCTCCATCTGCAATCCACCCTCTAGGTAGAGGAGAACAAAACCTGGTGAGACTCAAAGTCTGAGGGAAGAAGATGGTACAGCATCTTTTCTGTCCACTTATCATCAGCTTAAATAGCATCTTACTTCCTGGGGATACATATAAACATCATATATCACAGCATGTGCAGGACAAACTAGTTCAACAGTTTTCTCCACAGGACCCTGGCCTACCAGGCAGGGGTCAAGAGGGCCTCCTTGAGTGCAGGTTTGGTTGCATCTTGCTTCAACCTGAGGCAGCAACTCCTGCTACCCTCTGTCAGAAAGCACTCAGCTCTCCATAACAGGGGGCACAGGAGTAGTTTTCAAAGTCAAAATGGTGCTGTGACATGCTGTCAGCTCACTATGAGCACTGTGGGCACATTCACATCAGTATGGCACTATTCTAGTGTCTGCACCATAAACACAGCCCCTCTCTGGTTACAATGCCAGAAAATATGCTAAGAGTGAGCTTTGAAAATACCTTGTTGGGAAAGCTCAAAATACCATAAGCAGGTCTCAAACATCATAATGCTTTGGGAAGGTGTTATTAGTACCTAGAAAGGGCTCTGGGCAATGAGAGCTTGTGTGCTCTCCACAATGAATCCACAGATATTCAGGTAATCAGTTGCTTGTGGGAAGAGCAGACATGAGCTAATTCTCTGAAAAGAGCTTATGGATAACTATGAGGAACCATAATTGCACATTGTTCATATTTTATACAGCATTTTACCACTAAAGTTCCAATTGTAAATGACAATTGAGAGTTGCTTAATAATTAAATAAATACTAAGTAATAATTTAATAGCATACTTTGTTTACAAATATCTGTACAAGACATGCTCTTTTAATACCACAAATAGCATCTATTTGCTTGTCAATACTGTTCTTTAGGAAAGTCATGTGGCACTGTACTATCTGCTACAAAGCAGTTGCAGCCTTATGAACTCAGCCCGAAACATACTACTATACATATTGATTCTGAGTATAAATATTGTCACATTGCATAATTTTATCAATTTAATTTCTAAAACTTTGTCAAAATAAATTTGGGAATTGAAGTTTTAAGAAAATTTATCTAGATGCCTTATTAACTACAATTGTTTTTATCTAAAATTAAAAAAAATTTGGATTCCTCACATTCTACAGTAATTGTTTCTGTATAACACTGCCAGTATCTCAGGGCAGAGATTGTCTTATGTTGCATGCATGCAACACAATATAACTTATCCCTCACTAAGTATTCATAATAAAATAGAAACAGAAAACCTTAACATGAGCTCAGCAAAAAGGTCTATAAGGAGAGAAAGGCGGATTAATCAGATGTCAAACAGAGCTCTTCCATGAGTCAAGAACTGGGCTCAAGGCTGAGCTAGGTTTTCTCCCACACCTGTAAGATACGGTGTTAAAACGAGTTGTCCTTCCCTCTGTGAATGAGATACAAATATTAGGCATTATAGCAAAGACCCTGCAGAAATGGTTCACACTCCTGAACATTTTTTTCAAAACCTCTTTCACATCTAGAATGGATCTGTTTTTCCTCATGCTATGAGGCATGGGAAAGCATGGGGCATGCTTATCCTCAGAGAGTTGGCCCTATCCCCAGCTATGCAGAGTTAACATGTTGATCTTCTCTATAGAGCTATGAGGGTGAAAGGCTCCTCTCTGCTTTCTCTCTAGCCTCTGTAAGTCAACGTAGTAAATTGAGGGCACCTTCTGAGATGCCTCTTATGTGCCGCATAGAAAGGGAGCAATTAGGGAATCTGTCAATAAGCATACACTACAGACAACAAACATGGTGGGGAAATTCAGCTTGACACACCTCCCAGGAACATACTTGAGGAAAGCCCTGCAACTGGGGCAGTTATCAAAAGCTACCACTGGGTGAGTTAATAGAGAATGGCTAAAAATAAATGGCCAGACTGAAAAAATGCTGAATGCAGATCCAGAGGGACTGCTGGTAAAATTTATCTGCAAGTCTCTACCCAGACAGTAGAGGGCTGCAAAATTTCTCCAGCCTGGGAAAGGTTTAATGTGACAGAAGGCACAACTGAGCCTGTGCCTGATCCTGGGGAGGGACGTGGCTCAGCTCCAGGCTGAAAACAGCCCGTTTCAGATACAGCAGGGCAGCATTGGTCAAGCAGGAGCCATTTCACAGGAAACAAGTGATGTGGACAGGCCTTGAGCACATCAAGCGAGTGACTGAACCTTGGGTGCTGGCAGGGCAGGTTTGGCTTGCCCAATGTCCCTTGCTTTGACAAAACACAGGTCAGGGGAAATGGAGCCAACTTCACAGCTGGGCTGAGTATCCCTTCAGGCCTCAGGTAGGTTTAGATCCTGTTTATGATCGAGAATATCCCTGATTAAGATGACTACAACACATTCCTGGTTCCCTGTTTTGTACAGTGTCCCCTCATGACTGCTCTTGGCAGAAACCCCGCTCACTTTGCTGCCTTCATAATGAGGGCTCACAGCTTTCATGAGTGCTGGAAACATCAAACCCAAACCACAGGCTAGCATATGGTCACTTTTGGACCTCACCTTAGTGCATCAGTCACTATTTTTTGCCACTTTGCTTTCAAGGAAGACAAGGTAGGAGATAACTAGGGTTCTCAAGCCAATTCTCCCTCCCCAGAGTCACTTCAAAACAGCTCCAGCCTGTTTGGGGCAGCCTCATTTTCCAGCCTGTTTGGGGCAGCCTCATTTTATATTTGCTCTACTTACAGGCTTTACTCCCAACAGCAGCAGTAATTAGTCCCTACCTTACATCACCTTTTGCTGTTGTCTGGGTTCTACCTTTGTCATTTATCTGTCTCTGTGAGTGATTCAGCTCCTGTGTTACACAGGGAGGGACAATGATAGTGCTTGCTCTGGAGGTGTAGCACAGACCCTGCTCTATCAAATGCCTAAGCACTGATACACTACGGAGCTCACGGCAATCCCTGGCAGTGGGGTCATTCACTATAAATATTCAACAGAGAAATGCTTGGACAATAATGATACTGAGATATTGAAGGGTGATAGTACTAGAGAAACAAATCACCCCCCAAAGCCTGTATGATTTCCTGCCTCATACAATGAAGCATCAAGGCACAGAATAGCCTTAATTGTGAGGGAGATTTGGGGCTTTTGGGTTTATTTTGCTGAGAGACACCAAGTGTCTTGAGAGAGATAATACACTTTATCAGGCCATACAAGAGAACTGGAAAAAGGAGATACATTTTCCAGAACACAGGACCTGTATGAGGTCATTTAGTGTTTTGATCCTTTGAACATCATCACTCTTGGCTCAGTTTGAGCACTGCATCTTTCCAAAGGCATTACTTGATTTGGCTCTGTACAAGATGAATAAGAACATGGCAACTGAAAATTTATACTTGACTAGAATGCTGAGGAATGAGTAATATACCTCTTTTCCACTATTTTCTACAATAGGTTCTAATTAAATTTGGCAAAGAAAAAGATAGGTAGGATTGCCTTGTTCAGGAACAAGTAGATCATCCAAGCACAGATTTGTGGTGTGGCTGTTTGGCATTTACCTCTAGCCTAGAAATTTGTACCGATTATCTTACCATTACTGGAACATGGTACATCACAGATTGCATACTTCAGGCATATAATTTCAAGGGCAGGAAAGGCATATCAAAAACATCATTTTCTAATTCTGTAGATGAGGGTTTGTTTACACAATCTTATATCATTTCAGATGATTGGAGGCAAGATCAGTAGAAAAAATTAGCTTTACTATAGATAATGTGAGCCTTGCCAGGCCTATTTCTTAAGGCTTATATTAATGTCAATAGAAGTTTCAAGGGACTACCCATAGGATACTCTTGAAAATAAGATGTCACATTTCAATGAATTTAACCCAAGGCACAATTTTTTAAGTGCACACTGTAAATATTAAATAAATTTGTCTACTCCCTTGTAGCTGCTGCTTATTGTTTGAGAAATATTTCAACTTAAAAACTAAAAACTGTGAAAATTTTGGCATGTGCCAAAAGAATTTTAGAATTTTGACATAAACTGTGATCTAATTAAACAATAAGACCTGACAAAACAGTCACCACTGTCTGATAATGACCTCCCGGGGCAGTTAAACATACCAAAGCAAAGCAGAACAGACTGAGAAGGTCAGCAGCAGCACTAAGAAACCTTTTACAAGACATCTAATCATTCTTGCAGCTCTCACTTTCTTTGTTTTCTATTTCTTGTATTTAAAAAAATAAAACACACACATGGAAATATAGGAAAGACATTGTTCTAGTTTATCTGCATATACAAAAACTCCAAACTGCAACTATGTGGTCTATGTAAATAATCCTAGTCTGACGGGCACATTATTTTGCAAACTTTATTAAAACATAATTATTGTTCTCATGTAGCATAATGAATACCAACATACTGGGGCTAAAAAGAATGTGATGGAGACAGGCTGTACATGGTACTTACAATACTGCTGGCATAGGAATCCGTCTAAAATGGAGACTAGAATATGGACAGTTCTGCATCCTGTCATATATAAGAAAATGGTCCAAGTTCACAGTGTGGACAGTCTCTTTACATGTGCTGCCCTGAGCTAAGCTATTCACATACACTGCAGGATTTTCAGGCATCTTACTAATATGGAGTGAGAGTTTTTTCATTGAGTTATTTCAGTGAGTTAAGCTGTGCCCCTGTAATAACTCAAAATGATGGATACATTCACAGGTTAGTTCAAGGGTCTTGTGTACTATACCTAAGTTTACACTGCCAAACATACTTTCATGGGCAGCTTCCTTTTCATCCATGACAAAAGAGAGCAGTGCTCAAGGTACAGACCTAATCTGTGGAGATGTTTATACAGCTTATTTTTTATAATGCAGTTAAGTAACTGGAAACAGCACACGTGTCTCCTCATAGCTGAGAGGAATATAGCATCTCTCTTTACAGACCAGCAGTAGGGAGCACCCCTTTGTCATCTGCTGGTTCTTTGAAAGACCACTGGCTGTGACATGCTACATACAACATATCCCAACAAATTACACTACAAATTTGATTTCTGAAGCCAATTAAAAGTTTACACATAATACCAAAAGGTAATTCCTTGCAGAAAGGTAGGGACTATGTCCTGGTATAAAGTCTCTTCCTAATTTGGAGAAGAAGTCCACATAAATGTGCACATGTATGTGCAAATACTGAAACTGCATGTAACTTACTGCTGTGTAACATCCCAGCAGCATGGCAATTATTCCAGTAACCTTATTACATTTACTCCAAGGATAGGATTTCCTGGATTCCAGAAAATTAATCCCAATATGCTATTTTTTTTCTAATTAAGAATATCAGAGTACATGATATGCAAAACTTGATCCTATTTGCTTTTGTATACATAAAGAAGATCCAGTCACCCCCCTTGTCCTCTAAATCATTTTGGTTTGGTTTTTAGTTTTTAGGAGCTGATGCTGTGCTTACCTGCCGACTTCCTTTGGGCTTTCTGCATGGTTTAGTCTAAATACTCTTGATGCTGGACCTCTCACACTACGAGCTACTTCAAAGGAGAGAACTAGAAAAGGGATTGCTTTTCTAAAAAGCGCAGTATCAAGGAGAAAAGATAGCATTTTGAACTCATGATATCATGGACAAATCATAGAGAAAATCTATTAGAATGATAGATGGCATAAATTTTAATATAAAACACCAGCAGAGGTGTATTTTTTTTCCTGGAGTAGCTTTGAAATTGAACAGTCTCTGTTTTGTCCAAATTTATTGCTAGAGCCTCTAGTTGAAAAGTCGCCAATGAACAGAATCAAAGTAATCAGACTTTTACATTACAAGAACTAGTAAAATCTTGGTTCACAGCTATGATTTCCTAACGAAGCACCAGTACCTATAAATGAATATCATTTCCTGCCTCAAGGCTCCCCAGTGTTTTAAGTACAGTGCCCATTTATCCATCAGCACTGACCAGATACTGTTGGATTATGATCTGCCCTTTGGAAGCAACATAAAGCAGGTCCATTTTTTTAAGGTTTAATGTAGCACATAGTTTATTATAGTTTTTCTGGTCAAAGGAATTTTTCCATAAATATTCCAATATAACCCAATCAAAACACAATTTTGATTTCTAAAGTGGACTTTTTTCCTGATCTACAATTGGTTGATTATATTATTAATCTAAACAAATATATGTGTTCAATCAGTGTTTTGATTAGGAGGCTGACAGTCAAGTCACTTAGTAGTTCTGATCAGAGGTAACAAATTTAACTTTAAGCTAAAATTCCGGAACAAATTCAAACCAAAATTATGTCAGCTTCTACCAATCTATGCCAAAGCCCAGTGCCCTGTTCAGTGGTGGCAGTAGAGGAATGAAAGTACCACAGCTGCCCAAAATGTGTGCTAGACAGCCAAGAAGCAAATGGCCGGAGTAACAGAGGAATGCACTGATTCAGCAGCCGCTAACAGCGAGGCTCATATGAAATCCCAACCACAAATTAAATTAATCTCCTTCCATCATCAGAAAATACCAAAGGAAGGCAGAGTGCAACGAGCCATGCTGAAACAAGAAAGTGTTATTTATATCTTCCAGACCCAGCACTGGTGAATTTGGCCCTTCATCTATAAATTACCCATTTATGCCTTTAATAGGTATTTCAGGGCCAATGACTTGTAAGACAAAAAAGAGGGTTGAGACTCATGCAATGGCTCAGTGCAGTTATGTGTTAACCAAAAGGTTCAGCCTTTGCCCTAAATTTTCTGGGCCAAATTATAACATTAATCAGAATGTAGTTCACTGAGTTGTACAGATATATTTGAAGGCTGAAGTTAGTTCCCTGTTTTGTGGGTTTCAGTACCTCCAATAGCACAATATGTTCCCAAGTAATATTTCCATGCCATTTGTCAAGATTTGAGGGTTTCTGGAAAGAAATGTATGCTTGGGGTCATTTTGTAGTTTATTATATCCCAGCATTTGAGTTGTTAACTTGTTTCATTGTTGATCTGAGTGGAATTCTGGCAAACAATGGGATTTTTAAATAATCAAATAAAAATAATAAAAAGCTTTCTTACATTGTAAACCATTCTTAAGCATGCATTTTTGTCATTTTGTAAATGTAAAAATACCTGGATTTAAAAAAAGAAAGAAATAGTTTACAATTATATGGGTAAATTACTCTTAAAGAGCCGGTTCTCTGTCCAAGTTACAACTCCTAATAAACACAGAATTATAATAAAACTAATGAAAAATGTTAACCACAGAGGTATCAGCAGGCACCACTGTAATTATTACTGTGATTTGCTTATTGACAGCTATAATAAATTCTAGCAGACACAAACTGGAATCTTAAGAACAGCAATTCTTAAGACTATGTTTAAGTACTATTAGATACTAACTAGTAAGAACTGCTAGGCTGCTCTTACTTCAAAACCTAGGGAAAATATCCCCAGAAGGAAGACTTTTTTTAGCCCATCCCTTTTCTTCTTTTCTTGTGAAAGCTTAACAGGCTGCAAATATTTTCTGAGAAGCAGTCATTAGGGTGATGTAAAGGGCTACAGCCTGCTCTCTGGTACTGTGTTCAGAGAGAAGCAGCTTACAAACAAGTTACCACAGGGTAACACAGGGTGTGAACTTACAGTGCATCGCTGCTCTCTCATAATTGCCTGTGTGCATGCTTTTATCCTGCGGTTACTTCAATACTTGTTTATCCTTTCTTCAGAGAGACGTAAACTGCCTTGAATTATCTGATTAGCTGAGGGGGAGAGGGTGCAGATGGGCCGATCCTCTGAAGCAGCTGATGTGCTGTGGGTCCTCTCCCTGACCCCACAAGAATGGGCTCTAAGCTCTTCCAGCACAAGTGACCTAACTCCAGCTGAGTGCAGTGACTGAGGATTTACATCACTGCAGCTGCGAGCAAACCCGAGCCCTTACTCTTCATCACGTAGGGCCATACTGCATCATCAATTTTTAAGTCTAAGTCCCAATGGGAATCAGTTAAGAGATCAGCCTAAAAATCAATGACACAATATGGCCCAGAGATAGCAGCAATCCTTCCTGTAGATCTCACATCTTTACTTTTAAATCTCCTCTCTTGGACAGACCTGGCTTGTTTTGTTCTGCTCCTACTATATCTGAGTAAAATCAGAGATGGGAGCAGAGTAAAACATGGCATCTGAATTCCAGTTACCTGGATATATCTGAAATTTGAACTCAGGCCCTGACTCTAATTTTGACAAGTCCGTAACATCACACAGATATCCGGACCCTATGCTTGTCAATCCTCCTGAGAGCAGGAGAATACAAACTCTCTACTAATGATGGCAAAGAGCAATGGAAATAAGTCTCAAGAGATACCCACTACTTTGCAAAATCAAGTATTATCACTAGGAGATAAGACACTATGGCAATTCTTAAGATAGGAAGTCTCACTGACCTTCTACCTTCAGCCCTCACAGAGCTTCAGAACTGGACTTTCACTTTGGTTTCACACACACAAATGGCCAGAGTTCAGTTCTGCATCTGTCTCTGTAGCAGGAAAGAAGAACATCTCATCAATAGCAGTCTGAGTGTATCTTCCTGAATGAAACACTTGTGGATATCTTTCAGCAATGCAAAGAGTTTACAAATTCTTCCTGTTCAGTTCCCCATGGTCCTTTGCTGCTGCTCAAAGAAGCTGGTGTGTGGATACCTCATCCGAACACAGTCGAGCTGGCTGACAGGTGGAAGCTCACAAATGCAATGAAAATTACTAAGGCAATACAGCTTTCTTCAATTAAGTGCATTTAACTAGTTTTTAAAATAGCAATACATTTTGAAGACAAAAATACCACTGTCAAGGCCAGCTATAACTTCTGTGAGGTGAATAAGATTAAAAAGATTTTTGGCATTCTTGCCATGGGGATCCCACCCCACAAGCATACCACAGCAATCTCCACCTGCAGCGGCGCAAGGCAGACTGTGTGTGTCTGTGCATGGAGGTGTACACATGCCCACGTGTGGTTTCTCAGCCAAAGTGGATTTAGAATCCCGTGGCTAAATTCTGCGCTCATTTACACCCCCTCTAATCCCAGCAAAATTAGTGGGATAGCAGGCATGTGAGGAAGCACAGTGCTGGCCTCCAGACTGTGTGATTCCATTCAATAAACACACTGAGGCACTTGTGCTGAATGAATGCTTTTACCTTCTCCCTTTAAACCTGATATTTTAGATATTAAGAGAAAATAATTACATCCTCCTCCTGGGAGGTTTATTTCAAATCCTTGCTAGGGCCCCACTGTGGCCAGTGCTTACATTTTTCAAAATTGATTTTAGGCAGTATAAATAGTCTGAAGCTGCACGTGACATTTCCTCACCCGAACAATGACACACTATTGCGGAAACATTTCCCAACGCAACACGTGGGTTTGTTTTTTGGCATCACTTAATCATTAACCCTTTCATCCTCTGCCAACAAGAGATGCCTCTACCACGTGAACAAACTTATTACTGTTGGCAATTAGAAGAGGACCTTAGATTAATATCTTAGTATAGAAGCTCACGCTTAGAAGGGATTGCGCTCCTGTAACTTCACAAGTTAGAACTTGTCAGCTGAACAAAAGAAACAGATCATGCATGTGCCTTCAGCCAGTCCTAAAGGTAGACTAAAATACATTAGCTTAAATTACCTTCCTGGTATTGCTTGCTCCTCTTGAGCTGCATGCACAAACACTCTCCATTGAGAAGCAAATCAAATTATTTTAACCCCTATTTCACATGAAAACTGTTCATTGCAATTCCTTGTTTAGGTGACAGAAGATTTTTAATTCTTAAATTTACTTAATGATTTCTATTGCTGACTCTCTTCCTGGGTAGCTAATCTGGGGAAAATAATAAAAGGAAAAGACAACTGGTTTCTCATGAAATAGGCTTTGAATACTAGACTTTATGTTTACCTCAAAATAAAAATCAATATAAGTCTTTATTTCTAGGTTGGCACTCTAAGCCCATAAAGCAGGGTAAAAGACCTGTATATGAAGAAAAACCTATTTAGTAACTTTAATGACTGACGTGTGTGGATCAAAGGCATTCAGCACATTATAACTTCTGGAGGTAAATGCTCCAAGTTATAATTTTTATGTTTGATATTTACACAGACCTTCTTTTGCTGCAGGTCACAGAGATTCTGTCCATCCTTTCAGCTTTTACCTTTTTATCCTGTTTCTATGCATGTATTTTTAAATCCAGGATGTTATGAGGTGACAAAATGCTTATGGTGATTGATGTAAATACTCAAAATGTGAAAGCAAATAGCTGCTACCCCAGCTGAGCACCATGGCCACTAATAGCTTGCCTAAAATCAACTTCTGAAGATGTGAGGCACTGATGAAACAGTACAAACTGTTTCATCATTCCACATCTTGAAGTCTAAGTCCAGTAGAAACATCTTAACTAACCTGGCAGAATCTGCAGGGCTCTTGAGGAGCTCTAATATTAGCAGCCCTCTTGCTTCCACCACATGCAGAACTGGCTCACTACTTCAATTAAAATGTAATCTTAAAGGCAAATCCCCGAAGGCCAATTTCAGTAGAAAAACACTTCCACAGATTTTTATTGGCTCTAGACATGGCCACTGGTACTCCTAGCCATGTCTTGATATGATTTTGGTCTGAAGAAGTCTGAATGCTTTAAATCCCTGAGCTTAAATCTCCTTCCTATGAGCTGAATTTAAAGCACATTGGTGTGACTGTGCTATGCACACAAACACGCATCAGTGAGAACAGCAGCAACTGCCTTTTGCTAAAACATTTGTCTATTGATTTTGTTACAGTATTAGTTACAGACATATCTCAAGCCTGTGCTGTAAATCTGTTGCTGTTTAGATGTTTAAATTATAGTATAAAACTCAGATCATATTGATGTTGTGGGTAAATGATGCTTTAGCTCAGTGAGTTGCTGGAACAACGCTTAGCCAACTCTCTGAATTACTGCACTTCCTAGACATTCTGTACTTCTGGAATATGAGCAGCTTTCAGCCTCTGGTTTTCTAACATTACAGCTTGAAATGTTACAGTAGCAGCTTAGGAAGAGCTTCTTGCTTCCACAGTAAACCTTTCCAATGAGTATTTCAGTTTGTTTGCTATATTGCATTAACATTTGTGTGCACATACACACACATGCATGCACACATTTCATTGCTTATTTATAAAGCACAGGGTGGGAATATGATCAAACTGTATCAAAAAGAATACAAGAGAAAGAGCAGTAAAGCATGTAGCCTGAAAACCTTCCATCAAACATCTTGAAGTTGCTTTGTTTGTTATACTGACCTCCATGAGTTGTTATTGCCATTTGGCTCTGAATTTTTAACAATCAGTAGAAAGATTTAGCACCCTTTCAACTCCAGCTTTGTCTATATACTCTAAGATAAAAACAGTTTACACTCTATGCTAGTTAGAAAATATCTGTGAGCACCCTAGCACTCAGCTTCTAGTGGCAACCTTGTTAGTGTTCCACATAACTGCATGTAACCACTCAGCATGACAACCTTTTGCATTTCTCTTTATGAATAATTTTGTTATACCACATCCATTTTCGTGTGGTCTTTATTACAGCATGCGACTACATCTATTAGAGTCCCCACCAGAGAATTATTCTTCTTGTTATCCTTAATGGTGCTATGTATTGCCCTCTCTGGACTGTAAGCTTAGCACTTTTCAAAGCCCATTCACTAGGGGGTTTTTTTCCCTTTATTTTCTTTTAAATTCCAGCAAAGAATTTCACGGGTGGCAAAAAAATATATGACACATATATCAGAAGCAAATTTTTCAGAACAAATGGAAGAATTTCAAGTGATCGTGGGATGAAAATGGAATGAAAACTGAACTCTTAACTTTGATGTAATATTTTATGTGGAAAGTTGTGATTTTGCCAAATTTTTTATTTTCTCTTGAATGACAAATAAGAACAAAAATGGGACCTATCCCCACAATTTTATTTGTCCCAGTTACCAATTTAATTACCACGCAAACTGGAAAATTGAGAAAAGGGTAGGAAAAAGACTCAACATACAGCTCTGCTTTCACTAAACTGACAAAAAGGACCAGAATTGGAGGGGAGAAGTATTGCTACTTGTGGTGGATTGTCATATCTCTATATTGGGTTTTGTTAGAAAATATCATGACCTTCAGGGCATGCTTTAAAACCTAATGTTCCCAGGCATGTCATAGAGATTTGTCGGTGGGGACCATGATCCAAGCTCCTTCTTCTTTGCTAAGCTAATAAGGATGATTTACTTTGGGAAATTGAGGTGTCGGGGAAAAGGTTTTTCAGCAAACTCATAATTATAAAAACAATGAGTCATCAGGCACAGATGATATTACACCAAAAGTCCAGAAGATCTTAAATATAAATTGGCTGGGCTGCTGGCAGAAGACAAGCTCTTACTTGAGAAAGGTACTGTTCCAAAGGAGTTGGGCCATAGGAATGTTGTCCCTTCAGTGCTTAAGTGACATCTCAGAGTGATCAATGAATTATGTCTTGTATCATCCATCACCAGGTGAATTTGGTAAACTCATTCCAATAGGAAACTAGGTCTCAATCCCTTGAGATTCATCACATCTCTGCCAGTACTACAGCAAGGTAAGGAGAGCTGCTTGACACAAGGTAACTGCAGGCAGAAAGAGCCTGTGACAAGCTTCTTCACGAAAAGCTACTAAAGAAGCCAAGTGGTTAGGAAGATGTACTGCTGGGGTAAAACTTGTGTAGCAGAAAGCTGAGTATGGCATTCAGGTCAAATTTCTGTATAGCTAAAGGCTAACTATTGAAGACTGCTTCTATTTCATGGCCTGCTAATGCTCTGGAAGGTCCAGGCGCAGTGAGATGGCAGCATCTGCAGGGTATGGAAGAGTATTTATCTCAGGACAAAGGAGGACAATGATGATATGCTGAGAAATCACAAGCAGCAATGCAAAAGGACACAAAATTAATTTTTTACAATGCTAACGTACATCAACATAAAAAATGTGAACCTTTAAAGCCAAGAGCAAGACCTAAAAAAAGCGAATGAAACTCCAGTAAAATGTACAACTGCCAGAAGAAAGGGAAAAAAAAAAAGTGTTGGGTGACTAATGAGATATAATGAATAACAATCAGACTGTTTGAATGCTCTGAAAAGACTAAGATTATTTACTCTAAAAGGGAGATGAACAAGATGAGGACATACTGGAAGCATGCTAATGAATGGCACAGAGAAAGTAAATCATGCTTTTTCTGTCATGATAAAGAGCCAAAAAATCCTTAGTCAAGTTAAAAGTTGGAGAATTCAAAATATTTGTACCATTTATAGCCACTGGACATAAACGGCACAAAAACCAAGATACAAAACTCACGCAACTTCTACAGAAACAAACAAAAAAAGCTAGTTATCAAAATTGAGTTTTAAAAGCACTGTTAAAGGAATAAAGTCCTTTCTTCCAAAGTTAAACCAATCTCAGAACATTATGTATTATCAAGGCATTGAATACTGTAAGGGAGAAAAATCATCCCACACCTTCCTAATGTAGGACAAATGAAGACACTTGTTATCTCAAGTGTCTGCCATGGATCACTGTCAGAGACAAATCTAGAGTCCTTTCCAGAGTGCAGACAGCTCCATTTCTTTGTTTTGATTGTATTTTTTTCAATTTGCCAAGCAGGCAGGTCAACACAGCAGAATCAGTAACCAGCTAATAGCAGGTGAATGTTAAACTATCTGCTGTCACTAAATAATTATATATTCACAATGTTCACAATGGAGAAGGTGGTTATTTTGCTATGTGGACTATAATTCAGACCCTCCCTTGTATTCTTCTGGCTGTGAGAAGCAGTCCACTCCTCCAAGTGCTGCAGATGCTGACACTTCAGCCCTTCACAGAGACTGTTTCTCACACACATGAAGACTTGCTGAGCTACATCACACAAAAGAACTCAGTGCTTGCACTGCACTGCAGACTTGATTTGACCTGGTATGAAAGCTGCTATTCACCTTATTACCTCAACTTCAAGAATACAAAAATGAGTGCTACAATATTTTGAACCACACTTTTCACTGTAAATTCCCAAATAATATGCTTTGATATTCACAGGAGAAAAATAATTGCCAAAATAGTAATCTTTTCTATAAAATTACTATAGAAATTCCACATGGTTCAATGCCAGATTTTGTATAGGAGAATCCAAAATCTGCTGCAGTCCATGTAGAGGGGACACCTGGGCCTTTGGTTCACACTCCAGAGCCACACATTTTTTAAAAATAAGTAAGCCTACAGTTTGTAGGATTTCAAAGAAAAAGAAAAAAAGCATAATATGAAACAAGTGAAATAAATGCAGATAGAGTTGCTTGAGTTTGGAAGGAGCATGAAAAAAATGACTCAAAATATAAGCTGCCCTGGTCATCTCAAAATGGACAAACTCTGAAACCAAAACTATATTCAATGTTAGCATCTGTAACTAATTCACTAGAGTATATAGCAAAGGTGAGGACCATTATTAACTAAAATCTACTGAGGATTTCCCAGACTACAACATGCCTCCTTGGGAGAACATATGTGAAAACCTGGCTGTGCAGGATACAGAAGGTTAAAACAGGTACATCATAATCAACACACTGAGGCTGGGTTGTGGGAACTCAAACTTTGAGAAGCTCATGAAATGCAGTTGTAAGAGCAACTCAGAGTGCATTTCCACAGCAGCTTGCAATTAGACAAAGTATGCACTGTTCAGCACTACAGACAAGTCTAAATAATACCAGCAAGTTTCATGACCCAAATTCAGTGGCAGTCACCAAGTATTCTATAGAGTTGTCATTTTTGTGAACAAGCAAGAAAGGGTTAAAATGAATTTTGGAAAATTAATGAACAGGATGCTTAAATCATTGCTTCCCTAGTAGAGCAGAATTCAACTTCTCAGTAAAAGTTTAAACAAAGTTTAAAGCTGGTCATCCCAAAGGCAAAAAAGTGGTCTGTTGCTATCAGTAAAAGAAGGAAAAATTGGAAGTCCTTCAAGAAGATCACCTCTGGAAGATTATCTGTGGAAGGTTTACAGATTATTTGCACAGGACCTTGTTACCTAATAGGCTACAAAGAAAATCAGATGGCTCAGCTCCTATCTTAGTCTTTATCCAGACTGATAAAGTTTCAAACGATTTTGCTGTGAAAACTTTCATAAGAAAGCCATAGGACTTAAGTGTCCTATGGTGGGAATTCTTACTAACTCACTGTGGTATGTTTTCCTAAAGATACTGAGAGGTCCTTGGATCAAAAGCTCTACCTATGCATATCATATAATTGTATGTTAACAGCAATAAAAAGCTGTTTGGGTAAAAAAAATATTTCTTCTTTGCATCTATAATTGTGAGAACCGCAGGGCTAAGCAATACTAACACCTTCAAAATTCCAACAGAGAGAATACAGTTTTCCCCTACAGTATCATCCAAGTGGTACCTAGTAATATACAAAACCACACATATTTGTAAGTTTGAAATATGTAAGCCAAGGTACAAACTGAAGTATTTCCCTTCTTTCAAATGTACAGGAATATATTCCATTCATAAATAAACAGTTCAAAGATTGCACTGGGGCTCAGATAGCACACCAGCCACCATCTCTGCAAGACAACTGGCCTACTTGGCATCCCCAGTGCTCTGCGAATGGCTCAGATACCTCTGGAAAAATAAAAGAGAAGCATCTGAGAACATTGGTAATAATGAGCAGTGATCTGCTTGTTATGAGATGTATTAATCATATGGCTTGGAGGAGAGGTAACAGATGACTTCATTTAACAACATGGTTACAGTGACTCACTGCCAGGAATGGAAAGAGGTGACCAGGCCGATGGGCTGACTTTCCACTCCAACATTCCTTACCCTATCAGAGTGCCTTGGCATCTCTGCCACCCCGGGACACGTGCCACAGCTGCACCCCAAACACATTTTGCTCACCTTTTCCCCAGTGTACAAAGAGCAAAAAGGTCAGTATTTCCTCTTGACCACAATCCTTGACCTAAACCATGATAAGACAGAAGACATGAGGAGGTGGTGATGACCAGTCCATTCTAAAGCTCTGATTTGCTTTGTCCACGATGCTCCACATTGCTGACACAGACAAGAGCTGACGAGAGATGGAGAAAACTGTATTCCAAAGCAAACGGATCTATCCGTTGGCCTCTCAGGAGGAGTTGGCTGTATATCCTGGAATGCCTAATGTTCAGAAAATTTATCTTGGTAAAGGCTCAGGAAAATGTATGTTTTTATTTTACCCAAAGTAAAAATATCGGTCAATGTGAAATTAAAAAGTGAAAATAATACTCCCCCTTGTAAAAAAATTCCAGCCTGCTACACTGACTGTATCTTGTAGACGTCTAAAACAAATAACATGAATTTTATGGGGTTTTTTTTCTACTAACATTTTATTGGTATTTATAATGTAGTACAGAGAGACTTCTAAGAGGGAAAAAGGCAAGTTACAATAACACACCAAAGCATTTAGAAAACACTGTAGTTGCAGAGGACACAGACCATGCTACCTTCCTCTTTCTTTCCATGTGAGTAACAGGAAACAGCAGGCAAGTAATCCAAATCCTTTCTGTTGCCACTGAGTCACACAGTGGCATAGAAATAACATACTTCAGACAGTCACCTTTCCGCACCTCATATTCTGATTCCAGCAAAAGAACTATGTCTTCAGACCCACAGAAGTAGTATGTGTAGATCATCATTAATACAATGGTAGCAAACATTCAAAAAAGCCCTGAAACACAGTAGGCTGTGTTCAGCTCAAGAAGTAGTAATAGGGTGTAGGAGAAGGGTGAGCAGCCTGTGTGATAGTCCTGTAACTTAACAGAGTTCTGAGCACATTTTTCTCCTAAGTGCTTGAGACAAGTGTCAGTAACTATACTGTCTGGAAAGGTGAAACTTGTAATCATGCTTTTTAAATCTCTGAGCAGGTACCCAAGACATGTTTGAGATGTACAAATGCAATTGTTTGTGGCACTTGTTGAATATAGCAGATTTTAACCCTGAGTGTGTGATTGATGTTAGCCAGTTAATCCTTTAGAATTCCCATAAATTAGCTCTTGAGACTTCTCTTCAGGAGAGTATTGGGTAGTTTGTAATCTGGATTTTACAGTTATTGACACCTGGCAACTTTTTCAGCTGCCAGTGAGATCTACTACAGTCTTAATCAGGAAAATGTAAGCAAGACCTCCTCCTAGCCTTGAGAACAATGGTCTTGAAATTAAAAGCTCTGGTGTCTTACTTCAAATCCAGTGGTTGTCCCTATGATCTCTCAAAGAACATCTGGTCATCTGGACTTGGATTAGACATGGAGCTAAGTATGTAGCTGGCTTTGTAATACTGCATACAGAAAGTGATAGGCCTACATCAAGCTAGCTTAAAGATTCAGCTGATTATCTAACACCCCAGGCTGGGGCGTGAGGAGCTCCTGTTGTTCCACTGGCTGATTGGGCTGAATTCTAAATCATGTTTCCATCATATTTGAGAAGTCGTGGCATCCAGTAAAGTTCCCACTGGATGAAAAAGGGGAAACATCACCTCCATTTTTAAAAAGGGAAATAAGGAAGACCTGGGGAGCTACAGGCTAGTCAAGTCTCACCTCTTGCCCATCACAAGCACAGTGTAGATCCTCCAGAAAATGATGCTAAGGCAGATGGAACATAAAGAGGGTGATTGACGACAGCCAGCACAGCTTCAATAAAGGCAAATTTTCCTCATAAATTTCGTGGCTTTCAATGACAGGGTTACAGCTTTGGTGGACAGGGAAGAGCAATTGATGTCATTTATCTGGACTTGTGCAAAGCATTTGACACTGCCCCACATGACATCCTTGTCTCTAAACTGGGCAGGCATAGATCTGATTGACCACTACCTGGTGGATAGGGAATTGACTGAATGGCCACACTTGAAGAGCTGTGGTCAACAGCTCAATGTCCAAGTGGAATCCAGTAAGCAGAAACTGGTGGTGTTCCTCAGGGGTCAGCACCGGGACCAGCTCTGTTTAGCAGCTTTGTTGGTGACGTGGACAGTGGGAGCAGGAGCACCCTCAGTCAGGCTGACAGTGACACCGAGCTGTGTGGTGTGGCTGACACGCTGGAGGGAAGGGACACATCCACAGGGACACTGACAGGCTGGAGATGTGGGCCCCTGTGAACCTCGTGGAGTTCAACAAGGCCAAGTGCAAGGTGCTGCACCTGGCTCAGGGCAATCCCAAACAGTAACACAGGCTGGGCAGAGAATGGACTGAGAGCAGCCCTGAGGAGGAGGACTCGGGGGTTTTGGTTGCCAAGATGCTCAGCACGAGCCAGCAGTGTGCACTGGCAGCCCAGAAAGCCAACCCTGTCCTGGGCTGCATCCAGAGCATCATGGCCAGCAGGTGGATGGAGGTGACTCTGCCCCCTGCTCTGCTCTCATGAGACAATACACAGAGTGCTGTGTCCAGCGCTGGGGCCCCAACATAAGAAAGACATGGACCTGTTGGAATGAGTCCAGTTGAGGGCAGTGAAGATGATCAGAGGGCTGGGGCACCTCTCCTGTAAAAGCAGGCTGAGAGAATTGGAGTTGCTCAGCCTGGAGAAGAGAAGGCTCTGGGGAGAGCTTAGAGCCCCTTCCAGTACCTGAAGAGGGTTCCAAGAGAGCTGGAGAGGGGCTTTTTCAAGGACAAGTAGTGATAGAACAAGAGAAAATTGCTTTAAACTGAAAGTGGGTAGGTTTAGATTGGATATTAGGAAGAAATTCTTCACTGGAAGTATGTTGAGGCACTGGAAACAGCTGTCCAGAGCAGTTGTGGATGCCCCATTCCTGGAAGTGTTCAAGGCCTGGTTGGATGGGGCTTTGAGCAGCCTGGTCCAGTGGGAGGTGTCCCTGCCTTTGGCAGTGGCATTGGAACTAGATGATCTTTGAGGTCCCTTCCAACCCAAACCAATCTATGATTCTGTGATATACAATGAACAATTCTTTTCCTTCCAGTACAAGACAATATAACCATTGCTTAGCTCAAGTTGTTTCAGTAAATATAGGGTACTGAAGCAAGTTGAGATTGAATTAGTTATATTAATGCTCACAGCTCTCAATCAAGCATGTTTCCACCATACTGCCCTTAAAAGTTTTATGTTTGTGTATTAAGCCAGAAGTTCTTACACAGATCTGCTTTTTTCAGAACCGTAGTCAAAATAAAGACATTAAAGTAATAAAGGCCTGGAATCCAATAATAATATGTTAATTCCAATACCACAGATTGGTAAAATTCCTTCACATTTCAGCAAACAATCTTTCTTACTTTCTTAGTCTACGATGACTAAAGCAGTCTCTGAGGGGGTGGAAAGGCATGTAGAAATGTTCTGGGTTGCAGCTTGCTAACCATTCCAATGGAAACAGCCTACTGCCTCTAATGAGCTCACTATTTTAAAACAAAGATATTGCACCAACTGTAGAGATCGCTGGTGCCACCAATTAGTGAAAATATAAGCTTGGTTATTGTTCCTTCTAAGGTAAAACTGTCATTTGAGAGCGTCAAAGGCACTCTCATCGTTGCTGAAAGCACACTTCACTGTACCGTCTCTGTGAAAAATTATCCAGAGGATGGAAAAATAAAAATATATAGTATATTAAAACTAATGCTATGACGGCTGCTATCCAGATGCAGTTGTTAGCTCTTACTCTTCTATAAAGGGTCTTTTCCAACAAACGATTCTATTTCCAATAAATGATTCTATGATTTAATTTTCTTAAGCATGAAAGCTCATAAACGTGTGACTTTTATATTGGACTGCCTGTCTGTAAGGCATAATGTTTGATTTAGTGCATTAGTTTAACATTAGATACTAGAACATAGAAAAAGATGGGAGATTCTGATACAGTGGCAGACACATCAACACCACCTTTCTCATGCAACAGTGGAAGTCAGTCTGAGATTAAGACAGAGGCTGTTACTGGAACCAGTAGGAACATGATGACCATGTTACATCACTGCACAATTTGGCAAGACACACAGAAAATGGGGAACCAGCTAAAGGATTTAGGACAAGAAGCACCTTGAGACCAGAACCTGGATAACAGGGAAGAAACAGAAGAGACACAAATATTTCCAGGTACAAGCCCAAAAAGCAACACAAGTAAAACAACTAGGGCAAAAATGAGTGGCAGGCTCTGCCAGAGCCATTTTGTCCCAAAACTAAAGAGAATGGGAAGATGAATTAGAAACACATCGGGTTCTGCTCATATGACAAACTGAAATCTTCACAAGAAAAACACAAATGGGCTATGTAGCTTGTTTAGCTCCTAAGGGTGCAAGAGAGGCAGTCCTGATTGAGAACCTAAAACTGACCATGAAACTCTTAGTTCTGCTCCCAAGGAAGTAGAAATCACAGCATTAAACAGCACTTTCCCTCTCTGAGGCTGCAGCTATTCACTTACCCCCACTACACACGTGCACCTTCCTTTATTGTCTGATCAGCCAGATAGCTCCATCTAGGAAGTGAAAAAGAGGCAAAATCCTCGAACCCTTGGCCTTCTGTACAGACAATACGTAGTATTTACTTAGGAACCAGCTTTCTGTAAGTAACCCATGCCCCCAAAGAGATAACTGCTACATCATAGTTTTGCACGTAGTAATTGACATTTGCTTGCATTTTATAGGAAAACCTGGTTTAAACCAAACAACATCTGAACCATCTCAAACTGCTGGAAACTACAGTTCACTGGGAATTCTCCAGTGACATTTGCTTGTCAAAAATGCTGGTTCATCAAAACCTATAAATTGTCCCCAGAGTATTTCAGCCAACACCTGGTGACATCCTGTCTCTTAGGCAGGTCTTAGCACGTCTGGCTTCTTGCCAGCCTGTCTGCTGAGCTGTTGGGAAGCCCAGTTTCCCAGACTGCTGTATGTCCTTCCACTGAAGTTCTCAGTACTGGTACTTCCCTGGAAGCCTTGCCAACCTCTGTCAAGCCAGAGCTGTTGGGATCAAGGACCCTTGCCTCATGCCTGAAAATGGATTGCACTGTAGCTTGTAGGTGTCTGCAGGATGGCATCTGTCATTATACTGAATCCCAGAGCTTTCAGATTCCCACTTCTGAAATCTCTTCAGGCTGCCTGGCTTCAATAGTGCTCCAAAAGTTGGAAACCAAGTGGACTAGAAATCTCAATTCCTTGCTCTCAGGACGGATAGTGCAATGAACTGTGGGCTCTGGAAGCCCCAGAACCAACAAAATTCCCCCCCGTTTGATTCTTCCCTGCAACCCACAGCACTAAAACTGACCAAAATTATGTCAGACACCATCAGTCAGTCCAGCATTCCCTGCAGCACAGTAAATTTCAGATATATCGTGTTTCCTGTGGGTTTGGCTTTTGTCAAAAAATGGGGGGGGGGGGGGGTGATTCTCCCCTCTTCCTTCCTCCAACCTCAAAGAAAATATTAAAATCTGTGGAAGAATGAAAACTTTTTTTCCCAGTGAGCTCTACCTGCAGAAGCAACATATTTGGCTATTTCATGACAGTATCCAGAGATCTGTGTAATGCAAACATTGGTATTTCCAGGTCTGTTTTCTACAGCTCTTCTCTATTAGGAAGAGATTTATTTTCCTTTCACCAGGCAGAGGAGAATGCACCTTGCCCTGCAGAGGCATTTTTAAGTTTCAAAATAGCCCCTTCTATTTTCAGCATTTTCTTTAAGATTGCTTCAGTGGGTGCTTGATAAAGTAACCTGCACAGTGTCAAAGGGCTGGTGCAGGAAATCATAATTTTCCAAAACCTTTATGCTAAGTCTCTCAACGCATGCTACAGAAGCTAGTACAGCATGAACAACATTCATCCTATTAAATCTTTTGGTTCTTGTGTCTAAAAATTAATTCCTTCAGCGTTTGTTTGTTTCTAGATATCATGTGCTCAGTCCAGGATACATAACATTTCATCAAGAATATGAAGAAAAAAGCAAAAGTGTCTTTAAGAAATATAACTGAAAGACTGCCAGAGAGCTCACAGAATGTCAAAATGGTGTGCAATATGCCCAGACTTGTTTTCCTTTCCAGTTAACTGAACGTTAGGCATAATTCAGAGCCTGATTCAGTACAAAATACACTGTCAGTTATTCTACAGTAAAAGCTTGCACAAGGATTCTGTAACACTGAGCCTGAATAAGTTCTTTGCTAAATCATGTCCTCAAGATTCCCAGTATGCACATGTAAGCATGGCTGGAAACGGGGAAAGAAAAGGGGGCAGACTCCTTACCACTGATAGGTGTAGCAGACCAGAAGGTCACAGTGGAGGGTGGGAGGAAGCACTGTTCTGCTCCATTTAGGCAGAAGAATTTCGTGTTTGTTCAGAAGCATAAGAAACTTTGAAACACCATATAAGGGCTGGGACTCAGGCCCTGCTGGAAAAACCTGCTGGATCTGAGCACTGTGCATAACTCATATGAACATTAATGAGAGTTAAATGCATGCATTGAAAGAAGAATAGACCCCTTAGTGATTTGTCAAGATAAAATTCAAAATAACTTTGAATGCTCAGAGGTAAATATTAGGTTTAGGAATTAAAAACAGCAGAAGTAGTGGAACAATTGCCTATAATGAGATCCAGGAACAATCTACCCACTGTACCAGGTTTTCATTAGAGTTATGGCTTGCAGCCATACCACCTTGGGCTGTGATCTTAAAAGCTAAGACCGGTTGGGCTGCTTAGCATTTGGAAGAGAGACCTCCAAGAAAGCTTACCACTGCAGGAACAGCTTAGTGATGCAATAGACAATGTTTTCCCTTCTCATTCAGTATTGGATTCAGGTGTTAGGAGATCTGAAGGTCTTTTGTGTGAGATCTAAATCTGAGGATCTGCTGATCTGTGATCAGTAAAGCATGCCTGTTATTTCCCATGAGTGTGCAATGTCACTTTGAAAAGACTACTGCATTTCACTGTAGAGGTAGTTGCATGTCAGTAATAGGTAAGAGCTGCCAATATAATGTAATGATCAACTTCACAGTGAAGTTGAAAAGCTACATTTGCCAATATGGGGTAAGTAATTTAGGTCCCAAAAGCTCCAGAGAGGTGCTAAGAAGTGTTTGCTGTATTTTTTTTAAGGGTTCATGTATACCCTAAAAACACGGTTCCATCTTAGAGCTCTGCAAAGGGAGGGCACTTTTAACCCTGGGTGTACTGTTGATGTTTCCACATTCATAAATCTGTAACCCCTGCCTGCACAGCTGAGCTGCCTCTGCAGCCACGCCTGAACCATCGGAGCCCGCAAAATGGGCTTCAGGAGCAGCTCCTGAGGAAGCTCAATTGTCCAGCTGACTGGGAGAACAGCAGACCTGTCCTGTCCCTGCTCTAAAACCTGCTGAGATTTAATCCCTCAGGTATTAGCCCTGCAAGGAATTAGGTGCATTGAGTTTTAGACATTAAATAGTTCCCTATATCTGAATCGATGGGACTACTGACAGGGCAAAAAGTTAAAGATGTATCTGTGTCCAAAGAAGGAAGGCATAAATCAGCAGTACAGCTACATAAATTCTAACTGATGTTCTGGACTCACTAACCTCCCTGGTTGTCATACAGAACACTGTACTAACACTGTTTTGTTTGTCCGTGTAGGACATGATATAGCATACTTCTGAGAGCCCTTGAATCTCTAGTGCTCAAAGGGCTGAATTCATCAGGAGTTCACTGAAATACATCAATTGGGGTTCACTGAAATCAATGGGATTTGAGAGCATTTGGCAACCCTTAGGAGGCTATTAGCACCTTCCAGAAAATGGGCCTTAGACAATGAGGTCTAGGAAGTTCAGACAGGTTTTCCTCTGGGTTTTGGGGCAATTACTATTTGTATATAATAAATCCCTGCTTTAATTTTTTGTTTCAATTTTAAAATGTAATTTTGAACAGAGCTTGAGCTGTCTATTAACATTTGGTGTGATGCTGGAACTGGACACAGCAAGTCTCTGATACTTGTGAGTAGCCTACCAGTGATTTGCCAGAACTGAGCTGCTAAATTGATTTAATATGGAATTTTGTCATAATATGACCCAAACCAAACATCTCTCCCCTTTAGCGTGATGCTTTTATTTGCATCATGTAGCTGAATAAAATGGTCTGTTTGAGATAACCATACAGTTTACAGTAGTTGCTCATCTCTGATTTTTTGCAGAGAAGAAAGCCATGAGTTTGTTGGCTTTTAGACTCCAGGCTATGTCATGACTTGTGCTTGTACACAGGCTGTATTTGCATAGTATTCCAGTGTTACCGTTGACTTCATGGGAACAAGCAGGGTCACAGAAAGCAGCTGGTGATACAGTTTGTGAGGAGGAGGGAAAGTGTCAGCACGCACTACCCGCTGCCTTGTATCAAAAACTCTTCCAACTTACTGTAAAAGAGGTTGGAAGCTGGAGCTGTAAGAAAAGTGCTTCCTTGATTTTTATATTTTCCTTTACACTAAATAAAATTAGCCCTAGGACTTCATTCCTCTTGCCACAGACATTCCTCTTGAATGAGTATACTTGATATCTGTGTCTCTTATCATAATGCTGAGAAAATACTGTGTCTGTTCAGCACAATGAAAGCTTTACTACACAAAATGCTGGTTAAGCTCCTGTGAACTGACAAATTGCATATGAAATCAGTTACTCAGGAACATCTTGGTGATCTGCTTAAATATAAGGACCTCATTTTCTACAGACAAAATGGCGGGCAGTGAAGAGAAATTAACAACTACTAACATCTGTTTTAACCACTTATAAGTAAAGCACCTCTTGCCCATTCAGAGACCTCTCATACATGGAAATGCAACTACTTTTTCTCCAAAAATGCCCTGTATTTGCAATAGCTCCAACATCATTTGGGTAAATGAGACTGCCTATCTTCCTTCCTTGACTCATCATCCAAAGACCACTGGAGTCCACAGAATTTATTAAATCAAATCAAACAGGTTATGGATTAGTCCCTTAAAGAAAGACAATTCTGCAAGAAAATGAAGCATTGTAGTTAGTACACTCTGACAACAAAGTACATCATACTTATAAAAGCAGAATGCTTTAACACTTGCACACCGGTCCTCCTTTGCTTTGCTGTTTTTAGGTTTGTAACTACAGTTACTACTAACAGCAGCTTTTAACACAAAGAATTAAGTAAAAGCCCACTACTCAATATAATCAGAAGAACTGAAGGAAGCATGTTCCCAATTAGTTTCCAAATGCTGTTCTAATCCCTCCTAAAATCCTAGCAGCTTCCTACAGCACTGCATGGGAATCCTTATGCTTCAGAAATACATCTTATTTATCTATGCAATAGGCAGCTCAAGGCAATAGAAAAATCCACATTAGAAAGAAGCAGAGTGTAATGCTTTTATAGCATCCTATATCAGCCTTCACACCAGAAAGATGTAAACCACCAAATGTCGAAAGAGCGAATTATCCAGGATAAACTGAGCACTGCTGCCACTGTCAACTGCTTTAAGAGATGCGCACTTGAAGCACTGACAGCAATAAGTGAAACTCCTGTTTACATTTTTTTAAAGAAATGCACATCCACATTTTTCCCCCAGATAATGCTGTAAAGTTCTACCAAGAGGTTACTCAAAACAACTGCAAATAAAGTGCATGTTCATAAATAACTTTGTCTGACTTTTTGTTTAATGTCCAAGATGATTGGAACAGATTGTATCGTGAACTACTTTCCTTTTGGCTAATTAAATAGCCGTCTCTACTTACCATAAAGCATATTCTTATTAAAACAAGTATCTATATTCACTCTGTTGGATAAATTACTTCCAAGTAAGTGCCATAAAGCCCATTACACTCCTGCTTTAGAAATGGATCAGGTCCAAACAGACAATCAAAGGATTTCACTGGGATTATTTTAGATTAGAAAAACTATGGTAGACATGAAGCACTGACAAGATCATAAAGACATAAAGGATAAATTAGCAGTTACATACCAAAGTACTCCAGCAGTTTCTAGCATATTCAAAAAGGTAAAAAAAAAAAGAAGGAAAAAAAGAAAAGGAAAAAATCTTATTGTACTAATCTAAACGTAAATGGAAATCTGTTTATGCAGAAATCAAATGTCATGACTAAATGTTATCTCCCATACAAATCAAACAGCTATTTCAAAGCTTAAAACCCAACAATATAAAAGAAATAACCAAGTTCACCAACTAGCTGAGTAGGAACTTATTTCTTTCCACAAGTTCCTTTTTAAATTGAATTGAAAAGACCATGTTATGATCGACCATATTAATGAGTCATTATTGCGTAACTGTATTTTTATTGCAGATATATTACCTGCTAAATGATGCTGTTTTTCCAGAAAAAGTTCACAGTACAGATTCTATGGGAATGTTTCCTGCTGACAGTTCCTAAATCTTTCAGAAGCTGTCAGCAACCTCAGAAATCAAGTCTGCAGTACCCTAGCAAGCAGAAGCATATGCACAGGCTTTCTATTTTTAAACAGCAATCCAAACCATTAACGAAACACCTTAAACATAAAAGATTATTGAAAATAAGATGATCCTATCTCACTTGTCAATCTAAAGGACACTATCAATTACATGTAACCTAAGCTGCAATTTCTATAAATATAATTTGACATTTAAAATATACTTTTTTCCCCTCCACAAACTTCTGCCCAAACTGATTATCCTCAGACCCACATTAACAAATCCTCAAAACTAAAATAAGTAACATCAAGTAAAATAAACATTTCCGCAGAGAACACTGATCCATGGGGAGCACCGTCTTTTCTGTTTACCTGTATCCAGCCTGCTTATAACACATTCTTCATCCATGCAGCTCATTAAAGGGTACCAAGTCAGCCAGAAGCTTACAAGAAATTAAGCAAAAAGGGCTGTAATTGCAATCAATTACTAAAGATGACCAGCCAGAATTTTGAAGAGTCCTCAAGCTTCTCTGTAGTGTTCTTGTTCTGCTTTCTACATTTTTTCTGAATGAAGACACAGAAACTGAGAGTAACCCTTTGCTAGAAATAGGATTGTACCAGTACCACAATGTCCTATTATACACTGAACATGAGCACAAACGCTCCTTACCAAAGCTTACTAGAGAAAACTGATTACCATTGCTTCCATCAAACTAAGATGACTTTCTTTTCATTATAGTGGCCATTTCCAAAGTGGTGCTTAAGAAATTACAGGCACAAATTCTGTTATTGGTCGATTGGATTTTTATGACTAATTTCCTCATTTGGTGTTATGAAGACTTGTCTACATAAACCTGGGTACACAACATCATGACTACATTTTAGCATGTTCCTTTGTTTTGGATTTTAGCTAGAAGGTAACTTTCTCAAGGGCATAATGAACTCTAACATACAATATTTTCACACTACTTTTCAGCTGGCCTGAGCAATACAGAGTAGCTAGGAAACTGCCACAGTGGGAAAGGGAAATTTCCTCACCACAGCCAAGAGATTGAAGGTTTTATTACCTCTAAACTGACCTCTCCTACATTCTTCAGGGCTGTGAATCAAGACAAGGGTCGTAGTCCAGAAATCACTGGCAGGCAGAACATTTTCTGTGAAGACCATTTTGTCTGCTGATCTTTGCTTAATAAGTAACAATTCAAATAGATGTAGACCATCTATTTGATAAGCAATCATTTCTACCAATCTTGCAGATGCTGCTTTGAGACCTAGTTTAGTAGTCCAGCCCATCCTCTGTGAAAGCCACTGGTTTTCTTGTCGTGATTCTTTCACCAACAAGAATCAACTGACTCATAACTCCTGTGTGGAATCTCATCAAAACAAACTGCAACTGTTTGGAAGGGCAGACAAAATCTGCAGGTTTTTAATCTTATCACCACTGATGTTTCAGGTTCAACAGTTCCATACCCATCACATTAAATAATAAGGGGTTTTTTTGGCTAGTCTCAATTAAGTTTTCCAAATGAACACTTAATTGCAGTTGGCACTATAGAAAATGCTGTAAACACAAAACCCATGGTCATATAAACGTTGCTTTAAAACTGAAACCCAGGAAAAGGAGGTAAAAATGGGGATTATGAATTGCCTTAATGAGAGGAAGGAAAGGATGGATCATAAAATATAAAGCCTGTGCATTGAGGTACATGGATGTATTTTATACACACACTTGCATCTATATGCATGCATGTATACAGTTCTGGTCTGTATGTATATTGGACATTAGAGATATTTTTCAGCAAGTAAGGAAACCCAGTGCAGCATTTCAATTTTGCATAAAATTTACAATAAGTAAAGAATCTAAAAATACTTATAGTTTTGATTATTTTCTCATTGCCAGTTGCCTCTTCTCTGCTATGGATTGACGTAAACATCTTCACACAAAAACCAGGATTTTGTCTTCCACCCTAACTTCAAGCGCAAAACCTACAGCTGAACTTTAACAAGCTAACACTTACAGATCTGTTCCTAGGTTTTCTGGGGTAATAGCACACTTTTAAGGAAGTTTTGGAGATACCAAAGCACAAATGCTCAGCAGAATATGGTCTGTCATATGCTGTCCGAAACCTTTTAGAAAACCTTCATTCAGTTTTGAGAATTACTTTTAGGCCTCCAGCAAGTCTACAAAGCCCTCCTTTTTTTAGGTTCCCCACCTACAAAGTTGAGACAATCATCATACTTCCTTCATAAAACCCTTTGATACCTACTGAATAAAAATCACCTAAGGAACTGGCATAGATATAGATATAGATGATATAGATATGCAATCAATTCTGTAAGTGACTTAAAGCTATGGGTACAGATCCATGTATAGAACAGATTGGCAAGTTAATGTTCCTACAAAAATAGAATTATAACACTATCATAATATTCATGGTAAAACTTTGTTTTCTAAATCCTATGGAGCCTTAAGTCAAGATTAAGCATTATGCTATATACCCTATATTTTGAATAGACAGAATTTCTTTAGAACTATGTATTAAAGTCTTAACACAGAGGTTTCTCTTCAGTCTCAAACAAGCACTCCAAAGAAATGTACTTATGAAAAAACACTGGCATTGTCACAGCTAAATTTCTCCAACATATCATACATCACTCACATAATTGCAATACTTATGGGTTGATTAAATTGTTTTTTATATTTTCCAAATTGCTTTCCTTTGCATATATTGAAATTCAACTATTTTGTCAAAAATTTTGTCATTGTCTCCCCAATGGATATTTTAAAGGAGCTCTCAGAACCATTACTCAGATACTTTTTAAGCATACACCAATTTTGAACAAAGCAGGGTTCTAAGCATTCTGTTCTAAGTGCTTTAAGTCTTCTGAAAAGGATTGATTGTATATGATACACACGAGCTCACTTACTAGAATTGTTCATTTTTCGGACGTGAATGTTCAGCTATATGCCTCAGGGCACAATTACTGGTCGGAATCACTGTTTGAGGTAGTATATTTTGGTGAGTGTGTGGTGGTTACACATAGGCAAACGCGGACTAGCAGGAGCCGAAGGAGAAGCAGCAAGATGAATGCTAATATTTATGAAGTTAGAATCCAGGTACAATTTAGAGGGTGCAAATGCAAACTTCTAACAATCATGCAAAAATTGACAAAATCCAGTAAGAACCAGCTCAGTTTAAAGTCTGCCTGTGGTTAAAAAAGCAGGCATAACACCTGCTAACTGTTACATAGCAGATTTTATGCTTTTTATCTGATTTTCTCCATATTTTTTATCTCAGCAGGCATCTACTATCAGCTCTGCTGACTGACTGTGCCCTCTAGCCAGTCCTTGTAGCCATCAGCTTGTCCTTCAGACTTTTATCCTTCCAGCACACATAATTTGTAGCTATCACAGAATCTTTTAGTCCCTCTGTGGTCCTTCTTGAGTAAGACCTGGTATCTGTAAAACCCTTGAGAGTCTGCTCTCCAAGGAGCTCAAATTCCCATCTTCCTCTCACTCTTGTTTCTTTCAGCTCACAATATGCTGTGCTAGAGGCCAACTTTTTTTTTTTCTGTCAAGCTTTAACAAGCCTTGTAAAATGTGTTACTTCAAATCTCCTCATTTTTATCATGAAGTGAATGAACTACTACTAAACACTTGGGAATTGCTAAAATGGGAAGAAAGGAGTTCCCTCCTGCTGCGGCCCCTATGTCATGTCTAGTAGCCTATTTCAGTTATTTCAGCCTTTCCCAAGAGCAAGCCCTCTCTCTCCTATAGCACCTTTTCTTTAAAGCCCAAATTACAGCCACATGCTACTTCCTTGTGAGTTTTTAATCTCTAAAATGTGTTGCTCCCCAGGCCTACAAACATGATGAGAATCTATAGGTGAAGGTCATGGGAGGTATCTTCTGTAATAAACAAGGGAACAGGAATCCATGTCTCCTTTGGACAATTCCATCTAATCAAGAGCTGCACCTAACTGATAGGGTGCTTTTTTGGTCTGTTCTACAGCTATGTTTAGGACTTCCTCTGAGCACCAAGGGATTAACACTTAATTCTTCTTCCCTTCCCCCAGGGTTACAGTGGATGTCCCTTAGAATTCCACCAATACATCATGCCCAGAAGGGAATGGGATGGAGTTAAACCAGAAGTTCCCTAGATGTGAATGAATGGCCCTGTCATTAGATGGTCACACTACCTTCTGCTTAGTTTTAGCAGAAGAATACTATCCGTCGTCTAATAGAGGTCTAATAGCTCTCTGGCTTATGGTTGCTACTGAAATAAAGCAATGCATCCCTCCATACCAGCAATACCTTCTTTATTAGGGCCTGAATACATATTATTCTGAAAGTCACATTGCTAATAGAATCATCGTTTAGATTTTCCAAAAACCTTGTGAATATACACGGCCTAGCTGATAAGAGAGTTTATCTTGCCTACATTTTGGTATTGACAACACGAATGAAGAAGTCATTAAATATATTATTAAAATATGGTTATTTCTTCAGGCTTCTTTCTTTTTGCAGTATTATTTATGTCAAATAAAAGATCCACCTAGTCAAGTATCCTGAATCTGACAACGTCCATCAGACACTGAAAACCACATGAATAGAGGTAAGCATGTAGTAACATTTCTCCAGAATACTTCCCCATCAGGAACACTAGCACTAGAGCTGTATACAGTGATCCTTGATGCATTCCACTCTCTCAGTTCTGATCTTCCCCTATAAATTTTGAAATTGTGCAAAGTTTTAGCACTATGGGATATGGATTTCCACACTGATTTGCCTCTTCTGCTCTGATGGATCACCTTCAATCAGGAAGCACCAGTCAGAATTCCAGCTTCTTTTTAAACCATACAACTTTTACACATTCTTGAGAATAAATAAGAAATTTTTTTTCTTTATCAAACACTTCTTCCTTTAAAATACTACATTTACGCTATTACATAAAAACATCCAAATAAGGCTTAAGATAGCAAATAAGAGATGACAAAGAAACTAAGTGGTGTTTGTTACAGAAACAACAAAAAGCCCCAAACAATCCAGGAAAGAGACTTCTGTGTTGCTTTCTTTAAAAATATTACCAGTTTATCTGATAGAATATAGGCTGTGAGGTGCCATTAAACATATTCAGCCATACCACATGCTGCCATGGTCACACCCACGTGTCCTCATGGCCAGCACTAGTGCTCAGGGTCCTTTACTGCTGCAGGAAGACATTATCAAGAGCCCTTTTGTGCCTGCTGGCTTCAGAGGTACAGGAAGCTGAAGCAAAGGATGGTATAGCCTATAAAACACACGTGACTGCCTCAGACAAACTTTCTACTGTGTTTCTGTACAGGACTCATGTAGAGCTGTGTACAGTTCCTACCATCACACAGTAATTTCTTTGAGAAATTTTTACCACCCACGCATCATGGCAAGGCAGTGTTGAAGACAAGAGCTTCCAAGAGATACTAGAAGATATAAAGTAAAGGCTTACACAAGTGCCCTGTACAGGTAACCACCCCTTCCACTGGCCTTAAGATATCTGCCCACCGCACTAGAAGGGGAACCCGTACATGCGTGCAATCACACACTCTGGAGGGCACATATGCATACACTGATATATTCACAGAAATGCAGAAGATTAATTCCAAGCTGTAATATGGCCATATTTTCTCTCTAGAAGTGTAGCAACATTGGTTTATTTTCAAAGTCTATAGCTGATTTCAACTGGGTCATACTGGCTTCATCTAATAGCACATTCATTTATCAAATATATTGTACTACATCACCAAGAAAAAGTGTGAGCTGCTTTCTAAATCAGCTGTATTTGCCAAGAGTATTTTGGACAATGCCACCTGCCCAAGGAATTTTTTCTGCTAAGATGTGTCTTAAAGCCCTCTTGGCTGTGGGGCTGCTTCCACTTTTCAGTAAAATCAATGAATACCCTTGACTTCAGTGACAACAGAGTTAAGTTTCATGCCATAAGAATGTAATGCCCACAATATTTGTCAAAGCAACTTCATTCTGAGATCCTCTGTCACTGTGAGGAAAACCCAATTACTGGCTCACTTAAACGGAATTGTGGTATAAGACCAAGTGCTAAATCAAATTCAGTCATACACGGCCTAGGATTTTAGTATGTATTTTAAAGGGACAGTTAAATAGTTTAGGCACCACATTCACCAGTTAATTCATGTTTAAAATAAGTCTGATGCAATCTGAAATATGTAATTTGTCTATACTTCAGAATGAAATGTTTGTTGAAATATCTGAGGCAGTCCAGTGTCAGAAATATACAACCCACAATCGTTCAGCACTCGGTTAGTCCACTTGCTCAGAGAAGCTTGTTTAAAGCTCAATTTTATAGCCTGGGACTGGTTGGTATAGAAATGCACATGCAATTAAGGTCAGCTAGTTAAAATACATCAGTTTGTATCTGCTGGGATGGACTTGGAAGTCCTAAATCACACAAGGCCGTAGAACTGATGTATGAAGGACAGCTAGACTGAGAGAAAGCCAGTCCAGGATGGTGAAGAGATGGAACATGCCAATGGAGAGAAGATAATCACTTGGAAATTGCATTAGTCTGGATTTTATATTCCTTTAAAATGCTCCTGGAACTGTCCTGTGCCAGTAAGCCGTTTCCTGAAATGCCAGCTGCCCATTTCAGACTTTAGATGCATATTTTTTAAAACTTCTAGAATTATTAAATAATTAGAAAATAAATTGAAAAGTCGTATAACAACAGTACAAAAATTTTTTAACAAAAGCATTATTTTATGCAAATATAGGCACAAGGAATAATATTATATTCATGACTGCTAAGATTGCTAACAGATACTTGAATGCCAGATTTTAGAGATGAGGATTTTTATTAAATTCATACTTAGAAGATTTCAGTGGCAGACAACTTGATATACCTCTATATCAGCACCAGTATAATGTAATGAGAAAGAGCTGATACCTTGTGAAGTCAACATCATAATCTGTTCTGGTACAGGCAAAATTTAAGTGATTGCTACTATTTCTGCCACTTACCTCAGCCCTTCCCTTTTATCACACCTTATATTTGTGTTGATTCCCAAGTAGGCCACTGAAAGCTTTTTGCTGACAAGAAAACCAGGTACCAGGGTCAGCCTTTCAACATTGAAATGTACAGCTGGCAGGTAGGATTAATCTAAAACTATCCTGTAGTTCCCTCAACTCTTAGCAATTCCTTCATTCCTGCTAACAGCCTCTTTTTACCCAAGTACAGTAAGTGTTAAGCCTCACAAACCAGGAAAACTTAAGATAACAGTGGCTGTACATCAAGGTCCATCAGGTGGTGGATATCAAACTGCTGTTCTCAGTGCTGTGGGCTCCATATATTAGCAGTCAGAATAGTTGAATCAGCACACAAGTCCATTTCTTGAAAGGTATTAATCTTTTTAAAGGTGAAGAATTAATAACAGTGGGAGAGAGAGAAAGGGTGAGAGTAATGCAATCTGTTACAGGACTGGGAAAGTGCAAATGAAGATTAGAGCCGTAGTTAGCTTTTGCAAGAGACTGCAGCCTCTGGTGAACAAACCCCCTCAATTCACTGGCATTTGTCACTCTACTGCATTCTAGCCTAAATTACATTTAAAATAATTTTGAGACAGTGGAATTGTTCATAACCTGTGTATCAAAGAGTTTGAGTATGGCAGGAGGCTAGAAGTAATGAAAAGGGGGAGATAGATTCTTTATTGATCAACATGTACACCTTGCAGAAGAAATAGGCAGAAGGGAGCAAAGCAGTATGGATTTTCGAGCTTGTATTAAACTACAAGATGGAAATAACGGCAAGTACAGGACTGTCTGCAAAAATTCAGAGACTCAGCAGGGCTTTTAAAATAATTTGTATTTCTCTAATCCCAGTCTTCTATTTCAAGTGTTTCAGAAAAGACAAATGAGGATCGGGAATAGATCTACAGAGGCGATGCAAGCAGGTCAGATGTCCTAATACAGTCAGCAGCTACACTAAACCCTCATGGGACTGGAGCTGTAGGACAACAACTGGAGCCTCCAGTTTAGAAGTCCTTTCCCATTACCTCCCTCTGCTGCTGAAATTGACCCATCGAGGAGGCTGGAGCCATTCTGGGTTTGGGAAAGTGCCAGGCTGAGGACTCAAGGCTTTTGCCAGCACCAACACATCCACTGATAAAGGAATCCTGGGTCTCAACACCCAGTGCCACACAGGGCAATAAAAGTTTGCTTAAGGTGTCTGCTGCCAGTAGAGGTGCAGGAAAAAGTTCTACAGAACTTCCTACAGCAAGTACCCAGCCCAGTGAAACAATGGATGACTCAAAAGAAACATCTTCAGGCAGGCTAGTTCATGCCAAATCCCCTAAGAATAATTTTGGGATTGATTTGGTTCGCGCCGTGAGGACTCACAGCTGTTACTTATTTTTATCTTTACTACTACATACTATTGACATATATATAAAATATATAATATATAATATATAAGATATAATATATAATATATAATATATATAAAATATATGTCTCTATATATATATGTCAATATATATTTTCCTTCATTTGTTATGATGAGGAAAAACTACTGGTACAGTTATGTCCTGTCTTTTATCATAATTTTGTATATGATGGCCTCTGTACCAGTGGAGCTTATAGGTAGGAACCTTCCTACCTGTATAGGTAGGAAGCTTCACAGGTGCACCTGAGAGAGCTGCTCTAAACCCCTCTGTTCTCATTTACCTATTTTGCCAGTTGCTGAAGTGTCCCATGAACAGGCTTCAATCTTTTCAATCTTCTTCAAGCTTAGTGGGAGAACTCATGTGGAAGAGTTGAAAGACTGAAGTCCAAATATTTCATTTTATTCTTACAAATAAATTTATGAGCAATGACATAACAAAATGTAATAGAAGACTTTTTTGTCTCTATTTCAGAGAAAAAACATGCAAAAAGCACTGTAACTGCATTGTATGGTAAGTAGCCTTCATATAAACCATGGTCCAAAACACTGTACAAAGTTACATAAAATAATGGTTTAAGTTACATAATGCAGTTACAAAGACATTGTATGATTAATAAATTAAAGTACTTGATCATAAATCCAACCAGACAGAAATTAACAAGCACAAGCAAAGCTGAAAATACATTTTAAGATGGATGTGAGAGGAGATGGAGAAACAGTGAAGAAGACACAAAAACAAAAGCTTGGTTCATACTGGTGAAGCACAGAAGTGAGTCTTGTGATGAGAAACTGTGGTTAAGGACAGAAAAGCTCTTGGCAAAAAGGGTGGGAACAAAGAAGCTGGTGTTCCACTGTCTTGTTGCTCATCCTGTCAACTTACCCCTAGGAAATGGGATGAAGTACAGTCAGATTAGACTGGTAGTACTTAGAGTAACTGATTTTGCTGGGATAGAAAATGAGCTCGAAGATGTGGAAATAGAAGCAGAACAGGTCGATTGGATCTGAGAGGACACTGTGGCCACATTTGCAGGAGCAGCAAAGGCAAATGAACATGAGAGGATTTAGTGAGCAGGTATAGAGGAACGAGCTGTTTTCTACCTGGCACATTTTATATTCAGCAGGAGCAGAATCAGAGTTCCTGGAGGATGTGTGCTGTAGAGGTGACATTCAGAGACAATGTGAAAGGTGATGCAAGCCAGGTCCTCTACACCAAGGTGAATTAGCTGCAGTCAATCACTTGTCTCAAACTCAGTCTATGCAGGTCCAGGGTGAGTGTGAGTCCTGTACTAGGATTCTGAATTGGCTTTTCATAGAAAAAAATAAAGTCAACTGCAACAATTAGCCTAAATACACAATGTCTGTGAACCCAAGTACAGTTCTCTCCTGCTTTCCCAATTAGCATATTGCTAAGAGGCAAACCAAGCAATGCTCTAGAGAAAGTCTGAGGCATAAGCAAAGTGATCTCTAAACTAGGTGCTGCACAAAGTCCATAAGCAACTTTTAGCTTCCTCCTTAGGCAAAAATAAGGAAACAGGTAAAAAAGCTTGTGGTGAGTTCCAGGTATAGAGACACCAGTAGCTTTCTGGAAGTCAGTTGTAGTCTGGGCAGTACTATACTGACTTAAGCTCCACTGATACACAGGCCATCATGACACTAATGACAAAGGATTTTAAGAACTCAGATTCATTTCTTTTTTCAATTTTGTGACATGTATCTTTGGTTTGGGGGCAATGCTGGCTGGGATCAGCACCATTCTCCCGTACCTTCTGCAAAGAGAAATCGCTGCCGTAGCATCAAATATCCTTTTTATTGGTAAAGGCCTCCTTTCCTTTTTACCTGCTCAGGAAGAACACCACCTCTCACCTCACTCACCCTGTGCCAACTGCCACTGACCATGGGTGACTAATTTACAAGGTATTTTCATTAGAATGCAAACTCACCACGATTTTACATAAAACAATATCTGAATATGATGTCATATTAATAGATGCAGACTAAAAGAGGGCAAACAGAATTCCTAACTGTGCTGCACAGATCCTGGTGACAAGATACCATCAGTTAACCCTCTGTAGTAAGCAGCAGTGACCTTCCACTCAGTGTAACAATGAGAGTCTGCCACTAAAGTCTTTGTGCCACTTTTCCTCATCCAACATCATATGCTGAAAACATTTTCCAGACAGAGCGCCTTGTCTTTAAAGCTACGATACAACCAGAAAGAAAATGGGAAGCAGAAAGATAGCAATTCAGCCCAGTTCGATGTAATTTTTAAATGAAGTCAGTGGTTTTTTTACTGTAGATGCCTGCTTACTTATTCAACTCAAGTTCACTCTTAGGGGGATCTTGTCAATAAAGTCAAATCAGGCTCTCTGTGAGCAGGGAGGTTTTTGAGGGTCTTTTTTGAGGGCTTCATTAAAAGCAGACAGTTCCTCTAACCTTTTAGCAGAACCTGTTATCTGATGACGTGAATTAAAGTCTCTCAAATGACTAATAATCATATCAAGGCTGCCATGTCAGCTTGTAGATTTGAATAAGAGGGTCTGAAAACATTTGCATGCCTCGATGTGCCAGTGCTAAGAAGCTAATGTGATAGTGCTGTCATAAAGCACTGGAAAGACATGACTTAATGTAATCTGTCATGTCATATGCTAATCTTCAGCCATTACTTGAGTGCTGTAAGTAAGTAGAAAGCATTTGGGAGAAATCCTTTTCAATTTCTCTGAGTACCACTTCTGCTGCTGGTCAGCTCAAATGGGTTTTGTGCATTTAATGCAGAGCTCAAGTCAAGTTGGTTTAGGTCACACTTAATTAACCAGCACATTGATGGGTTGGGCTGGTACAACACTATGGAAAATGGATATTCCTGATACTGCCTAACAAGTAAATATTTCATATGCTGATGGAAAAACCAAAACCAAATAAAAATAAGACTTCCTCAGTCCTTGATAAGAATGTGTCCATTTCACAAAACCACTGACTTTTTAAAAAGATCCTGTTTTCTGTGCATTTCAGGGCCTCACTTACGTTGTTTCTATGTGTAAAGACAATTTAAACAAAGATGATTATAAATAGTTAAAGACATTTCCATTTGTAACTGCAAACTTTTAAAGCACCTAATCTGGACTTGTCATTTAAACTACAATAGACAAGAGGCAGCTTTAAATGCAATGTACTTTTTAATAAGAACTGAGAAAATGATCAAAGGGAAAATTTCACTTTACTTATTTGTTTTAGGAGAATGGCACCAACATTTTTCTAATATACAGAAGGTAGAAGAGGGAGAAATACTCACAGTGCTAAGTACAGCATGTGGAAAAGAAAATGAAACATATTAGTGAGAATGACAGAAATTTCAGGACAATTTTAGCAAAGTGTGAAGGGATTTTGAGCCCATACTTGAAGGTTATTTTAATAATAGCTACAGCCTATTCAAATAAAAGCTTAAGAACTCTGTGCCTTTTGCAGCTATGAGGATGTTTAGCAGGGCTTAGCAGTTTGCAACCTGCCCCAGCTAAACCTGAAGTCTTTGTGCTTAAGGACTGCAGATCATATAGATTAGGACTGTCATAAAGAAATGTGGGAATATTACACTCACACCAAGAACAAGAAAACTTTCCTTATTCTGTTCTCTTCGTGGTCACATTGGAATCAAATCCTATGAAAGCCAGACATTTCACAGATCTACAGGAAACAGAGATAGACAGCCTTTACAGTATTGGGTCATTATGTTCATTCTCTTGCCAATGCTGGAGTGTTCCCCATAGTAAATTCTGAAGTGCTTCATTCAGTCTAAATTTGAAACAACTCATTTTAATAGGGCTTCCACCATTCCCAAAGGGAAAGCATTAAATATTCTTACCCTCCAGCATCAAGTGTGGCCTTCCCCTTTTCAGATCTTAGCCCCTACCCTGACTTGCTACAGCATGGGGAAACTTGTTTTATAAATTCAAGCCTCAGTTTCCCTTGCTAATAAAACATTTAAGAGCTTCTGATCAAGCAACTGATCAATTCTCCCCCTTCTGGAGAAATAAAATGATACAAAATATACTGCTAGCTCTGTCTGGGAACAGCAATCCTTCAGTTTTTAATACTGTGACGTTCATTTATGGTCTCCAGCTAAAGATCTCCTTCCTTACCACTGAATGGGTTTAATCCTTTAAAGACTAGTCTTTTAGAGACTTTTTTCCTGAGGTTCCTCATCTGCTAATGACAGGACTACAATGAAATAAAATCCTCTGCCTTTCTGCATCATAGAGTGTGATGGCAAGTCTTCCTCCTATTCTCATTAGAAGTACCAATTGGAAAGGCAAGGCCTTAGGGCAAATGCAGCCCCAGGACCTCAAGCCTTCATCAGTTTATCAGTGCAGTAAAATCAAAGCTCAGCTCTTGGTGATCTATCTGGCTTTAAGTCACCTGAGTACTTCTGCTGTGGAGTAACTCGGGACCAAAGCTAGCCCAGCCTTACAGACAAGAGTTTTAAAGAGTGTGTTTTCCTGATTATTGAAAGTCAGATGTCACTACCATGAGGCTTTCTCAGATAAACAGCCAGACTACATCAGCCAGCCAATTTATTTGTATTTCTTTTTTCTGTTTTCTCATATAGAGTGTTCGTCATTACAACGTCTCGATAATATTTGTTAGTGCTATTTTAAATCCTTCCAAACTATTGACTGATTAGCTTTGGATATAATGTCCAGAAGCATTGTTAAGATGAATCTCATCAGAGCTGTGAGAGGAACTGTGTATCTAGGAAGTGAGGCTAATGCATTTCATTGTCCTGTACTGTATTTAAGGGGAAGCATTCACTCACCAACAGATAGAAGGGGCTATTTTCACAGATAAACAGACAAGCAAGCTAGACTTCAGCTATTTTGACTTGGTTGTCTGATACTGATCATTGCCAGGAAACATATTTTTCAGAGTATATACTTTTTACTAGAGGAAAATATCTATTCAGACTCACACTGGGCTTTGTCTTTGCTGTATCAGCTTGAGCTGTAACTCCAGTTCTGCATATAACATGAGTTACATCTGCACATAGTAGCCAAGTTTTGGAGGAGGACCTAATACTTACTAATTTGAACTCACCCTTGCAGCGAGGTGACTTAGGAGGCATTTTAAAGCATAGGTGATACTCTCAGTCTATTTCCAACGCATCATTGGCTTCCAAAGGCCATCCAAATTCTGCAGGTTGGTATTTGGCTCACCTGCTGAGGATACCATGAAGGTATGTTTAACACCACCTATGATGGTACTTGCCAACCAGGAGGAGTGTGCTAAAACTACCAACTGATTTCCATTGTAGCCAGCCATTGGGAAGAAATATTTTCAGTTACTGTCAGCTGAGTTGGCAGGTTATGACTCAAAGCCTGTGTGCATGATTACACACACAGACTTATCTAAACAAAGCAATCAAGGTCTAAGCTAGTTCAAAATTACTATTTATTGGTCTACAGAGTGGTATTTATCAAGTGTCACAAAAATATGGAGCACCAAAAAAGAGCATAAAGGTATCCATTATTGTAAAACACTTACAATTGGTTTCCAAAATTTGTAATAAACTCTTAAAAGAAGGTGAAATGTATCCTAAATTTTTCATGGTGTATGTTCAATAGACTATGGGAAATCAGCTCAAAATGACAGTATTAAACTACGAATGTTTGTGTGCATCATTGCAGATAACTACCTGAAAGATGTAAATCAATAATATAACAGATGGGGGAAAGAGAGATTATTTTCGTATGCAAATGGAATGACTTAAACTAGTACAGATCAGAAATCAAGACTGTTCAGCAAAAGGTTTTCTGAAGGTTATCAAATCTGTATTTATTAGTGATTTTTCCATATCATTGAAGAGAACATTAAGACTGGAAAAATACAAAAGTGACATCCTCCATATTGCTTCCTCACATAGCAATATGATCTCCTCCTTCAGCAATATGATGCAGCAATACCAAAAGGAGACAGTTTATATACAGGCTAAGTAAACTAAGATTCAGAAATAATAAACAACACAAACAGATTATTAACAGACTGACAGCAAAAAGAAGCAATTAAAACCAGAGAGAAGAAGGAAACTGTTTAAAGCCTCATCAGTCCATTTTAAACTGTTTTTCTCCACCTGATTTTTTCTAAGTCAGTTCTGGTTTGATCTCTCTGTATGAGAGTGATCATAGTGGTGATACCAAAGGAGATTTGGTGACACTGAAAGACATCTTATAGGTTAGTTTTACAGGACTCTGACATCAAGGTAAGGAAAAACACATTTGAGGATCCCTTTGTATCTATTTGCCAATTTTAAGGTAATTCGCTGATGAGATTTCTTACATTCTTATATTTTACATTTTCACTGAAATATGGTCCTATTTTTTGTTATAACACAAGAAATCCATATTCAATATTCTCCAGGTCTCACAGGATAAAATATTTTAAATTAGGAATGAATGTTTCCTCATTTGGAAAACCTAGCATATCAGATTAATCAGAAATACCTGGACATAAGAAAGTCTTCCCACCAGTACCACCGTCTTCCACAGGCTGAGTATTTGTAGAACATCACAGATGTGGTTTCCTGTTCTCTAGATACATCTGGTAATGTCATCAGGCACAGTCACGGGGGTGGGTCCCCCCATTTTCTTTGGCCCAAGTTTTGACCTCCCCTTAAAAGAGGTATTAAAAGCCAGCAGGCACCAGTTTAGTTCCTTGCTTTTCCAGAAGCAACAGGGCCAATGGCAAACAGTCAAAATATTCCCTCAGAAGCTTGAAGTTGCATTAATATGAGCTTGGGACTTTACCAGGTCTTTGAATGCAGAATTTAGACTTTTCTACTGTAACACTACACATATGAATGTTCTGAAGCTTTCATTACCTGCAGGCTTTTTTAAAAACAGAAGAATGTTTGATTTGGATGGTTGCATTAAATTAGGGGATATTAATGGATTATACTCACAGCCTCAATAGCAATTGCCAGTTGTCTACAAGTAACTACTTCTATATGAAAGCCAAAATTATCAAAGAAAAGCAAAAACAATAATTCACAAGCACAAAACATGTGCTCCCTGATTATCTTTCTAGGTTAGTGCCTCCAGTCTAGGCAAGAACTTCATCACTTCTCAGATGAAATGGCAGCAGTTAGAATTCAGAAACCCAGCTTTATTTACAAGTGGATGTACAGTTTTGGGGCAATTGTTGTGGCACGGCCACCTTAGATATATACACATATTCACACCCAGACCTAAACTGAACGTAACTGAAAGACAGCAAGACAAAAAGTGTACTGGAACTTCCTATTGTGCAGGTAAATAGAGAGCTTCAGATTTTCTTTCACGAGCTCATCATCCCCAAACCCAAACTACAGTACACATATATAGATACATGTACATATGTATGCATGTAGAAACACAAAACTTGCATTACTGTTTTATTGGATAATGCTAAAAAAAAAAAAGAGACTGCAAAGTGAAAGGGAAACAAAACATTAGAACTAAAAAATTAAATGTAAGAAATAAGTTCATCTGAACTCTTTATGGGCTGAAGCATCATAATGCAAATTGCTGTTCAGGAATGCCAACCTAATAATCAACAACACGATAGTTAAGCAACAACATAATAGCAACAAACATAAAAAGTGCATCTGAATAGAACAGATCAGTTCTGAAGTCTGAAGAAAATCAACTAAATAAATATCTATAGAGAGTTCTTGTTTATGCACAGAGTTTCAAATGAGATTAATAGACCTTAAAACTTTTGCAAATAGCTAACAGGGCAGTTGTGCCCCCACAAGAACATTTGTGCCCGAGTGCTGTAACTACTAATGAAGTCTATTCACAACAAAATATTGCAACTTGTATCAGCTGTGACTGGACACAGGCATATTGGGATCCAATGCCTAATGCTGCTGCAAACCCAAGTTTGTACAAGTCTGCCAAAAACCCATGCATTTGCACACAGTCTACTAATTGCTCTAACAACTTCTGCAAACAGTTATAAAACTGAAGCTGCTGGGGTAGAAAAAAAAATACATGCACCAGCCACCCCTAACTGGAAACATATCTATCCACAATAGTTACACAACAAGTAGTGGCTTCTCAGACTTCTATTCAGTATAATTTGAAAAAAAAAAAATCTCTTTTTCCCTTCCAGATGATTTTTCTTTTTTTTATAGTTTCTATTTTATAGTAGCTATGTATAGTATAGATGAGAATATGCCTGTATCAACACAAAATCATTCTGGACAGGAATATTCAAATGATAATGAATATTTACTTTATTAGTATATTTCTTTTCAGAGTAGTTGTAGCTTGAGTACTCTGGGCATCTTCAAACATAAATACAGTTACATCTCTAGACTCATGAAGTCTCATATAATAGGTTTAACTTCGTAGTGTAAGAAACACAACAGAATAAGAATATGAGCAATACCTCTTATGATTTACTCACTGTTGTTTCCATAACTTTGCAAAACTTTTTTTTTTTCTTTGGGAAGCTGGCCCTTTGGAAAAAAGTAGCAGAAGTACGGGTTGTGATATTTACTTCAATGTTTTGAAATTTCAACACTGACGTGCACTTTGACATAGAACCGAGAGCCAAAGAGCAGGTGGAACAGTATAAGAATTTGCTAATAGATGCAAAGGTAAAAGCTCAGCTAGGTGAAAAAACCAACACATCATCCAATCAGAGCAGTTCTGAGAACTGAGATGCTGAAAGTAAACAACAAAAGTTTGGGTATCTGGAAAGAGCTACCAGAAGAATAGAAATGTAATAGAAATGCCTCCTTCGAGAAAAGAGGGGCGTAATAGTCACTCCCATGAAGTTTATGCTTTCATAAGGCAGGACTCCTGACAGGATCCTGTTTTCAGATAGGATGATAGAACAGAAATCAAGTTCTAAGTATGCAATCGTGTCAATTTGGAAAAAATAACGAATTATGAAGAACAACATCATGAAATGTGGAAGCCATTTGATCTTTTAAAAATCCAAGTTAACAGATACTGAATGCAATTTGCTGAAGTATTCACCCATGAAGGAAACAAAGCCTACAAAATGATAAAATAATGTAGTCTGCTGATAAAGAAAAGATTATTTTGAAAATATATTATATTGAAATCTTTGCTGGTAGAGAGTTATTTGTAGGCAGAAAGCAGATGGGCATTCTCATGTGAATTTAGCAGTCTTCAACCACACGGTTATGGCTAGGGTGTAGCAATCTAAATCCCATTTTATTTTAGATATGAAATGGGACCGCTGTGTTTCTGAGGTGTCAAGGTTTCTACTATCTGAGCCAAACTCAACTGCATGGATGGTAAAACAATTTTTTTAAAGGATTTTAAAACTTCAAAATAGCTGTTACTAAAGGGCTGTTCAGACGAGCTTTGAGTCAAATTTGATCTGTATGGAAGGCCTCAAAAAGGATTAGTCCACACACAGGAAACAGACACCAACATACTGGGAGGATCACACACTCATTACTTTCTCATCCTTAGGAGTATTGTTGGAATTCACAGTTATTACCATCATTATGGCAACTTGCCACATTATGTTTTCTTGCTTTGTGTGCCATGTAATCATCCACAGAGTCAGCAGGGTTTGTTTATTCTAGACAAAAATCTATAAATAAAGTCTATTTTTATTAATATGGAAAAAATCATTAAAACAAAAAAAGGAGCACAAAAATTCAACACAAAACTCAAACCTTACAAAGCTAATACAGAGAGGAGAAAAAGCAAATAGTCTACCAAAATGTTAAACAAATTAGGCCAAAATGAGTCACCAGCAGGATCTTCAGATGCTTCATAACAGCATTTAGCTATAACAGAGGGTAAAAATGGCTCTCAGAAATCTTTCCACACTTTTTGTTTAGTCCAGCCTAGGATATCCATGGTCAAGAATTGAAATCCTTCTCATCTAGAAGGACAAGTATCTTCCAATACACTACTGTGTAGCCTTTAGGGAAAGCAATGTTTCAAGCAGGCAACATTCTTTTCTACAACACTCCTCTAAACTATCCAGAAACTTTGTGAAGGAAAGCTGAAGGAAAATGACTTTATTTATTAACATGGAATCTCCCCTTTCTTTTCCACTCCATCCTCTTCAGCATGCTTTTGCCATTACGGTATATTACCTCAGGATTGCTGTTTATCCAAAGATTCTTCCAGAGGCAAGAACTGGGAATAAAATGGGGAAGAAAGGGGAGGAGGGAAAGGTCTCAGGTTCATGGCTTTGTCTGTGTGCTTTTGTCCATATGCCCTTTTTTCCCCTTCCTACTGCCTTCTGCCAAATAAAAATATATTCAGTGTCTGCTATTGTATTGAAATGTCTCAGGCAGTTCATCAGTCTATCACAGCTAATACTAGTTTTAGTCATTAAACAAAAAGTGAATACTTTTTCTCTGGCTCTTTTTATATATACAAATCACTCCTTAAAATTGCCTCAAAATGCACTTGCAAGCACTTCGACTGACATTACCATGATTTAGAGAATTCAGTTCCTGTACTATACGTAGGTGCTACTACTCTTCTCTTGAAAAGCAAAGGTTGTTTATATTGAATGTCATTCATTCACTTTCATCTTCACCCCCACAGAAGAAAGTGCCAAGATTCCACTTTCAAAAGGATCAGACCTTTGACCAATCTGGTTTACCCCACAGGCTGAGGAAGGTTCAAAAGCGCAATAGAGGAAGTCTGAGCCACTCTTGTTCTGGGAAACAGACTGGAAATGCAAACTATTAAGAAGAACCGTGGCTTTACTACCCAGCATACAAAGGACAATATTAAAGAATGCAATGAACGAAGTGCTTCCCAGACCCTCAACTCTTAAACCTGCAACATAGCAAATAATGATGATCTACAGACTTTTCTCAATTTTTAATTAATGATGATGTCTTAGTTTAGGGTGCAAATATTCAAGATAGAAAGTGTAAAATCATGAAGCAGAAAAAAGAAACATTGTCTTGAATAGTACACAGAAGAAAAATAATGTAATCAGGGTGAAGTTGGAAGCCCATGGTCGTTGGAAGTGAGGTATTTGGGACTGAGAAAGATTGCTGACAAAAGTAGTGTAAATGGGGTGTTGAATCACTTAACCACTTATTTCCTTGCTCTTTGTTTGTGTTGGCATATAGGAAGTCTAACAATCTTAACCAGAAGCTGATAAAATCTGAGTGTGTGGCTAGGTAGACAGAGAAGCAGACAAGTAAAAGTGTAATATACATCAGCACAGAGCATAAATAACATTGGCTAAGAAACCAGAACAGCTTTGTTTCATACGTCACAAAGTAGAGACAGAAGTACTGAGTAGCATAATGCAACACAGAGCTGAATAAAAGTGAAAAAAAATAAATTGAAGACTTCTGTGACTTTAGCTCAATAGGAGGCAGTAGCACTTGGAAACTTATTTAAGTGAGGTTCAAGATACCTTGTATATCTCTGTATATGAACCATTCTGTTAGTAAGACACACTACATAAAAATTTCAGATATGCGGTCCGGCTCACGCAGTCCAGCTCTCCCCCAAGCAGAGCCTGGATACATTCACTGCTTTGGGAATGAGTGTATCCAGGTCTTTTGAGCTCTAAAGGAACCAAAGGAAAGATGTCATGTTCGAAAAGAGTAAATGACAATATGGAAAACCGGTGAGCAGACTGTGTTTTATAATAATCCATCTACAGCAAACCACCTGAGCACATATGAATTCCAACAGTGAATAGTACCCCTTCAGAAAGGCTCCAAGAGTACCTATTCTTTTTCTGTTGTTTTTTAAGTGGCAAGGTATGTAGTGTTTCCTCATGACAAGTTCTCTGTCACAATATCCTAAATCAGAATAAGGTAAATAACTAATGATCTTTTTCTAAAATTGCAAAGCATATCCAGTGAATCATATATAGCATCTAGCATGGTTAATGAATTGCTGAAAAGAACTACTATGCAATGCTTAGGAAACCAGGCTTTGTGCTGTAGTATCAGCTCTTTGTTCTTCTGGTCAGTTGTGTCTCATTGCATCACACAGAACATACTGCTCTGAATGCTCTAATTTGACACTCTGCTGGTCTGATGTGATCAACATCTCAGTGACCTTTGCTTGGTTGTCTGACAAGAAAAAAGATAGGAAAGGCAAGTATGGCAATGGATAGGTCCAGTCTTTATTGACTGGAGATGTTTGCAAAAGCAGAGAGAAAAGTAGAGTGAAGGTATTCACACTGCCAATAGGAGGATAGGCAAATACCCTATGGCATGAGTAAAAAGACAGGTCCTTCTTGGGGTTCACTTAGGGGAATAAAATTTTCCTCTGTGACCAATTTGGAAATGTTTTGATTTGTATTTCTTGCCCCCAGTTTTTCATATTTTGGTTCATTTGCTTTTGTTGTGGTTTTTTTATGTTTCCCAGCTTGACCTTGCAATTGTAGACCTAAACAAAAACTACTGTTAGTTCTTTTTTCCTGTGAATGGGACCACACAGCTGGATCTTCTATTTGTTTAAAAGCAAAGGTCTAAGTTCTGGAAGATGCTGAGTGCTCTCAGCTTGTTAACTTCATAGATCAGAAAATCACTTGACAGCGGTACAGATGCAATTATTTTTTGATTACTTGGTCTGCCGTCTCTCTGTCTCTCTCAGGCAGACTTTTCCCCTCCTAGACTGTTCTATCCACCTCACTATCTCTGTACAAGCTCTTCTGAACTACACATGCATACATCTAACAGCCCCCAGATTCCTTCCTTCCCAGGATGGCTGGGAAACAACCCAAACCCTACAAATTCCCCCATTTTCTTCACACAGATTCCACTCTCTTTATAATCAACAAGCATGAAAGATAGCAAGATAGTGACAAAGAGTGTCCAAGAGACACTTCCAGCCAGTGTAGAAGCCAGGGCATGGCCAGAAACTGGACATTTCACTGTATCACTTTTGGTTTTGTCCTTTAACACATTAGCAGAGCTTCCTCACAACCTCCATGCATTTTGACAATGCCTTTTTTTTTTTTTAAGACTGAACTCATATTTCTAAAGCATCATAATTTTTCATACCACATTTCCAACTGTAAAATAATTTTTACCACCTGTATTCTAGTCAAGAATTTACTAATTCAAATTTACCATTAGGCAAGTGACACATCAAGAGCTTAACGAAGAAGTGTTGGGGTAAGAGTTTGGTTAAAGACAGGATTTCAACAGGTACATTTCAAAGATATAATGCAATTTGAATTAACCTACCTTTGGATTTGTGTAGCTGAACACAAGTTTATAAAAGAACTGTGCCAGTCTGCTACAGTAGCTTGTTCCAGACTTCCTTATCTCTGTGATAGAGTGTGTATAAATTATATATAACATTATCCAAAATCTAAAGGTATAATAGCAACAAAGCCAACCCCTCCATACAAGTTGAGAACTGTCTTTCAGTCAGTATGCACGATTGTCTACATAAATTAATTCAATGAATAGAATACAGAATACCATTAGCATTTTTCCTTCATCTATCTTAATTTTCTAAGCAGCTCAGTTAAATAAAAAAAAAAGTGCTGTTTCTTTTTCATTGCTGCTAGTTTCACATGTTAAACAAAGACAGACCAACCTTAAGCCTTTTGATAAATATGATACCGTGGTAACTGCAGCATTCACTTTATATCCCATTTCTCCAGGTTGCTGTCAGCCAGATGTCACTTGCAATGCAAACACTAGAAAAATATGAAATAATAATTTCATACATCATCTATGCGAGCACGAGCCAGTCAAACATTCAATACAAATTCAAACTGCTACTACACATAAAGCAAATATTGTCCAAATAATATTTAGAATGATTGAAAGGCTTTTGATTTGGAAGTGTATTCTCTTAAGCTAAGTGGTCCCCAAGACCATCCAGAAAATTCAATTGTTTCATTTTGAAATGTTTTCTGCCCAAAATTATATCAAATCCTAATGTCTCAGTAGAAACACATGGGATTGGATTGCTGACTGGGCGCCCGATGTCAGAGAGGAATCTAATTTTCCAATGGCATTTCCTCATCCTGTCTCACCAAAACACAAAATTGATAAAATTTTAATGGATAATTTTCAGAGCAGGACATTAGCCATGATGCTGGGAAATAGTGCAGGAGAACACCATGTAGCATCAGAAAGGCAATGTATCAGAAGACAGTTTGAATAAATATTAATAAAGCACATGCCTTACATTTTATATTTTTCTCTTGAAATTAGAAACAGAATTCAGAAGGTAAGTTCTGCACTAACGGGCACATCTCTTTTTCCCTTCTTTTCCACGGCATTTTTTACAAGTGGTCTCCTTAAAATATGGGTGTGATATGTTACTTAAAAGGGCACAGTGTTCATCTTTTTCTGGGGTGACACAGTCACAGTCAACACAGTCCTCTTCTTATTGAAATCAATTGTGAAAGTCATATTGACTTCAATGACTACATCACTAACCACTCCACATAACAAGATGTTTTTGTTAAGTAACTCTACGGAAAAAATTGCAATGCTGAAATAAATGAAACATCACCCTTCTGGATCTCCTGATGGGGCAAGGTACTGCAAGCACTTAACACCAAAAGCCATGACAAGATGAAAAGGACTAAATCTTACTCCTGATGACAAATAAGTTATACCAGGGAGAAAGGTACTAATTAACTGTATTAGGTTATCACTCAGTAACAATGTAAAACGTCTATGGAAATGTGCTATTTAAAATGTTTCTCCTCTGAGTAATTTTCCTTTCGATTAAGTTAGGTCATTAATCATTTAAATTTGAGACTTATTTAGAAAATACAAATGGACAAATGAAAAAAAAAGTGAAATAAGATTTTACTAACATTTGTAATTTATATTGAATTTATAATGAAAGTGTAACACAGTGGAATATGTGGTGAACTAGACTGACTCAGCAGTCATTTCCAGCACCCATTTCTTGTCATTTATTATTAGTTGGGTTTTGAAATCTGTATATATATTCAGTGTATTCAGGTGAGTGCTTATGCTGATAGAGAAAGGAACAGTAACATTTATGCTTAAGAGGCTTATATCTGCTTTCATCAAGAGTTAAATCTTAAAAAACTTTAATAAATATCCAAGTAAAACTTGCAGAGCATTAAAAAGACCACAACAAAAGAAAATTACAGTGATTAAAGTGGAGGTTTAATTTTATGGGGGAGAAAAAGTCTGCTCATGCCACATGCCGAGTCTACCACAGGTTGGGATTTTTCTTTTACAGTAATCTGAAAAACATCACTGAAGTCCTCAGACTGGTTAAAGACTAGGGCTTATCATGTAGCCAGAGATACTTCTGTAGCTACAGCTTTCATTCAGAAATGCTGACTTTTATTTCACTGCTCAGAGGCCAGAGTCATTGTGAAGAGGAAGAAATTAATATTTTGGTAGAGTTCTTTGTGGTTCACTGCACCCCTCTTTCAGTTAGCCTTGGTAGAATCTAGCCAATAAAATGCTTTTGGCACAATGCAAAAGTCACGCTGGATTTGGGGGACCCTAAGACATGGCTCACCCAAACCCCAGCTATGAGCGGAACATAACCAACCTATAATTGCCCATCTCATGGACCAATCAATGAGTTAGACATTCCCCAATGCTTTTGGCATTTTTGCAACACCAATCTGCCAAACGGCCACAACTAGTCTAACCTCCACACCAGTCACCTTTGTTCCTCCTGTAACTCAAAGGAGTTCCTCTTTCTAGTATTAAAAACAAAACGGGGGAAACAGAAAGTTGAAAAATGAAAGGCCAAGCTGGAGGCATCTTTCATGTGTCTGAGTAGAGAAACAAGACCTCCCTGGCTCCTTTGTTCATCTTTCCTGCTCCATCTTCTACAAGTGGAAGGTGGTCTCCATTCTCTCTGTTAATCAAAGGCAGCAGAAGAGAGCTCTGCTTGCATTGCATGAACACTCAACTGGAAAAGATATTCAGTGCAGGAAAGAAAGTTTTTCCAGAGAGGACAGAAATTCTCAGAGGGCTGGCAAGGTGTACTGTCTTGATCAGGCTACTCAGAGTTGTGAAATCTAAACAGACTTTTATTAACAAGCCTTTTCACACCTCCTCTGCTCTCAGCAGCTGAGCTCAGCACTGAAAGAGAAACTATAATGCAGTAACTTTGAGAAGCTTTCTGTGCCTCTCTCAAATGAAGCATGCATTGGCTACCTAACTGTGCATGAGCACAGTACAGCACTGGCATCAGCTTCTGCCAAAACTCTATTACTGGAGGAAATTGCAAATTTGACAGATTTGCCACCCTAAAGTCATAATGGCCTAAGAATGAAGAGGAGAGTGAAAGAGCTAATTCCCTGAGTAGACTTGCTCTGCATCCTGGCTGATCTGTGCTGATAGCCTTTGCTGGTAGCTCAAGGGCTCAAAAGAACTCTTTAATTATCAAATTGACTTATAAGTCTATTTCCAGCTTTGCAAACACCACTGAACTTTTATTTTAACCAGAAAATAGTACACTGAAAACACACCACAGCTGCAGACATTTTCCTTCCTCATTTAGAGAAAAACTTCAAGTCTGATACTTGCAGTTTTATCTGTTCCTTTTTTTTCTCAAAAGGATTTCACTTCTCTCAGTGCCAGCTGAACCTCTCTTTCCTGGTTCTCTCCTTATAAGACTTTGAAGTTTCTAAGCAAGTGAATTAGGTGGGTAACTATCTGTCCAAGACTTTGTGGGACACATTCAGAGTAGCTAATACCGGGTGGGTAGATACTGGGGCAGGCACAGCAGGATTGCTGCAGAGGCTCCTGGCAGTTTGAATAACTGGTGCATCTGTGCAACCTAATCCCATACTTTGACTATTAAAACAATACACCCCCTTGTATAACTTGCTGGTGGTTACCTGTATCAGGCACTTCATCAAATAAAATCTGAAATCATTACATTAAGTTCTTCACACAATGAAGAAGGAGCCCTGCATGCAAAAATACACTGTCTTGGTTTCCACAAGCTGGACTTACAGATCAACTACAGCGAGAAATAATACCATAAATAGCACTTTGCAATATTTAAGCTTGAAAATGTGTAGTTGGGCATAGGTTGGTTTTACATGTCTGTATTCTCTTTGCTTAAAGGTTGTTTAGAGATACATTTGCATCTCCAAGACAAAGTACTTGTTAATTACCTCATGTTTGCACTGCGCTTTGAGGAAGGAAATCTATATAAGTGCTAAGTGCTATTAACATCATCCCCTTCTATTTTTCTCTTTCAGCTTTTAAGTGAACATAGTGCTTGTGAAAGTTGTTGGATTGACAGCCCTGGAGACTGAAGTCTAAAGTGCAGCACACCCGCTGAGCCAAACAGAACTAAAATGTACAAAAGCTTCTCACCAAATTTTAAATACATGCTTCATTTAGCTATTGTTCTATGATGGCATGTAATACTACCACTGAAAGTTTTGCTGCTCCCATTTATTTGTTCAAACTCTTCCTTTATCTCCTACTTTTAAAAATAATTTCTTGCTGACGGGCAACACCCCAGAGACTGCTTTCCTGCCTTCAAAATCCTACGTTCCGACGGAACGCTGCTGAAGTGTAACTTCATGCTGCTGCAGTCAGGTACAATGGTGCGTCCTGGCACTCACTTTGCACATCACAGAAAAGTACATTAGCTAATCTCATACAGTTTTAGTACTGATCGCACTAAGGCTTGTCTGCAGAAATGCTACTCTGTATTATAATCTAAACCTGAGGCAAGGAGACTTCTAATGGCAGATCTGCTCCTCTAGACAGGAATACTAGCATTTCTTAGAAAACTAGTCAATACTTAAACAACAATTCAACCTTTCCTAAGAAATGGGTCATCTTATCTTTATTTAAACACTAGATTTCCAGGAGTACACCTCTGACCACTGGAACAGGTTTGAAGTTTTTTTAATTTACTTTTTTGAAATCTTTATGGTATACCAAAAGACAAATGCTACCTTCCCCTCTTTGCTCAAGTACAAGATCACTTGTAATGTTCTCTTGATTTCAGCTAGGGCCACTTCTCTCTCCAGGACACTGCCATTACCTGCAAACAAGTTCTCTGAGCTACACAAATGCTTACTAGCTGTTGGTTTCACAGCGTCCTTTTATCCACTGTCTGCTTGCCTCCAGGTGGGACTGTTTGAGCTTTTAAGTTAAGGGACTGATCCTAGTTGAGTAGAGTGAGCACATGAGATGCAGAACATCTGCAGTGGGTAGGGCTGACAGTAACAGCTGCTGTTTCAGATGCTTCCAGAAGATTCCTTCACTTGTCTTGACAGGTTCCAAACAGCAAGTTTGGTGCCTGGGTCATCTTCAGTCCTGTATAACTTCAAGACCCAGCACTTACAGAAAGTAATTCCTTTCCAACTCCAATTACTTTCCACTTCGGGAAATTTCTCAGGGTTTCTTGTCAGGGCAGGCGAGTCTTTTATGATTTCCAGCCTGCAATGCTGCTCCTTTCTATTTCATCTTGACTTGATGTCATTAGTCTCCTTTCACAGAAACCTGAGCATTCTTCTCCTAATTTATCTGGATGGTACCCTGACAGCAGATTCTTTGATCAAGACTTTGCCATTTATGTCTCTTCTCCCGTTAATCATTCTCTGAAATGAGACTTGTAGTAAAAAATAATTAAATCAAGTCTGACTGCTTTCAAATTTCTTGGCGTTCTGGGTGCTCACTTAGGCCAGGCCCTTTGGAGACACTGTGCTTTCTCTAGTATATTAAACAGGCCATTTGGGCTATTTTCCTATACTAGAAGGTCAGAACAGGTTTTACCATCGGTGAAACTAAATAGACATTTCTAGGATGCAGCCATGACATCCAGACACTTTTGTTTTTTGATAGTTCTCCCAAAAAGAATCCACCCTTTTCTATTACAAAAAAATTGAATCTGGAGACAAAGTGGCCACACAATAATTTTTCTTGTCTTTGCTTCTTGGAAAACAAACAAACCTACATTAAGACTTCTGTGACATCTCCTATGACAGACCAGCATTTGTGCTTAAGCCAGAAATGATCATCTAGCTTTGTCAAACACCACTGTTTTTTACAAGAAATAGTTCACAGTCTGATAAATTCAAGGCAAATCATCATCCGGTTTCTTGTAGTACAAATGGCTGCATATAAAGCATGTTCTTGCTATTAAGTCTAAAGCATTACAAGACCGAAATGTTCTGTATCTCATCTCAAATTTTCAAACAATCCAATATCCTGTCTATGTATAGATATATTCTTGCTGTTTAATCTCTTAAAAATCAATCAATATTAATGTGTCTGCCTTAAACTTTTAAGGTCATTGTCTCCCTTCTGACATTTTTAACTACATCAACATCACATTATATCATTATAGACTCATGAAGCAATGTACTTTCACATTTTTGCAAGATAATGTATCTTTTGTGTTTCAGTTTTTATCATAATATAAATCTTGAAATGTAATTTGCATATCTTTTGTTTAGCAAAGGAGACCCCCATTTAAGGCTATGTAATTTCAATACATAGTCTTAAAAGTGGATGACTTTTTAAAGGAAATGCACCAAAATATTCCAATTTATTCTTCAACTGAAGCGGCTGCTCCATCAGTAAATTAGTAAATTCCCTTAACAATACATTTGCTAACAATTATGGTCTGCCTGCCTTGGGCTTGCTTGACAGTAGGGTTGCCATCTGTTGAGAAGTCCATTCATGGATTTTAAAGGGCTGTTTCTAGGCTTTTACTTTAAACATTGAAAAATACCTCTTTGCTCTTCAGCCTTCCCTCTACTTGTCCTGCCTTTCCTGTCCTCTGTTCATCTTCCTTCCCACCCTGCTGAGAGCACCAGAGTACTCTCAGCACTGAACTGTCCCTCTGCACCAGCAGCCACATCCCTGCAAAAGGCTTTCAGGCACATTCTGAGGAATGTCTGGCCCATTTTTAATGGCCGAGGTGCTCAAGTGGAGAGGAGGGAGGACACTTACAGACAGGAATGGACAGAAATGAACAGGATCAATCAAGAAATTCAAAAGCAGCCATGAAGGAAACAAAATCAAGACGATGAATGGGAAATGGATGGTAAGAGCTCTGGCTCTGGATAGATGGGTATTTCATGAATTCCTTCAATAAATAGGGAACCTCTAGGGAAATTCAACACCTGGCAATCTTAGTGGATAGTGGTGCTGCAAAGAAAGCATAATGTTCACCCCTCTGGTAAATTCAAGCAATTAAACCCCCTTAAAAAAAGGCCCTCTTAGGCTTTCTGCCCAGTAAACTCACAGTGAAAAGCAGCTTTAATAAATGTTATAAATCTCACCTCTGAGCCAACAGGAAATTCAAATGTTTTGCATGTGCAGGAGCCAGGGAGCTGCTGAAACAAAAGGTAAATGTGGATATTAGAATAGGTTATGGCCATATTCAGACTGGACAGCAGCAGAAGCATGAGGCTCACAGAGATGACAGGTATTTTTAAAGCATCCTTTCTAGTGCCACCTTTGACCATTAATGTTTGTGTTACACCAGAACTTTCCTTTCTTTGTGAGTGGACAAATTTGTTTAGTGATGGGTTTGCTGGTTCAATGAATTCAGGATTACTCCTTACCATGCAACATTATTGGAAAGCAGTTTTGAGTTTTGATATTTTAGACATAAAACTAAATAAAGAAACGGCAACAAATATCTGTGGTTTCTAAAATGAAAAGATCAAAGAAAGGAGACTGCAGAGAATTTTTGATCAACACCCTGACAAGGGGTGTTAGTTTTAATAAACAGTAAGAATTTTAGGCCATTATTAAGTATGAGATGCAGTCTCAGCTGTGTTTCTAATTTCCTTTCTTTCCTTTACTGCTGTTATATAAAGCTCTGTAGTGACGAAAAATATTTATTGAAAAAATCTGAGCACACCATTCAGGATTACGTTACTTCACCTGCCCAGAGCCTTCCCAGCCAATGAGAAATATTTGCCTCTTTGCCCTCCATGATGCCAACAGCTGCAGGCATATTCTGTATATGGGACAAATCACTGGACAGAGCTGCACTTGTATAAGTGAGTAAGAGTCTTTTATGGCGTCTGAAGACTAAAGGATCACGGAATGCAGTTCCTTTTGATTGTTGCTCTTTTAAAGCCATAGATAAACACAGCAAGATCTTTGTGCACATTTTTTAAAAGTGAATTTAAGTATATAAAAACAATGCATATTTGGCAACATATCCTGTGAGAAGGAGGTTTTTCGAAAGTTTTCTGGGAAGATGTTGTCTACCAAGCTATAAATACTAAACCTTTTGTCTACCACACACTACAGGATTATGAAAACACAGAAGACCATGAAAATTAAGATGAAGAAATAGTGAAGGAGACACAGAAGGTTGGATGGAAATAAATTATATTTGCAGCTTGAATTATTCACAGGAATCAGGGCAGAAGCCTGCTCGTCCTTCTACTCTTAGTTTTTGGGATAAGTGGGCAGAGAGGGTTGTTATGAGAGAAGTCTCTTCAGAAATTTCTTCATCACCCTCAATAAAAGCTGGGAATTAATTATTTTATTACAAGAGGGACACAAAGAAGTCTCTCTTTGTTATAATGACTCCATCTCTAGCTTTCCACCTATAGTATTTTTCCTTAGGGGATTATGAAGATTTTTAGTAATTATTACTAATAAGCCATTACTATGAATAATGGTAATTACAGTATCATTAAAGGACCCAAGTCATAATCACTGTGGAAGACTTATGAGCATAGTGAAGGCCAAGGCTTTGCACATGCCCGAAAATGAACAAACACAGAGTTACACTCCAGAGAGCACTCAAAGCCTTTCAACCCTAAACTGCCAATGGCAGCATCAAACCCAGTGCCTGTCCACAGACAAATGACTGACCATTTTTAACAACCTTTTTTTACTTTTAAAAGAAAACAGAGTGAAAACAGGAGGACTGGTAGAACCACATAATCCCATCTCCAGCCCCAAAATGATCTGATTGTGTGATATCTGTGTTTACAGTAAATACTGTTTTAAAGAGCAGTGCAGATCCAGACACCAAATGGATCAAGGATGCATAGAGAACATTCAGCCATTATGGATATTCCATAGAAGGCAACAAGTTTTTGTCCAATACAGTTGGCTTCATCTGTCCCTTACTTGACAGAATTCTAATTTTTCCTTTAACAGAGAGCAAAGCCCTGCCTGCTATGAGTTAATGGCTAACATATGCTCAGAGTGGACACACCTTAATTTTCCCACTTTTTACATTTCTTTTTATGGTTTTCTCTCAGGAACACATGCCCTCCTTTCTCTTTTTGCACCAGCTTTAAATCCTTGTCTATCTTGCTTTCCATCTTCAGAGTCATGACAGAACTCTTCTGAAAGTACTCTGCTGACAATTTCTGATCTGGTTTTCCACTAAGATAAGCAGAACTGTATTTATAACCTTTTAACTTCACATATAACTTCATAACTTTAGTTTACAACTATATAAAATTTTATTTTTAAAGGATGGTGTTATCTTAACGTGAGCTATGAAGTCACTATATATATACACACACATACACTACGTGAGCATATACATATTAAATATGTATATCATTACAAACGGACGTATGCTTCTGACAAAACATGAAGAGAGGAGTTTTCATGCTATAAAAAATGGTATTTGCAACTGCAATCCAGAATATATTGCAAAGGGTATTAAAGTGTGGATAGTTCTATTTCAAAGAAAAACATTTTTCAGTGTAACATGCTGCAGCTGTGTTTGTTAACATTTCCTGATCTTGGGGGTCATTGTAAGAAACTCAGCACTACCTTGGCAAAGGGGACCAGAAGCACTCTGCCCAAAAGTGCCCCTCCTTCTGCATTACAGGAGGAATTGTAGACCAGATGCTCACAGGCACAACCATCAAAGCCAATAAAATAGTTTTGTAATACTATATTTAAGAACCTAAAATCATTCCAAAAATTACAGAAGCTGGTAATAAGCAACCTCTTTATTACTCTGGCATTACATCTACTTAATTTCTGTTTCAGCCCAGATGTGGCTGAATTTCAATATACAAACTTTGGCTTTTGGTTGTCAAGCCCCACATACCAGTTTACATGAATTTAACAACACTACAGGGCTTAAAAAGATAAGCAGGAAAAGAGGACTGGAAACATCTGACAACTGCTGTGTCAAAGCTTGAACAATGTACAATAAGCAATAGCCAGTTAGGCCAGTTCTGTTCTCTTGAGTACAGAATCTTTTCCAATGCCTCATTCCTAAAAATTAGGTAGGCCTCATAAGCCGTATCTATTTGCAGAGAAAAGTATCTTGTCTAAGTCTTTCATGTTGCCTAGGTTAAGCAAGTTTTAAAGTAATACCACAAGCAAGGTATTTACTAAGAAGGGAAAACTGCACATCATGGGAAGCCCTATTCATTTCAGCTACACAATTTTGGAGTTTGTGTTAGAGCTTTAGGGTTTTTAAATATATTTTCATGAAACATTTTTGCTTGTTAGCTCTTTTTTTTCCCCCCAAATTCGGTTAAGATCTGCTTTGGAGATGAATTTTTGTATAACAATATTTTTAAAGTTTTCAATTTTGACTCATGGAAATTATCAAGCTATTATACGCCCCCATTCCTGTGTGAAATTTAAAGGTGCTTCTCATGACTTTCAAGCAGTATGTTCCCCAAAAGAAGAGAGGAAGTGCAAAAACGTAATTGCAGAGATTAAGCCTCAAACTCACGTCAACATTCACTCATTTTTAAGAACTAATGCACTCTTAGTTCCCTGGTTCTATATCAGCCCTGAAACAGACAGAAGACACATTCTTCACTTTTTTGCTGCATGAGACCCTTCCTACATTAAACATTTTTGCTTGGTCCTTAAGCAATAAGTTAGTCAGAGAGAGTGTGACAGACAAGTTGCTATTTCAGACTGGAAACAGCACCTGGAGGGCCAAGACCTTTCCCACTTTAATAGTAGACAGAGAATCATGGTAGTGATCAGGGTCATATGGTGGGTGATGAAGTCACTGATACTGAAGGATCAGATGTCACCGTGACAGCTGTAATAACCAGGGCTTACTTCCTTCAGCTAAAAACTATCCACAGAGTATGGTGAATACACTGCTGCAATATGTACCTCTTCTACCTTTGTGTCATGCTATAAACATTTAACTCCTGAAGGCTCACAGTGCAAGAACAGAGCAACTAACCCTTGCAAGACATTTTAAGGCAGATTTGACAGAAGAAGAGGGGTTTTTTAAATCTTGGAAATTCAGCAGAAAAGTTATTATTTGCTTGTTATTGACAATTCATTCCTCTGAGATAAAACAACTTCGTTACTAGAGGATCCCAAGGAGACAGCTGGTAGTGATGAACAGAACAGCATTCAATCGCAGCAAATGAACATCATAGAACGGGCGCCACTGGATTAAAAAGTAACCTTAAACTGTTTAGTGTACACAAAGGCAGCCTAGTCAAAACACTTCAACAATGATTTAAAATCTCAAGTTAGAGGCCAGTTTCAACCTTCAGGGAAGCCTTCTCTATTCATAAGGAGCTTAACTAATCGTAACTTTCCATGACTTATCAGAACTGGATGCAGTGTGTCGCAGCATGATAACCGAGCTCTGGAAATGTAACAAAAGATGTCTTTTTACAAAAATAATGGTGAGACTAAACCCCAAATTTTAATCTTTAAACTTGGTGGGAGAATAACATCCTGTTACTCATTAAGTGTTTCCATTAGCACGCAGGGAGTCTTAGGCAGGCAGCTCCTGTTTGTGTTATTGTGATGTGTAGGGCAGCACATGTATCAGGAAAGGAGCAGATTTGTGAATCGTGGTCCCAGGATGCTACACAAAGTGCACCACCAGGAAACACGACAGGCAGTATCAGACATACTGCATTTCTGCAGATAGCTAGCTATGGAAATAGTAGTCTACCTGAAAAAATAACACTATTTTCAGCTCATCTAATTGCTCAGTATTAACAGCCTAGTGTTTAAGGAAACACACAGTATTTATTTTCTAACATGATAAAAACTCTAGCTATAAGAAAACTTCAGAGTTAGAGTTAAATGGAGCCCAAAAAGGGCCAGATTTCTATCTGTATTTTCTTCAGTGTAGTTCCAGATGCATTAAGACCTCAGCAGAGACCTGAAAATATTATGTACGGCTTTCTTTTATCTTCTGGAAAAAAAGGAGGGGTGAAACAGTATGAGAGAATGAAGCAGTGCCAAACGCTACAAGAAAGGCTTAATAAATAGAGCCCAGGGTCACAATGTTGCTCTTATTTGCCCTGAAATATATCACTGAAGTTCTGTATATTCATATTTGTTTACATTATAAATGTACTAAATGAGCTAATTATAGTGATCATAATTTACAATTAAAAACAAACAGTTAGAAATTTCAAAGGCTTTCAATATCTTTTCTTTAATCATTCACCCAGGCTCAAAATATGCATTTTTTAGATTAAAGCATTAAAGTTGCTAATTATATTCTCAGAACTAACAATTATTTCTTTACCCTTTTACTACCTTCTTCTGGCAACAAAAAAATGTCAGCACTGATTTAATTTTTTGTTATTACAGGATTAAAAGAAGTTTCTAAAATGCAATTAAATGTGCCCTATAGCTATAGTAACTTTTCTATCAGCATCCAAAGCCTCTTCACTAAAACAACAGCATAAAAAAATTATTCAGACTTTCTAGACATACTTTTTTTCTCCTTTTATAACACATTCCTTTGGTGATTATCTCCAATGACAACTCAACCATCTTAATGAGACTTTGTGCAAATCTAGATCTTGGTAAAAGGGAAAAATGAAAGTTAAAGAGGCTGTTAAGAGTGCAAAACCCTGAACATGTCAAGCACTGGTTCTTCACCTTTGGAAGCTTGGTTCAAGTTCACCCTGAGGCCCTAAGTGAAGCGCTCAATAGTCTCAACTATGTCCCTACCTGATATATCACAAAATCAATTACTTTATGATGGTACATTCGGTAACCTATGCTCAGACAGAATCAAGTTTTTTCCCATTGGGAAATCACCAATTATCTTCTCAGTGAATTATTCTCAGATAAAACAGAAGCTCCTGCTATCAGCAGGAGTTTCTCATTACACTGCCTCTCTTGTTTAGTAGTTGGGCTGTTTTGGAACAGTGATGTTGCACTCAGGCCATGCACCATTAGCTGCCATGTGATCACAGCGATCCATGGTGACAGGACACCAAAATGTGATTCGGTGCCCACGTTTGTACTGGTTTGGAGAAGAAGAATAGCCATTGCAAGCAACCAAAGAAAAATTGTAGCGAGGAACATAACTGAAATTCTACAGTTCCTCAAGGACTTGACTTCCTCTGGAGAACCTGGAATGGTAAGGCCCTGCCTTTAAGTTTCACAGTTGTGAAGACCATTTTCTAACTGCCATCAACAGCATCCTTGTCCCAGGCTTCAAGAGCACACTGATCCACACCATTAGTAGCTCTCCCAAATTTGCATCTTGTGTTACTTACATAATAGCTTGTTGCTGGAGTGGATATATTTATGTTAATTACTTAACATTGTTTCCAATTTAAATACATAGTTTTCACATAAGTGAATGCCAGTCTGAATAATAAATACAAGTCACTGCGTGGTTTAGATATGGAATATGCACTCTGTATGCTGCTCTTTAAATCAAGCTCCAGTCATTGCAAAGGACCATTCCAGACTCTGCATTGGTCTGTCCAAACTAAGCTCATTTAGCTTAGTCTAATTCTCAGCAGTCAGAATTTTGTTTCATAAAACCACCAGCAACAGAATTAATGCCAACCAGCATTCTCTGTCAGAGTTGGCTGATGGCACACACATTCACTGTCTCTGAATGGGATTACTCAGTCCTAGCACCAAGTAAGTCAGCAGTGATACTGTCCCTGTTGTAGTAATTTTGTGGAATTTATTCTGCTTTAAATAGACATCTTTCAGATTACAATATTGAGAGAATGAGAGAGAGGGTTGAAAATCAAACAGAATTTTGATCTTATTCTCTCTAGAGTAGAAACTTCTAGATATGAGCAGTGAAAATGATGGGAGCCTAAAGGAAAACCCCAATGTGCAAAGATGAAAGAGACAGACTGCCCAAATAAAGGATGTTGTAATAGACAGAGGCCACATAATGAATGACAGAAAAACAAGAAGTCAAAATTCCTCTTTACCCCTACACATAATACAGGGACATAAGGACATGCAATGTCACTGAGAGAACATAAATTTAAACAAGAGTTTTAGTCATGTTGACTTCTTAAGACTGTTCAGCAAATTTACACTTTCCCGGCTATAAAATGGGGATAATATTCTTTCTTCCCCAACACAGAAAAACTTGTTGGGGAAATATTCATATAATTCTATAATGAAGAATGCCATTGAAAATAGTAAAAAGATATTAGTCATTTCAAGTGCAGTGCAGGTTTGGATTGCATTACCTGGCATAGTGGACAATAAATAAGGCCTAAGACTATAGACTAGGCAATGAAGTTAAAAAGAAATATTCAACACCTTCCTTGTTCTCTGCAAATCATCACCCTCTTGTGCAAAAAGAGGCAAAACTAATTAGTGATTTGTAAATAAGGGTGCTACTGTAACACATAGCTGAGAGAAGCAGACTTAGGATTCTAGGGACATCCTTGAAAATCCAGAGTGCTTGATCTTGACAGCTAATTGACTTGTGTCTTCTAATACAAAGTTACAAACAAGTTACCATTTCTACAAAAATAACCAGATTATTAAGTTGATTGTTTGCAAAATAAATGTGAAATGTTTTAATTGCATCTCTAGAGAGATGCAAAAGATTTCATTTGTAGTCTTTGATTCTGTGAGCATTTAGTGAGTTTCTCATAGGAATACTGCATTGCTAACGAGCATTTCAATTCCTCTGTAAATTTTATATTCTTCTATTGAACTTTATCAAGAAGCCCACTCAAAGCTAATGCTAAGATTCCTGCATCTTTCCAAGCACACGCTTTCTTCATCAAGACCAGAAATATGCCCACTACCATGGTGATGAAGTACAACTGGAGAAATTAGAACTTCCTAAGTAAAGAACCTCATGTACCTGTTCCATTTAAGGAGGCCTCTGGACAATCAAGCCAAAATCTTGATGGAAGTATTTTGCAGACTGAATAAATCATGTCAAAATAAAACAAAGGGTAAATATATCAAAAGTTATTATACCTACTTTATTTAATGTATAGTCCTGAATGAAGGGAACCTACAGCAGGCTATAAAAGCTGATTTTTCTTTTAGAGCACAGTTGGTGTAACACAGCAAATGCTTTTTTGTAACACCACAGTTACAGCACAGGGAATACTTCTGGATATGTAGATGGATTTGAAAATATAAAAATTCATGGTAAAATTTTGGGTGATATGGCTACAACTTCCTCTGGTAGGTTGGATGAGATGAACTCAGATGTGTCAGGAAGGCCAACATACAAGATTCTGCATCTAACAGAATGGAGGATAAGGTACCAGGAAAAATTTCTTCATTCCAACCATTGTCAACCATCAGTCTGTCCAGGGAAGCATTGAGTAATCATCCCTGAAGGTATTTAAAAGACATGTAGATGTGATACTTAGGGACATGGTTTAGCAGTAGACTTGGAAATGTTGGGTTTACAGTTGGATTCAATGATTTTAAGAGTCTTTTCTGACCCAAGTTATTCTGTGATTCTATACATTGTGTTACAGACTTACCAAGAAGAAAACTGGCATGCCACAGAATAAGTTTCTCTCTAGTCCATGGGTGTTTTACAAATCTGTAGGATAAATACCAGCCTGTGTTTAAACTCTTCTGTGTAGGAACATTTGGGGTTCCTTTTAATGTTTTGCATGAACAAGGACTAAAGGGGCTGGATAATGTAAATACTGATGTCCTTTACTATATGTGGATTGATGAGCTGCACAATATGTTCACTCTGCCACATCCAGGTCAAAGATGCACCAGCTGGAGGCTGAGTGTTTTACAAGTAGCATTGTCTTAGCGGACACCTTGCAAATGCCAGCAGACACAGCATTACAGAAACAGGAGCACTCCTTGGAGAAGAATGCAGCTGGGGCTATTGCTCAGCATCAGAAGTGCAGATTGGCACTGAGGGACATGGTTCAGCAGGGGACTCAGCAGGGTGAGCTTTATGGCTGGACTTAATGATCTTAAGAGTCTTTTCCAACCCAAATGATTCTATGATTCTGCGTTGTCTTGGCATGCTGGACTGTTACCTTAGGACAGCCAAGTAGCCTTTCATCATCCCTTCTGAGCTCCACCCATACCTCAGGATGAACTCTAGGAAGTACTACAATCTACCATTCCTGAAGAGACGAATGGTTCTAATAGAGCAAGTCACTCTTGCTGATGATCAGCTGTGAGGAATGCAGGCTGTCCATTGACTGGATCAAGTCAGTAAATGTTGGAAAGGAATCATAGAATCATAGAATGGTTTGTCTTGGAAGAGGTCTTAAAGATCATGTAGATCCAACACCTGCCATGGGCACGGACACCTTTCACTAGGCCAAGTTGCTCAGAGTCCCATCCAGCCTGGCCTCGAACACTTCCAGGAATGGGGCATCCACAGTTGCTCTGGGCCACTGGAGGGAACATGCAACTGGCAGATCCTTACCCACTGAGGGTAAGAGGGGTGCCATTTGTATTGTAGGCAAATTGTCCAGCCACATCAAAACCAAATCCTATTAAGACCATGTGTATGTTCAGGGCAGCATTCAAAATGATTATTGTTCTCCATATTCACTGGAATGTCTCCATTCAGGCTCAATCTGGACACTTAAACCACATCATACAGGGTCACTTTCTGAATAAAGGATTAATAAACCAAAAGATTTTCAATTTGTACATGCAGAACTTTCCTGCATGGTACACTGTTCTGTTGTTGCAATCTTCAGAAAAGAATATCCACCTAGTCCAACTGCTGACAAAAAACAATGAAATCGATCATGTCACAAGGGTGCTAAGATACCTAGATAAGCAACTAGTAAGGGAATTTTTTTAAGGAGTTTCCCAGCTCTCCTGTCTCCATTGACATATATCTGGTTATATCTAGAGCTAAAAAGGCAGGAATCTGTTACAGAGAAAGTCCATGGCATAATTAGAAAACAATCAACACTTTTTCTAATGCTGATTTCTTCTTCACTTTAAACTGCTTCATTGACTTTAATTAAACTTGCCCTAGGTTATGAATCTAGCAAGCTGCAGAAACATTTGAAAATTAAATAAAATAAAAGCATCTTTCTTGTCTAAAGGGTTTTTGCTTAGCTGTACCACACTTCTGACTTAGAGGATTTTTGAATGATTAGAAATGCTGTATGTGACACTGCAAGAGTATTTGTTTTGCTCTTGAATTAAAATGACCTCCCACTCCACAGTAAGAATCACAGCATTAAATTGCTGAGATTATCTCCACTGCTCTTCACTGCAGAATTCCTCTGCTGGTTTCTCAGAAATGGTGTGATGCTCTCACCACAGACTTACACCAGCCCTGTTCCCAGTTTTGTCTAAGGCCAAAGGAAAGGAATGTTGTATATTTAGAATACAGGCATTTTTCATGCCAAAAGCTCAGGCCAAGGTTAAAAGTACATGACACAGACTTTTAAGGAATAAAGAGATGGCCTGTGTCCTGCCCCAGCCTGGGTCTGGCTCATGAGAATATGTCCAAAAGTCCCAAGAATGAGAGTGAATGGAATAACTTATAAAACATAATCATCAAGAGAAAAGAAGGTGGAAACAACCATATCAAATATATTCCAGCCTGGAGTCATCTAGTTTCAATAGATATGACCCTCACTTTATTAAAATTCTAAATGAAATAAATTCTGGCCAAAGATGGGCCTCGTAAAGAATTAGGAAAGCTCAGGTCTGAATTAATTTTACAATTTGGTCTGCCTCTATTTTGAGTTGCTCTCTTTTTCTCCTCTGAGGAACTTCCTAGAGGCAACTGAGAAGGGTTCAAAACCTGTATTTTTTATCTCTAGAAAAAGAAAAAATATATTTTAGAAAAATTCCAAGTTTTGCTAAGAAAGCAGCAAGTACTTGCAATTGCATGCGCATCTTGGTGAAGTACCAGAGTGTTGTAGTTTAGTCTGGGGTTCAAAAGACTTGAATTCAAATTTTGAACAGCTTTTTTATTTCTTTTTTTCCTCAGACATCCACGAATGTCTGAATAAACAGAATTTCTATGCATCAGAAGGCTACTATCCTCTACTACTCTTAAGTTATTACCTAGACATCCTCTTGGACTAAAGTCCAAAGAAAGATCTTCATAAAAGTCTGTGACACCAGGATCAACCATATATATCTGTAAATTTAAGATATATAAGATAAGATGTCTACAACAGAATACCTAAAAAAAATGTTAATTGCCATTTGTTACACCTTCAATATGCACATAACATTGATGAAATGTGAAGAGTTTTCCAAACTGGTAAAGACAGGCAGTGTAAGCAATCTATAATAAGATACAACTCTACTTACGTCCACTCAAGCTGTTTAATACCACAACAGACTCATTCCATAGTTCATGGATATTTTCCTTCACCAGAGTATTTGAGAACTTTCCATTAACTTCAATAGATGCCAAAACAGGCCCAAGAGCAGGAAATGAAGAAATATACTGTACCCAAATGAAATCATTGTGGGAATTTAGGTAGGCAGAATGTAATTATTCACACTTGAATCTGGATAGAGCTCTAGGTTTATATCCCCATTCTGGCAAACATATGAGATATATAATAATCAAGAGGAGCAGGGCTGCTGGCTTTCCTCTCAGTCAAAAGAAAAGAATAAAGGAGAGTGATCTGTTTGCTTGATGCTGAGTAAAAGGAAGGAGTGACATTTATTACATCATCTGCAAGACTTGCCAAGAAACAAAATGTATTAAATAAATAATCGCATTTGAAAAATTAGAAATTTGGTTCTTTTCTGGTGCAAATTGAAATGTATGGTTTTCTTTCATGTTCAGTCCTAGGGAAAAAATCTTTGGAAATTGGTGTCTTTGCAAAATACTGATACTTATCATTTCTACATTCATTGATATAGGCGAGGACACCAAGAAGCATTGAAAAAAAATAATGGATTCTCTTGCAAATGTACTGGATTTTAAAATAGCAAAAAAGTTCCAAACCTTGTAATAGAACTGCATTACATTCTAGCAAAGTGGATCCATTTCTGAGGTGGAACATGACAGCTTTTTAACTTTCTACAACAATATGTGACAGAAGAATACTATATTCAGTTGATACCGTAGGGTGATTTATGGAGGCAGAATGTAATAATATAAATTGAGTTTCAGAAAGACACTGTGACTAATCTTACAAAAAATGCTACAGGATGTTTAATAATCCTGGTGGGTCAGAAGTTGTTCTTCAAAAAATTCTCTTAAGACTGATTGTTATTAAAGTATGTACTGCATTTGGTTCATTTTTCATTTAACTATGTAGTCTAAAACTGCTGTCAAGTGCAAATATTTGAGTTGTAATTGGATACCCATACAAATGGAATAGAGCCACCAAAACCTCAATGAAAATTACAATCATAGAATACTTAAGGTAGTAAATGCCCTTTGAAGAGCTGTTAAGACAAGCATCTGTCCACATCTTTTGAGGTCTCCCTAGCAGTACTCATGGGTGTTTATTGTCCCATTAATCAAAAACAAAGGAGCAGGAATGAGGCAGCACATTATAACTCCTTTCAGCATTGCCTCCCTTCAGCATTTAAGGCTATGGGTGCTTATGAAGCCATGAGTGGCAATTCTGAGAAGATTGAAGTGAGCAGAGAGAAGGGGAAGACATAACATATATAGCTGAGGGGCTTGACTCAAACCCCTTAGAAATTAACTGAAGTCTGGGTTTTACTCACAAGGCCTCTGTGTCAGTCCTACTGGAGAAGCAGAGCAGTTTTCACAGTATGTCCCTCCCTGTCTGCAGAAAGGCTGTGACTGCAAGTGCTAGAAGCCCCGCTCTGAGCCAACATGGTTTCACAAGGAGATGAGAAAGAAACAGACGCCATTCCATGGGTCTGACGTACACTAACACTACAGCAGGCAGCGCTCCTGCCAAGGCCTCTGCGGGACGGGAGCGTGGAGGCCCCATGGGATGCCAGGGCCTGGCCTGGCCTGGCCTGGCCACCAGGGCTTGTCCCACTCCCAGCAGGGCAGGCCCAGCCCCGGGCAGCTGCTGAGACACAGAGCTGGGCCAAGATGTGGGGCTGGGCAGGCAGGAGCTGGGCTGGAGCTGGCAGGGGGCCGGGCAGGGCCAGGGAGCCCTGAGGCCCCTGAGGCCTGGTGGTGCCCTCAGGGCCCCGGCACTGAAAAATAACATAAAAATAAAAATACCTCAAACAAATCTTACACTAATTTTTTTTCATAGGGCTTCCTGTCTTTCCACTGTGTATTTTCCCCTGCATTTTCTTTATGATTTAAAATCTACTTAGCCATAGCTGTCAGCACTGCATGCAGCTCTTTTCAGTTTGCCCTTATTAATGAGAACAAATGAAAAAGTATGTTTGTGCATTTTCAGAGGGTATCCAAATAGGCTCAGATCCACTTACATGGCATCCTTTCCTTGGCTTCACAAAAACACCAATATTTTTGTAACTCTGGAAAATTTGCTCCACCTAAAAGCTTGGCTAACACTAGCATTTTCATCCCAGATTTTGGGCTTCCATTAATGCCATAAAGTTTTTGTTAACCAGCCCACAAGTTCCTTAAAGAACTTTCCTCAGATGGTAAATAGCAAGATGGTTAATGTATACAGTATGTCAGGTTTGGTCCCAATATCTCTCTTATGGCTCTCAGCCTTTTCCACCACACAATACACTATGGGGCAGAGACCACCCAGCAATTATTTTTTTCACTGTATTTCATATTACCTCTTTGTTAAGTTTAGTTCTAGACTTCAACTCCAAAAGGTAAAATATTCCTAGATACTTAATAGCCTGTGGTTTTCAATCTATATTTAAACCCTGCCTTATCCACTGCTCATACAATATGTTCAGGGACATAAACTCCAACTTACCTCAGTTGATTCGGCATTCAGACATGCTTGCAAAATTCTCAGCTAGCTTCTACAGATTTTTTATGCTCTAGGAGCTGAAATAAAAATAAAATTTATGCTGTATATTAGAGACAAATTAACAATACATAGCAAATAACTTAGAGAACTATTGTTTACTAAATATCCATAGGCTGATCTCTTATAATGATTTGATGATTTGTTTTAATTTATTCAACATTTTTCAACTCTAACAGTTTTTATTCATTACTTTTCAACTTAGATATTTCAAATGTTCAATAGTCATTAGCCAACCTATGTAGTGTAGCTCTGATGAATGTGTGTGAGTAGCAATTTTTAAAATTTTCACTAGCAAAATTTGAGCATATAACTGTATTAATATTAGTCTTGGCTTTGACAAACATCTGTGCAGTAGCTTCTGAACTAGTTACAACCACACTTGGATGTACCAACACTGCAGAACTGGGAGCAGCATGGCATCATCAATGCAGTGCTGTCCCTGATTAATTACCACCAATATGGAGGATGTGTAAACTCAGGTGTAGCATCAGTGTGGCTCTCGTGCTTTCAGAATCCATGCTAGTAACTTCCCATGATCAGCCCCACTTCTTGAGGATGTATTATCCCCTCTGGAATTAGCTTGATATTATTTGTGTTGTGCTCCTACACCCAGCCCTGTATTAAGGGCCCCATGTTTTCTGGCTACCAATGTAACCTTCCAAGTCAGCTCTTTTAGAGCTTTCCTCCTTCACAGACTTAAATGAAGAAAGTCACTATGAACATGAACTTTCTTACTCTTCTGGGACAAAATTTAAGTACACATCACTCACAAGACTGGAGATGGTATTATACAAAAGTTACCTATATCTGTGAGACAGTTTTCTTTTCTTAGAATTATCCTTCCTGAGTTAGAGGTATCATTAAACAATATGACCAGAAATATGTTTGGTACTCAACAAAATCCATTTAAGTAAGGAATACATTGTATATCATAATTATTATGCGCAGAGCTACCAGTACTAATACAGATGAAAAAGAACCAGAAGGTTGTTAGTTGATTTGTTAATGCACTTAAGCATCAACAGGTGTGATCAGCTGGAAAGAGGAGGGTGTTACCAGTGTATTGGTGCTGTCATAGAAGAAGGATCTCCTGCAGAAGCCTTAAATGTAAAGTTAAAATCGACAAGCTATTGAAATCCTCTATCAGCCACCACCTTACAAGTATTCCACATCTGATTTAAGGCTGGAAATGTGCCAGAAAAAAAGCCTAGTATTTAAATATGTGGGTACTAAAATACTTGAACTTTGACATCTGCACATTTAGGTTTTTATGTTCCATAAAGATGTCATCTTCAAGGGAGGCATCAAACCCTATTTCCGTCCCCTGTAGATACTCATTTGTAGTTTCAACTAAACAGAGCAACATCAGATAGCTGTCCAGCTAAACTACTTTATTTGGATCTCCATGATACAGTTCTTAGCAATGAAGATTTAAGTTAATCTAAAAGACTAAGATTAAAAGTTCTTCATTTTGGGACCCTAAAATTTAATGAGAAAAAAATACAATGTGAATACTTAAACAGGAAAAGCCACAAAATTAAAATGGGCAACCTAAACAAAAAGTCTGGAACAGTGTGCTATTTTTCACTTAAATATTTAATCCAATTAGTTTCTAGTTGATGTTACATACGAAATCTAAAATAATCTTCACTTTTCGTTATGTTTTTCTGAATAGACTTCATTGCTTTTGAAAGCAAGGGATTAATAACACTTGGGATGGGAAAGCAGTGTAGATTGGCACAGAGTAAATTTTCCCTCAGCACAAAGCTGGTTTACTATACAGGGCGGTTTTATTATACTTGCATGAGTCCTGAGCTAAAACACCCTTCTTTGCCAGTTCTCAGAAGTCACAGATAGAAAAGATTTGTGAGATTTCTTAATTCCAGAACACTGGGGTCAACATCAATTCAGTCCATGTAGTAGTTACCATAGTTTTTCCAGTACACTGTCTGCTGGGCGCTGAGTTATAAGCCCATCCAATGATGAGAGCTTACTGTAGTTCTTGAAAATGTCTGTTCCTCTACCTAATAGATTGTTCCTAGAAAAATAACTTTCCTTCACATTTTCAAAAATCTGCTCACATCATTGCTCCTAAAGACATATTCTTTTAACAGTCCTGGGCACTGATGGACAGTTATAGGGAACTGTCCCAAACAAAGAGGTGGTTTCATAAAACAAATCACACAGATTTACATATCTGACCTTTTCTAAATTCCAAATAAATTCTGCAAAGGAGAAGAGCTAGTGCACTAACTCAATTTGCCCATGTGGTAGAGAGACCAGAATACTCTCCAGAGAAAGGAGTATGCTAAAGCCGAAGTACAAAATAAATTCATTCTGGTGTAGCATGTCTTGTAGCTTTGTTGTGGTCAAATCCCACACAACTCCTGGTTTAGGGCTATGTCATTTTACTGGATACTGGCTTGTTCTTTACATGACATACATTTCACTCAGAATGTCTCTAAAAAAAGAACAGCCCCCTCTGAAGAGACACAATATGCCAACAAAATAATTTCCTGGGCTATTATGCAGGCTGGAACACTTTTCCATAAAGCTGAACCATTTATGCTGGGTTTTGTTTTCTTTGAACTCTGCCACTACTTTGTAGTTCCACACAACTACTCTCCTGATCAGGTCTACTGAGTGGCAAAGGTTTCTTTAAATCCCCTTGTTGGAGAACACATTCTAACAAGGCATCAGCATTTTCTGTTTTGAACTAAATGATTCAACTTTATACACTAAAATTAGTACAAATGGCTAGTATAAAAGCATCCCATTAAAATCTACTGAGCAAAATACTTCTATAAAGAAGGATATTTGAATTGTTGAAGAAAGCAACTAGAGCTGTGCAAGGAGTTGGTTTCACAGGGAATGTCAGAATTTGGTGTTCTTTGTATTTGGAATAAAAATCCCCAAATATGTTAAAATCCATCATGCAGCAAATACTGAAAGAATCGCAATCTGGAAAACCAAAAAATTTCCTTTTATAATTTCCAAAAGTCCTCACAGTGTGTGAAGAACTCTCAAACTCCTCATGTGCTGGTACTGACAAGACTTCAGGTCCCTGACTACTTTTCATTAAATAGTCTGCACTGAAGTGCAGGTAAGTCCCTGCACACCTTGGCAATTCCAAATGAACATCGGTGCTTCCAAGCCAGCCTGAGTGGTCTCTATACTTGACTCTCTGTTGGTCCTAGGCACAGGTCGTGGAAGAGCAAGGACCCGGAAATTCTGGTGACCCAGCAGGTTCCACCAGACTGCCAGAGATTCAGGAGTGGAGAGGAAAGCAAGCTGGTTTGGTTGGTCATTGAAATTGAATCATCTCTGCTAATTTTTTTTCATGCTTTACATTTCAGAATTGTCTTTTAAATCCTCTTTTCTTACCTGCACAAAAGGCAGCATCTAGGTGATGGCCGTATAAAGAAAAAAACACCAAAGTGCAATGGGATCAGATAGGCTTTAAATAAACTTTTTTTCTTGGATGTGGAAATACATAGGAAGACTGAAGCTTCTTGGGAACAGAAAGCTTGATTTCTTATTTGCCTAACATTCTGGTATGAAGCAGTTAAAATAATAGTGCTCACAAAAGAATGACTGCAGATGTTGCATTTGAAGCAGCAAATCTGGGCCATGCCAGGAAGAATTAGAATAACCTGGACTGTGTGCTTCAGACTAATAATGTGCCATGCATGACACAAAATCCTGTGCCTCTGGTAGAGTGTTACTTTGCCAGTGAAGTTTCTCTACCCAAAGAAGATCTATGTCAGAACATTCTTAAACCTATACCTGATTTTTAAAGTTCAATCCTCCACAATGCAGACACCAAACCCTGGACTACAGTACGGAAGTGTATTATAAGAATGTACATTAGGAAATTACTCCTGGTCTGGCTGCCATACCGATATCAGTGCTGCAAAAAGTGTATGGTAGAACAGAAGGTTTTGTGCTAGAGAACAGATAAGTGACATGGATTGAAATTATGGTAAATTTAAATTGATGGCCTAATTAGTATTATCTCTTTTTGTATTCTCTGTAAGAAATATTATCCAGGAGGAACTCATTTTGCATTAATGTTGATATAAAGTGTAATTCTGTAGCATTTTCATTGTAATCTGGCATTAATTAATGCATCATTATTCCAAAGTGTTAATTAAATTATTACAGAAAGGGACATCTGACCCAGTTCAGAAAGAAAGAAAATAAGTATAGTGCATGAGAATGAGACTTTCAGAGGTCTGAAATGGTGTGAGTTCCCACAACACTAGGTTTGTGTAGCAGCACAAAACCAAGATGAAATACAGACATGATATATGGCTTATAAACCACAGTATGACATCAACATTTGCTCACTCACTGTGGAGTCTGATGACAGCATCAGGGTCTCAAAGACAGGCAGACATCAGAAATCTGAAATGACCCATTTCTAATAGGGTAAATTAAATAAACTGTACACTGACTATCATGAATTACTCTCAAGGAATTCAGGGCATTGAACAGGGGTACAAAAACACAACTCTGCCAGCTCTACTACAAACTGTTCTGTTGGGCAGGAATACCACTGCTGTATAGTGACTGAGAGTGCCAGGGCAGTTAATCAGGATGAACTGCAAACAATCCTGCACTCTTCAGTGTTGATTGTCTTGACCTTCTGCCTGCAGCCCTAAGTGACTTTAGTGAAATCTCGAATCAGCATTTCAGCTGTTCTTGTTACTATCAGCTGGGTGGGAGGTGTTTTCACATACAGGCCGGAAAAAACCCAATCCTTTACCGAAGAAGATGCAGTGTGATCCAATGCCCAGGGAAAGCTACGGAACTCCAACCCTGACTTAGAGAATTGGCATTTAAGCATGCGCCTGAGAATAGCACAGACAGACCTCTGAGGGAATGCCACTGGCAGCAAGTGGGGCTCTCTGCAAGGGGCCACACAAGCTCTGTGGAATTGGGGTCTCTGTGAATTATTAAACTTGATTAATAATTCAAGAAAACATTAGTCTAGAGCATGAAGCAAATCCTATGCGATGTGACCTACCTGCCAGCTATACACCAGAGCCAGAGTTGCACAAGGTACTTCCAGGATGTGGCTTCCATAAGATTCAATGTCTACACTATTTAACAACTCTGTCTGTTTCAACAATTATCACTTTCTTTTGTTACATTTGGGCTTGCATTGAAAGATCTTTAAAATGTGAAAGTTAAATGAGGCTCTTATAAAGAAGTGGTTTGGGTGCAGTATATTAAAGGGAAACTTCAAAGGAGCTCAAGATACCTTTCAAGCTAAGGTACAAAAATTTAAACAAGAACAAAAGCCTCTCTTGTATTTTGAAGCATTAATTGTTCCACTTCTGTTGATGTAAAGTGAAAGGAGAAGCTTTTAGTTAAAAGTACGTAGTATCAACCAACATGGAATGTTCCAAAGTCTTATGGAATAATTTTAGCTTTGATATAATGGCACAGGTGGGTCTCAAATTATAATGCTTTCTGTAGCATATGCAATAATTTTTGGTAGCTGAATCCATTAGACAAACATTAGTGCTTGAAGAGATTATTGCCATAAAACAGTTTCACCTTTTATATTTATGAGATACTTCATATTTATAAGGTATTTCATAACTTTGTGAGTGGTGTTTGTCACATAACTTTGTAAGCGGTGTCTGATATTTCACAGCTTTGTGAGTGAAGTTTTCTGTATCATTATAGCCTGGTTTTCAAAGGATAAAATACACAACATTGCATGGTTTGCTCTTTCTCCCCCTTTAAGGAGGGGGCAGAACTGTAGAAACTGTAAGGACAGAAAGTCTGCCATAAGTTTCATGAAAACTGGCACCTGGGTAGTAAAGAAAGAAACAAATTGGTGCTTCCATGGAAGGAAGGTTTCAACTGAGAATGTAAAAATTCTGTGGACCATTGGCCTCTCAGGTGGCCAGTCTGTGAGCAGTTCAGTGCCAACCACAATACGTTAGCTTGCCCACTTATAATTAGTCAAGGTTACTGTGGAGGGATTTATGAGACACATGAAGTAATTACAAGTCTCACGTGCAAGCACATCATGGAATAAGCTCAGAGAAGAACAGTGAGTTGGTTTTGTGCAGAGGTAAAGGTAACTGGGATACAAGGTGCAAAAAACATCACATTTATTGGTGCTGCTGTTCATGAACAATCCATTGTGATACAATTTGAGCACACCTGTAGACGTGCTCAGAAAAACATGCATGATATATATTGAGATGCCTGATTTTCAGCATTATAGATAAAATATATAAACCAATAATTTTAATCTATAATGCATTTAACTCTGGTCCATATAAGATGACTGTGACAGAAAAAAAAAGAGGAATATTTTTCTTTTCAGTTTCCCTTTGCATCATGACAAGAGTATTCTTACTTTAGGCAGTATTAAGGCCAGTGGAGACACAGAACAATTAATTTATAGGTTTTCTTAATGGTAGATGCTGGTTACTCACACTAGGAAAAATGCTCCCAATTTTCAGGAACATGAGTTTTTTCAGCTTTTGTAAGCTTCAATTGGATTTCAATGCACTAAGAATGTTTGCAAATAAGGCCCAGTGTCTCTTACTCAAGACTCATATCTAATGGTATAATACATATGTATACATACATTACTTGGGCTGGATGCTGTTTCACTCCTACATTTTATGGGTTATCAGTCCGTGGAAGTTAGGAGAAAATTAGCCGAACAAATCCAGGAGAATCAGTTATAACTTTAAAAAATCAATAAATATAAATAAATACAACTAAATTCCCAGTGTCTTCTCTTTCCAGCTAGAAAGTACAGACCTAGTTCCTAGAACAGAGTTGCATGACTTTTGATTTTTTACATTGAGCTGATTATGCTGCAGAAATGCCTGATTAGTATGACATCATCAAAAGTTCATCGCTGTGCTCAAGATTATTAACTTAGAGCATTATCATAAACCCTACTGCCCTGTATGTTTATTTTTACAGTCAGCACTGCTAAAAATGCAGGTTTTAGTGTATGTGTATATACATTACTTAGTTTACTACTCAGCTTTTCCTACCAGATGTTTCAGTGGTCAGCCAAAGCTCCGGAGGTATACAAGGTTCATCTACATGTATGCAAAAAAATAATTAGAAAAGTATCTTATTACTGTCACTTTTGATGATTCTTTAACAAAGTGACAGGGTATTTCCATTATGTGCTGAATACTTACAGATAATAACAAATTAAGTGTTGATCAATCAATATAATGATCCATTTGACCCATAAATAATAAGAACAGAAGATATGCAGAATTTCTAATAAAATTACAATCCCAACAGAATTTGAATTCATTACTTTTGAAATATAAGGCAGACAGTTCATTTCACTAACCTGGATTTCAACTTGCAGAGGGTAAATTATCAGAGAGGCCCTTGTTGCCTTCATGTGGCAATACAGTTTTATTAAGAATTACAGGGAAAAATTAATAAGCACTTCAGAGCTCAGAGTCCTGAGGTACAGCATGGCTTAGACCTTGGCACAAACTTGGGAACATGCCCTGCTTGGAGTATGTATTCTTTCAGTTTAAATTTTATTAATGTTGTGGGCAAGGTTAAAAGCTCAGCCCATGTCACAATGCCAACCTCTGAAAAACCTCAGAACCTGCCAAATGATCTGAGTTTGTCAGCGTGCAGTGAGCACGTTCCTTCTTTGGATATTCAGTGCTAATGAATGAGTTACTGGAAATGCACATTCCAGAGCTGCACTCTTGGCATTCTAATACAGTGATTTCCTTTCAGGAGGAATTAGGAATCACCAGGTTTCTCTATATGGTGAACAAATGCAAGATCATCACGCAGCAGAGTCACAGTAAGCACAAGAATAATCTTCATTTCAGGACAAAGTCAGTGCACTGAATTTACTTCCCAAGACCTCACAACTGCAGCTCAGACATGAAGCTCTCCTTTTCACTTCTTTCCAGTCTCATTTCTTTCCAACTTGAACTCACAAATCTGCTAGCTCCTACAATGAAACTTCTGAATTGAGCTGGTAATGTTACTGAAATACCTGATTATCAACCATGCTAATCCCAGCAGGGTGTACCAGGTTTATCTTCTGTCATAGAACAGTGTAAAGCAATATATAGATCCTAGAGCTAAATTTAAATGAGTTCTCTTACATTCTGGAGGGAATTCAGCCCTGTAAGTATACAGCCCCATGCTCCTGTAGCTATATTGCTTTCTACAGCACAATGCAGTGTAGATGTGCCCATCCATTCCCTCTGTGACCATCATGATGTCATGCTGCTCAGTGGAAGAAATGGAATTAGCTACAAGAATATCATAGCAGGAAAAAAAAGGGGTTCTAGAGATATAAGAATACTCAAGACACAGCTACACTTAGTTTCAGGAGACTGAACAGCTCAAATTAGGTTTCCTTGCTTTTGTGTTTTTTCGCTCCCCCACTTTGCTCTATTGGGGATCAGATGCTCAGCAGAGGATTACCTTCTAATTCCTTTCAACTTCTTAATTTCAAAGTGTCTCCTTGCAGTCCTGGCCAAAGTCTCATCTTCTCATCAAGTAGCTCCCTGATTCAGATTAGACAAAGTAAACATTCAAAAGCTGTGAGCCATTGTCTCTTACCAAGATTCTCAAAACCTGTGAACTGATGCTGTTCTTCAGATCTAAGGCCAAAACAGCTGATTTAACTCTGAAATAACCTTTTAGAAGCCATACAAGAATTACAGAGATATACATGCAACATTTATAAACATAACATAGACAACCTCCAGATTCCTAAGAAAACATCAAAAAGATCAGTCAACAGATCTGGCAAAATCAGGCAAATTTGCTTAAGAAGCAAATCAAAAGATTGCTCAGGAAGATCTCCCTTTCAAAGGCATTTTTATACTTCTAAGCAAGAGAATTTGAATACTTCCGCAAGGCGTAACCAGAACAGAACTGCAAACAAGCCATTATCTAAACCAAGACTGTTTACTCTGCTCAACTGAAAGCCAAGGATGAGTATGCAGGATTTAGCATTTTTCCTCTACAGTGAATCCCATTTTGTTTTCTCTCTAACCATTCAATACTCTTGCAAATGTTCAAATGTTCAGGAGTATAAAACCCGTCCTTTTCTCTGCTCATTTCTATTTTGTCCAAATTCTGTTAAAAAAACCAGATTTTTTTTTTGGCTCCTGTGAATTACATGCTTAAGTGAGGTGATGGGAATACAAACACAAGCTGATGAATACCTGAGTATTACAGGTGTGGATGTGGGTGCAGAAGATGGCAAATGTACTTCAGAAGACCAGCTGCCAGAGGTAAGCATACAAAATGTGGCTCCCACACAAAAGAATGAGATTTTCAGAGAATCTGGTGGAAAGCCTGACAAGTACATTTTGTTACTGCTAAAAGAATTTATTTCTGCTGAAACCTATAACTCCTGGGTTAATAAAGTGAACTTTGATGGGACTAGAGGGAAATATGGGCTTCCCAGGAAAGTTAGGACAAACTTAGATGCATTTCTAGAACACAGATTTATGGAAGTGATTGAAGCTGATAAGATCAAAACCCAAGTTAACACTTTCCTTTGCTTTCCTATCACACGCTAAATAGATCTCTGCCACAGTTGGCCTGCTACCAATAAAACTAATGATGCCTGTAAACAATACATTTCAGAGAATCATCAAGCTCATACAATTAGTATCCATGCATGTTGTTTTGCTTTGAATTTTGAGGGATTTTACAGGACCTGTTATTATGTTACAGCTAACTGACTATGAAAACAGTCAATGGCTTCTCAGGATTGACTGCTAAATCACAAGGAAAAAAGAAAAATATCAAGGAAATCAAGGAAAAAGGACTCAGACAGGATCTGAGGTAGTCAGGTTAGTTTTGTGTCTTGGTAAGGGTCTCCAGAACCAGTAACAATGAAAGATCTTGAAGAGACTGACTCTGCTACTAGCTGTAAAAAATATTCACACATCCTATAAAATTACAAAGCTATAACTGGTGCATTCTTTACTCTTCCTTCCTGCTTTCCTTAATGATGCAAGAAGTAAGCACGTGTCATGTTCTTGTTAGAGGGATAGTCACTACACTGCTGGTAACTCGAGCAAATGAAAACCACGAGTTTGGCAGAGCATGTTAGAGAAGAGTCTGTTCCTGTTGGGAAGGGGAAGCTTCCTAGATGCACCCAATAACACAGCCTTTTCTGCAGGCACCAAAGGCCAGCTAAATGGCCTTTGTCTCCACACATGTCCAGAGGAGGCTACTGAAAAAAACCAAATACCTGCTAGGCAGGGATGTGGCAGGTATAAATCAGGTGGTATGACAGGCCACATCTGCATTTTGGTCATGTGATGGACATATCTCCTTACATTCCTCAGGGAGGGTGATAACAGCTCTAAGTCAATGAGCAGTGTATAGGCTGAAAGAATTGTTCCAATGAGACAGATTCAACCTGTGGACCTAAGGTCAAGATAGAAAAGGCAGGTCTAGGGCTAACATGGTGTCTTTTCTCATAAATTTAGAGTACAGGTTAGTTTATGAAATGCAGGCAAGAAGCCCCGTTTCAACTGCCTCTCTAATTTTAATGTTGAAATGCCCACTTCTAAGTCTTTCTTTATTTTACAAGATCCACAGCTTTCCCAATTCTTTTCCTCCTTTATTTTACATAGGACGTTTCTTTTCCTCCTTTATTTTACATAGGAAGTGCTCAAGTCCAGATCTAATTTATACAATTTTGTTTTTTCCCATAGGCTGCTCCAGGCTTCTTTTTTGATGTATTTTTTTATATATCTTTTCTAACTCAGTGCTACCTGCAGGTAGATTGTTCAGATATTTTTAAGTTACACTATGGTACGTATGGCTCTAAAATGATAGAAGGTAAGTACAATTGCTTCACCAGTTGTTTATTATTTATGTACATTCATATGCATATGTGTGTGTACATGTGTATGTGTGTGTGTGCATATAAATATATGAACTCCCTGGTGGTACAAGACACATTAACTTTTACAAAATATCTATTGGAAAACATATTTTTTCATATTTCTAGTTCACCCATTCAGTATAAATCAAACATCACAGACATAATTAGACAATGATCTTTTAACTGCTTCAAAATTAATTTACTAGAGTGCCTAAAAATTAACATTATGAATGAAGACTACACATTGCTATATTTCCTGAGGACTTGCTTTTCAAGGATCCTGACAAAATTTTGAACAATTTGCAAAATTAATACTGTATTTCAGATAGTATGCAACTATTACATTTTAGATTGCATCTGTAACTAAACTCTTTGTTTTAGGTTCACTTACAGTCTTTTGAAGGAAAGATTTCCACTCATCAATTAAATCCTTATTAAGGGAAGAATCTTAGTAGCTTTTCATGGGTAAAAGTCTTTGTCTAACCAACATGCATTTTCAGTCTTGAAGTTACTTCAGTTCATGAAAATGTTACATTTCCAAAACAAAGCATTGGAAATTTCTAGAATCAGTTTAAGATTGCCTTTCTGTAATTCAACATTTACTATGCACTCTTAATAAATAATTTAGAATTATTTTTGTTTTTAATATGTGTATTACAACCCTCTATGGATCTATTAATAGTTTTGTATTCTTAGCTCTGAGCGAAAACAGGCCATGTAACTTGATTATACATGAGGATTGACTTTCCCAAAGACCTACCTGCTTTACAAGTTTTACTGGGACAACCTTAAAAAATTACAAACCAGGGAGATATAATATTTTAAAATTAAATGATAACACCTACTTATTTCTAAGATCCTCATTATGAGCACTATTAAAAAATGTGCATGTTTCTATCCTTCTTCTATCTTTTGCCTGGCCCAAAAAAACATAATTCAGTTTTCACCCATGCCCTAATTTAAAGGCTTCCTTGTCTTCTAAACAACATGGTTATACAGCAAATTGAAAGAACCTTCCAATTCAGAGACATACACAGTAAGTCATTCCTATTATTAACAGAAAACTTTATTAACAAAAGAATTATAAGCTGCTTTTTTTTTTTTTCCCCTAAATACCTATTTGGGAAAAAACCCATGATTTATGAAAACATTTTTATTTGTAATTTGTTTTACTGGTACTAGTCATGTTCATGACTCTGATGACACCCAAGATACGTGGAGCAAACCTCCATCTTCCCCTGGATTTCTCAGTTCCTAATTTCACAAAAAATGGAAGATGAGTATCTGAATTTCACAAGTTGGTTGGACAGTATTGATTCAAAGCAATTTTTAACAAACTTTATTGAAAATTTCATTGAATCAAGCATATTGTGTCTTAAGTCAAAAATACATAAAATTCATTTTGTAAACCATCTGTATAAATAAATGCCAACTGAAACTATCTAAATTTCAGGTCTGAGTTAAATTTTATATATTTAGAACCACAATATGTGGGTGACACAGTAGGATCTTGTTTATTGAGATACACAGTAGAAGCCAAGGAACTGATATTACAGTGGAAAGTAATCTAAATTGCTTTCACAGAATTTCTGCTACTTTCAAGTAATAAAAATGTTACACTCTACACTCTAAATAAAATCTTAGTTGCTATCGACAGTTTGTATGAGATTCAGTCAGAACTACCAAGCTGTGAAAATAAGGCCCAACTTCTGTTGTTTTTGTTGATACATTTGGCATCCAATCATGAAAAACAATGTCCATGTCACTAAAATGGCCTCCAGGCATTCAGTATATCTACATCGAGGTTAAACATCTATGTGAAGATGTGACAGCACACCTTATAAAAGATATTATTGAGTAATATAGACTTTCTGTAATAACCAAACAGTAAAGAATATAGCTTTTTAAAGGTCTCCCCATGGCTGATCTCATGACTCAAAGATGAGAGACTGTGCTGCAAGCTAAGTAATAAAATCTGGTGGATACTGTGGGCTAGCTTGTGACAAATCATATCAAAGTATTATTAAAGAAGGAACTTGAGACCCAAGACTATTATTGATTCTTGACAGAATTTCTTATAAATAAATGTTGCAATCTGATCCTGGACTCCCAAGGCCCTGGTAGAATTCTGACTATTATAGGGCAGGTTGCAAAACAGTAACATTATTATTAGTGAAAGTTGAAAGAAGCATATTCAGTGTCAAACAGGTAGCATGGTCTAAAAAGACCAGTAGGAAAATGTTTTTCACAGGCCTCATACACCTACAGCTGCATATTACTGTTTAAAATGGCAAAATGATTTCTGAGCTTATAACAGGGCTGTGAACGTGTTAGTGGAATGAGTCTGTGACCCTTTAGAGCACTAAGGACACACCTCCATTAGTGTCCATATTCCTGCACTGAAGAGGCTGATACAGTCAACTGAAATGACAGGGTGATAAATATAAAACCACTATCATCAATAAGACTGGAATGTAAAAGCACTTAGTTTCAGCCTAAGTAACTCACAGAAAGTTTGGTTTCAAGAACCAATGTATCATCCATCACTACTCTACCTTCTGTTGACAAAGTAATTGTAAGATATCTAGAATGGAGGTTCAATATGAACTGACAGTTTTGAAAGGAGGAATTGTGTGCTGCACTTACTCATTAAATGTATTTTCCTCCACTAAAGATGTTTCCTTTTTTAGTTTATGTATGAATAACTTTAGTTAAAGTTCCCTTGACACACTGACTTTGCTTTGAATAGCACCTATGTTCATTAACATAAAACCTGAAAGAAAATAATTTTAATGTAGCTTTTTTAACACTTCAAAAGCCTTTAACAAATTGATCGAGTACAATTATGTATTCTAAAGGGAATTGTAAAGAGATCACACAAGGTTGAAAAGTTCTGGGTAATAAAAAGAAAAAAAAGCTAAGTGAAAACAGACACTCTGCATGGAACTTCGACGCAGAGTGGAAGAAAGTAATAAAATTATATATATTAAAAACCCTTAACATCTCCCTATTTTAACACAGACACATACAATTATTGTCTGTATTACTCAGTGTGTAGAAAATACCATGCTTACTCAATAATGTGAAAAGAAGGTATAGAGGTCAAAATAGTCAGTAAATGGAGAGAACCTAAATTACCAGTCCACTTACTACTGAGACTACTGAGTCAAGGCAAATCTGAACAACTACTTAGCAAGGAGATCACACCAATTTATCAATATGGCTAGTTGCCTTTGGCTAGGAATAGACCTAATTATGGCATTCTTCTTTAGCTAATGGTGTATTATTTTTGGCATTGTTTTAAAAGCCTGTATGATAACAGCATTCTTTCAAAAACCTTATAAACTAAAACAACAACACATTGCAGCTAAATGGATCAACTGACATTGAATGAACCATTAACAAATGAGAAATAGATTCCGATCTGCAGAAAGCACTGGTTTTTTTCTTACATTTATGAGTGTAAATTTATATCTGATTATTTTAAAATAATATTTTAGACGGTGCTTTTGTCATTACAGAGTACTGAAATGCAGCCACATTGTCTATACTCAAAGAAGCAGAATGAAACCATCAGTAGATGCAAAGTACAGGCCCTAAGGATTCGAGCTCTAAAACCCTCCACTTTACTCCACAGTGAACAGAGTCAAGCAATCACAGATACTCCTTGTTTGCACAAAGTATTTTCCCAGAATGGCCAAAGTTCTCTTTAGGAGGATTCTCTAGGAAGACCTTCCTTTGCACACCGTTTCTGTCCACCTCTCTGCCAGCAATGCTGAGAACAGACATAACATTGCACAGACTCAGAACTGGCTGCACAGGGAAACGAACTCTGAGGAGAAGGAAAAACAAAAAGGGGCTGCAACAAGACTTTGGCAAGTACAAGTTGCATGGACCTAAAACCTGTTCTCTCCGGTGAGCTTCTTAATGCTATTGAGAAGATTCTAGAGATGGATCTAGCATACACTGAAGGATTTCTATAGTTCTCCATTCTCCCTCAAATTTTCTCTGTTGCACACATAGGATGAAGGTTTCCAAGTGGGAAAACTTCAACTTAGCTTCAACATTTACTGAACCCAGGCTTTCAGTGTCAGGCTTGACCCAATAGCTTAGTTTTAAGAGAGCTGATTTGACCTGCCTATTCTTTGTATCTGGTGACAACACTGGGCACAAGGGATACATGACTGATGGTTTGCAACAAAATAGCTATTACTTGGTGTGAGATCACTATCATAATTTGAACAAGATTTGCATTTTGCTGCAGATAAGGGGGAGTCTGGGAGTAGGCAGGTGATGGTGTCAACAGCAGGAGTGTGGGAACAAGACCAAGCACAGGGAAGGCAATCTTTACAATCTCCTAATGCTGAAGGAGTAAGAATGTGGAACTTGCAACCCCACAGCCTAAGCACTCCTCCTCCCCCTTCCCAAAAACTCTCTTTAGAATGGACAGAAGAAAGAGAACCTCCCAATCAATTTCAAATGCCTCCCCCCATTTAGACTCTCAGATACAATGATATAGGACTACAGACTGAATGAAGAAATGCTGATAAATTTATTTTTTCAGTAATTCAGAGCTGCTGGCTCAACACAAAAATTGTCTTTAGAATATTTTGCTCAGAAAAAAATCAAGTTTCATTATACAATGTTCATATAAACTAAATAGGATTAGAAGTATATCATATCTCAAAAATCTTAAAAGTCTATGAGTTTATATTGACTAAATAGTCAATAAAAAGAGGAAAAAACCCCCAACAATATTGGCAGCAACAAAACAACAGCACTGTGGATCAATTTCTTCTCTACATATGCACACACTGCCCTCGTAGTTCTGTTACAATGTATAGAATGACTGGAGGAATAAAATATCATTCAGTAAAGTGAGGATGACAGAATCTGGCAAAGGAAGGATGTTAGGAGTAAAGATAAGTTCCAGCAAAGTATAGACTGAGTACATGTTTTGTTTATCCATCAAATGACCCTACAAGAGGGAGGATTATTCTGTTATGTTCCAATGCACTTTTCTGGATAGGCTGGAAGGGATGTTTATGTTTTCAAAACTCAATGATCTCTGTTGAAGCGTCATTAAAACAAAAACCCAAACCAAACCCGGATTAGTGCCAAGCAATCTTCAGGGATGAGAGAATGAGTATGATTGAAGTCGAGATTTGAAAAAACAAATCTGTGTGTCGATAAATATAGTGATCAGGACGAGCAAGAGGTGTCAGACAGAAAAACCTGCTGCAATGTTTGTTACTGCCAACACACCAAAAATAAAGCCTAGGAGAGCTTGTTGAAAAATTCTTAGGGAAATTTGCAGAGCACTACATATTGATAAAGTTTTTATCTTCAGAAGTGTATCATTTGGGTGGACGACAGGCAACAACACAAGAATCCTACACTGAACATTCCTATAGAAAGATAAGCTGCTTGTATCTCCAGCAATGCAAGATCACAAATACTGCATCCTTCTCTACCATATGCTATCTTTTCACAGTATCAGTTTTGTCAGGGGTGAAGTCAGGAGGTTCCTGGCCCTTCCTTAACATGCTCCTTCTGCCTTCCCCTATTTCTATAGGCCCACACCCTCATGTTTAGACTCGTAGTTGTTTAGAAGGGAAGGAGACAGCAAAATGGCTTGGATTAAACCCATCTCTCCCTTTCTATTGTCTCCTCCCAAGGCTTACAGCTCCCTTACAAAGGTGTGGGAATATCCAAATGGGCAAAAAGAAGCAAATGGCACAGACAAGGAACTTCACATCCAAACCTCACTCCTCAGAAAACAATCTGCAGTCTCAGTCTCGTCTTGTGAGTACAGACCTTGGTATTGAATTAGGAAGCATCATCAGACTTTTAATCACTGTTTACTTTAATTAAGCACATGGTACTAATGTATTCAGATAGTAAATGCCAGTCTAAACAGCACAAGTAATGGCATTCAGGCTACCTCTGGGAAAGTCTGCGTAGGTATCTAAAAAGCATAGCCACCTCTGACTTGCTTTCCTCATTCCTGTGGAAAGGGCTGCAGAAATGGTATAGACACAGCCAAGCTCATATTTAACTCCTTCTCTACTTAAGGCTACTAAGAATTAAGTAAAGACAACACTTTAAAAGTCAAAACACATATAAGAAGCTGTCACGTTACCAAATTAAAGTGGGAAAAGTTACTGGATTATGAAAAGTGAGGAAATTAGTAAGATTTCACAACATACATCAGGAGATGAAATGTAAGAATAGTCTCAGCTAAAATAGGGAAATGGAAAGGACTGAAAATTTGCTGTACTGTGAGGAAGTGAGGAGGAAGAGCTGGATAACAATTTTATAGGTCCTTTGAGCTCTTGAACGAGGAATTTGGAGAAGGTAAAATGTCATCATCAGTCTCGGCTGACTTGCTATTCTATTGCCAGATGGGACCATTATCATCTGATTGAATTATAATAATGTCAAAACTCTACTTGGATCCAGGAGTTAGCTTTCAGGAAAACCCTGAGTCAAGGTAGAGCTCTCCTGCCTTTGTGATCTGTGGAACACATGATCTGAAGCAGGATTTAAATATCTGTCTTTGGCTCTCTGAAACACATTAGTATGAACATTTGTTACTCTTGGTAACTCCGGTGTGGTTTATTTCTGTATCATCTCTTTGTTTCTTTCTAATAGACAACATGGTTACCTAAAAGGAATAGGTTAGTTTAATCCGTAAACTATCAAATTAAATGTTACTATTTAACTAATAGTTTAAAATATGATAGACTTTTTACTCACTTGCAATTCTTGGGAAAGGAGAGATGAGAGGGGATTCATTTTGAAATTACTTGAAAACTAATAAAAAGCAAAAAGTTCAGCAAAGCAAAAAGTCAAATGTCTGGGTTAGACCATATGCAAATTTTAGATAGCATTTCGGCACTAAAGAAATACTTTGTCTTGTCTCAGGCAACTGATTTTCCTAAAATACAAACTTATTTCAAATAGCAGTAAGATCTGACTTTAAATAGTGCAATTCTTGCACCATTCTCAGGTACTTTTCCTGGAAGGGATGCCTGGAGCTGTTGGTGAACTACCCAGCGCAGTATCCCACTGCTGCTTCCAGATGTATCTAGTATGGACAGCACTGTATCATTGTGCTGTTGCAAAAAGGCCCAACGCAGCTTTCTGTTTGAAAAGCACTTCCTTAGCATGTCACAGTTTACCATTGTCTAACCTAAAATATATTGTAATTTATTTTGAATACAAGTATTTCTGTATATATTCAAGCTGAATGTGCTTATATCTTCAGTGTGTAAATCAGAGGCAGTGTAGAAAACTGAGCATATTCTCATTAAGGGAAAGCTCAGCTACAAATAAGTTATCCCAGTGAAAACACTTTTATCTGCTAATGCCTTATAATCATAAGGAATAAGGAAATAATTCTCCTCAGATGGAATTTCCAAGATGAGATTTATAAAAGGGTGCCTAACTCCCCTAGATATTACAGCCTACAACAACATACAGGCTTAGAGTGTGTTTCATTTACAGATAAAAGCAGAAGAGGCTGGATGTAGCTTTCATTTCCAGAAGAGCTTTGTTGTGGTTACTCTGCTGACTAGAAACTGTGATTCCCTGCAACATTTAGCCCTTGAGAAAAAGAAGCAGGAGACAAATCATGTGAGGAGTGGTAGGGAATAGCAAAAGATTGAACAATTCTTCGAGCTTGAACATGTTTCACTATATTTTCATCTCTGTTTGGCCAGGTGGTAGTTGAAACACATTAAATGAAAAGCAACGTGGGAGTGTAACACTATGCTACAGTTGCACTTTGTGCCTACACTTCTTATCTCTTTAGGAACTTATTCCAGATGTTTCAGGAGAGGAAAATAAAACAATTATCTTGGTCATGTTTTAAGATAAGCTCTCAGCAGGTCTGGAAAATGTTTTAATCTGGCCTTCCAGCTCCTTCAGCAAATTCCCTATAGCATTAATTTTCTAAAACTGTTTATGCCCCATTTTATTTTCTCTGCTATTTGATGTGTGGAGGGAATTCAGCAAACATGATAATAAAAACACATCAATATTAAGTGGAAAACACTTTCTAGTGTTTTACTTCAGTAAAATATGGCAGTAGACCATTGGAACTCCTATACATAATTAAGGAAAAGCTTATGAATTTAATTAATCACTTTCTCCTGATATATAGATTATAAATTGAAGATTTACATAAAGAATATTTACTTAAAATCCTTACAGCAAAATACAATTTCAGCATCATCAATACAAAATCAATATTTATCAGCCTAGGTAGGCAGAATTCTGCTTGTTAAGTCAGCGATAGAGGGAAACACTAAATCTCAAGAGAGCCTTTAAAAGTAAGGGGAAATTGCATCAGCTCTTCTAGTTTTCCTGTGGAAACCAACAATCCACAGAGCGTGGGTGAATCCAAACAAATGAGTAGTGAATCTACAGGAGAACATGAACACACATCACCTGTTCCTTACAGAGAGCTGTGGGAAGAAAAACTTTTTATTCAAAATGCAACACAGGGCACAGCAAGGCAGTGAGGGAAGGGAAGGGAAGGGAAGGGAAGGGAAGGGAAGGGAAGGGAAGGGAAGGGAAGGGAAGGGAAGGGAAGGGAAGGGAAGGGAAGGGAAGGGAAGGGAAGGGAAGGGAAGGGAAGGGAAGAGGGAAGGGAAGGGAAGGGAAGGGAAGGGAAGGGAAGGGAAGAAAAAAAAAAAAAAGATGTTGTGCCATCTCTATCATATTCATAGGTTTTGCCTGTACTTCTCTGACCTCCAGGTCCATTCATTGATCACTTAATGAACACCTGACATCTCTCCTTACAGTGCTTGCCACAGACCACCTGTCCCTTTCAGCAATGGTCAGCACACACAGCACCAGGACTCGGGGTCATTTCTACCTCTTTTGGTTTTGTTTATTCAGTTGTATTAACAAACTCACATTTCCAATATTAAACAGCTGCTATAAGCTCAGTATCGTCCCATGATATATGATGCCACAAATCTTGCTGAATTGCCCTTCTTTTCTCCAGTCAAGGGCCTTTTCAGACATTTTTTCTAGCCATCCTGATTTCATTACAGCAAATGTCATATCTCCTTTAGCTTACAATTTCCCAGTCACAGAACCCAGGCAGCTACTTTAATGTAATGTTAAATTTTTAAAAATACTTTCACGTTATACATCTATTCACTTTTTAAGAGTAATTTCAAAATACTGTTATGTCCTGACCAATTTTATTAGTAGTTCTCCCCCCTTTCCCATGATCAAAATTAACATCTGTACAAAGAATACACCCTCTCTTTTAGAGGATTACTTTTCATCTTGAATCATGCATAGAATATGCCTTCTAACTCTATCTAGTGTAAATAATGTGTAAAATAATCAAAGCATCATCATGACCTGACAGCAGAAGCCTTTTGATGAATAGGGTTTTATGTAGGATTATCATATGACATTTCCAAACTACATTATATTTGAGTCATATACTATTGCATTAAATTCTTCTATCATGCTGGATTTGTACATTTAGCAAGTTATCAGCACTCTCCTTTGTGGACAGATTTTTACAGCAATTGCAATTGAAAGCACGAGAAACACAAAAGGAAAGCAGTGCAGAGGAAGGATATTCTGCTAATGAAGAATCAGATCTTGTTCTCATTATGTTGTGTTATTTATTCTGCTGTTTAGTTCTGACAGTGCTATTGGATTTGTTCAGTACACCAGATGCTAATACAGTCCCTAAATGTTATATTTTAGAGTACTGGATATGCTGAAGAAAACAGTGGTGTAACTACATATCAGCTAAGTGGCAAGAAATGTCTTCAGTGCCACATCACTACATGCCATTCATGACAGTCAAATTCTCTTCATCCTATGGTTTCTCTGCAAGTGACCTAAAAATGCAGCATTTTCCCCAAAATTCAGCAAGTACTGGGAATGATGCCTTCAGAGTAGGTGTATTGCAGCAAATGATAGCCAACTGGGTGACAGCCACGCCTTCATTCCAAATGCAATCACATACCTTAAAAAGCCCTTAGTTTAGCAGAGAGAGGCTTTTGTGCCAGAGCAAACACGGGGACTCATCTGGTCTTTGGCACACATAAAAAATTCAATTCATTGAGTTCCTCAGTTTGCATCAAGGATGAAGCTAAAACATCAGTACAGGCAATGATACTGCAAGATTGGGATAGGATAGGATAGGATAGGATAGGATAGGATAGGATAGGATAGGATAGGATAGGATAGGATAGGATAGGATAGGATAGGATAGGATAGGATAGGATAGGATAGGATAGGGAAATAGTCCTTGTCCTTAACTGCTAATTGATTGTCCCACCTTTATGTATGGTGTAATGATGGTGATGGCCATCTATCAAGAACATGAAGCAATGTTAGCCTGCAGCTGCAAATATAAAAAAGCTATTTGCAATAGAGAAGTCTTTCACAGAACAGGTGTAAAACACCCCAAATACTCAGGCACCCTCAAAGGAGTGATTCAGCATCCCTTGGATTAAGGGTGCTAGTAAGGTGAGTAATCCAAGAGTAAGGTAACACATGAGAAACAGAAATACAAAAGCAAAATGAAAGAAAGAGGCCAAAAGATAGAATAGAACTGAAAGGAAGAAAATGCATATGTAACAAAGACAAGTAAGTAGAGAAAAGAGAGAGTGTTAGAACAGCAGGAGAGGGAGAAAAAAAGAAAAAAAAAATCTGCCTTAGCATGTCCTTTTCCCTTCCTAGACTCAGCTCTACCATCCTGTCTTGGGCTGTCTTACCCTAGCTCAGAAAAAAGCCCTATATTTACCACTGGTATGGAGCAGTGTACACCAAAAAACACATTTTTAATGAACTGATTTCCCAGAGGACAAAATTATTCTAGGACTTTATCTCCTTTGAAGAAGTTACTCAGTTAAACAGCAGAGTGGAGGAGAAGAAGGAAGAATGGAGAAGGGGTGAGGAAGAGCAGAAGAGAGAGGTGTGATGGCAAAGTCCATATGGTGATAGAGACTAATGCAGGGCTCAGGAGTGTCCCCAAGGCTGGTGGTCAGTCCACAACCAAAAGCCAGCAAAAAGCAAAGATCCAATTCCCACTTCCTACCATGCACCAGAGGTGCAGTGTTATGGTGTTTCTCAGCCAATGAACTCCCCGTGCAAACAACCCTCTCATCAATTTAAAATAGTTTCAAATTCTAACCTCTACTATGGTTCAAAATACATTACTTTTCCATTGAAAATGTTGTGCAGATTCCTAATTAAAGAAACACACGTGACCTTCTCTGCCCTGAACTAATACTGTCTACTCTGCATACAGAAAAAGAACATTTAAAAAAATAAAATAAAATAAAAATAAATCAATAGCTCTAAAATGGAATTATCTCCATTTCCCCTTTCTTTATCAAGAACTAAGTCTCTAGAGGTCCCCTTCTAACCTTTCGCATTCTGTGAACTAGCTCAAAGAATCATGGCCTCTGATGGAGCTTAATTGCTTATCGCAGTCTAAGATCTAATGGAAATAGCCAAGTATAAAATAATATGGTTCAATAGATATCAGAAAGAAGTGCATTGCTTAAGAATTAGAAACACTTTAGCTGCTAAAACCCCTGTATATTCTCAGTTATATCCACCACATCCACAGCTAACTGACAATTTACCAAGTGCTAAATTCTATCTGAATTAATCCAGAATAGTGAAGATCATTTTTCAACACTCTGTTCTAGTAATTATTTCTGTAGCCAGGTTTTGGGTGAGAAAATGTGGTACTAGGTTTCTTACTTTTGGAAATAAATATAACCCATATAACACTATAAACTGAAAACATGGCAAAAAGAAAGTCTCCTTTCTTAATAAATGTGAGTAGATACACGTATTTCCTGTTCAAATGAGTATAATCGTGTCTCAGTTTGGAATACTTTAGTATCACAAGTGATAACAAAAAATATTTGGATGAATACAGTAATGAAGAGGTTAAATCTGATTGTAATTAGATTTTGGTATGCATGGTCATGTGGCTAATAGTAAATTTTCCTTGATTAACTGATCCTGTTTGTTAAGAGCTCCTATTAACATTAGCACACTCTATGTCGGCTGTGGAGACACACCATGGACCAGTGCAAGATTAATGAAGGCAGGTACGCATGCTGATTAGAATGTGGCAGTTTAATAAACTCTTCTAACATTAAATTATTTAATGCATTCATGCACATGTAGGCTATTCAATGGTCAGCTTGACCACCTATGTGTTAATATTGGGAATTGAAATGCAGAGGATGGAAGAGATATAGCAGTGGATGAGGTAATTAGCTCTCATGTCTGATAAATGGGGCAATACCTATGTGTATACATGTTTTAGCACATCACAAATGGTGCTTTCATTAACTGGAATCTCTTGCTGAAAATTTTCTGAACGTTTAGTTTGATTTTGAGCCCATAAACAATTCAGCTAACTACTATAGCCAGAGTCTGTTTAATATTTGAAGCAAATCTAAAGCGAGCTATAGTGATAAGACACATTATTAAAATATAGCACAAAAATTATCACTGAAGCTTTGAAGTAATTTTGGTGTTCTTCCAGTGCACTGCTTTGAAACAAAGATAATATTTAATAAATATTACCTGAAAAGTTACATGCTGTGGGTGACTCATGTTTTATCTTGTGTATTCCTCTCTCAAGTGTGGCTAACAAGTGGTCGTTACCTTTGCAGGAAACTTGTTGACGAAGATTTCAAGCCAAACAGTTGCTTTTCCAAGCAGTACCAGCATCATCTAAGTGTGCACTTGGGTTACACACAGAGTTGCATTCCATCTTCTTATGGTGCAACACAAGTCCCATGCCATACACTGCATCAATTCACATTCAAAGCAACATGAAACAAAGGCAAGGTTTTGATGTAACATGTGGGTCACATAACGTGATGCATTTTGCCTTCAGAAGCATCCAAAACACAACAGTGGGAGAGCTGTGGAGTAGCCTGGTAGTCCTTCTGCCCAACCCCTCTTGCTGGCATTTGAATCTCTTTTCAGATCATTTAGCAAATCTAAATAAATGACAGGAATAGCTGATGGGCTTCAATTCAACACTGTGTCCAGCTTCAAAATCCTTAACAAAATATAACCTTGCTAAAGCACTTTGGTGAATGAGCACTTTACTTATTGACTGTGGTCTCTGACCATTCATTTACAGTAAGCCACTCATTTCAAATAGCTTTTCTAACATTTTAAAGATTAAAATGTTATAAAATGAATAGCTTTAGTACTGATCAGCCATGTAAGTGCATATTACTAGAATTTAATTAGCCAAGCTATTACGTCACTCCCAATAGTACAATGTGACAACACTGATGAAAAAAACCCATCAGTCCAGGCCTAGGAAACTTTCCTAAACATAGGGCTACTTGACAGGATTGGGGTGGAAACTGTGCCTTTCCTGATAAATTTTGGGCTCTATCACTGCAAAAAGATTCATTAAAAAAATAAAATCAGTGTACTGAAGGTGTAGATGAGACAGAGAGACATCCATAAAATGTAGGCAGCACTTAAAGGCAAAAGGAGTAAGACATTGTTAGCCTGCTTATACCTAAGTCATCTGAAAGAAACATAGTATAGCTGTAAATGAAGAATAAAACCCCAAAAAAACCCCAAAACAAAACAAACAAAAAGACAAGATTTCGGAAAAGAAATTGATCTAAAAAAATGCTTTTGCTGAATCTTGCTTGAAACCATGATGGAGGCATGTAAGCAATGAGCAGAAAGCAAGCCTGAGTTTGCGTAAGGTCAGAAAAGTCTAGAGACTCTCCTGGCAATGCTGCTACATGGAGTTTGGTGATAAGAACAGAGGAACTGTTTCTGGCTGGCTGATGCTTCCTATGTGCAAGCACAACAGGATTTTATCAACAAAAAAGATTACTTCACAGAATTACCCATCTCAGTTTCTTCCCTAACTGGAGCTATCAGATGATCATAAGTTTCTGTCTGTCTTCTTGGATCAACTAGAGTGACACCATTTTTCATCTGCAACTACTTAAAAAAATTATAATAATAGTAAAACAAGAAAAAATATGTCACACCCTCCATTCTAAGAGAACAGACTTTATTCGATTCCTTCCCCTACCTTGCAATGCAATATTTAATTTAAAAATCTGCCTTTTCTGATTTGGATCTCAAGTGGTCATATGGGATTTCATCTGGTTTCACTGCATGTCCCATGCTGTTCCTCTGGGCAGTCTGCTCCCTAAGACTAGTGCTCTGCTGCATGCCAAATTGTACTCACAGTGTGCCTAGAATTGAGGAGAGACAAGAAGACTGGCACTAAGGGAAGGGCATACAGATCCATTCCAAATCAAAGATAGGAAATAAATTATTTGAGGGGACAGGATCAAGGAGAAAAGCACTAGTAAAAGTAAAGAAAAGTAAAGCAGTATCGGAAGAGAGGAAGATAATGTGAAAGCAACGTAAGAAAAATGAGATGGAGGCAAAGTCATAAAAAGAGGATTCACATGCTTGCAAGCTTTGACTTAATCCCTCGCAGTAGCTCCTGAGCACTTGTTGGAATATATGATTACATGACGTGGTAGAGAGGAATTCTAAGACAGGGGAAGATGCCATTTCAATTAAAGGGAACCTTCCCAGAAGATCCTTTCAAAGAGTCTGTGTGAACATGAAGCAAGATCTGTGGCTGCTGGTAGATCACAGACCCCCATGCCTTTGAGGCCATGTGCCACACAATGCATGGATGAGCATCCTGAAGTTTGATCACTTGGCCTGTTTTGACAGATCTCAAGATAAGGATAGGCGATTCTAATACATGGCAGGATTAACAGGAGGCATTGTCAGGTGAACTGCCTACATCTTCCTAAGCGGCTTCCTTTAGCTTGTAAAGGCTTTGACAGTTGGCATTCTCAGATGCATATTTCTAGAACAGAACTGAAAGGTGTGTGGTATTGTATTCTCTGACAAGCCTCGGATTCTGAATATCACAGAGACACAAGGACTGCATTGCATTAGGTAATTTTCTAAAGTTGCTGTACTTATTCCTGTGCTTGTCTAATCCTCTCTTCTCGCTCCTCTATAATCTCTCCAGGTCCCCCTCCAATGCCCTTCCAATTACAGTTCCATGCTGCCCATCATGTCGTCAGTTGGGAGATACTAGGTTTGGATTAGCACTAAATTCCCTTAAGTCTCTCAAAGTCTCCACCTGGGTATGAAGTAAGCCTAAACTTTAATTATATCTGCCCAGCTGATACAAGTTTTCTATCCAGCTAGACACTTGCGTTTCAGGAGACCAGACCAGTTAGTAGTGTATATCTTCTGAGCATGAACTAGCAGCAAATTTGAAAGAAAAGCTCCCTGAACAAATCAACTAATACTGTATGGTATTTTTCATCTTGAACTGTGGTGGTTTTCTAAGCAAATGGTGCATTTTTCACAAGTAGCTGCTGCACAAACAGCTCTCAGAATGAATCATGGTGAAGTCTGCTTGCTTCAAATGACCAGTGAAATCAAACAGATCATGGTTTTGGTGAAGGTGCCAAAATTCTTACATCTACATATATATTTATTAGCTAAATTCTACAGAGAAAGACACAGGGGCAGTTGAGTGAGTTCAAGATTTGCCTTCCTCCAGAGCACACTTATGGCCACTCTGCAGGCACTGCTGAGGAACATAAGCCAATGAATATCATGTTTCCACTTCTAGCATTTCCTCAGCTGTGCTGTGCTCTGCTTGCATTATTTCCATGAGCTGTTCTGACTCAACGTAGAAGTTGGAAAGGTAAGACTCTTTTACTATTTCAGAAATAGAATCTCCTTAATTTTCTGTTCTAGTATCAAAATAGTAAAAGAGTTTATTATGTGTCAGGAAGTCTTCACAGCCTAATCTGACTTAATTATCAATATAACTAAAATACTTTTAATAACAATAAAACAGAACAGATCAGTAAAGTCACATACAAAAGCCAAAATATAACTGCATTGCAGTGCCTTAACATAACTAAATCAGAAAATATAGTCCAGGATATTTTTTCCCTCATTTCCTTTAAAACCCACTCAGGAATACCAGGATAGAAATGAAATTTTTGCTTGTTTTGTCTGATACTGCTTCTTGTCTCTCTTTATGTGAAACTACCTGTGTCAGATGGACAGATAATTTGCCTACTTTTTACCTCATGCCCCTTGCTTTTTTAATCTGGTTGTCTTTAAGAGTAGGTTTTTCAGGTCGAGACCCCAAGGGAAGCCACTTAAACAGAATATTCTTTGTTGGCATAAAAGTGACCATGATGTGCCAGTCACCTTCCCCCATTTATCCTGGGGAGAATGCAAGGTTTGGTTAGGAAACACCATCTGTGCAGCTACCTAAAAAGTACTCTTAGCCATTCCACCCCACAGCTGCTACCAGGCAAAGGATGGAGGTTCACAGGGATGTCTCTGCTCCAGGGCTGGAGGATGACTCTTGGGTTCAACTTGCTTTAGGAAAAAAATGACAACCATTTTATCTTGTTTATTCCTTCCTGAGGGATGCTGGGTGAACAACCAGTACAGCCCAGACTTACCACAACAACATAGTCCAAAAAGTAATTTTTGTACCAGAAGATGTTGAGAAGGACTTTAGTGCACTTTATGTATTTAAATCTGTAAAGACAAACAGTGCAATGTAGAGGTTTAGGCCAGACAGCTACCACTAGCAGTAATGGCTGTTCCACCTCTGAATTCCCATGTATGACACTGAAAATTACCTCCAACTATCAAATTTAACTGATTTTACTTTTAATTTTTTATTTCGATTTTTTCAAAGGCTGCTTCAGATTTTTTAAAGCTATTTCAATACCCAGGTGGGCTGTAAGGACTCCTCATGGAATTAATTCATTTGGTAACTTGACTTTGAAGAATATACAAATAGATAGATAGAAATATAAACTTATATTACTATATAAAAACTCACTACCTTAAAGGAGCAGTGCTGTTGCAAAATCAAGCAAAGTTAAAGATTGTAGGAAAACAGGTGGCTGGTTGTGGCAGCAACTGAGGCAGGACTTCACACTCATATAATCTTAATTCATTCCCTTAAATTCATGATTTGCAATATGGATTTAAATTATGTGATTACATTACTAATTTTTCCCCCAGGAAATAATCACTTCAGTCCACAACTTAGGTAGATGGTGCTCAACAAAGGAACAGAGCAGTTATTCAGTATTTTTGTTATTCTCACCGTTCAGAGAGTCATCCTCCATCTTCCTCAGTTCATACTCACTTCAAAATGTATTTTACAGAACAGGTAATTTTCATTCACTTGTGGGATAGTCTACTGCACTCCACGGCATAGTATCTGAATAATTCTCAAACATTAATGAATTTATTTTCAGAACAACCCTTTGGTTCATTTAATTGTAAACCATTTTACAAGTGGGAAGCTGAGGCACAGAGCTAATAAGGTTAAAAATATCTGTTCATCTTGGGTTCTTCTGAGATGCCTAACACTGTTTCTCCTTACTATTCAGCATCATGCAACAGTGTATTTATTCAAGTGTACTTCCTATTGACCTATTGTGGTTATGAAGTACTTCACTAAATCAGAGCATACCTCTGTGGGGTAATGAAAACACACTTCTTCTGGGTCAGCTGACACAAGTGTAATCCTGTTGCCATTGGCAGCAGCGAGGGTTGGGTTTAAATTCATGGGAATTACAACAAAAACTCAAGCCATCAAAATGAACTGAGAGGTAATTACACTAAGTTTTCTGGGGCTAAAACAAGAAACCTAATTCTCCCACCTGCAAAGCAGCAGTTTAACAACCTGTATTTTCATTAAAGATAGAACAGCAAACTATGCCCATGTAGATAAACAGGGAATGACTAATTTACAAAACTACAGCTTTACATTCTTTTCCTCCAGGAGCTGACGTGGGGCCAGCAGGCTGCTTTCCCTCCAGCTCCTGGTTTGAAATGAGCTGTTTGTGCTGGGTAAAGGCTGAGCTCAGGCTGGACAGGCCAGAAGCACCCAGCCCACACCGCTGTGTGTCCCAGCCTGGTCCATGCTGAGCCTCGCCTTGCTGATGGCACAGCTTGCTCCAGCATTCCATCTCCAGGAATACTGCACAGTGTCCTGACAAACAACACACTTTCTGGGAGATCCTTTCTTTCATATGAGCACTCCAGGGCCAGGAGCTCTTGCTGTAGAAGACAACGACCATTTTCTCCCTTCCCTCCCTGCCCACACAGACAAGGAGCAGGGCTTTTCTACATAGGCTCAGGGAGTGTCCTCCACTTCCTAGGATCTGTTGTCCTTTGAGTACACAGGTCCCTGTCAGCAAAAATGACATTCAAACACAAAAAAAACTACCACATGCAATGTCTGGCATGTCTCAGGCTGGGAACAGCCCACAGCAGAGCTGTCTCCCCTTTGCTCTTCCTCCTGGCTTTCCCTGCCTCAGGGCTTCTCCAGCCAAAGAGAAATATGGGGGTTTCACTTTTACGGTAGACCTCAGTTGCTCTGAGTTTTTAAAAAAGATTTCTCCATCTGAACAGACACAAGATTAGGATCCAGTTCTCCAGGACAAGTATCAATTGCCAGCTTTCTTTATTGATTTGCATTTTCTGTCCTTGTCTCATGGAAATCTTCCTTGTATTTACTGTTCTTCACCCCAGTCTCATCATTCCAGCCTTTTCCTATCATTTTCTCCCAGTTCCCATACGCAACTTACCAACTTACATTTTCTACCCTCTTCATATTAAAATGAAGTGAGGTCTCAGGATACAGAAAAAGGTCACTGAGATAACAGAAAGTTTTATTTCACTCTTAAGTTTTGGTGTTTAAGTGCCTAAGTGCCCACATTTTGATGCTGGCAGCATCGTGAGAAGAAAAGTCTGCTCAGCTTCAGCAGCTCTGGGGAAGGAAGGAAGGAAGGAAGGAAGGAAGGAAGGAAGGAAGGAAGGAAGGAAGGAAGGAAGGAAAGGAAGGAAGGAAGGAAGGAAGGAAGGAAGGAAGGAAGGAAGGAAGGAAGGAAGGAAGGAAGGAAGGAAGGAAGGAAGGAAGGAAGGAAGGAAGGAAGGAAGGAAGGAAGGAAGGAATATCGGTGCGATTAAGAGATGCAACCCCCACACTCCGTGATGCAATCCAGAAACAAGAGATTAAATCTTGCCAGAGAAAAAAGAAATTTAAAAATCCCCAAAATTGACAAATTTAGCTGCTGAACTCTAACAACTCTCCCTGAAGCAAACAAGCAAAGACTGACAGAATTTTTAATAGCAGCTGATTAGTTAACCAAACTTTCACACTTCCTTCCTGACAATAGTGAAAGCTGTGCCCTGACATGCTTATCACTGCTGCCAAATGGCAAGTCCTTGCTTTTGCATGGGAGCTCCAGTTATTCTCAGGAACACAATAACTTAAAATAATGAACACAGACACAGCACTGTGTTTCCCTCATTTTTTTCTCTTGAAGAGCAGAAAATTTTCAGCAAAATTCTAAAATAAAATGGAATTTTTCAATCTAACTATTTCAACTAGCATCTGAAAGGGGTCTTCTAATAGGTCCTTGCTGTCTAGGTTGTGGCTAAGACAGTAAGAGTGCCAACTGTGTGTTTCTGGCAAATGGATGGCAGACAAAGATGTATGTTCTTACACCCTTATGAGCCATCTGGCCAGAGAAGAAACATTAAACTTGAATTTTTTCTGCCACTACAAGCATTCACTTGTCATCAGTCCACTAAGGGGGATGAGGCTGTGGGAGAACACCTGTCTACACCAATTTCTTGTTCACTTCAATCCATAATTATATATCCCTGGGAAAAAGGTTCTGAACTTCATACCACAGGCACCTCCAAGTAATTATTTCACTCTAAAATTACATTAAAAGTATTTTGTGGAAGTTTTTTTAATTTTTCTGTTTTAAAGAAGGCAATATATTTTAATAATAATGTGTTTGATTTTTTTATTAAACCCTCTATAAATTTAAAAGAATATTTTAAAAGGAGTTTTTTAGTATTGAAAAACACCTTCTTTAACAAAAAAGCTCACTCTTAGTCAGTCAACACCTGACATGTCAAAACAAGAGAATGAGCATGCAATATTAAGGCTAAAAGGGGGCAGCTCTCACTGTGACAGATTAGTTTCAGCAACATCAAGAGCCACAACAGAAAAGCTTCTTGCACCTACTTGCATGAGTCTTATACTTAGCCTACCAACTTTACAGCTCAGGAATCGCTTCTTCTGTGGTCTGTACAAAACCAAATAGAGTCAGGGGATCATGCCCTCATGAAGTATCTGGACTGTATAATAGCAATAATTATAGAGCAGTATTATTAACAATCAGCCTACATTTTTCACTGTGACAGATTCAATGCACTATGGAATCCAACTTTTAATTGAAAAATAGTCAAACTATAGCATTGCTGCTTGCAAAGATAAACCTTTCATTTGTACATGGATGCAGGCTTGTCTCAGTCTAACGCAACAGCTTTGAGGAAGATTGCCCTCATCTGTCTCAACTGTTTGCTATTTGCTAAACATAACACCTCAAATCTCCCTGAGACTAGAGAGCAAACTTGAGAGGATCTCAGCCTATGTTTTACTTTGCGTGGAATAGCTGCTTCCTTCAAGCATAATTTAAAACATCCCAGAAGGATTCTGTCTGAACCCCAGAAAGTAATGTGCCAAAAATCAGTGATGGAAAACTGGGAACATACTCTGAAGCATGAGATGAAATTAAAAGATAACTAATTTTATATTTAAAATACTGATGTATCATATAGAAGGTTTATTTATATAGAAAAAAACTCACTGCAACACATTGTTCTATGTTGTGCTTAAAGAATCCCAAATTCAGATATCACAGCCTTTGATTTGCATAGACATTAGTACGTGATGTGCCCCTCTATATCCCCCCAAGATACAGCTGGATTGATGCTGTGGTAGTGGACATCTCATTACTTTCTAGGTAAAAACACCACCTTCAACTCTAGCTCTTCGTTAGGGGCCAGTCAACAAATTGCAACTCATAAATTGAGATCTGATTTTGGAGATGGGAGCCACATGTGAAAAACACCTGCTAGGTTGCATGATGTGATTGTTGGGAACAGTCAAATCTGCATTAAAAGACATATTAATCTAGAAAATTTATCACTGAAAGAAAAAGTCAGACACAAAAAATGTAATATATTAAATGAGTTGAATTACAAGGATAATGTTTGGAATTTTTGCTTAATCTCCTCTCTTCAACATGGAGGATTGAGGCTAAATAAGATTCAATATTCACGTACAATTAGAAATACTGCCAACTACATCCAATGGCTGCTGGAATGTCCTCACAGACAGACCTTAATAAAGTTTTCTCCCTGCAATAAATGTTAAGTACATACATATTTGACCATCTCAAGTTAACTAGAAGTGAGACAAAAATGGGAAAAAACATTCTGATTGAAAGAGAAATGTGCATCCTACTTTATTTCTGTAAATTTTGAATGTACAGTGAGCACAAACATCTCAAAGAATCACCCATAGTTCTGCTCAGTTAATTACTGAAACAATCTCCATGTATTTAAGTGGAATTAGGGCTACTGACAAAGCAATTATTTTTGCAATAACTTTGATAGTCGGTTAGTGCTCCTTGTACTGGGTCTGTCTGAGAAAGAGACAATTTTCCCCACAGCAGCCCTCCCAGTGCTCAGCTTTGCATGGGGAGCTAGAAAGGTGTTGATAACACACCAGTGTTTTGCCTGCTGCTGAGCAGTGCTGGCACAGCATCAGAGCTGGCTCCCCAACACTCCCACCTCACCAGCAGGCTGGAGGTAGGCAAGATCTTGGGAGTGGACACGGGCAGGACAGCTGAGCCAAACTGACCAAAAGGATATTCCATACCATATGAAATCTGCTCAGCAATAAAAGCAATGGAAGTTAAGAGAAAAAGAGGGGGGGCACTTGTTATTATGATATTTGTCTTCCGGAGCAAACACAACGTGTACTGAAGCCCTGCTTCCTGGGGAGTGTCTGGACATCAACTGCTGATTGAAAGTAGAGAATAAATCTTTTGTTTTCCTCTGCTTCTGCACACGGCCTTTCTTTTGCTTTATTAAACTGCCTTTATCTTGACACAGGAGGTTTTTCCCCATCTTATTTTCTCCTTTCTTATTTTCCTCCACCCCGTCCTACTGAGGAAGGGAGTGATAGAACGGCTTGGAGGGCACCTGGCATCTAGCCAAGGTCAACCCACCACACTCCTCCAGATGTCATCCTGGAGAAAGCAGTGCACATCTATCTCGCATATTTGTCTCTGGGACAGGTGGCAATAAATTTCTACTTCTCTGCTTTAATTTTGATAGTCAGACAGGCAGACAGGCATTCATTTCACAGTGGATTCCTTTTTGTCAGCATTTCAGAATATTAGCTCTTTCACAGTCTTCCTAAAACTGAGACTTAGTTCAAATTTCATGAACACCAGCAGTTGGTTCACATAAAGGTCAGTTTCCTAAGTTTCATCATTCTCCCTTGTATTGATTCACTTCAGCCATACAGAGAAGATCCAAGCTTACTTCTGCTTCACCACAAAATGTTTCCGATGTTACACAGTGGGGAAATGTAACAAGTCTGAACTGATCAGTATGTGAAAACATGTTAAGGTAACTTATGTGGAAAATTGGACTGATGCTGCTTTTACAGCTAAAATCCACTAAAGCTCAAGAAAAAAAGAGTGACATTCCAACGAGACATGCATTCCTACTAATTATCATGAATCAGGGTGGAGGAACTTCATTTAGTATTTAATACATCATGACTCTCTTTTCAAGTTCTCAATCTTCTTGCATGGTTACTAATTTAACATTCAGAATAATGTAAGATCTTTAATGTTTAAACAAAACAATTAATATTTACATAGAAAAGTTATGTTTCCTATAATAGGCCGGTAGTAGTACACAATGAAAATTGCTTTTTCAGTATTTGATACTGGACTCTGATACTACTAATGTCACTAAAAACATAATTTTAAAAACACCTGAAGTAGCCTTTACAATAACAGTCTAATTAGATTTACGATGGACTTACAGGTTTACCTAGGATCCAGACATGAGATTTTAAATAATACAGATGTTGTCTGAGTGGAGGCTTAAAGCACAGTTGCACTGAAGCCAACTTAAAGGATCCAATACTTTAAGGGAGTGTAGTTTACTTGTGTCACATTATATTGCAATCTCCCATGTTGCTATCCCTTATATGTTAATTACCAGAGCAGCAGCCAATGTAATCACTCATCAGTGGTGGCTCAGTGCCAAAAGTTTTTGCTATGGTTCTTGAATTTCTGCTCACTATGTTACTGAAAAGAATCCCTGCTACTGCTTCACTATGCAGTGAATACCTTTGTCTTCCAGCTACCTCAGCTATTTTGTAACTCCTACAAAACATCTGTGCAACTCCTGCAGAACCCTTCGCGGGCTGACGGACTATCAGAAGGGACTTGCTGGAAGAAATCAGAAACATAATCAACAAGAAAGAAAAGATGAATGTTTTAATGTAAATGATGAGAGGAAAAATACGGTAACAGGGCTGAGAGTGCAAAACAGACAGGAATGGGATGACAGCAGAAGAGCATAAAATGAACATGAGGAGAGGTTAGTGAAAGAAAGGAACTGGATTTGGGCTGCCCCACAGCTGAGTTTGTCTACCACTGAAGCCGACAGAGGGGATCAGACAATGCCTTTTGCTATGAGGGGCTGTCGAGCCTCTGCCAAGCCTAGAAAACTTTTACAAGGAACAGAAGGTGTTGAGATTCCTTTAGACACATGAATTAAGTCTCTCTTTCTGCTGGAAAGATGCAAGGTTTCCTTGAGGAGTGGGAGGAAAAGGAAATGCCTTCTACAACCAGAAAGCAGAAGGAAGGCACAGGGTTCTCACCCTGCAAACAGCTCCCCCAGCTCACTTGGGTATGACACTGCCAGGAATGAACAAGAAAAGCATATGCTGTAACTACAACACTTCAAAAGCCATGTCAATGAAAAATATTACACCAGTTCCTATTGTGCATGCCTATACTACAGTGAAATTACATGTTTTTCAGTTTTATACTACCTTTAAGAAACGGGTGATGTCTATTTGTTTATACTGAACCTAAAAGCAATCTCTTTTACAAATTAAAAACTCTCATGAAAAGTCTGATTCTTTTTCTTATTCAATACAGCGCATTAGCAATCATTAAAAAAGTATAGACTTAAAGCACTATTGCTGATCAAATATAATATATTGCATTAGAAATAAATTCCATATTAAAATAGGGACTTTTACTAAAGAATTACTTTTTTTTTCAAATAAATTACTGAAACTTTTGCATTATGAAAGCTCTCAGGCAAAATTAATGGTTTTGTTTTGCAAATTAATTTAGATATTAAAAAATTATATTTTCAACCAAGATCTCAGTTACTCAGATTAAATATTAACCAAAAGCTGTCTTCTGCTTAAATAGAATTTAGCCTTTGAAGTGTTTTTATTAATCTCTTCTGATGTAGGTGCTTGAAATTCTATGAAAGTGCTGCTGCTACCAGTTCTGTGCATCACTTACTGTAATTTATTTTCAGAACATAATTCTATTTATAAATGAAAATCCTATTAAAAGAAGACAAGAAAAATTAGTCCTAGACTTTGCATTGGTAGAGTAGAAACAAAATGAGCGGCCTAACCTGAAGTGACATTTACAAATTACCTGTTAATTTAAACTGGGTTGAAGGATGACAGAGTTTAGTCGGACTGACAGGAAGTACCGAAGGAATGACAGTTGGGCCTGTAGTGGCCATAAAGCTCCCATAGCAAGCACATTTATCTGCTTCTCTGGGAAAACCTTCCCTTGTAGTAAATAATATATTTGTAAAAATATTTACTTCATGGCAGCCCAGTGACTGAACATTTTATGGAGCTGAACTCCTCCCCCACTCTGCCATCCCCTCCTTTTAATTCTCATTTTTACTAGGGATAAGAGCTTTAAGATGGCCACCTGCCTTTAGTCACATGGTTGATTCATCACCACCCCCCTAAAGCTAAACCACATGATTTTCTTAATGAAAATGAGACAAGAAGTGACAAGGCTTGTATCCTTTAGTTGCTTCAGGATAACATTCATGCCCTGAGACCAGTTCCTTTGTTCACTAGACATTCTTTGAACAGACATAATTGCGTATCAAGGCCATGCAGTGCCAAATATTTATACGGATAATAATAGCTGCTCTAACTCCACTTACAAATAGCACTGAGAAGACTCAGAACAAAGTGCTAAGAGTCTTGTTATTTATTCACTTTAGAAAAGCAAAATGTTTTCTGAAGGAAAAGCTCCAGTGTCTTATACTTTAAACACTTTCCACGTGTACAAACTTTTATAAAATATTTAAGCTACAAATGGAATATTTGGGAGTCTTAAAATAATCTAGTGACAATTACTGAGGAATCTCTCCCTCTTGTGACAAACACCAAAGGACCATACCAGACAGCTACTGTAGCTCTTTTCTGCAGGGGAGCATCACACACATATGCAGACATGTATGCAGGCTATAGTTAGGATAATTCAGCTCACACACAATATGCTCTGGTGCATGCTTAATGAAAAATACTTTATATTTTTAAAGAGCAAGCTGTATTTTTGCACACATAGACACAACTGAACATAAATTTAAAATGTTATACCTTGGTTTAGGAATCTCAAAAGCATTATCTCCTGGGCCAGGCTGCCATGGCCTGCCCCTCACCCACAGTGCCTCGTGCAGTCCACAGGCCATGTTGCAACCACACTCTGTTTACCCTTGGGGGACACAACCTGTGCTGATATAATGCAGCTGGGTAGAATTATAAACGTATCTCTATATTTGCAAGAAAAAAAAGTTGTATAAATTCCTCTGCCTCTACGAACATGAGTGTATGTATAGATACAAAACAAATGGTGTGGAGATCATGTTTATGTTCCAGAGCAAAGGTATGAATTCCCACAGCCTATTTCAACAAAATTCAGAAGCCCTCGTTTTAATGCTATTTCCACAAACCTTGCTTTTGAAATTGACAGTCAAAACACAGAAATGTCAACCATAACCAAGCCTGCAACAGCAAACAAACTCAGGGTTTCTGTAGGGTGCTGAGGAAGACTTGCCAGCAGGTACCATCATCTTGCAGTAGACATTTTAAATGTAATTCATTTCTGATTTTTAATCTTAGCATGGGACCCCTGATTTTTTTCTTTTTAAATAATGGTTTGACAGGGATGTAATTTTACACCTACCGTACAAAAGATTTTCCTTATTTAATAGCAGAATATAAATTCTGGAAGCAAAAAAAAGATCTTATTATTATGGAAGAATAGTAAAATAAGATCTACAGTACCATTATTTTTTTAAATTAGACATTGTACCTTAGTCAAAAGATCCAAATATAGACTGTGCTCTGGCCTGTAGTATGCCATTGATGAAAAATAGTCCTCAAGTTCTACTTAAAGAGTCCAAGAGGACACAATTAATATTTTTATTTCTCTCAGGAAAAAAGGGGCTCCTGCAATACATAGAAGTTTTGAAACTCTAGTGATAATGGGAGGAAAGTAACGAAAAAGAGTAAAATTGGGAGGGGAAAAAAAGAAAACTGAGTTACTACATTTGATGTGCTAGCCACAGACTTCCTCCCTCACTAAAACTGGTAAGGGTTCACCTTCCTCACAGAAAGGAGAAATGACCAGTGGTTGTTTCTGTATCCAGCTGATCTGTATCCAGCTACAGAGTAAGAAAGATCTTTACTATGGAGATGTTCAATACAATGAGGAGAAACATAACCCCATCTCCAGCTTGAGTCTATGATACAGAATGCTTTCATGTATCTTTGCACATCTTTCATATATCTTTTGGAAAGACTGTCTTCCATTTAGATTTGGAGATAGAACTAATATACAACATTTTACTAATTCTCTCCAACACATCTTTGCCCAGAAAACCAAATACCTCTTTGGCCAATCACAATTATTTATCCCAGTTTATTAAGTGTCCCTGTACTGTAAGACTGATATCCTTGCCCTTATACAGTGTATCAAGGACATATGATAATGATAACGATCAATGTTATTTTAACACTGCACATAGGCCAGGATGTCAATGCCATTTCTTCATTAGAAAAGAATACTATTGATTATTAGCTAGAGACTAGCTAGAAATGAAGAAATTAATAGGCAGATTACCCAACTACCAATTACCTGCAAAGACATAGTCAGGTATTTGGGATGCAAATTAGTTACATGCAGTGGTGGAGGTGGACTTGTTCAATATTAGCACCATTCTTTTGATTGGTTGTATTACAGGAGAAGGAATTTAGGGCTATAGTTGCACCAAACGGAAAGAAAGAGATTGCTTTTTAGTTTAGTCATGTCTACTTTCAAACTATCACATGAAAAGTTCTCTCAGAACTAGTCCAATGAACTGCAGCAAACAGAGCTAATATTCATCGTGCCTTGGGAGTCATTATGTGTTAGTCAGTGACTGAATAACATCAAACACTCTACTGGAAAAGTCTGGCCTCCTCCAAGTGTCTGAATGCTACTTCGGCACCCCTGAGGCTCCAGCCACAGGGTTCACACCATATGTACTTAGCTCACATCATCTCTGTCCAGAGAATCCCTGTTGTGTTTCTACTATCAAAAGATCTAATTGCTTTCTATACATGCAGAAAAGGTAAAATTCACTGCTGTCTGCTGGGGTTTTTTCTTAAAACTGCAGAAATTCATACCTTTCCCCTTCTTTTTTTTTTTTTTTTTTTTTCCATTACCTGCCTTCTATTGAATTTTAGAAGAGTTAATTCTGATGCCCTGGCAGAAAAAAATAAGATCTACAAGACACTTTGCAGCTCAGACTGCTGCTTCAGGAGGTCATGTCACTAGATATGAAGCATTTTATGTAGGACTCCAACCAGCATTCTGAATTCTCTGATTCCTGTTACCCCAGGGAAAATGGGTGCCAACAATAAGTCATGTGTCTGTACAATGGCAGAAGACCTTCTTATTCTTTGTTTGCTAAATAGTAAGTTATCTTTGGAAAACACTCCCAAATGTGGGGTTTTTAAAATTTTATTCCACATCCAAAAAATATCACCGCAAACCTAATGCATGCAGTGGATGTACCTTCATCAGAGCCCTTCATTTTCAGAGAGAATTTACATTACTGGAATCCTGTTTTCTGTCCCTCTGGTAACTGAGCTTCATGGTGCTGATCATTCAGAGTAAAGGAGAACTATAGTTGGCACTGCCATCCTAAAATACTTCTAGCTTTGTCACAGCTATAGGACTTGAAGGAGGAATTAATTCAGAGAAATCCTTTGGTCTATGTCTCACAGCCAGCTTAGACCTTACAAAAAGGGGTAGAAGCAGGAAAATTGTGTTCCTTACAATTCTGCATCTCTTAGTGATGAGACCTCTTGAGGAGCATTACAGTGTTTTCAGGCTGCCAGGCAGACATCAGGTAAAAGCAGGAATCTCTTACTGCCTTACTGGAATCACAGTCTGAGCATAAAAGTGATTTAGATGGTTAAACACATTCTCTAAGCACCACTGGGATTCTTGAAAATCACTATTCTGTTGCAATACCTTCACAAAAGCCCCAAGATTTTTACTGGTAGCAAGGCTGGAAACTGCTTAAACATGACCATGTGAAGCAGTTTGGTGACTGATCCACACCTGGACGCAACAGCCTTCAAAAATTAGACACCTGTCCATCCCCTCAAAAGAGTTCATCAGATAGCTGTCTGTACAGCACTGCCCAGCCCACACAGCAAGCTAGAGGTTCTGTGTTGCTGCCACTCAGCCTCGTAAATCCAGACATTGCTGTAATACTTAGGACACGCTGTCGATTCCCCCGTGTGATTTGGAACTCAGGTCTCCCTCCTCCCAGGACCTTCATAAGATAAGATCCTCAGAGGCAAGTCTTTCTCAGCAGTGCTCATTGAGGCTGTTCTAGTCTTTTTAAATTGCTTAAACATTCTTTGGGACAAAGAAAGAGGAGGGGTGTGTTCAGGCTGGCAGGCAGAACAACCCCTAAGAAACCCAATTATTCATGATTGCACACCAAGTTTCCCCTGTATCATTCTGATCATGCCACACAGCAGCCATTTACTGGGGCCACAAGGCGTAAGAGCAAAGCAGCAGAAGCATCAGGAGGGAGATACAGAAGGAACAGCAACAACAGCAAGACACACTCTGCATAACAAGAGCAAAGCTATCAGCTGCATACCTACACTGGCCATCCCAACCAAAGGCAGTGGCACCCCAGAGATCCATGGAAACTTAAGGAATGAAGAGGATAGGGAACACTTTCCTTTCAGTGCCATAAAATCTACAAACCAGGGTTGAAACTTCACTTGTAAACTTTCTGCCTTAATCAACCATAGGTGAACTGCACAAGAAATACATAAAAGGAAGGGACGGGTGTGCAGGAAACAGGGTATCCACAATTTGTTGATCACTTGCCATCTTCTCCTTCTATAGAAGCAACTTAAAAATATGTGCAAAAGTCCAAAGAATGCACTTCTAGGACTATGGGGTAGTTTTTCAACCTACTATTCACATAAACTAAGGCAGTATCTGCCAGAAATAAAACTTCTTTCTTTCAAAGGTTCTTTTAAATAATTCTGTGTTCTTTGCCCTCTTTACTTAGAGAAGGCTCAGATTAATGGATTTGCTGATTTCCAGAGGAATCTTTTGGGTTTTGAACCAGATCCTTATTGCTGATGATAACACACACCAGAATGAATACCATCATTTTATTCCCACTGGAATACAGGAAACATTTGGAGACTGTTTCTGGCTTTGGCAATAACTCCATGCTCTTCTCACATCAGCCTCATTATCATGGCCGCTTTCAATTGGTTCTTTCTAGCCCACAGGGACAGGGGCCTGGAAGTGGCAGTGTGTGACAGAACCTGTGCTGCATTCTCTGTAACCTCACTGATTCTCTCTTTCCAAACTGAGACTTTCACATCCATGCTCAGAAAACCCTTTTTACCAAATCTTTTGACAAAGGACCAAGGCAAGACTGAGGCATCCATACATAGGATCTCTGGAGCATTCTTTTTAAAGAAATTTAGCTCTAGCCCTACAGAATTTATACTTCACCATGTCAGAGTGAACAAAGTGCAGTGTGACAAACAAATGCTTATTTGTCCATTGCTTTCCATTTCCTTGTACTCATTTAGATGCTACAATATTAAAAAGCAGACACACTGAAAGCAAAGAGCATTAGTGGCAGAAGTCTCCAATCCCCTTTCCTATGGGAAAGGAATAAAATAAAAATCTATTATTCCTTCCATCTATTTGTATTTCTTTTTTGACCAGTAAAAATTTAAGATGCAAATCCTGACATCTGCCATGAATATTTGTAAGTCTAAACTGGGAGAACTGGTTAATGTAAGAGGGTTTTGGATACTTACAAAAACCCTAGGGGCCTAGCTGGATAGACTCAGGCCAAGATATGCAGTCTAAGGAGCTCTTGTGGCTCTGCTTTGATTAAGATAGTATCTAAGTAAATAAATATTCTCACCATCATGTGCCTTGGGGATGAATATCTGGTCTTATAGCCATAGTAAAGGCCCTTAGGACTATGCACTGGCCAAACATTGAAACTACAGACAAATTCAGTGCTCCTTTCCAGGGCAGTCTGAAGGATTTCCTAGAGCTTGAACGAAAATACTGAGAAAGTAGTTGTTTATACTTCCTATAGTTTTTCAAAGATAGTCATAAAAGACTTTGATCATTAAATGAAAATGGATAATATCCCAAATTCACCCAGGGAGCACAGCTATAGAATCTCAGGAGAGTTTCTTCAGTGGGTATATCCTTCCCCATTCAAGGCTTCTGTTCTTTGATACGATCAGTTAATTTGCTTATCTTAAATGCTGACTGGCATGCAAGATATACAAGGTACACCAGATAGAAATAAATACATAAAATTTTTGCTCCCTTAATTTTAACAGACAGATTTAATAAATGCACATAACTAATGGGTATATAATGACTTCCTAAACTCCTACTTGTAGATCATGCATTCTATTTCCCAGTACATCTTTTTTCCCCATGAAAATTAAATTGGAAAGTCAACAAGAAAGAAATCATACTGGGGACATTTTCTATCCATTCCTTTACATTTTCACTCTTTGCAGAATGTGGATAGTATATTTTTATGGCATGTTTGGTTGCTATTCAAAACAATTTTTTTTTAATTGAATAGCAAAATTATTAAATGAGTAGAATCCTGTATGCATAATGAGAGCACAATTTAAAGGTGTCCCTAGGCTAATTTATGAAGCACTAAATCAATCGGAAAGTTTTTCCTTTTTCTTAAAGAGGAAACCTGCTTTTTCAGCTGGTTTTGTCTGTTTTCATGGACTGCACATTGATCATAGCCTGGTACAGTTAGCCAAATGCATATGGGAAAAGAAATATCTGAGGGATGAAACTAATGATATGTACACTCTTTGTTGGTTTGTTTCACTTCCCTTCCTGAATGAATTCCCTGTTAACTAATGCACAAGCCATCACTGAATAAGGTTCACAGGCACTGACCAGTGGGTTGGAGAATACAATTCATGCACAGGAGTTTTGTAAACAGGTATTTATGATTGCACAAAGACCAGGCTTGTAAGTTAACCTAGTAAAATGCTACGTGAAATACCTTCCTTCACAGCCCAGCAAGGATGTGTAGGCACATTACGTTTCCAATGAACTATGGAAAGAAATGTGCATTCCAGAGTAGGTGTTGTTGCTTCTTACTGTCACTGTGGAAATGATCCTTAGTGCACACATGCAGATCTCAAAGCACATTACAAAAGCAAGCAGGTAGCGCTCCCATTTGTATCGACGGGGGACAGAACCACACAGATGGCACAAACTCCCTGACTCATCCAGCAACAGAGACAGAAACAAAACACAAGGCTCTTGCCTAGATCAGCACATTATTGCCTACTCTCATTTTGCATTTATTGATAGTGCCTTACAGAAACATGTTCCAAAATTATATTTTATCCACAGGTGATTTTTACTGATGGCAGTTGCTGGACTTTCCCAGCCCAAAAGTTCTCTGAGGAGAAATAGTTTGCAGTTTATACACTGCTCTACAGATAGCCCTATAAAGATTTTTTGTTCTAGTTTCAAGCATAAGAAGTTACAGAGAAAAATCACTGTGTTAACAGGACCTACCTGACAGTTTTGGACTGACTAGTATGGGCACTCACCTTAGACAAGTAAGAAGCTCTTCTTGGGAAAGAGGCAGAAATGACAGCAGAAATTTCAGCTCACTGAGGGCAATTGCAACAGTGTAGTCATTGACTGAGAAAGCAGTTCCTATGTTTTAGTTATTTTCATGTTTGATTTAAAATGTAATCTGTTCCATTATTATGTACTCTCATCGTGGGATGTTAAATTAGACGTATTGTGGAAATTCCAAAGTTCAAACACATCACCAATTGTTAAATTGGTAACAGTTACATCCTAAACTGGTAAAATGGACCTGATTTTATCCAGCAGAACTGCACTATGGATTCATAGAGCTAGCATTTGATTTTATGGTCATGTTTTATACCTCTCCTTAACTAAAGAGAACCTAAGGATGTGGATCTATGTATTTCTGTCCTTCAGAAGGACAAATTATGTTTCCTGTTCATGTAACTAGCATGAGTGCTACATCCCCCTACATGACACAGTTTAAAGGGTATAATTAGCAAAACACAGTCCTTACTTGTCTTACAGATGCCACCATCTGACGCTGAAAGGGAGAATATTCTATTCTTATATCAGTGTTGAAATTAACCAGAATAGCTTGAACTTCACCAAATATCCTGTCCCAAGAAGCTGCCTTTCTAATATCGGATTTTTTACAGCTTTTATCTAAAGGAAGAATAGAAAATTACTCACAGAAATATCCTTTGGACTTTTTAAAATATGTTGCAGCATTTTAGATTCATAAATTGAGATAAACATGTATTTTTACATTTGGAATACATAATATTACTCCTCTATCATTTTTATTTGAAAGAAAGTGGCATTTATTTACTTGGCTTGTTCTCTGAGATACTCTCTTCTTTACAGCTATGTAATATCCACACCAAAGGCTGTTGAACCAGCTGCCTAGTAGTTCCTCAGAGTAGTTCCTTCAATTACTCTGAAAAATCTCTTCCAAGATGCCTTGCCCTAAACTCTTCATAATCAGAGCAGCCATAGAAAACTGTGGTACTGAAGTCCTTAACAGTGAAATGTGCACTCAAATATTTCATCTGCATTTGTACACTTAGGTTATTTTAAGGTAGGTGTTGAAACCCTCAGGCAGAATATTGGACTGGGTGAAAGGTCAGGGCCACTGGAAGACTTTACTAAAAAGTTATGCCTGGATTCACCACAGGAGAAGGCAAATAGGACAAAGAAAACTTATCATAGGATTTAATGACATTAGCATGCCATTCCAGTGACACTGAGGAGGTGTGACATCTGTTCCACAGGCTGAAGTTGCAATGGGCAGTGAGAGAAATGTTCCCTTAATTCAACAGACACAGCGTTTATTGTACCATTTGGAAGTACCTGCACTCTTTGAAGGTAAACAGGACCAACATACATGCACTACTTTAAGATCCAGTAAACCCCCTTCTGAGGGCACAAGCATTGCACCTGTCTCATGCTGGCCTCATTTGCATGACTGAAATTCATCCCAAATGCACCACACAAAATACTGCAGAACTTCTGTGGCTACAAGAAGAAAAAAGGACTGTTCCTAATGTTTTATTAAAGTCTTGTAATTCTGAACTAGTGTGGTGCCATTTTATATGTGTTGGCAATATCCTCATGAATACCTGTGACAAGTGTCATTAACATAAAATACAAAGTAGAATTAGGCATGATTTAAAATTTAGACACGCACTTGCCACATTTAAAAATGTACTTCACAGATATATTTTTAAACTGTATATTTTTCAAAAACAAGTCAATTCAATGCCTTATATTTTGAGTTTTAATTCCAATCAAGCTAATTTCTAGTCATCATAAACACATACCTGCCAGTAATGAAGGGTGTTTAATTAGGTCCAGATAAAATAGCTACAATTCTGTTTCTGATCCACCTGTCAAAGCAAATCAGTCTTTTACATGACTTTAAAAAAAACAAATTAGACTAGTTGATGATTTTTTGAATATTCAAGTAGACATACTGAAGATAAATCCAAACCAAACTTGTGACTAAACAAAAGCCTGGAACGTGACCCCAAAGATGAAGAGATCTTGTTCTGCCAGAAGCAGATTTCCAAGCTTGGCATTTGAGGATTATGAAGCCAAGGACAGGGTGCTAAAAAGTGCTACTGGAAAGGATAGCAGTGACTTCCACAGCTTAAGGCAAGGTAACATTTCAATGCAATGTAAAATTAAACACAAATAACAATGTTAAAGGTCCTACTTAACGCCCCAAAGCCAGGTGATTTCAGAACAGAGATGTCCAACTCATGCCACTGTAGTTCTATGGAAAAAAACCCCAACTTTGCTATTCCTGCTGCTGTTACAGAAACAAGTAGAAAATCTAAAAGGGCTGATAGGCTTGAATGCTAAATAATAATTTCTTTTTCATTGGATTTTAAGATGGGCTGGTAGGCTGTATACAAATACATTTACTGGTAGGCAGATGGCAACAAAAATTGACTGTCACAAATGGATTTGACATATAAGATGTTAATTAAAAGAACTTTGTACAGCTCTGAGAAATCGCTAGTAATTGCTTAATACTATAGGAGCTCGGCCAACAATCTCTGAAAGTGTAGGATTAGGCATAAGTGTTAGGCAATAAACTAGAGAGAAAATAGTGATTAAAAGCACCTCTCAGACACACACTGGTACCATCTAGAGCACAAAAAAGGTAACTCAAATTTTAATATAGAAATCATCTACTAGGCTCTGGTATGCAAATCAGTCAACATCTCCTTGCTGTTTCTGTGCTTACTGTGTACTCAATTCCATTAAGTGAGAACTCACCAAAAAACGGCAGCTTCATGTGGTTTTTCTCATTTGAGCCTACCAGTTCCTCTGCTCAGATGACACTTCTCTCATTCTTTGATTTCCTATCAAAGCAGTTCTACTGATGTTACTTATTAGAGCACTAACTTTTCTCCAGTCATTTATGCAGATTGTAGTGGCAATTGTTGTGCCTTCTAGAAGATGAACTTTTTAATTTTGATTGATTTATAATTCATAATGACTTGTTCTTTTCTTCTGACTCGCATTCTAAGCACCATCCTCAAATTGTCTTTAATTGGACATTTTTTGATTTCGCTTTCCAAATCCAGTGAGAGTCAATTGATAGTATAATATGTATGCACTGATTTCTTACCTTACACAGATAATTCCTTTAAAACACAGTTATGGTAGAAAGAGGGCACAGTTGTTACAGCTATGCCAGTTTCCATAATGTTTGGGGGTTTTAATTCTTTTCTCTATGAATGAAATCCAGACCCAGTAAAGTCAGAGTTCTTCCATTTCCCTCATCACATTCATATGAGAGGAAGTTATGAGTATCAAAGTCTCAAAATCCATTCATGTTTGTTTCGTTAGTGTCTCTCCACTTAATTGAAAGGAAATTTTCTTGTTAGATGTTGCATTCTGATTTGAATCTTACAACCTTATGTTGTGAAAATAGCAAGGCATGAACTTGTTATGCCTACATATTGCAAAAGGTTTCACAGGTCCTCCTTGATATGAGGATAAGACTTGTTTTCATCCTTAGCTTATTTTGCTCAGGTTATAACTGGAATGAATTAGGATCATGAGTCAGAGAATGAGATTTTTTTATTATGTTATTAGGTCTCAGCTTGGGAGGACCTGTGTGTTGACTTGGTTGCCAAACTAAGGAACAGAATTCCACAAATGATTCATACTCACTTGCTTTACCTAGAATACATGCTGTTCTTTGTAGCTCTTTCTAGTACTGGATGCCCAATATTATCTCTTATTTCTACAGTTCTGAAATCACAGGTTGATGTGGCTCTGTCTGGATCTGTGAGAAGGCAAGGCAGCTACTGGCTGCTGGCTGTTTAAGAGCTGGCTGTTAAAAAGGGTTGTTTTAACCTGGGCATTTGTACACAATCATCTCCTGATGTTGTATATAACCATATGCTTTATATTAATTGGCCACCATGTCCAAAAGACTTACAGATTCTTGTCTCTTACTGTCACCTCCACCATATTTAAACAGGATTGTATTGAGCTATTTTATTTATGTCCTTTTTTTCCTCTAGATCAGAGGTAGATCATATTTATCTGAAATACAGTTAGAACAGAAGTAGAATTAAAGTTGCAGCATTGTTTCAGAATATATAATATATCATATATTACTGCACTTAGAGACTGCAATATATTGCAAAACTCCTAAAGACTACAAAATATAAAACTGGATTTTTGCTTCCCTTTTTTTGGAAACAAAATCATAGAACATCCTGAGTTGGAAGGAACCCACAAGGATCATCAAAGTCCAACTGGCTCTGCACAGGGCATCCCCAAAAATCCCACCATGCACCTGAGAGCTTTGTCCAAAGGTTTCTTGAACTCTGTCAGGCTGGTGCTGTGACCTCTTCCCTGGGGAGCTCTTCCAGTGCCCAGCCACACTCTGGGTGAAGAACTTTTTCCTGATATCCAACCTAAACCTCCCCTAACACAACTTCATGGTACTTCCTTGAGTCCTGTCACTGGTTACCTCAGAAAAGAGATCAGTGCCTGCCCCTCCTCTTCCCCTCACGAGGAAGTTGTAACTGCAAAGAGGTCTCCCCTCAGTCTCCTCTTCTCCAGGCTGAACAGACCAAGTAACCTCAGACTGTCCTCATATGGCTTCCCCTCAACACCCTTCACCATCTCTGTTGCCCTCCTCTGGACACTCTCTAATAGCTTTATATTCTTCTTATATTATGATGCCCAAAACTGCCCCCAGAACTCAAGGTGAGGATGCAGCAATGCAGAGCAGAGAAGAACAATCACCTTCCTTGCCTGGCTGGCGATGAATTACCTGCTACATAATCACCACTGCTTCTTTGCAAGACCTGAACTCTGGATTAAAGATGTTAAGAATACTGGCAAAAGTTGGCCAGTTGGTAGATTATTTATGCTCACACTTTGCTGACAGGTGCACTCAGATTATCAGCTATATGATCTAGAAAGGTTTTTACCACAAGGAGCAATGAAGGCCATATGGGATGCCACTAACTCTACTGACATTTAAGCAGTCTGAACTGCTTGATACAAGACCATGTTTGTTTATTTGACCTCTGTTTACTATACAAACTGCTAGACGTCCAACACTATTCAGGATTTTGCTAATCTCTCTCCAGACTTCTGCTTCTCTGCAGGTCACTGGCTGCAGAGAGCCTGCCTTTGCAAGTCGTTTTGTGTCATTTATTGGCTTTAGGACGATACAGTTATTTGCTTATTCCATCAAAACTGGGTTTTCCACCTCTTCACGATATTGTGTGCTCCAATTAATTTTTATTTCCTCTCTCACTTAGCTTTAGTATATCTGGCACAGTGTTTCACCAGTTATACACCCTTCCTAAGCACAAAACTCAGTTTGTCAGTGCTTATTTGGGTATTAAAAGGGGGAAAAACCCATGACTTACATCGCAAGCCTCTTCAGAATGCTCAAAATCATGCCTTTAAGACATGCTTTCAACAAGCCAGTAAGTACTGTACCTTTTTCCCCAACTACAGAGAGCAGGCAGGTGAGGCACTTCACCGTGTAAAATGGCACACACACTTTGTACATCTCACGTTTTAATGCTATTAGCTCAAAGCATTGAATTAAATTGAGGAAGGTTAATGAAAGGTTTCAGCTGTGATTGTGGTGACTATGATGAAGGAAAGGGGCAAGAGAAATGGCAATTTTAACAATTAAACCCCTTCAACACATTGCTTTAACACTACTGCCATACCACAGTGAAATGCCACAGTTAATCAGATCACACTTACTGCCAACACTCTACTAAGTTCTTGTGACTCCCCTGTTGGGATGTTCTACAAGATGATAATTTCCTTCATTAACACTAAATAAAGGTAGATGCCACACAAATTATTATACTTAATTATGGTTATAAATATAGGAATTGTTTGTCATTCTAATTTTAAATTGGCATTATAAATACATAAAGTACAATCAAATCCCTGTTCCCCTGTAAATCTCAGTTTCCACAAAATAGAAGGCTACAAGCACCTAGCAGCCTTGTTGTATCATACAAGGCTTTCAGTATAAGTTGGAAGTATTTTGCTTAGCTCACTAAATACCAGAAGCGAGTCTGTCACTAGATCAGTCTGCCACATCTTCTTGCTTCAAATATTTATGTCTCTGCTTCTATTAGGTTGTAAGCAAACATCTGACTGGTTGAAACCTCCTGCAGGGTCTCACCGCATTTTAGGATTGGCCCTTTCTCCATATCAATAAAATTCAATTGCAATGTATTTCTAGTGCTAGCACGTCAGAAGAATAAATTATTCTGTAAAGGGCTCGCTTTTTGCTGTAGTATTATGCTCTCATGTCCTCAGGATAAAAGGAAGCCAAGAAGCCCAGGCTTGCAGAGGAAGGAAGACAGTGTTGGCCAGCAATAACAGCATTAGATGTGGATGTACTAGACCCTAGTTCAAGTCACTGTTTCTCCTGTGCCTTGAGCAAGTGAGTGGGATTATTTCTATAAATAGGATTAAGAGCACTTACAACTACAACTCCAGGGTATTTCAGAGTTAAACAATTAAAAGATTTTGGCCTATTTAGATACTTCAATAACACAGACTCCCCAAAGCAGAGAACTTCTTCGGATTATACTAAAACTAGCAAAAAGACATAGGAAATAGAAAACATCTTCCACAATTTCATTCACTACTCCTCTTAAAAATGTCTATTAGCAGTATTATTTACATGTCTTACCAATATTCTGAAAACTAAGAAAAAAGCGCCTTGTGTCAAGGAGGAGAAAATGTGTTCCCATTATCCGTGAGTGGGTGAGCCCTGGTTTGGGTGGGGACTGGTGAACTACAGTAAGGCTCTGGTAGATGCAGGAGCAAAGCTTCCCATGCTCTCACTGCCACCTTTGTGAGCTCACCTCCTCGCAGCAGAGAAGTGGTGCAATAGGCTCCTGTAAATGAAGGCAGGCCCCCACTCCTCACAAGTCAGAAAATACTGCTGTGGACCGTGGCAGGTGAGAGGGGAGCTATCCCAACACGGGACTGGGGGCCTACAAAACAGGGGTAGAGGAGATCCTTTGGGGACTGCAAGATCTTAAACCTTTGCAACTTAAATCTGTCGGAACACTTTTAGCAGAGCCCTACATGAATAAAAGTGGTTATAGGAATATGATAAATAGGAAGAGGAATAAATTGCATCACTTATGTGAAAAATGTCTGATAAATTTTGTTAGTCTCTTCTTTATATAGTGGGGGGGTTGTGGCTTTTATGACTTTACAGATTTGAGGAAATAGGTTATAGAAAGGTTAATGGAAGTTTTTAATCATAATTGTGATGACCATGACCTAACAGAAGGCCAGGGAATCTTGCAATTAAAAAAAAACAAACCAAAATTCTATTTACCCATTGCCAGAACACAAATAAGTGCCACCATTAATTATACGCCACATTGAATACTAAAAATTTTTCATGTATCCCTTTGAAATAACAATCACTTGAATGGTGATTCTATGTCACTTCCACCAATGCTATCTCTCTACAACCTTCAAAGTCACTGGTGCTATATACTATGGCTCAAAATGCTGATCACATAGTTTGTGTAGACTCAAAAAGAAAAATCTCATTGAAATCTGTGACTTGGATCTTTCTTTACCGTCCTATAATACAGAGCAGAACCCTCCTCTTTGTTCATAAAAATATGCACCTATAAAATAATGTATGTACTGTCTGCTGAATATTCTCTACTATTCATGAAGTTAAAATTAACTCCTTATTTTAATTGCTTATCAGTTCCATAAGCATAATTCCTATGATTTAACCTGCTTTCATAGGGATCTGCTACCTTTCCATATAGAACTTCACATTTTTATGAATTTTCACTGTTTAAAATGTATATGTATGTAAATTATTATGCATCTGAGCCTTTCACATCAGAGGTACACTATAAATACTAAATCAACGTGGAAAACATCATGTCTGCTTTAACTTGACTTGATTATGGCTAAATATGAAAAAATAAATTAGCATTTTACTCTATTTTTAGTTGTCTTCATTGTATTATACTGTATATTTGCTTCAAGTGTCTAGATTAACACCTCTCCCAACCATTTACTATAGGTTTATGCTAATAAAGTGTAACTTAAAACAGCACATGAGGGGACTAGGAAGAGAAAGTCAGATGTCTAATACAGATGTTCCTTAACTGAAGGACAAATATGCTGGAAACCTTGGGATACTGAGTTTTGTCTTTTCTGAGAACAGACCTATCTATTGTAGCTGGTAAATTTAGCACAAGTTGAGTTTTAAAAAGGCTGAGACAATATAAAGCTTTCTTCTAATTTGGATTACATTTTTGCTCTTGTTTTCCATAACTTATTATTGATTAGTCTTAAATTTATTACCTATATTTTAGCTAATGATTCAAGCGATTTTAAAACTAAAGCAAATACAGCTACAAAATGCTGCAATTCAGCAATTGTGCCATAGACCATTTTTCTTGTCCATGGACGTGATTGACATAGGAATGTGACTCGGGAAGAAAACATGAAGAAAAGTTACAATTTTTGAATTATGTTGGCTTCCCTTGTAAGTAATTCCCTGGCTTACATCTGCATTGCATATTCTGATAAGTATATATAGATCCTCTTTACACATTTTAGCTTCTTTAATAATTTTGCTAAATGCAGAATAGGGGAAAATAAAGACATATTATTAATAAACAAGCAATTAAACAGGTTAGGGCAACAATGCAATGCTGGTCATTCAGGAACCCTGTGCTAATTTTAATTAGCTACTTTCCCTTGCTTTCAAATGTAATTAAAGCAGCTTAGTTGTGCTCAGTGATGCAAACCACCTTATTTAATCACTAACATTATTTCCCTGAACTATTAATGATTTTCAAAATGCTTGTTTATGCAGAATTAGAACAGTAATTATCTTACCAGTTAATTTTGTACCTTCACATTTCACACCTCGCTCAAACGTCATTCATTTACCATAGCCTTTCTGTCAAAACAAAGAAATGCTTGTTCTAAATGTGCTTCTAACTGCCAAATTGAAAGCCAAGTTTTGTAACACTAATAAAGTAGCTCCCAAGTGAAACAGGTGTAGTAATTTAGACCCTTCCTGTCTTAAGCTTGCACGTACATGCTATGTCTTTTCTTTATTAGCTTTAAAATGAGAGCTTGGTGTGCAAAATAAGCTATTTAATTCAGACTTGTGGAGCAGAATATAATCTTTAATTTAAACTAGAGCCGTAAAAAAAGGCCTTTAATTTTAACTGGCATGTGCGTGTGAATTTGAATTAATAATCCAGAAAATTGAAACTGTTTTGCTGCTGTTGCTGGATAGTGACTGTTCTTCACATGCCCTTAGTTTCACTCACTCCATTTCTCTCTCCCAAGCTTTGCCTAGTGCCTATTTTATTATGTTACTGTCTTAAAGAAAGGGAATTCTTCTCAAAGAACCAAAAAAATCAGTTGATTGAATTCTTGCAAAAATATATTGTGTTGAAAGAAATTCTTAGATCTGTATATTTCAGTTTACAAAAGGAATATCATTGGTATATTCATTATATCTATTTAAGGCAGAATTTAAATACACCATGAATTTATACTTCATAAATCATCAGATTTTTTTTCCTCTTATTTCTTCCAGTCGAAGTTAACAACTAATTGTGGCCTTATAGTCACAAAATACAACAGCCTTACAATCAGCAAATAACTTTCTCCTGACTCTTGTGAGAAAGGGAAGTCTTCCCTATTACCAGGAAAACTAAGCAACTGCCCCAAGTCTAACGAAGAAAATTTGTGGCAAAACTAGAAAAGAGAAAACTCCATCTTTCAGCTGCTCTGAACAGTCTCTGAGGTCTCCCACACTTATCCCAAGTTGTACAGCCAGTTCTGGTGGTGAGCAGCTAATTGCTGCTTTTCCAGGAGATGGCTTGTGAACCAGATGAGCAGCCTATGAAGAGTCATTCTGACACTCTCCTTTTTGCCACATCAGACAACTAAATATCTATCTATGTAATCCAATTCAATCAAATTCAACATTCAATCCCCAAAACTAGAAGACAGACTAAAAATCCCACTGTAAATCAGGCCTATCCCATATACATTGCATCTGTGGATGGCACAGATAGACATCTGGCAACATTCCTTCTGAAGGAGGGGACAAAAAGACTGGATTTGATGCAATGACATAATTTTTTGCAGGAAACGTAATTGCAAACAGAGTATTAGATCTCAGCTTTTAAAGGCTTGTTAATGCAATTAAATTTAAACACAAATGCAGTGCATTTGACCTCCACTGGACCCCTTTAAAGCATAACGTTACCCATGTAAGAAAAACGGATGGCTGGATGGACACCTAAAAGGCCAACAATAATTTTGCATGTGTTCATTAGAGGGATGGAGTTACTACAGTCAAGATTTTAAATACTACATCACATGTTGCAAATATTCTTTTGAAATACATTATAAATCATACAAAAGAAAGCAAATCAATGTGCAAAAAACCTGTTTTAGTTAAAAACCCGTATTTTGTCTAAAAGCTTTACATGTATCCTGACAAAGTAGTTATATTTTAATATATTTAAATGTATTAGATTTTTCCAGAGATTCTATAAATTTAGGACAGCTAAAATTATTTCAATATTTTCAGAATGCCCAAGATTCATGGTCTCCTGGCAACTAGGAATCACATGGCTGGAGAGGTTTTGGCCTACTGTTACAATGCCGTTATATGTTTGGTTGATGATTTATTCAAACCCAGTTGCAAACCTGCTGTTAGCTCCCTCATTGCTTTAATGCAGCCAGTCTACCATTCATAACTGTCAAGAACCAATTCATGGGGACTTGAGCTTATTAAGCACCCAAACTGTGTAGTGAACATACCCAGTTTTGTGCCTCGGAATGTGAATAAACGCTATCCTTTCCATCCGTTTAAATCGAGTGTCTGATGTTTTTAACACCGTGAATTATTTTTATCTTGTTATCAAGATACTCAGCCATGAACTCCAAAGAATCCATTGTGCACAGCTTGGTGTTAGCAGGTGGCAGTAAAGCCTGGCAACCTCCTAACAGGGCGCTTGCACAGAGGGAGAGGGAGGTTTAATACACTGGGCTTGCAAAAAGTTACTGCAGGCACAGCCTATAAGCTTTATGATTTCACACAGAAACAGGAAGGACAGGCTCATCTTATGGATACAGCACAGTGCTTGGAGAAACAACAATGGACTTATTTTCTTAAATCTGCTTTATTTGAAAGGAGAAAGATGGCTCTGGCAATTAAAGGAGTAATCACGGCGGATATTTACCCTATTGAGGACAATATATCAATTCTCTTGGTCAAACATACCAACTGTATAAATAATATAAAGAGGAAATGGGTTTTGAAAATAAAATATTACTTAACAAGTTCATTTATATTTTAATCTAACTCTGTTAATTCAATAGTCTCAAAAAGGCATATTTGAATTGCAGGCTTTAATAGTTTTTCATGTTGAATAACATGGTAATATGATTTTTCTCCATTCTGTACACATAAGGAACATTCTAAAATGTGTAGCCACAATTACACAGCTGCAGTGTGCGTGATATTTAATGTGAGACTGGGAATAAAGCTGGTTCAAACCATTTGGTATAAAACAATCATAAATAGCCATTTTAACATAATGATTCTAGTATAATATGCTTAGCTTAAATTTTAAGGATTATAGTGGGGAAAACATAACATTCTGAGCACTAATCTAATTTAAATTAGGACTACTGTAAAATTCAAGTTCTGACCAAATAACGATTAAATAAAATTTGAGGTTGTTTCTTGGGTTTTTTGGTTTTGTTTTTGTTCTGACACCAAGGACTCAGTGTTTCTTGAAAAGGAAATTATTATAAAAATGTCAGCAAGAATAATTGGAGGGTCAGGAGGTTTTTTCTTGAGTGTTTGCTGATGTTGTGCCCATCCCATCAAGAATTTCAAAAGAGGAATAAAATGGCACTCTATCTTCTAGACAGCTTGATGTTTGTCTTTGCTGTCAAGCAAAAGGGGATGCAATTCCATTCATACCAAGAAGATTAGAATAACGCAGAAAATATGATAAACCAGAATAATTCACAACCAGTCATATCACATGTTAAGGGGTCTAGACTCCTTTAGTACATAGATACTGACACACAGGGCCCTAATGAATCATGGTTGTTCACTAATAATAAATGTACTTTCTTACCAGCTCTTCACATTTTCATGAAGAAGTTAACACAAATAGCTTCTTAAAATTACTCAAAATCATTGCAACATCAGTAAACTACACTACACTTTAAGCTGATATTGTAAACAGAATGGACCTCTGCTTACACTCAGGAGTGGCTGTAACAGGACTATTCTGCATTACACATGGGAGTCCTTGTGGGAAAAACCCTTCCAGAAGTATTGGCAGTCATGACAGAGAAGTATGAACGTATATGTAAGTTTTTCAGAAGAACAATTGCCCTAGAAAATTAATCATAATTCTTTTTCTACAAGACTTTCAGTTCAAACTCATGGCTTCCTTTAACACAAACACAGTGGACACAGTTCTCCAGGCTGTTACATTTGTTTTGTGGCAATGTAATGCAATTAAATGTAACTAGCCATGAACCGGCAAATACATACAGCGTTTAGACTTCACCTTTAAATAAAGCTATTGCTGCTCCAGGTTAATCAAAATCTTTTGCAGACATGGAGGAAAGCTTAGAGAACTTTCATCTCTAGATCTGTTTTCATGGTTACCTATAGAAATACCTGTTCTTCGGAAAGTCAAGGTACTGTGCAGCACTTCTGTGGTCTCTTTCAATGTATTACACCAAATGCAGTTCATTTTTCAGATGTGTGAAGCAATTTAGTACTGTCTTACTCTTCCTGAATATTTAATGATTACTCAGAGATGACATCAGATGAAACTTTAGGTAGAACCAACATTGATTACCTTTTTTTGCAGTGATCGCATCTGCAGGAGATAAAGGTTTCATGGAATTATGGCTGGGTGTTTGCATCCAACTTTTCACACTATTAGTCTGATGATAAACACACAGAAACACCTGAGTCTAACTTGCTCTGTACCAAGCCGTCCTTATAGCTTAACTTCCCTCACCAGATACTCATCTGTTCATTAATACCATCTATACGTCTGCCTCTGAATACAGGAATGCAATGAAATGAACCAAATGAAAAATGATGGGTTGTAGTAGTAGTAGCAATTTATAGTCTCCAAATTATTTAACCATTTCTTATTCAGAGACTTAATCTGGAAGAAGTAGTCAACAGTTAAATGAATCAAGAAATGCTATCAGGGAAGGGAGGACAAGAAGCTCAGTAGGCCAACCAGTGCAGCTCTGCACTTTGAAGAAGGGTCCAACATAAATAAGGTATAATCTGTAAATGTCTGTATAACCTGTTTCTTAAAAATTATGACAATTACACAGCCTCCTAAAATAGCTGCTCCCACCCCCCCAATTCATAGAATGAAAGATTGCTTCTTTTCTGATCTGTAATACGGATTTCTTTTCCTACGCACTGAAGAATATCTTGCCCTGCACTTAGTAAACAGAGGGAACAACTGGTCACTACCCTATTCATAGCAATCATTTAGAACTTATTCACCCCTCAGTCTTTTCTTAGCTAGGTGAATCCAGGAGTTTCAAGGAGGCTTGTTTGTTCTGTTTCACAACTTGTTTGTTCTTTATCTTGACCAAAACTCAGGCAGAGTATTGAATCTCAGGTCTCACACCGCAAGGAGTAATTTTCTCCCAGATTTTAAATCTGAGGGTCCTGATCATGCATCCTGTAATTAAACTCTGGTTTTGTTTTCCCTCAATACTTAAAAAGATCTTTAGAATTCTAAAGTTAATCTTCTGAGTGCTTGCAAACTCTTCTTGACTGGTGTCAGCCAAAAATCTTTTATTGCTATCTGCTGCTATATCATCAGAGAGTAGAACTGGATCCAAGAGACCCCTTAGGGAAGTCTGTTGTGTACATACCCACATTGCAAAACACAGTATTGCTACCTTTGAGTATTTTGAAACATTTCTGTAAATGTTGTATTTAACTTAATCCTGGTTATGGTTTCTTACACTACAATCTCTATGTTTTAAGCATTAAAATGACATTTTAAAACATGGGGGTTTTTTATTTCAATCCCAGAGTAGATCACAGTTATTTTGTGAATGAATGTAAATTAAATGAAAGACAAGGGATAACTCATCTGCCTTAAAAACTTATGAAAGAAGATACAAATTAAGAGGAAAGTGAGGTCATCAACAAGCAGAATGCCTGGAAATCAAATGGATAAAGCCAACTTTAAAAACTCTCCATAAGACTGATCATAAACATGGCCAGTTAAAATTTCCCACAGAATTTTAAAAGGCAGGAGGACTACACAAGCCAGGAAACAGTAGTTTTGCTTTTATGTATAATTTGAACTCTCAACTCCCATATAATATGTTTGTTTACTGGAGAAAAAAAAATTAGTTTTTCCCCTACTCTTCCATACTTGAAAGACTAACAACACAATTGGTATAAATAAGCTTTGATTACTTAACACTGCTAATCATACCTTAGAGCCTTGGGTTTCCACAGAGGCTGAAATACACACAAGTATTGAATCCTCCTATTCCTTTGTAGGATACCCTCCACAAAAGGCACCCTCCTTCCCTTGTAGATCTCAGACCCCATAGCCCTGGCCTTTAGCTCTGCCTATTTGGTTCTTTCTCATGCATTCTCAATTTTCATCAATTAACAGGAAGGTGAGTTTTTATTTACCAACTCAAGGCCCACAGAAGCAGTGTGACAGATTGCAGGTAGTATTCCCACATCTTTCCCTGTGAAAGAAAGTCCTTTAAGAAAACTTTTAATCCCTAAAATATCTACCCCATTCTTTACACATGTATCTCCATATTTCTTAAAGAATAGTATTCTGACATGAAGTTAGGTATGGGAGAACATTAGGTATGCAAAGCATAGTTAATACTAACTTTAAATATGAAGAGACTAGCACACCTCTGCTTTAGTAAAAAGGAGGACTACATTTGGTCACACAGGATGGTGGGGAGGGAAGATTCCTCTCTCAGGCAAATTCAAAGGCAGAACTAATACAAATTTTTTCCAACTTCCACGCGGAAATCCCAAAGAGACTAAACTAGTCACCAGGGATGGCGAAATATTTATCCATTGCCTGTGTGTATCAAGGCAGTTTTCTTCATTAGTGTAATGAACAATGAAACTAGAATCAGTACACACATTCAGCTGAAATGGATCTGTTTGAGCACCTCTGTTCACAGCTTAGGTCTCATCAAGAGGATGGATAAATATTCCAGAGCTCTTGTACAAGTCTCTCTCACTGCCTTGTGTGTTCAGCCTCTATGCTCAGTATCTCTGCCAGCTGAGATGAAACGTGAAATATTTTTGTAACTACTGTGTTTTGACAGTGTCGGAGTTAACTTATGTAATAGGGAGGAAGAAGAGAGCCTAATAAAATGTATTAGAAGTTAAAGTTTCAGTGCAATAGCCAAAGGTGCATGAGGTAATGTACAGCTCTCAATCAGAGCCTCCTTTATTATGGCCTATTTCCACCAGTCTAATCTGAAATGAATGCATTAGGTTTTGTGTTCTTTGCACAGTTGCTGCCAGTATCACTCTGCCCTTCTTCCTGATTTGCTTGGTAGTTTGGGAGCCTAAGGGAGGGGTGGATTAAATTGGAAAATATAAATAACAAATCAAAAATGAAAATTGATTGGATAAACAATTTTCCTTAGACTGTTTCTTAATAAGTGATCGATTTTTTAATCAATATTCATTATTTCTCAGAACATACCAAACTGTTTATTGAATAAATGAATGGTTGGAACTACAATGACATGAAATCAAATAGGTGAACCAATTTCTTTAACAACATGGGCTGAACAGGCCACCTTATCTTACCTGGTTGAAACTAAAAGTCAGAAATTCAACACCATTGAGTAGGTGGTCCAAAAAAAGGATGCCATTTGTTTTCATGTTCGATATGCACAGGTGTATAGCCACATGCTCATTTGCGTGATATTTCTAAATTGCACTTGAAAGTTATTCTCTTTTTGATACAACTTTTGTGTTCTTTCTCACAATTCTTCATTAGTCAGCATACTGCAAAGCTTCTGAAATAAAATTCAGATCTGAAAAATGAGATCTGTAAAACTGTTCACTGTAAAGGCTTCAGGCATGGCAAATGGATTTTTCTAATACGTTTTTATTCACTTAGATTCAGTGGTACACATATAAACTACACGCTACATCCTAATATATACTTCAGAGTATTTAATAATTTTTTTGGCATAATGTAAAAAATAATCTTTTGAGACACAGAGGTTCTGATGTTCTTTTTTTCAGTAGATGAAAAAGCACTATGGTATGAGATCTCCAAGAAATGTTTGCACATTTGTTTAAAACACAAGCAAGGATATTAATTTGGTTCTACATAATACAGATTGCATCATTTACATGATCTTCAACTCACAAATTTCTTCCAGTATGTGGCAATATTTAACTTTCATTTGTACTCAGAATATACAAGATTCTTCTTCTTATGAAAAAATATAAACTGTGCTAATCAACTGTTAATTAATTTGTAGGATGCTCACTTTAACATCTATTTTAACTTGTCACAATTAATTTCACATATGACCAAACAGCAAAATAATTTCATTGCTCCAAAGACATAAAAGTATGGAATAACCTGAGCAATGAAAGGAATCTGAAAGATTGCAGTTTCAGTTTGTACATGAATTCCATGTGTTCATTGTTGTCAAAATTAATTATACAGAAATCAAGTATCAATCTATTGTGCTATGTTGTCATCTACAATAACATTAATGTAAGAAGGAGTTTCATTAAACTCACTTTTGTGGATCACAGATTTCTGCAAATGGTAAAGGCCTATGGTAAAACCAGAAATCTAACCTAAAATCTGAAACGTCAAATCTAATTTCACTTTCAAAGTCAAATCTAGCTTACGACACTGCTTCCCAATGATGAAGCAGTAAGTTCAGCTGTTAACACTAACATTGCCATTTTGAAAGTGTTAACTATTGAAACGAAGCTGGGTCCTCTCATAATATATAAATATGCTGCAGAAATTCAAGACCAGTCAGCATTCTGTGTCACACACGTTTCTAGAGCATTTAGGACTATCTGACAACATGAGTCATCATCACTGACCAAAACACCTTCCCCTAATACCAAGCATAAAATCCCAGGCACTAAAGCTCTGGATTTATTCACAGAGCTTTCAGCATCCTTAGTCTGGCATTTTGCACTGTCCACTATAATATACATCTACATAAGGTTGCTAAGGTCCAGTTGCCCTTTGGAAATTTTAAAAGGTGCTATTTTTCTGCTATGAGCTTGCTAAAATGGCTGTGATTGTCCCCTCGGTGGAAGTAAAAGGCTGGGCAAAGCCGGCAGCAGAGGAAGTAGAGGCAGTTTGTGTCCCAGGCACTGGCCAGGAGATGGTGGCAGAGAGCAGCGCTCCCTCAGCCCCTTCAGCGTTCATTGGAATCCTCAGAGACCCCAAGGTGCTTCGGACACCCATTGCACCGCCGCACAGCAACCTCCTGACTTGTGCCATCGACTTAGTTTTTACGTTTCAGGATAACATAACAAGCTCAAAACATTGGTTAACATCCAGTTTGTTCAGTCAGATCTGGGCACTTGCGTAAACACGCTACAGGCTGGATGCATTCAACTCTCCCACTTCTGCTGAAGAACCAAGTTTCATGACATCAGTTTTGGTAGTGATAAAAATCAAACATTTTCTGGAGCCATTATTGCCTAAAATGTTAATGCAGTTTACTTTTTTCAACTGTGATCGATAGCTGGAGGAAAAGTGCCCATAAATTACTAAAGGCTAATACCATTCTATTAGCACTCAGGAGATTTTGCAACATTTGCCAGTCTGTTTTACTGGAAAAAAAAATTAATTTGTTGAAAGCCTAGTTTTTTACCTGTCTTTGTCTTTCTCTGGAAAAGAGGGATATTTTTATCAGGAGTCATTTAGGAGATGTAATTCTAATGTACTATAGCTATAGGTTTCAATTAATGTTCTACCTCTCTGTCAGCTTTACATTCTACGTTTTATGAAATCATTAACTATTGTCATGTTTCTATTATGATACTATTAGGAAATAAAGAGATGTATGTAAATGGAGATGTAAAATAAATGTATGACAGTTACTAGGAGCAACATCTGTGCACTATCATACGTGTTTACACTAATTTTCTAAAGATTGTTCCATTCATTACAGAGCATTGTTACTTGCTGTGGCACAACCCTTATTTCCATGCATTTAGGGATTCAAGCAAAGAGAGGGTAAATGAGAGCCTAATCAATACCACTTTTCATTTTGCTTCTAATGTGCTGCCTTTCTCTTTCTTTTCTTCATGAACAAATCCAAAAAAGATCCTGACGTTACAGTCATAAAATGTAATTCTTCTGCAGAAACACAGACAATAATGCTCTCTGTATTCAGGCATATTGCATATTCTAATGGCATTTGGCTAAATTGAGTATGGATTTAACATCAAAGGCTTCATGAATTTTTCAAATGAGATATTAAAGTCAATATTTCAAGTGAAAGATATTTCAATTTAGTTGCATACACAACAATAAAAAACTTCTACAAGGCAGAGGTACTAGTGGCTATGGCAGTATTAGTTCATTCAGGAAATTATTAGTTTATAAGAAAATCAAACAGAAGGTTGTGATACAGCAATGACACTGAATAAATTAGACTAACTGATACACTTTATCTCTTGGATTCTGAAGCAGAACTTGCTACTGGCATGTTCAGTCCTTCAAGCAGGGCTTCATTGGGGGATATTTTACTTATTTATTTTGTAAATTCAAATGGTTCCACCTAGATTTGGATTCAGAACCTCAGATATCTGCTTATTTTCATCTCTGAAATGGCTAGGCCTACTGAATGGAAGAAAGCCCCTGATCTTGTTTATTTTATAATCTAAATGCATTTTGCTCCATATTGTCAATGCTTATGCAATGCTGCTTCTGGTTTCACATGGAGTTACTGAACGTTCAGACTACTCAGCGCTTGCAAATAATCCACTGAGCTCTGGCTACTTCTGTGTCCTGGCAGAGACAAAGACTTGCAAACAAAACAACACAGACTGGCTATTTTTTTCCTTTCCTGTTTTGGGCACATGGAATGTAGCAGAATGCCCCTTAAATCAGGAGGATGTTGTATTACAATGCCTGGACATATCCCTGAGGAACACATGCGTTTGTATCACCTACGGCTCCTGGCAGAGCTGGATGCATCACAGACATGTGCACACAGTGCGTATTTAGGCAGCTGCACTCACAGGGACACTGTCCTACTCTAAGGCCAAATACATCATTTGTTCACAACTGCAAATATACACCACTGAAGTTGCAATGAATACTGATTTTACTTGTAATTCTTGCATTACTAAAAACTAATTGTAATTGGGTACCAGGGGAAAAATTTAAAACCTTGACTATCAGGTAGTTTGGGCCAACAAATTACTACAAAGAACTCTGATCCTAAAAGCACTTCCCTGAAACCAGTGGGTTGTTTGTCTCTGCAATATTCACCCGAAGTGTTTGCACTTTCTGTGAGAGTGCTTCAAGGGCCCACAGAGAAAACAAAGCTGATGCTAACTAAATGTTAAAACTGCTAGGCCTGTTTCTATCATGGCTGCAGGACTGATTGCAAACGCTGACCTGTCACTTGGAACTAAACAAAGCCTTGTGGGGAACACTTGCAGGGACTGAGGCAGGTCATCTTTCCCCCATTCAAATGCTACATACAAATGCTACTTGTAGCACTGGTCTTGGTGTCCTAGCCAGCTCTTTGTTCACCCCTGGAGCTTTCTGAAGCTTGGTGTTCAAAGCGCTACAATATTTCCATAAAATGAGAAGTGTCACCATCTCAAAGGCAATCAATCGGGGACAAATATCATCTTCAGAAACAGTGCTCTCAGAAAAAGTATTTCTTGTGGTAACAAAGGTAAGGCAGAAGCCTTGTATAGATAATAAGATCCAATAATAACTAGAATTGTATTTTCAAAATTGCCTCTGGGGCTGGGGAATATGGTTTCCTTTTCTTCTGTTTTGATTTCTGGACATCTCTGAGATTGTTCTGAAAACTACAGTTCATGCTTAATGAGTCGGTAGTACATCCAAAAACTTCCAGTTGAAATTACTGAAATTTTAATATTTTTTTATGACATAACATAAAATGACACTGTTAAGAGGAGAGATTCCCCCATGATGTCTACTCAGTCTGAGAATAATGTTTAAGAAAAGATCCTCTGAACTGAATAATTGCCTATTTTCCTTCTTGATTATAGGGATGCACATAAAGTTAGAGTACTTCTCCTGCAAGATCTGTGCCAAAATGAGAGCTCAAATCCTTCTTTAGAGCACTGCTAAATAAACAAGGAATATTTGGAGCTCAGATCAGACAAGGAGACCAAGCCATAGGAATTGATCTTGGAGAAGCAAATGCTATGCCAAAAATAAAATCATTCACATATCATTCTGTACATACCTTCTGTATTTAATGTAAGTTTTTATTGAAAACATATGAGTAGATTAGCCATAGAAATAAACTGAAGAGATTGTGCTACCTAAAATATGCTTTTGACTCTTTATTAACTGGTGATAATCTGCACTGATCCGCATTGCATTTCCATTGCAAATGTTGCTGACATTAAGATGTATGACAAGGAAACTACAGAAAAAGCTGATTTAAACAGGTATTTCACATTAATTCACCAATATATGCAGTGCATAATGTATTTCATGGGAGTTGAAGCATTCTACTTAATTCTTTGCAATTTCATTGTTGCTATAAATAAGGAGTAATGAAAGTCCAGTTGACAGTCATTTGATTTTCTCTAATTTCATAACTTTCTAAAATTTTCTGATTTGCTCTATAACTTTGCTTCTTGATGGAGTCTAAAGAAGGAACTGTAATTATGTAGTTAGACTGAAACTCATGGCATGGGAAGGGACGGTTACACTTTTTTGGATCTACAATTCTTACAGCAGGAGCAAGCACAGCTGCTTTCAGACTTGTTAACACATTCTGTAGAGAATGAAAGCCTTGAGAAGGATGGTACTTGTGTGCATTTCCTCCCCTCCACACAGCAAATGGAGCTGGCAGTCCACCAAAGCTCCAAATATGTTCTGCCACTGCGTAGAAGAAAGTGTCGCACTTGATTAAGGGGAAAATAATGCTTTGGGGGCACCACATAGGATCATCTTCAACACAGAGGAAGAACCATAGAGGATGAAGGACAGAAAGGTGGGAAATGTGTGTTTGACTAGGTGAAGAAATGATCCCTGGATTACACTGCAATTCTTTTTTCTTTCCATTTGTTATAGGCCAGGTCTACAGCATTAGCTCTCCATCTAGGTAGAAGTAAGATACACCAAGACTCTCAACAGATTCTTTAGTCTCTATCTGGGAAATGCATTTATTATGAAGTGTTAGGTGGTTCATAGCACCTGTGATAGTCCTCCAAGCTAAGGTGAATTTTTTATGTTTTTACAGAGTGGCAAAGCAGGAAATAACTTAAAAAACACCTTAGTCAGTAGAAATCAAAATAAAAAGTTCCATGTAGGTCATCTGAAAAGCCTAAAAAGCAATCAAAAATCAAACTGTTTACCAGGCACACAAGAATAGGAACAAACTCAGTGCAAAATATAATAAACAAATTCCTCTAGTAATGTGAACTACACAGATGCTTTCTTCATCAACTTCTCCCATATTTTGAAAGCCACACAGTATCAATGAAGGCAACAGAACTTACCCAACTTCAGTGGTTCAGCAATGAGCTCTGTGTGTTCGTCCACCCACCTCCTTGGAAAAAAGAAGTATTACATGTCATGAATGAGTCCAGTAATTATCTTCTAACACAGGAGCAATGCCAGCAACATTCTGGTAATGGCAGCATTAATGCTAAAAGTTTACATTTTCAAAAGTGAAAACATTTACAGACACAATCTGGATATTTTAAATGTCCCAGGCCTCAGCAATCTGATACAGCTTAGCCTTTTGGCCAAGGCAGTAAGCCACTGGTACCTATCTGCCACAGAGAACAGATCTTCTCAGTACTTTCCTGATAAACTCAATAATTAATCCACCAAAATTTGAAGAAGAAAAACGAGGGCCATTAACGAATAAGAAACAAAGAAAAAATTTACTTATTTTGCTAAAAATAGATAAGGAAAATATTTTCTACTCTAGGGTAAGACCTGCAAACAACATAAAGCTGTGAAGTTCTACAGTAATTTGAATTCATTGAAGTCATTATAAATCCCGAAGTACAGAGAATAACTTTAATTCATTTGCTTGGTCAATCATTTCACTTACCTGTCAAAACAAAACAAAAGAAAAAGGGCAACAAGTTCACATCCATGTAAAAAGGACGATGTATCTACTATATGAATGTAATCAAATGCAGCTTTGTACCAGAAATATAAATACTACAGATTGGAAAAATACTTGAATAATGAAGTATTTCATGCAATTCCAAGGAAAATTAGATGAACGACTGAAAAGGACAGAAGTGTACACAATTCATTATATAGAATATGGTAACTCTTGGCTAAAAGAAGTGTGGAGTTCCTCACTTTAATGAGCACAGCCTTTGCTCACAAATTAAAAATAAACAAATAAAAAAGATACGAGTATGATCTCATTTATTGGCAGTCGATCAAACTGCAATTTGTCCCAAGAGTTGGGAAGCCACTGCCTTATAACACATCAAGAACTCCTGCTTATTGAACTGATCTGTGTAAAGTCTGACTCCTTTTCTGTCTAGAGCAATTGTTTTTCCTATCAAAACATTTCGGTTTATGGAAATGACAACTTAATGGTTAATTGGAAACATAGCATGATGTTTAAAGTTAGATCATGCTCACTTCACTTCAGAGTCTCATTGTACCCTCACTGAATAAAAGTACATTTCCCTACACTGTACAGCCAGTCCAATCTCAGTGCAGTGCTGCTGATGTTAAAGCAAACTTGAATAGCTACACACAACAGTTTAAATCTCTAACATACATATATTACCATAACTTTAAACCCGGCACTTTCCATTAATCACACAATGGCACGCTTCTTCATTTACAACCAGCTGATTAAAATACAGATATATTGTCCTGAACACCACAGAAATCATGAGCACTCTGCCATTGTTTCCAAACAGTGTTTTCTCAGTCTTGTTTCACTACTCAGCTACATATTTCAGATTACAAAAATTATTAAAGATTCCAGCATAGAAATGGACAAAAAAGGATCCTAAATAATAGATTGAAGGGCATAAATTTTCTGCCCCAACAAGGACAAACCTTCAGGTAGAGAAGGCCTACTTCAGTGTCCTCCACCCTACTACTGCAGCATTTCAAACATAATCAAAAGAAACTAATTTGAATTTTTGATAAGGAAAACCTGAAAATAGCGTGATAAGCTATATATAGATATCTGTAGCTTTAAATTTCTTTTTACATGAGTTCAAACATCTAAAACTGCTTGAAAAGCAGGCAAGTCTATGCTGAAAACAAAGTTACTTCTTAGAGAATGGGTCAACAATCTAGAGATCTTAAGTCATTTATCGCCCAAGTCTGTGTGAACCTCGCATGAGCTCCCACTGAAAAGGAACAGTTAAGACCCAAAGTACGGTTTCATCTCTGACCTACGTCTCGAAACATACCATTTACTTGGGGGTTGTAGCTCAATTCAAGTACATCATTTTGGAATATTTTTCAGAAGGGATACAATGGATGTATCACTAAGCTTCTAATCCTACAAACAGTCAAAAATTGGTAGTCACAGCAGCTTTGGAAGGTGGTTGAGGCAGGCAGAGACTTCCAGTTTGTAGAGGAATTAGTCTTTCTTTGCCTATGTTTCTGAATGTGTATGAAGGATAAGAAAGGAGCTATTGCTGATTTTTACCATCAGCTTGGGAGAGGTTGAAGAGTGAAAGATTTCAGAGTGCACAGACCACGAGTTATGGGAAAAGAATGAAAGGGACAGAGGTTGAGATGAAAGCTTTTAGATTACCTTGAAAGAGTCTGTTGTTTATTCTCTTTATAGAAAGTATTTCTCTGACAGTGTTTTTTTCATTAACAGAATATCTTTTCAAGTTTTTTCTAGGGATTTTTTTTAATTTGGTACCCCCGATATTCAGTTTTATTTATTGGATGTCATTTTTTACTGAATATCTTACTGCACAAATACTGAATACATACTTTGCTAGCTATGAAGTTACAGATGCCTATTCCACGGGTTCATTTTTAAAGCATTGCTTTCCTACAAGAAAAGTTGGCCAACAATTAACAAAATAACGGACTAGCAAAGGTACTTCTTACACTGAGTCCTTAAAATCCAATGCTGTACTTTATAATCACTATAAAGATTTCACAAACTTTTGAGACTATACCTTGTGACTATTGCTGCATTTACCCATACAGATAGCTGGGAAAAAATCAACATAGGCTGTTATATAGGACAATTTGCAGATACGATTTCCAGCTAGACTGAAGCAGATTTGATTATAAAAGATGGGGCTGAAGATATCTTGGTTTTTTTAAAGTTCTCTTCTCCTATAAGGTACTTGAATGGCCATAAAATGTTTTCAACAAAGAAAAATCCACATACGAAAAGGTAACATTCTGGAAATTGATTTAGAATATTTTGTGATGGAGTATCTAAAAAGCTGTCTCACTACCAAAAGCTGCTTCCAGTCTTTTTTATATACCAAGTACCACTGCTATTCAGTCATGCCCTTTATCCTTTGGGCCTGATACATCATCCACTAAAACCTGTTTGCAGCCTTAGTGGCCTCTGCATCAGAGTCCCTTCACTTCTTACCCTGCACCGTCACACCCTTACAAAACCAAGTGGCAAAGTCAGCAGATGACATCAATGCTTTGTCTGGTAAATGTCTCTACTTTAAAAAAGCACCAAATCCAACAGCATTGCATACCATGGAACTAGTACTACTAGTACTAGTACTAGTACTACTACTACTGCTACTACTACTACTGCTAATAATAATAATAATAATAATAATAATATTAATGTTGTGCTATTATCTACATAAGCAATGGTGACCTAAAAAAAAAAAAAATTAGGATTTATCTTTCATCCATATTCCACTTTTAACAATTAGAAATATCATTGTTCATTTACAAATTGAAAAGCAGAATACAATGTCTGTCCATTATCCACCCTGATAAACTCATTCTGCTGGAAGAACTGACAACAAGTAACACAAACCATACATGAAAGATCCCATGGAAGATCAGATACTGCATGCTTAATTCTGTATGGGGATGCAGTCCTATGTAGCAAGAGCTATACAGTATAACAATCGTTTACAGAATGGATTATTATTTCTAAAGCACCATAAGAAGTCTTGCACACCATCAGACAGGATTAGTTATTATTCCTCTAATACTCATTGTCTACCAGTTCATATATACTGCTACATATTTATAATAAGCAACATGTTCATAATTATAATTTATGTACATATTTCCACAATTTTTCTAGGAGAATGGCATTTCGCTGTGAACTGAATGCAGAACCAGGAATCAAGAGCTGCTCTGTTCTAACCTCCACTCCAGTTACAGGTTCTTGAGTTTGCAGCCCTCAGCAAACCACTTCCTGCATTTGTAAAATGAACATATAAACACCTGCTTGCTTACCTAGAGAAGGATACTGGAAAACTATTTGGTCTTCACAGCCAAAAACCAAGTCTGACAAATTCGCAGTGTATTTGGCAAGGAGGTACTGCACAGTGCACGGCAATCCCAGTGTTGCTTTGGCACCCTATGGCATTTTCTCTGTATGCTTTCCAGGCTGAGTTTAAGTTTCTGACCTCCAAATCTGCAAACAGTTATGGCTGCTAAACTACAATCACAGAATTTGTCCCCCTGACTTCAGGAGGATTAATTAGATGCCTAAAGGTAAGGAATTAACCAAATGCTTGTAGAGTGAAGGCTCCATTTGGTGAAGGGCCAATTTTCCCAATTGATAATGTATAAATAAAACTTATGCCTAATTTGCTTCCATTACTAATGCTTTATATACTATATAATTGGAAGCAAATTAGCAATTTATTTTAAATTGTTTACATACAAATCTTATTTTCTTTAAGAGTAGAAATCAACGGCCGTTTCTCTTCTAATTTGATGCTGCCATCACATATTACAAAGACTAAGGATAAGGGGCGTTTTATTTTAATTATCTCACTACATACTGAAGTTAAACATTTGATAAAACACTACCCAACAGAAATAAAATAAATAAATAATAATCAAATACAATCTCATCTGTTTATTAACCTAGGGCAGTTCATATTTGATGCACACACAAGAATTTTAAATATACTTTTTAAAAAGTATTTTAAAGATACTGCTTGTATTCTTCATAAAAATTACAAGAAAACGGTTCATGTAACTGACAGTGTTATTAAATAATATATATAGTTAACATTACTTTCCTTGAACAGTCACTATATTCCTCAAAACAACCTGATCCTTTCTATTCACAGGGAAGTAAAAAAAGTCACACAAATAGCAGTTAAAGACTGATTCTCTCAAAGAGGACTCAGTAAAAAATAATGACTGATAGCAGTGTTAAGACCTCAAATTTGCGAAACATGACAGAGGTCATCAGCAGGAGTCCTGAGAAATCCAACTACACTGTTTTCACAACAAGGTTCAGAATAGTCTGATTTTCTTAAGCCTCTTGGTTTTCTCTCAGCTTCACTCCTCAAATGAACATATGTGAATATCGTTCTGCATCTATCATAAATTAAAGCACAATTACTTGAGTGTTAAACTAGTAAGGGCACTTGCCACAGTCAGCAAAAGCAAAGTTACTACCGTTGATCATATGTCTTTCAGAGCTCTGATTCTTGAGAGTACCATGACGCCTGCGGAAGCACACAGAATACGTGAATAAAAGACGCTTTTTGTGAGGTACACAGTGAAAACAAACCCCATCAAGGCAGATAAATTTTTCACTGCATAGATTATCAGACCAAAATATCACAAACAAATGGACTAGATGGAACTTTCCAAGCTTGTGGGCAGAGGGAAAATAAAAGGATAAACTACCTTCCCCACCTTCCCGGATTTTTTAAGATGCTGGGATCACCTATGTTTCATCCCTAACTAAAACTTCCTACGACTCATGTCAATTCTTCTTACTTGTCCATGACAACTACATCTATCATAATCTGGAAAAGAAAACGTAAAAAAATTATGCCCTTTGAGTCTAGAACACAAGTCCCTTTTCTTCAATTACTCTTGGAATAAGTTCTCTAACCTTGACTGAGCAGTAGGTGTTGTGAATTTTTCTATCCTGTGATGACTGAAGTTTTTCCAGGAGACACAATTTTCTGCTAAATCCTTACCACTTCTTCAGAGAAGACATCAGTTTACATAAAAATCATTCGCAAGAATACAAATTATCTCATTTGCAGCCAAATTTGGAATAAAACAAAATTTAGCATCTGTGAAATAGTTGCTCCTCTCCAACCATACAATGGTTGGATATATTAATGTACATGGCTTTCTCTCCTTTGGGGGATTCATACCAGTCATGAGATTTTTGCTATTACTTGCATTTTTCAAAACTCCCTAGAAATGGTGTTCACAGTTTGAAAGATAATATAAACAATTTCATCTGTTAATACTCTCCACTCCTAAAAACGCAGTGGCGTAAACACTAATGTCCAACATACTGCAAGTGGGAGGTAACACTGAACATTCTGCTTGACAGAAAAAGTTCAGAAACAGAAGTCAGGCTGCCTAAGGAACACTCTTCCATACAGTTCTGGATCCAAGTAATTCCAACTTTGTCTGTTTTCTAAGAAGACTAGATCCTTAATGGAAAAGCTGCTGCTAGCTGTGTGTTCATTAGACTTGGAAATGGAGAGTCACTCTTCTAGCCTGGAGCCAGAAGGTGGGCTATCTTGGAGGCAGGGTTGATAGCTTTTGAATACCAGATGAAGTCTATAGATACAAGACTGGTGTCAAATGACAAGAGCCTTAAGCAGATGGATGACAGTGTGTGTGCACTATAGGCTGTTGTTAATTTACTAGCTAGAGATAATGCTTCTATAAAATTAAAAATGAGTCACTGGAAAACAGCCTGAGAGGCCATAGCCTGCAGATTTCAGGCCTCCTGGCAGGCCTGCATTGTGGGGAATATGCTTTTATAGAATTATGGAAATTAAAATTGCATGTTAGAGAGAAAGAAAATGCAATTGTTTCTCTTACTAGCTATTTAAGCTATTCATAGTTTGGATTTGTAATTCACAAGTACATATTCAGTAAAATGGAAGAAACTAGTCGTAGAAACTCATAGACAAGATATAGATGAGCAATGGCAAACATCTATAACATTAATGAATTTTCAGGTGTCAAAATGTGGGGTTTACGTCTGTAACTATGCTGTCATTATTTTAGCATGACCACATACAAAACCCCTCCTTTCACTATTGCTCTTCAGAGGACTTTTCATTGCTATTGGGTTGTGTTGAAAATAAGTTTTCCTCTGCTTTTATCTTGGAATGAAAATTTCATGTCATACTTCTTGCAAGACTGTCAATAGCTATATGTATCATAACATAGTCAAGGTTGTCTCATTGTTTCCTTGCCTCAAATGTAAGACCAGACATCAGACTCAATGTAAAATTTTTGTGAGAGTCCAGTTTGGTAAAGAAGCAATTTTATTGTCAAAGGCAAAAAAAGTAACTGTAAAGAGTAAGTACACAGGTCTTAGCATGCCACCATTTGCTGAGGGGGATACCACTTACTATGCTGTCTAGAACTTCCTGGGCCACTGACAACCATCTAAGCTTAAGAAAACAGTGAAAAACTCAAACAATCTGCCATCCAGAGAGGCTGGATCTAGCTGTCTATACAGCCAAAACTGTTCTTGATCTCTACGTGTATTTATCAAAATAACGGGCCCTAAAACAACCCACTGCCTTACAACCAAATTTCAACAGATGCGAAAAACATACTTTAGGAAACACAGCCCAAACACCAAGATGATTCCTTTCATATTCTCATCTATCCAGTGTAGAAGCAACAAAGCCTTACAATTCTTCAGTACTTTTTGCCCTTACCATTGCTGGTGAATATATCCCTTTGGATACCATTATCCCTAGAATCACAGCTTAAAGACACAAAAGAAACCACATGATAGTTAGTGACAAAGTCACAAGAACCCAATCCTTGTGATGCCCACTCACAGTTCACACAGTTTTTAATCCACAACCCCAGTGAGCTGGTGTAGAAAGCCTGCTACTCTGTTCCAACCCACCCTACACTGACTCAGCATCAGTGAGCTCATCAGTCTTACTGATGGTTTACATGCATGTGAATGAGGGCAGAATTAAATATGACATATGCAAAGAGATGTTCTTCAAAGCTCAAAAAGAAATGAGAGGAAAGAAGGGAAAGAATATGCATACAGTAAATTAGTTATTCTGCATAATATACTACAATCAAGGTCACATGTAAATATTTATGTATATAAATACATAATACTGCCCATGCAATATTGTGCCAATTCCTTTCAGACAGTGACAGTGACAGAGATCGGGCATTTTCAGCTTTAGAAAAATTTAATACAAAAGTGTCTACTGTAGAGACTTTAGTCACAAACATGTCCAGGTATTACAGTGCAGCATCTCTCATTTCCAGTTGAAGGTGAAAGGCTGACTTTACAAAAAAGTTTCTCTCTTTTTTTTCAGTCCTATGCAACACCACCTGTCTCATCAGCAGGACCACTCTAAAGGGATGGGCCTCAAGGCACCTCAGTCCCAAGATTCTCCATGCCTCATTCTTCATCCACGCTGCTAGTAATGTACCATCACTGGCACAGTTACACCTGAACACTCTGGTGCTGCCAAACACCTGGCTTGATTTTCCACTGTCCAAATGAAAAATAAGCATAATCTGCTTTTTGAGGATACAGCAAATGAGGGAGTTCATGACAAATTGTGTTGGTTTATGCAGAATAGTGATAATAAGATACAAATGAGAATTTTTTGCTTAATGAATAATACTAATCACGTTTCAACAAATGCTGTGCCCTTCTAATTAGAGAGAATGCATAAAATCAGCTTAATTTATTTGTGACTAGTTATACATAGTTTAAATATTTACTGGAGATTTACTCTAACATTTGAAATTATTTTAAACAGTTCTTGCAGGAAAAGCAGACCTAGTAATGTAAATGAAGTTACAATTCTAACTTCTGCCCTTCCTTTCGTTATGTAGCGTGTGATGTATGCCCTCAGTTTTCAAGATGCAAGAGAAAGGATATTATTGATTTACATGCTAATTCTCCAACTGTTACTAATTTTCTTGATTCCTGCTTCCAAAGTTGCACTTCCAACATTCATCACTGTAGTACACTAGAGGGGCTGAGCATCTTTTTCAATAAATTACAGGAACTATGACTAATTATAGTGATATTAACTATGCAAAGTAATGTGTAACTTAAAATGGATACGTTTATCATTTCAAATTACGCTTTTGACTCTTGATGGCCTAATACATGGATGCTTTTCCTTTTTTTTATACAGATTATGAACTCTGCTATATTTTTTTTTTTAAATCTGTTTCACAGATATAGGCATACCTTGTGGATTTGATGAATGGAAACAAATCATTTACATCTCATATAATACCTAGTGGGTAGAAGACAAGATTAATACCAAGGGCAAGTAGGGCCAAATCCTGATTGTTACAGCGAAGCACTCAGGATTCAGCTTGAACAGTGCCATCAGAAGGTATTCGGCCTACCAGCTTTGTACCCTATACTTCATGTCTTCCTAATGCTAGGAAGCTAATAGTGGAAGTTGCTTGGCTGATAATACCAGTAGTGTCAAACAGTCAAAGCAAAAACAATTGCAAATGGGTTTCAACAGTTCGGAAATTATATTGTAAAGGTTTATAATACAGAAGCTTTAAAACAATGGCAGTGCAGTTGTGCATGTGTAAGAATTCTACATAGCAGCAGGACTTTCTAGCAGCACCATATTGTTGTAGTTCTCCTTCCAGTCTGGAAGCAACACAGCCTCTGTCTTCTCAGTCACTTTCACATTACCTAGTATTTCATGCTAGATATACAGCCCTTAGTAAGCAAACCAAATTAAGGAATTACATAGACTGGTATGTTGCAGAGACATTGTGAGAGAAACTAATTCAGTACAGTTGGAACGCGCCAAATTTCTCTACAGAATTTACAGAAATTGACCACCGGAGACCAAAGAGTTAGGACAGATCCTTCCATATAGTTGGACTATTATTTTCCACTATGTCAGAATGGTCTATGAGGTATTCTTTAAAAAGAAACCCATGCAGACATCTCCAGAGGTTTACCAGAGGAATATCTGCACTTTGGATCTCTGCCACTAGTTCCCTGCTTAGCCAACACATCCACTTGTTCTGAGTATGGGATGGGTGCTCTTGTGCTTGCATGATACCGTCCTTAAAATGTGTCACCTTTCCTGGGCATGTTTCCACTCCAGAGTTGCATCACATGGGATCTGACCACTAGTTTCCTTAACCAAAGTTGACTCTTCTGAGGTCCAGAGACTTCACTCTGTCACTCTCCTTCCTCATACTACAAGGTGGTCATTGATTACCACATCATCAACCAAACCTTTATTGTTAGTGGGCAGCAGCAGATCCAGCTGTGAATCACCCCAGATGGCCCTTCCAACACCTGTATCAAGAAGTTAACCCTGCCACCCACCAGAGATCTTTTTGTCTCCCAACATCTGCCCTTTCATCAGATGTCAGTTCTTCCAAGAGTAAAGGAGGTGTAAACTGATGTTGCCTTAATTAAATGCCTTCCAAAATCACACAAAATTACTAGTATTTTAGTTATGTAGTCTTATAACACTGAAGTGGATCTTTTGCATATCTTTATAACGCCATTTTATGGTGGTTTGAGGACCTGAAGTGTTAATCTTCCTCCCACTGGACAACCTTGTGATTCAATGAAACATCATTCAAAAGCTTCAGCACTATTGCACAGCAGAGTAAATCAGGCCAGTACATCATTCAAAGAACAACAGAAAACACAGGAAGTACTACCGAGGAGCTTATGGGTAAATATCCCCGTATCTATATCTACAGAAAACCCGAAAAACTAGCACAATGTTTTGGAATAAAGCTGGAGAAGGTTTGGAGAAGAGTTTGCTGAGTTATCATCCCAGCTGGACTTCTGATTTCTTGAGGATGAGTAAGTATTGCCTAGTACTTCTAACCTAATTTTACTAATATTTCCAGGCTTCCAGGTCTCCCATTTTTGCATTTTGCTGCTCTGGGAATAGCTAGGTCAGTTGACTGTCAGTTTTGTGTTACCATATGTACAACCCAAGTCTTTTCTCATCAGCAGAAAATGAAGATTCTAGTTGTGAGCTGGACATCACCAATAGCATTAAAGCATTAATCAACCCGTTTTCAATTATACCCTGCTGTGGCTGAGCTGTTTGTCAGTTATCTCAGCTGGGTATGTGAGATGAACACTCACTGAAGATAATTTTGGCTCGTAGAAACTATGGTGGTAACCAGGAAGTAAACCTTCCTGTCATAAGAGGAAATGAAATGCTCTTCCCAGAGACCTTTAAGAAAGGCCTTTCCCTCTACACAACTTCCAGGAGAGTTCCTGACACTCCAACCTGCTTACTGTATCCCTGTGACTACTGCACCAGCCCTGTTTCCTGCTTCACATAGCCCTGCCTCGTGTCACCAGAAAGGACGGAACTATCACTGAGGCTCCTCTTGCTTCTGAGTGGGTTGCTAGACCCAGGGGCATCAGTGATGTCTGTGCTGCTTAGAGAGTCTACTCCCATTCCCATCCCTCATCTTCCATTATTCTCCAGTTTATCATGTCGTCTTAAAACCTGGCTTTTGTACAGCACTGTATCTTCTAGGGAGTTTACAGAACCACAACCTGTAAACCTCAGCTGGTCCCCAAATGCTGGCCCGTGTCTAAAAGAATGGAAAGAGAATTCACAAAACTGAGTCTTGAAAGAGTTTGAGTGTACTAATGTGCTCTCTAGAAACTCCAAATACAGCACAGAGTAGAACCACAGAATAATTTGCGTTGGAAATCACCACAGAAGGTCACCTCATACAACCCCTGCTCAAAGCAAAAGTCAACAAGACAAGGCTCAGTCAAGATCTAAATCCTGCAAGGAAGCAGGGTAACTTGTTCCAGCATGTGATCTCTAGCATGGGGAAAAAAAAATCCTTATATTTAATGAAAATGTTTTATATCCTAACTTTTATCTGCTGCCTCCCATCCTGCCACTGCATCTCTCCTGTCTTTTCTAGATCCTCCCATGAGGTAGCTGCAGATAGCAATAAGATACCCCCTTAGCCTTCTCTTAGAGATTAGCAAATCCAACTCTCACCTTCTCCTTGTATGTAATGAGCTCCAGAAGGCTTCATATGTAATGGTTTTGATTACTAAACAAAATTTAATTCAAAGAAGCTTTGGTAGAAGACAATTTCTGAGATTATTTAAAATCAGAATTGAAAATCACTTACTAGCATCATTTACAATTTTAAAGCACAGCTCACAGCTGTCCTAGTTATGTTCTTATCAATCTCTTCTGGACAAGTATTCTCAAGTCCTCTACCTCATCTAATGTTTTCTAATTCTCCTCTCAAGAAAATTTACTCTCAGGAAGTCATTGAGAGTTCACAATCTAATTAAACAAAAAACGCTGTATGATAAAATTTACCACAGATGCATCAACCACGCTCTTTAAGTAGAGCTAAGATTCTCAAATTTGAAAATTCCCGATCAAATCTAGGCCACTTGGAAACCTACAAACAGTATGTCCAAAGCAAGGAATAATGAGGTTCTGTCCTTGTAAAATCTTCTGGATCGCAACACAGTTAATTACCGTTATCACTTAGAACAAACCCATAGTTTTAATCAACATGAAAACAATGACGAGTTTGCCTACTATTCAGAATATTTTACATGACTGACATTATGCATGCACTTTGCTTAGGCATTTAACTCTCACTTTTTACTTCTCAGGGAAAGTTGACAATTTAAAGTTCATGTTCACTGGACTACTATCAGGTGTAAAATTCCACACCACTATAAAATTGCTCCCTTTTAAAATAGTATCTTAATGTCATGTTCTATGTTTTTAATACTACTAAAGTATTAGTAAATTACTAATTACTAAAAAAATTACTAAAAAAATAATTTCAGCCTTGGATATCAGAATCCCAGACCACATGTTACATGCATTATGGTTAGATGTGGTCCAGTGAAATCCTTTTATGCCGTACTCTCTTTCAGTAGGTCTTCATTTCAATTGTATCAGATTTAGACGTAAAGTTAAAAAAATTAAGACATATATATTTAGATTTGCTCTGGTCTACTCCATGAATTCTAAATATTGAATTCTAAATATTGTGCCACTAAATTTTTTCCCCCCAGACATCCCATTTTTTTGGTCATGCCTACATATATACTCAACAAACAGCTGGAAATCTACACCCTGCCCTCCTTCCCAATACATATCAGTTTAGAGACAGAAGACTAACAAATTAATTTGCCTTGCAGGGTGGAAGAAAACCATTTTATCCTGCGTGGAGAAGCAAAATTCTTATATTAGAGTAAGAATAGACAAGGATGTGGAGGCACAGTACGACAGACTACAGATATGACCCTTTAGGGTCCAGCTGCAAACAGGAGATCTAATGTTGGGTTCCTGAGGCTCCTTATTGAGACCACGAATCTCAGGTGTGGAACTGACCATGCAGAATGACCATCTTCTCTTACATTCACCACTACTACCCACAACTGCTAAGATCTTTCCTAATTTTTCTAAGCTTTTTCTAAGCTTTTCCAATCACTATACAGCCAAGAATGAACAAAGCTCCAGGACAGGGAGGCAGAGGAAATGGGTGCTTAGGAGTCCTGCTTCTTCTTCTCCTCATTGTAAACTGCTGTAGATTGCCCATCCAACATAACTGATTAATCCTCAAAAAGCACTGAATGATTTCAAGGGTATTGATGCACAACCCTTACCAGTGCTTTTATTTTAAGCCTCAAAGATACACAAATTGATATTTAAAGAGTACTTTCTGGAGAATTTATAACATTCAAATCTCCCACATAGAGAACAATAAGGTTTCATGAAAGGAACGAAGAAATATAGCCATTTAAATTGTTCAACATCATTAAGATACTCCTAACTAGCTACTCCTAGAAGAAAAATACTACAGTTTCACAGACAAAATATGAGTTCCTCCTTAGACAGACTTTAAATAAGGCTTAAGTGCGATATCAATGACTGAAATACGCTCATGTTTCCTTAGCTTCTCCAGAGAGCATTTCCTCTGACTCTAAATAGGAGTAGTCTAATGGCTTTGACTCAACTGTGTTTCTGAACCTCAAGAAAATAGGCTCTCTTCTCTGATGTCTTCTTTTAATCTGATATTAAGAGATGTTCAATTGCCTATAAATTCTTTCATTAGCCACTACAGATCAGCTTTTCAGAGGTACTGTGTACCAGAACTGTGGCTTCAGAGGGAAGGGAGTACACAGGAAGATTGTATCTATGTACAGTCCAACATCTTCATCAATTATATATTACTCTGAAAGGGACCAAATCATCAGTATCAGGTGTCTTGCACACAGGAAAATCATCAGGTCCATTTTACAAAAGTTGATGTGCTGAAGGGCAGCTGCGCTCAGTTACCTGAGCAAGTAAATTTCTTTGCTGTAAAGAGGTGAACTCAAAGAGCAGGGCTGATGCCAAAAGGCAAAGCTATGAAGAGAATGCAGAACTACCAAGCAGTAGTTCTGGAGTTCAAAGCACGGGGAAGAATTAGTTCCATGCTGGGCATGTGAGGAACACCAGTTGCAGTGTGCTAAGGAGACAAAGACAAGGATACAACTCTTTCCTAGGCACAGCACAACAGTTTCTGGAGTAAGCATTCTTTGAAAGCTCATGTAAGTTCCTATGAAGTTCCTTTCACAAGAAAATGCTTTAGGTATTTCAGTGAATACACTAGTCACATCAAATATTACCCTGGCTCTGGTTGAAGTTTTGCTGAAATTCAACTTTCTGTAATACTTAAATGTACATGGACCCTCTGAATTTCAATAAAGTGGTTCAATTTCTGCCTCCTTGAGCCTCTCTCTGCAGTAGAATTTCATAAAAACATCAAACTCGTCAAGACTATCCCCTGTATGTAAAAGCAGATTTCTGGGAAAGCACAGAAGGCTATTGGTGAAATTGCCATTCTCTCAGACCCAAGTTCTGTAGACAATAAATCAGTTGGTTAACATGTAAGTCAACCCACAGACAGTTCCAGGCTGCCACAAGCAGACTGTTCCTAGTACTTCCACTGGTTTAAGGTTTATCTTTGCTCCCCTGCATGTCATGGTATGGAACAAAAGCTTACCTATGGCAAGCCTGCTCTGCTTGCTGCTCACTTTTTAAAAACTTACCTTCCCTTTTTAAAACTTACCTTCCCTTTTTAAAACTTACCTTCCCTTTTTGTCCCAGCAGCATCCTTCAAATTAAATTTCTTCTTAACATTAACAACAAAGCTGATATAAAACTGTTCCCAAATGGTTGGCATCAGGTCCTGCCCTGTTGTCTGAATTTCTCCTGCTATGGAATACCCCTAAAAAGTATCTTCTTAATAGATGTAAAGGATCTGAGTGGCCAGAGCTGCTCCTGCTCAGATGATCTGGCATAACAGCCCAGAATTCTATTCCACAAAAATTACAGCTTCAGTTTAATATACATCAATACCTGTCATTAAATGGTACCTCAGTGTTATGAAAGGTATCACACTATCAATACACATTCCAGAATACTCCAGTCCAGTTGCTTACTGCTGCTGATCCCACTTAGCATGCTAATTCCAACTCCTACTAAACCAGTAGGAAGACAAGACCCTAACTTGTTACAATTCATTTCTATATTGCTGAGGCCATTTCAGCTCACTGAGATGTTCATTCAGAGAAGTTTTCATTACTCTTTGGTTAATGTGGCAGTTAATGTCCTTGAGCTCCATGTTCCTGTGTCCATTTAAAAATGTGGGAAAAAAATGGGTTGCCTTATTAAGGATACAATCTCATAGTCAATCATTTGAAAAATCTTCATTTGCAATTGCTCGAGTGGATAGTGAGACCATTTCCTGAATGATGCTGCTTGCCTTTCAGATTCCTCTCAGCATTAGAAAAGCTATGTTAACTCTGGATCAGTGTTCTTTAATAAAACAGCACAGCAGTAAACACCAAAAATAAAGAGTTCCATGCTTAAGGTACTACACACTAGAAAAATGTAATGTTCTATCAATGTTTCTTGCTGTTTTATAGTTACCTGATATATGTTGGACTTTCAATCCTTTCTATGCCCTGAGCATTCATTACATTTACACATTTTACAGTTCTCTAGTAATTTTGCAATACATTTTCCTGAATCAGCTGATGACATTTAATGGAATGTTTAAGACACAATATAAAACCATAAATGCTTTTGCTTATTCTGGGGAAAAAAACTGTGCACATAAATTGGTTTTCATATTAAAAACTATGTTGGTGTACCCAGCGTTTTTGCTTCTGCTATACATATTAAAATATAACTAAATGCCTCTTATGCAATACTGCAGCATAAGTACAAATAACAAGCATTTGTACTTTACAAGCAAGCTATATGATTAAGGAGCTATTAATGAAGTGAAACAAAACCTCAGTGCTAGAATGTAATAGTCCATGAAATTCTTATGGGGAGAAAGAGAATCTGCAGTGAATAAATATTAACCTAAATGCAAGAGAAAACATAAAGCAAACAGAAAAAGAAAGCATTTTTAAAGCCAAAATTTTGGTAAAAACTGCTGACTACTTAAGGAAAGTCTATTTGCATACCACAGGGCTCCATCTGCTGTGGAAAATATAGGCTGCAAGAATGATTTAATATTTAATAGAAGTAGTGGCCGTTGTTAATTATAATTTGCACATTTACAAATCAGCACTGATAGCAATACAAATTATGAAATATAAGGGTGTTATGCTGGATACTGGGGAAAATAAGATGACAGACAAAGTTAATGGAGTATCCCTAACAACAGCTCTGTCAGAACACATCAGAGAACTAATCCAGTTACAAAGAGCCTGCAATGGAAAATCTATTTAAAATATTAAAATGCTGTTTGGTAAAAGCTTTTTCCTAGTGCATTTTACTTAAACAGTTGGTTATTGCTCATGGGTCATTAGTTGTACACCCAGATGCATTCTGCAAACTGCCGTTCAAAAGAACAGCAGAAATTAAATAAGAAATAGATTTCTGCATCATTTTTCCTGAAATCTAGAATCATCTTACTGCAGATTACAGACAGAAAAGTAGTATCAGCTACTTCCAAGATAGGTGATGTTGCTGTTACAAAAACTAGAACTTTCCTTTCATTAGAGAAAAAAAAAAAGCAACATGCTATAGAGAACTTGACTCTTTTGAAAAATTTTCCAGCCCTGGAATTCACTCCAAACAGATTAAGAGACCAATATGCAGAGAAAGTAATTCCAATACTGAAAACTTGGTTCTAATTTAAGACTTAACATTACTTTGATTTCAACACTGAAACTATAAACTGACTCTTATTTAGTAAAACCACAGAAATTACCATTGATTGTTTTCATTAATCTCACTTTTCTCATCATCATGTAATATGGATTACAGATAGAAACCATTAATGCTTTAATAGCAACTCTGCTTGCCGAGTCATTCATGCTGCTACTGAATTCTATGTTTTAACATCAGGTAGGTCGTCTGTAATATAAACCATGAGGCAACCCTAACCCATTTAATTCAACAGGTAGTTTAGCATTTATGTCACCTATAGATACAAGGCAAAACTATATACAAGGCAAGAGCCTGTAATATTCCCAGTATACGGTTCATTGTAATACATTTCAGCAAACTGTGCTCCTATAGTACAGACAAATCATATTCATCCTGCAGAAAGAGATACAATAGCTGTCTTCTTGAAGTCCAACACATTACGAAGTACATATTAATCTGAAACTCTGGCCATGGGTCACCCTAGACTGATCTAGCAGTGTTTAACTCACAGATTCTGCTGGAAAAAGTCAAGAGTACCATGTTTCAGCTGCAACTTCTTTCGTCCATGTATTGGATTTCTTTTTATTTTGTGTCCACAAAAGGACAGATGTGGAATTAGGCAATTAGATATGCTGATGGAAATGGTCTGGAGGAACCAAAACTCCTGGGCACAATACACCAGTTATGACAGAATCATGAACCTACAACCATCTTTCTGTTCCTTCTGTTGTGAGTGAATATTGTTTGTTCTCTGATCAGAAGAGTTGCATTTTGTCTTCACCTGGTTACTCATACCACTGGCTGGATAATTAAACAGAATTAACGCTTGTTTTGCTGGAGTGCAATTTAAGACATGCTTAGATGTATTGAGTTATACAGTGTCAGTTCCCCTCCAAAAAATGCTATTCTTGAGCATCAAATGAAAGGCAGTTATTTTAATGTTAAAAAACATATTTTCTGCTGCAGAATCAGTATCTGCTCATTTTCACCTCCTCAATTCCTCTCCTTAGTCGTGGTTTCTATAATGAAATCATTCTCACATGTATGCCTGCAAAGAGGAGAAATAGCTTTTGCTATTTTCGAATCTGAGTCTCTATTTATTGTGCAATCAGAAAGGTGATTATAATATTGTCAAAATTAATGCCCAACAATTGCATAATGTACTCGCATTTGGATTTTTTAGCAAACTATTTCTTTGTGCTTTTGGGGCTCTATAAGGATCACCAGATCTTTTACAAGATGTGCCATGATGGGGGAGATTATCCAGAATTTTAGGCAGCCTGTTCTACAGCAAGCTGCCAAGACCTCATTTGACCACTGATGTCCTAGCCTATAGTAGCTGAGGGCAATCTCTGCTTTTTGTTAGGCAATAATTCCACTTCACAAAGAAAAGATGTCGCAAGACACAATAATGATTACTGCAAGTTCCTCTCTTTCGCAAAACACAAAAATCTCTGATTAGCAGAAGAACTAAGAAATTATAAAATAAAGATAAAATGGTTCAAGCAGAGAATGCAATTCTGGTCTATGAAAACCAGACCAAAATAACATCACTTCCAGATATTTTTACATTCTTTTTGTGTCATGCCAGCAGTGTAAAGACTGTCTTAATACATGGCTGAAAATACCCTTGTCACCAGCAGCTCCTCAGATCCCTACAATACCTAGATCACCTGATCTCAGTGCATGAGTCCGATGCAGAACAGGCCAAAGAAGAAACACAGCAAGAATATGAAATATCTCTTTGGCATGGTTAGTGGAGCAGTTCTTCAGCAGCTGTTGCTCAGTTTAGTGCAGTTATCTCTATTTATACTAGAGACTGTCTTTTCCTTCAGCAGTCTCTAGAGTCAAGACATCAGAAAAGCCCAGAAAGATCATCCATTGTTTTTTCATTGTGTGAAGCGTTGATCTGGTAAGCACATGAGATTCCATCCTAAATCATAAAAAATATACCATAAATGGTTTACTAACCCATCATTATTTCATATACACTGAGAAACAAACAAAGCAGTGTACAATATTGTTTCTGCACCCCCTATAGTACAATACAGGGGGTGGAGAAACAAGAAAATTAAACTTTCTCCATGTAACAAGTACTAGCACAGCCTATCTGTTTTGTTCATCCTGGCCTGATGAGTCTGTGTCATTTTAACATGTACATGCTCATTTATTACATCATGGCTCAGATCAAACAGCCACCCAGATTGCAATTTCCAGAGCTGAAATAACATATAACTCTCATTTTTTCTTCAGAAATCTCTTGTAGTAATAATTTTCACTCTGGGTCAAATATACACTTAGCAAAACACATTTAACAAATTTATGGGTTTTCCTCTGGAGTCAGCAAAGCATTTTCACACAATAGTCCATAATGAGTATAAAGAACCTGCTCTATTTACTAGGCATTGTAATTTCTTGCTCAGAAAACATGAGAATAAAAACACACATAGTAAATTTCCTTCCCTACTTGGTTTCTTGATAGCAGCACAAAAGGAATAAAAGATTGCACGGATGGCAAAGATGTCCCCTTTTGCATAATTACTGGTCAGGATAATGAAAGGTTCTGTGTGACGCAGACACCACTATTTCCTTGTCCTGTAGGTCAGTTTTTCCTGAAAGGTACCTAAAGCTCTAGTTCCATCAAGCACATTTTGTTGTAAAGAGTAAACAAAGTAGCCAGAATGGTACTTTCTGAAGATCAACAGTTTTCTGCAGAACGACAGGCAATCAGCTCCATGGAATTTCATAGCAATGTGGCATCCCACACACATCATAATTTACATAATCCTTGCTACTAATTATATTTAGGATCCCAGAAAATCCTGGAATGCCTCAGAGCTGGGAAAGTGCAACGAGTGGCCAATAATAAGTCAGAGAAAAAGCTGGGCTGGAACAGTGGCAGAAACGGACTTGACTGTTGGATGTGAATGCTTCCTGCAGGCCACAAAGCAGTTTGGAGGAGCCTAAGTTAGGATGAGGTTTGCTGGTAGTCACTCCAGACTAGATATGAATGGTGTTCTACAGGTAAAAAAACTCATGAACCCCTCTCAGTACCATGCCATCAGAAGCTGTGATAACTGTATTTCAATGGTCTCTTGAGTAGTAAATATTTTCTCTGGATTTCTTGCTTTGAAGCTTCCCAGTATAATGTTTTTGCTCTTTGCAACAGCACCCAATGTGAAATTTCGAGTTACAATACAATATGCTTTAAGACATTAAGGAAAAGTAAAATTGAATTAATTCCATTCACAGATTATTTTAAACTTGCAGTGCATGGAGGAAAGACTGACGTGGGCTCTTTATTTCACTGCAGCCTACCAAGGAGAGAGACACAAGGGACAGAAGAGAATCTTCCATTCAGGAAGTACACAGTTAAACCCAGAGCTTTAACATGATTACAAACTCAGTTTGAAGCCACTCTCCCTTGTCCTATTACTGTGTGCCCTTGTGAAATGTCCCTGTCCAGCTCTTTTGTAGGCCCTCTTTAGGTACTGGAAGATGCTGTGAGGTGCCCCCAGAGCCTTCTCTTCTCCAGGCTAAAAAACCCCAACTCTCTCGGCCCATCTCATACAGAAGATGCTCCAGGCACCTTCTTGATCTCTGGAGAAGTTCTGTTCTACCTTGCAGAAAACATATAAATAAAAGTACCTGACAGAGAATGTCTTAACTAGGCACAGGTGCATGTGGAAAATACAGCAAAAAGGAACATATCCAACTGGAAAAAAACCAGAATACACAGCATCATAAAAATAAAAGTATGGCTGCTGAAAGGGTGTTTTTTTATTATTGTCAGTGAGTTTCTTCTGCATGCTTATTGATACCTCCACCTCTCATACTTACACTGCCATATAACTCTAGCCCTGACATTCATCCATGTTGTTTACTCATGGCACCCTTCACTTCCTAATGAGTCTTTTCTCTTTATTTATATCCAACATAAAAGCATCCCTTCAAGTTTGTTTTTAAAGAGAAAAAAAATTCCCCCAACTGAATCAATTAAACATCTAATATAGGTGTCTAGATGAGTGCTTTAGGCTTTTTATCTAGTCATACATACAGAGCATAGAGGCACAAAAGAGTTCTGAATAATCTCCTTGAAGTTTCACTAAAATGTTACTATGCCCGTAAGTCTGTCACTTATACCACACATCTGGAGACAGACCCCTAAACAGCGTTTGAAAGGATGGAGTGAGATTTTCAACAGCATTGACCTAACTTTACTGCAATTTAAGTCATAGGAATTTTACCATTAACTTAAATGTGACCATTTAAGGCAATGCTAAGTGCTTCTGAAAATCCAATCTGTAATCTTCTTTAAATTGATGGCTAGGCAAACTGGACTAAAAAAAGAGTTGCTTTACAATCATTACTTATTTTTAAATCTATACATCAGCCACGTGTGAACATGATATAGTCTGTGCACATGTAAGAATAAATGCATGCATACATATAAATGAACTGAATTTTTGTGTTGACAGATTATTTGCCAAGTTAAAGCCAAATGTGATTTGAAATTACCACGATATTACACTGAATAAAGAGGATTTATAATGGAAATACTAAAAGAACCTCTGTAATAGTGATCCTGCCAGGCACTCCTATAACAACATATATTTCATTCTTTTCAGTTAGTGCTGTTTTCCTCCTTTCTCTGAATGTTTGAGAACAGTAAGTGAAATGTTAATTTTTTTAAGTCAGAACCATCTAGCTAAACCATCCAAATCATTTTTGTATACAGAGATTTTATTTGTAATCTTTCTCTGCAAGCTGCTTTGTTAAATCCTAATGACGACTTTTATGCATAATGCATAAAATAAACTTTACCAATGTTTAACACACTTTTATAAACATGTAAAACCCCTTCATAAGTGAGATGACACACTGCAGGGCATGCAGTTGCAGTACACTGGGAAACCACACTTCCTAGATGACTGAAGGCATCTGCTCTGTGCCATTAATTTCTCAACATCGAACACATGTAGTTATCTTAGAACAGCAGTGCATCATATTCTGTACTTCTTTTATTAATAGACAAGTACATTTTACTGCATGTGTAATAAGCGTGCTGTTCACATCTACAATCCTTTGCTTTTTATTCTACGAACATTTGTATTTTCTAAAGGAATGGGGAGAGAGGAAGATAGCAAGATAGCTTCTTACTTTATCAAAACACTTTATTTTAGCAAATAAGTATCTCTAAAAATATATGCTAATAAGGAATCACTCAAAAATGGATGGTATAAATCTTCCTTATGCAAGAGGCAAAGGAATCTGAATAATAACAATGTATCACTAGCCCATGTCACTGAAATGATTTGTTTTACTCCTTTAATCTTTACCATATCTAAACTGACTATAATAAATGAATAATTACTCCAAATGCAGTGGAGTTAATTGAAAATCTGCTTGAAGTATAAAACCAAGAAATCATAACAACAAATACAAGGTTTAGCCAGTGTTTAGGAACTTGTCTTTGTCAATAATTTTTAAGGTTCAGTGTAAATGATACTGTTTACCATCGTACATCATCTAACATTACTTCAGAAAGTCATGAATTATTTCAGACTTCCATGAATATTAACAGTCTTTAGAGTCATGATATTTCATCAGCATACACCCAAGTATTAAAGTCTTATGGGGTTTGACTTTTCAAAATGAAACCAATTTAATTCAAGTGTGTTTTATTCTCAAAACCTGATTTCTAAGTCCAGAGAGGTGTATATTTTCATGCATGTGAAGCTCAGGCCTTCCTCAAATGTCAAAGGTATGGCACCTAAAACAGGGACAGGCTGATTCTCAAAGCACTCATGTGGACATGCACTTCCTATTGTGTGTCCAAAACAATTGGAATCCTGAGAGGAGCATACACTAGCAAGGGGAAGACAAAATTTTGTGGTTGCTTCCTGCTTAAAAACACAACAAAATCAGTCCTTCCTTGGAAACTGTACAAGTGGCCAAAAAAAAAAAAAAAAAAAGAAATATTGTCTGAATGAAAGTCACTGCTAAAAGATAAACCATTCATTCTACTGGCCAACAGGAATTACCTATTTCACCATCTTCTAAAAACTGTACATCCAGAATTTACAATGAAGCTGACCAGCATGGATTTCTCTTTCTTGAAAACAAACACTTAGTAATAAAGGCTTACAAGAGAGCAAGTGCACTCACCCAGTTCTGTCTCCATCGAACCTGACCTGCAGATTGCTTGTTTCACCCCTACAACTGTTGTCATAAATTTGACTAGGGCTGAGATTAAAAAAGAAACATGATGTATAAAGTAGCTTCAACACAGAATACACAAGAAGAAAAAAAGCTGCCACTCTTCCCATACACACTCTTGTGCAGCATTGCTGTATCACTTCATTCATAATGCAAATCAGAAGCACCAGATTTGAAATTAGGTTACCACAGCAGAGGGCAATACGGCTCTCAGGCAATCACATATGTCCTTGGCAAACTGCAGCATATATACAATTACTGCACAACAAAGTCACTATGTTGGCTGCAAAACAGGTTCTCTATAATCAATAACTTCACTCATGTAAGAGAAGGATCATATTTCAAGTGTTGCTATTATACCACTGTCGTCTCGTACAGTGAACTCCCTATTTACATAGTACTGCAAATACATCTATATATCTATATTTATATTTACTGTATAGGTTATAACCAGCTTGCACTAACATTACAGTAAATATTCCATTAAATAACTCTGAGTTAAAATAAAAAGCTATGAGACACGGCAGTGCCAAAAGTTCTTGCTGACAGTCATCCCAGGCAGATGCTGATGTTTGCTCTGTGAAGGCTTTCCTTTCTAGTGGTCATGTTTTGTCATCTCTCTCATGGTAGCCTCTCACTTTTCGAACCCAGTGATTCCAGGTTTTCAGTATGTCTGCACACAGGAATTATCTATTATTGTGTGAAAGATGCCTAACAAATATGCATAAAGCTTCTTGGAAAATGTGCATTTTACAAAATTTTGAATAGTCAGAACGGGCATCCTGGAAAAAGAACCAGTGCATAGTGTGTAAACTCAGCCTAAGCAGACCAGAACTAACTAAAACTGGCAAGCTACAAATACTGTCAAACCTACCTCTGCACTTGAAGTGGGAAGGGGGATGGCTGAGGCAGCAAGGTTACCTTATTCCATTAGCCAGAGAACACTTTCTCTCTCACTAAAATCCAGAAGTTGGGCACAGCCCTCTGACCTAACCTGCACCCAGATGGCACAGCAAATGAGATACACGCTCTGCCAAATACTTGCTGATGGCAGAATCAAGAAGAAATCCAACACTCTTGGGTTCAAACCCAGGTTTGTGGAAGAAGTTCTAGCTTCTCACAATACGACTACCTATTGTTCCTTTGCCTCAGAACACATTCTATTCCTTGTTGCCCTGACATGTCCATGCTTCTCCTGCATTCCCTTTCTTAACATCCATCCTCTTCAGTTCAAATCTCATTTCCACTACAAAAGGTTTCTTTTTTCCTCCTCACATCCGTTTCTCATGCTTCCAGTTCTGAGTTCAGCATATTCTTCTGCTTTTCTCCATGTTCTGTTAGATTGCCCCAGCAGAAATTTCCCATGCCCAGCATCACAGTTGTACCTGTAGCTGTGGAGACAATCCTGTTCAGTATCCCTAAAGGCCTGGACCACGCCAGGCTCATTGCAAATTAATTCTACAAGGAATGTAAATAGCAAAAATAGAAACATATTTAGGATAAATTTCCACACCAGCATAACCCTGACAAATCCCAACATCCATGGCAGAAAAACAACTTTTCAAGAAGTAAGAATATTCTTCAAGCAGACAGAGAAACTCTCTCCTCATAACCTTGCACTTGAAAATGACTTAAGTGTTACAGCTTAGTCATCAAACATAATGTGTTTGGGACAGATGCCTGACATGGAAAATGCCAGCTAAGATAGGAGAGTTTGGTAGAGTTAGAAACTACTAATTCAGCAATAGCAAGAAAAGACCATTAACAGTGGCTTATTTCTAAACTCTGATGGTTGTGACAAGAAACATGATGAGAGTTGCATGTAAATGTGTGACTTTTCAATTGGCACTTTCAATTGGCAGCAGGGACTCAGTGCTTGTAACTAGAAAAGAATGAAGACCGTGCAATCTAAAGTGGACAGAGAAGGAAGAATAAGTCTTGTGTGACACTGTATGGGGAGCCCTGAATCCTAAAAGGCACAGACTGTGACACTGTGAGCTACAGAACCACTGGCTGGCACTACAGAGACTAGCAAGTTTTGGGCAGAGATGAATGTGGAAAACTCCTGCTTGGCCATCCATTAGAAACTGATATTACCATAGGAAATGTTGTCCCCTGCCTATGGTCCCCTGCAGGGTGAACTCTAGGCAGGCTGACTCTTACCTGACAACCACATTCTGCCTGGCTAACATCTGAAAATAGGAGGATTTTTACTTTAGGAGTTGGTTTCTAATATTAGATATTAATTGGAAAAAATTGCATTGAAAGAATGTCTTTAAAGCAGAGAATTGAATATTACTTTAATATTCAGAATAAAGGGTAACATAATTAAAACGAAATATTATAAATGCTTTAAAATTCCCTTACAAAAACCACAAACTAACAAAAATATAAGAATGGAAATTTAAAATCCCTGTCTAGAAATGTATACCTCCTCAACACCCAGGAGAATAAATGCAGCACTACCAGTGTAAAAGAGGTGTAAGCAGACATAAAATCTATTCTTCTGGGTTTAGTTTTCTTGACAAAGTGTAGCATGTCATCAAGAGACTATCTTACTTTATTATAAGAATTGGTAAGGCCTATTAGAAGTCTGTGGAAATGATCCCTAATAAAAAGTCTTCATAAAACAAGGAATTCTCTTGATTAAATTGTTATTGCATGAGTAGACATACAGTAAATTTTCAGCTCATTGTAGTTGAGAAAATCATATACATGGGCCAAGATATGCCTTTTAGAAATTGTGTCTAAAATTAGTAAAGAAGGAAAAGATCATTTCTTCTGAAATAATTTTATTTTTCACAAGATAGCAGAAACATATCTATCAGAAGAAGGATTATAACAAAGCAGCTGGAACACTGGAACCTCTGTAATATATTGCACATTTTAATCATGTTTGATACAACACTCTTTATATGGGTATCAATTACACTAATGACTCTTACATAATACCCCTGGGTGCCTAAGGGATGTGTATTGTCACCTCCCTTTTGTCATAAAAATAGAGAGTACTATATACACACTAAAGTAGTTTCTTTCATTTTTATATAATGAATGAGTAACACTGTAAAAAAAGACATCTTATCCCATATTAGTTTAGCAAACAGAAGAGATTTCACATATGACAGTGCTAAATATACTCTTAAGCTGCTAATAAAGACAAAGCCTGAGGGGAAAAATTCTAATGATGAGCAATGCCAGAAGTTTTTATTTCTGGATCTAAAGTAAAAATGTTTCACTTAGGTATAGTCTTAGAGGCATCATAGAAGAAATCAGGTTTTCCAATAATTTTTATCTCTAATAAAATCACTGGAATTAATTTGAGCATCATTACAGCACTGGAAAAACGCTTTTAAAGGTACTGTTACCTGTGTAACTTGTCTGTGTGCACTTTATTGCATACTGAAAACTGAGAGGTTTCATCTGTAAATGATCTACACTTTCCCAAGCAACTGCCTAGAAAACTTTACAGACTCCACGGTACTGTATAGAGAGATGGCAGGACACAAGACATTCTCAGGAAAAGAATCAGAGAATCGCATAAAAGGGGAAACCAGTTCCAACATGGGTTTATGAATTTTAGAACATGCACTTCAGTATTTTCTCTCTCTGAGCTGGTCCTACCTTAAATGCCTACAAAAATAAAATATCACCTGCCTAAAAGTTTTCCTAATGCTCACATGGGGAACACCAGTGGGCAATGATAAAGGTGCTGTTAGTGTATGTAGACAAAGAAGTGTGGCCTCACTAACACAGTGCTCTACCCAGATGAATCTATCACGATGTGTTTTCCTCATCAGACCTCTGTGTTCTCTGACAACCTGAATAATAGCATAGCAATTAAATTTATCCCAACTTTTCCCTTAAGTTCAGCTGCTTATGAGATTTTTTTATACATTTTTCTCTATCCCAAAGTTCAAAGCCCTGTACTGTATCTCTCAGTGATAATTAAATCCCAGTAATACTATGAGCTCACAGGAATTTCATGGTGTTTGTGCAAAGGGGAGCCTGGTAACAGGGTAGCTCTCCAGAACCACACGTTGCTGTGTGATGCTGTGGAATCTGCTGTCCTCCTGCAGCCCTATCATCTGAAGAGTTTTTGAATCATCCATAAAAACTAAAGGAACCCCACAGGAATCTGAATATGGCAAAGCAATTTGTATTTTTGCATGTTTTTCCAATCTTACTTTTGACCTTCTGAGACAATGCATAAAAATATATGTTAGATTGCTTCAGATGATTTTTTCATTTGCAATTATTTAACATTGATTTTGATTCAGCTATGAAAACTGATGTGCCTTTCCCATTTTGAAAAAAAAGTAAAACTTCAGGATATTTAAATATTAAAAAGTGGAAACTGCATATGCATAGCAAGTAACTACCTCTCCAAGATACTTCAGAAAAATTGTGTTTAGTAGAGTACTTGTGATAAATTATGTATTTATCGTAACAGGGTCAGAAGCTGTTACAATTTACTGTGCTTGGTCAAAAATTCACTTTTATAAAAAGTACTTCAGTGTCTCAATGTACATTTAAATGAGAACGGGGGTGCACCAAACACATTGGTTTTCATGGGAGGCAAGTTAAACATCTGAGGTCAAATTTTGCTGTGACTTACATTGGTATAAAAAACCAAAAGCATTGTCATTCTACCAATTTCCATACATTTTGGTCTTTCCTTACAGACAAAAATATAAAAAAGTAATGTGGAAGTTGGCACATATTTTTCAAGAGCAGGCTATGCACTGGGTACATCATGCTGCTGTTGTGCTAACGAGCAATGCAGGAGAATGGCTTCTAACAAAGCAAATGGATGAAAGCCAAGAGGCTAAAAGTGAAACACTGGGTTTGCATCTCATAGAGCTGAATTTTGAAAGTTGTGCTTCACGTGCCTCAATCTAATTGATTCTTAACATTAATTCTTTAATTATTATAAAATTGCTACATTTTTAGTTCATCCTGCTGTCACCAGCAATGGCTCCTGGAATTATTTACACTAAGGTTTTCTGGAGGCGTCCATAAGAAACTCCAACATTGTCACTGCTATAGGAAACTTTAGAACCAGGATAAAGAGGAAATTCTTAACCCACAGAACTTTCCTTTCCATGTCACTGTATATTTTGCCAAGGGTTTGCATAATTAGAAACTTCTGGAAAAAGAAAGAGTCCTGTCTCTGCTGAGCAGTCAGCAATCACAGAATGTCAAAACATTATCTGCAGACCAACACTGTTTGCAATCTATAGCTGAGTCTGTGCCCAGGCAAAGAAACTGAACAAGTGTCTTTAATGTACTGGGAGCCCCAGTGCCAGCCAGCCTGGATGGCACAGAGAGAGAAAGATGCCTTAGATCATCACTTGGTGGTACCCATCTGACCTAGCTCACAGTTCAAGTAAATCGTGCCAAGAAAGCAGGCTTTTCCTACTGTGTACTCATTTAGACCTAAAGTTTATCACATTTCAAGAACATCAGTCCAGGTTTCAAATTCTCGTCAGGGCCCAGAGTAATTTTTGGAGATCCATATAGCCATAGAAATGTACTTCTCTTTTCCCACTAAGAAGATATTTAAAAAGTGCTGCTGTCTGTGATTGCTACCCATGAAATGCATTGAATGAGACAGAAACCAGCAGAAAAATTTAGCAGGTGACCATATAACTAAAGGCTTGCCATAGTGAATATGCAAACAGAGACAAGCATAAGTATCACAAACAACCTACAATCTGACATTTCCTGATTTACAAATACTTGCCTGCAGACTCGGTACTGCAGCATGACCACACTGCTTTCACATTGCAAAGGTTACATAGTCTGTAAGAGTAGTGAATGCAGTGCACTGGAGGTGCTCAGGAGAGCTTAAATTCACCAACTCCAATCTTGATAGCTATCTTGCTACAGCACTTAGAAAGTGACTGCCTGCAAAGACTTCATGACAGGTAGGGTTAACTGGCCCACATTAAGCCTCTTGCTGCTATGACAAGACAGCAACAGTGCCTATTTTAAAGTTAGCTTCCAGGCCTTGATTTCATACTGCTGTCATTGCTCTGCTGACCAGTGTTGATTATGCAAAGGTAATCTAGAAATACTCGTTTTAATATTATTCTTTCAAATGGAAATTAATTTTCAAAAAATTTTAAACTCACGTAACAAATTTTAAACTCACACAACAAATCCTCATTTCCTCATCATAAAATTCTCTCACCAGCAAATATTAAATAAATGGCTTCTGTGTTCAATGCACGAGCTCCAGAAAAAGTTCTTCTTCTGTTGCTCTAGGCCATAATTGCTTCAGCTCCATTGTCTTTGCCAATGTGTTAGCCAATGTATGGTGGGTTTTTTGGCTAATAAACAGTACAGCTATGTGTGAGATACAACTGAGTGTCTGAAACACTGACAATACCAGCCATAAGGCACTGGAATAGACACAAGATATTACAGTGCAACCTTTTAAATACTGTTCAATATGTGTGGATATACAAGCATTTGCTTTGAAGTACCTATTCCGAGAAAGAAGGATTAGCCACTACAAATCACTAATTTTATTATATACAGGTGGAGATGAAGATGAAGAACTTTACTGAAGGGAAGAAAAATACAAAATTCTAAAGCAATTCTTAGTAGACTGATAGAAACTTACCTTTCCTTTTTACTAATGGGGGGCCATATATTTTCTGGAGATACACCTCTACCTACTCTTTACTGGATCAGAGCAAATGAAGTTTGATTTCTGCAAGGACATTCAGTTGAGGAAAAAAATTAAGCAAGAACTGAGTTTTCATTAGTTAGGATTTTCTTTTTAATTTGAATTTATTGCATAACTGATTTTAGTAAATTTAACCTCATCCCTAGCCTTCTGTTGGTATGGTACTGAGGGGGAATCAGCTTACGTTTCTTTAAAGTTTCTATATTGAATGGAACTGGCCACATTTACATGTTTGCTTATGTTTCACATATACCCAGGTTACATTGATAATACCACAGAAGCAACACTGGCTTTATTGCTCTCACATTACACTGAAAATGCAGTAGAACTTGTCTGCTACATGTGTACTTTGGATTCCTTAGTTGTTTGATCACATTGATGAAGGGATATGCAATCAATCTCCTACTAAGACAGTGAGTAGTATTGGCCATAACTCATTACTCCATCAAAGGATTTGGCATTTCAATCGATGGGAAATGATGTGTGATCATTCTAATTTATTATACATCATTTCCCATCAATCGGTGTGCTGAAGCTTTGACATAATAAGTAGTTACAGACACTGTCAATCATTCTTGGTCAAATACCTCTGAATGCTGCCATTTGGTGCACCTTCAGCTATTCATCCAAACTGCAAATATTCACCCAAGGCATTCAGCAATCAGACTGTAACTAGAGATCCATAAAAAGACTCACAAAAGTACCTAGGAACATCTCAAAAGCTTCAAGAATACATGAAACCGAAGAAAAAAAGGCTTATAAGGAAAGTGCACTTTTGAAAAATGCATCAAAATTGAGGAACCAAATTTGTATTGGAACAGTGTCCAGCTAGGAAAAGACTGAAAAAGTGCAAGCTTCAGTATTGCACTGGATTTTGGCAGGATCCTCTGCTATGCTGGCCACCCGTTACTGTAAGAAGGAGCTAAATTCTGCTGATTTGTGTCAGCGCAATGCCTTTTGTCTTCTGTGGAATTGTACAGGCATGTAAACCCAGGCCACAATTAATCTTTCCCCTACTGATAAGACTAAAACTCTTTAAACCAGCTCTGAGCCTTAAACATCCTTCCCTAGCCAAAATTCCCTGTAAAGGAGAACTTTTTCTAATCCAGAAGCATGACAACACCCACAATCTCTGTCAAGTTACTTATTAAAGCAAAAAAACCCCATGCATTCAGTGATAATTTTTCGTCTGGACTTACTTTGGGAATCCACTTGGCCACTACACCTGAAGGCCCCTGCACCTGTTTTCTACTAGATCAGTATGACACATAACAGTTAAGAGGTTCTGCTTTCACAGGATTGTATTAACCCACATAGTTAAAACACAGTGGTGCTCCTAAAGAAATCACTATTCCTTTTTAAACCAAACCTGAACTTTCCCTTTAGAATTTGCCTGTATTTAATTCAGTCTTGGGATATGGAGTATGCTGCCAAGACAGATAAAGCATTTGTGATAGCAAAAAACCCAAGGAAATGTTATCCCAAAACAATATAACAAGTTTCAAAGTCACAAAATTAATCAAAAGCTATGTGATTAATTCCTACTGCATGCCAGCTAACACCTTTAATATAGCAAGCCCTCCTGTGATGTATTTCAAACATCAGACTAGAAGATTCAGCAGGCCAGCTCTAGCTCCACTGTTCACATTATCCCACTCACCCTTAGACATTCTCCTATGCTTTTCTAATTTTCTCCCTACAAGAAAACTCATACTATTCCTCTAATGCTCCTCATCATTTTGCCCATCTCTTTCTTCATACATTGTCTTGTCTTCCTGTGTGACAAACATAAAAACTATCGTATTGAGTTCCATATAGCAATATCTCATTATTGGTAAGCTGGAAAGAGAGTTTGCTATGAAACTGCTACATAAAAACAATACATGGAATTCTTTCTCTCTGCCCATCCATCCTTCCTATACTTTTCATTAGATTTCTCAGTCTAAAATAATGCAACACTGGACAGCTTAATGTGGCCCCTAAATTGACCGGTTTATTTATTCTGTTACTATGAAATATTTTGATTTTCCTTTCAAGCTCTATTCACCCAGCTCCTGTACACTCTTCCAATCCTCTTACCAGCCTCCATCCTGATCTTCCCTGACAAAGACAGTGCCCTGAGAAAGGCAACCTGCACCAACTATCAGATCTTGAAAACAAAAAAGCATTTATAAAATAAAGTCAAGTGAATACATTTTTTAAATACGCCAGTTTTTGCATAAATAATTATTTTGGTGAATTTGTTGTGGTTTTCTGCGAGAACTGTTTCTGAGAGAGGCATCAGACTTAGACTTTGTCAAGCAAGTTTACCCTCAAAAGGAGCAATCAACAGCCCATTCAGCCACTGTGTACTCACTGATAATTCTGAACTTGCAAACACCAGTTGGAAATCTCATTTTAAGAGTTCTAGTACCTTCTCTTTCAAATAAAGAACATAACTGTTACTATATCTAATCAACATATACAGTGTGATATCTGAAATTAGAAATTCAAATAAATGCAACAATCTGCTTGCCAACGATCTCCAGACCAAAAATTATTCAGATAAAGTATTTGGTGAATAATTTTGAATAGCAAATTCATTTTAGAAAATCAAAGCAGCTCACAGACAATTCACAAATGAAAAAAAGTTATACATGTTAAATCATTTATTATGAACTATTTTTCATCTCTGTTCTGTTATTTGTTTTTCCATTTGAGGCAAGGACAGCTTCAGAAGAGGGCAAAAAAAAAAAAAAAACTTCAGAAAAAGGCAAAAATCCCCAAAAACCAACCTGTGCTTTTCTTACTTGGCATCTTCTAGAAATTCTTGAGTATTTACCTATTTTTTGAGAAGGGAAGAAGTTAAATGTTGACCCACTCCAGAAGAAAAACATCCACCCTAGTGAAAAGATGACATAGAAAGTTGCAGCCTGATGAGATTGGAAATGAAAGGCCTGTAGGTCTCCCAAATGCAGGTCTCATAATTAACAGACTTTTAACTATAGCTGCATTGCCAGGTGCAAATTTAATAAAAGATTATAAATGATAGATGAACTGTATTTCCAGCAGCTGTTTGTAATCCCAAGCAAAAATCTTCATTAAGATAGTGTTAATGTTGTAAATGGTTATCTATTAATTTAAAGTATTGCAAAATACCAAACATTACTCATTTAGAACACTGTGTTGAAAATCAAGCTAAGAAACTATGCTGCAAATAAAGTTTTAAAACATGAAGTTTCAAGTCAGGCAATCCAAAGTTAGAATTAATAATGTCAAACCTTCTGCAGTCTTCTACATTGCCTGCCCTGGGAATCAGATGAGCTCCTCAGGAACACCTCTAAGTACTCCCTGAACTCCAGCTGTAAGAGCAGGGTGTGGAGCTGCTGGAATTAAAGACTGCCATATTTTGTCGATCCACTGACACACAACAAAAATGTCATCTCTGGCACCAGCTTTGCTAGAACTCCTGATCTGAGGAAGCTTCCAAACTCAGTAAGGTGGAGCTCTAAGCAAAACCAGCTCTGCTGATACACTTTAAAAGGTAGAGAAAACCATGTGTTTTCTTCTATTAGTCCCTTTTATGCAACTTTAAGATAAACTGGTTTTGCAGGGAATAAAAAGAATACAGTGGATATACCTGACCATCTCCCATGAAAAGCGCAGAGATGGAGAGAGATGTGAACTCTGACTCGGAGGAGGCTCCCTTCTTGACCCACAGTGTTTGGGAGTTTGTGACACCACCAGTGTACAGTGCTCTCCTTTAGGAAATCCCACATAAGCCCTTCTCACCTAAAGCTTCCACGCTGCTCATAGAGCTCCAGCCTCAGAAATGCCATGAGTGGAACATCCCCATTTGCTCTGGAATCTACCCCATACTGAGCTATGTCAAAGAGCCATTGTCTGTCAAGTTTTGTGGCAAGGGTTTTTACAATTCTTCAGCAAGAGAAGCAGCACACAGGAGCACTTCCTCCACACTCAGACCTGCTCATCAAATAGAAAGACCAAAAAAAAAAAACTACGTGTGGGTTTTATACGGTGTATTCTTCTTCCTGCGCAGTCCTTACAAGAAGACAGAACCCAACATCCAACATCACCATCCACTAGAAAAATTCACCCAAGAACTTTTCCTGAAAAGAGTTACAGAGAAAGCATTGTTTAATCTCTACAATTCATGTTTTAATCCACATTTTAAAACATTTCTAACAGAAAAAAACTAAAAAAGAGACCACCAGGCTGCAAGATAAACTCTAGATCTGGAAAATCCACTAGGTACTATTAGCTAAATAGCCTTACAGATGCTTGGTAATGATTATTACTTATCTGTGTAGAATTCCTAGGTAAAGCTACCGTAAATATATTTGTTTCCAAAAGGAGCTGGTTCTTCTAGGGCCCTTCCCTTCCTTACTTACTTTTTTATACTTAACAATGTACAGAACAGTTTCAAATGACACTCAAGTAATGACCAAAGATGTAAGCTGCTTTCAACAGCTGTACTATCTCAGTTCCCAACTAAAGCAGAGCTCCCAACTTCTAAAGAAAGTAACTTCCCTTTTAGTTAACTTTCTTCCCCTCCCTTCCACCACAGCTCAAAGGTTTAAACCTCTTTACTTTCCCCCTTGGGCAAGAGGAAGTGAAATTCCATTTGATCATCTGCATTATGAATACATGGGTAAAAAGCGATGCAAAAATTAGTTGGAGTAAAATGATCACTCAATAAGCCATTATAATATTAACAATTTAAATTAGAAAATTGTACTGTATCCTTGGATCTAGGTCTCTCTTTATTTATCCAATGCACTATATAAGAAATAGTTCATAGTCGACCTAAACATTTTGTCTGTCTTTATACACTATGTGCACACCTTAAAATCAGACATTTTCATATGTAAGGAAAGTAAAATGTATTGTATAGGAAATTATTTTCCTGAAAATAATTTTTTGTGGCCAAATTAAAACAGTCATTACTTACTTCCCTAGAAAATTATGCACTGCCATTTTGGAAGAAAATTTCCATAGAGTTAATGTTGGGTGCAAGTCAATTCTTCCCTGGAATTAAACCACTGCCATACACAATGTCTCCAGGGAAAAAAAAAATCATGGGAATTTCACCAATAAAAATCCTGTACAACTCCAATTATTTGATTGGATTATTTCTCTCGGTATTTAATCCGTAAAAACTTAACAATTTGGTCCAGACCAGACAAACATGTAGGGGAATATAAGAGTAAATCAGTAACAAAATACAGGGAAGCATTGAGATGCTCGGATTATACCATATCATGCAGATAAAATAATTTTAATTCAAGCAGAATGGCATGCTTAGGTGATCTTTTAATGGGACATACTGTTTATGAGGTACGCACCTAAATCAGCTAAATGAGCAACCAGTAAAATGTTTCTGAAATTTCTCCCTATTAAATTCTGGAAAACAAATCATACTTCCATCAAAAACCGAGTTAAAAAATAGAATCAAAATATTAATAATTTTTGACAGGCCTTGCATGGTCTGCACCATTAGACACCAAAAATGTGATTAATGTTAATATCAGGTCTCATATGTAAAAGTAAAGAAAAACTGTAAATCATGGCTGCACAAATGTAATCTTTTATGTATAAGCAACAATAAATTGTATACCAAATATATGTTTTTAACCTAATAACTGCTTGCATGTTATGCAATTTTCAATTTCAAAATTGCAGTACTTTAACCCTTAGTATCAACTATTGGGTAGTAGTACAATATTCAATAAATGCAAACTCTGTGCTCCTCTTTCAGACATGGCTTCTTTTCTTGACTTACAGATTTTTTTAATGTATTACTTATTCCGCTTTTTCCCCCCAAAAAACCAAATCTCCAGTCTGTAATTAGCCCACACGTGAACCACATGAAGAAGCTGGCACAAGCAAGTAGCAGTCACTTTAAATGACACATTACAATCACACAGAAGGAGCAATTTTGGTGCTTCAAGTTAATAATATGAAAGATTTGCCCTCTATGATACATTATGTTAAAAACCCACTATGTAGCCACATTCAAATAAGATTCTTATTTAGATCAGAAAGATTAACAACTTGGAAAAAGTAATTCCAAACTATGAGACACCCATTTGCAAAATACAAGTATAAATTTGTAACACATTCGTAAGATTGGTTAAGGCACCAGAGTATATTGCTTTGCCTTCCGTACCATTTTTTACTTATAAATAAAATGCATGTATTTTAGGTCTACCAGAGTCATTAAGGGGACAACCAAGCTTAGAAACAAAATGACCATATTCAAATATTGAACCCATTCCACTTATAACTCAAGTCTTTCAAAAGCAAGGAAATTGAGTTAAGACATATGCTCCCCTTAGCTGCATATGCCTGTGCTTTTCCCTTAGTTAAAAGAAAGCATTACTCTCTACAGTGATTTCTGCTTTGCTTCTACAATGCCTTTTTCTTCACTTTTATACAACCTTTATGTTCTTTCACCTTTGGAAAAGGGAAACTGCATTTTGTAAATAACTTTGAAAAGTGCTGCCCGTTCTGGAGAAGACACAGAATTTGCTTTATTCTTTTACCTTTAGAAAGATTTATGAAATACAGTTAAAAGACAGATTCAACCACAAGGCAAAACAGCTGGTTTCCAAACCCTGGAAAATTTCTGAGGTATTCAAAGCAGAGGTTTTTGTTCAGTTAGTTACAGAAATAAGGGCCAGCCATGAAAATCAGATCTCCAGTTAGATTTGGAAACACTCACTTCCTACTAAAGTTAAGGCATTCTGATCTGGGTTTAGATCCCTATCTGCTACAAAGACTACATTAATTTAATGTGTTATAATAAGAAAAATTCATTCTTGCCACACATATTAAAAAATAAAATTCAAAGACAAACCATTCTTCCAAGGAAACAAGGGCCCCATCTGCTGATGTTTAAATGTACTACATTAACACACACACTACAGTTCTCCCACAGATAAGGTACTGAAATGAATTGCAAAGACAAATCACCACATTAACTGTACTGCATTCTTCTGGTACCTTTTTATAGAAAAAAAAAAGAGGTTTTAGGCCCTTGGGTCAATCAGTTTCCACCGATTATGAGAGCTTTGTCTGTGAAAAAAAATGGAAGACTAGGAAGGAAATTCAGGCACGAACCTGAATTTGCACAGCAAAAAACCAAAGGAATATCTCCAGTCCTATATACAGCATAACAAAATTATATCTCCATGCATAAAATAAACAGTTATAGAAAAGAACAAGCTATTACTATCTACATGTCACCTTCAACGCTAAAAACATGAATTATCACAATGTCCAAAACCTCAACAGAGATATTAAAGCTGATCTCTAAGAGTAACAATGAAAGGAAGCATCTGGGAAATGTAAAAGTCAAACTTTCCTGAAGTTTAAAACATTTTGTTAAAGAGTCTGATAGTTGTTTATTGAGAGTTCTTAAAACTAAGCACTGTTTTGTTTACAGAAATCCCATACATAGCAGACTTTACATTACACTGGGATGAAAAATGGCAGTCAGAATAATGAAGACAAAACAAATGTCCTTATTATGGACAAGACCATTTCAAACACTATATCAACAAAGAGCCAGCAGCTGAATTTATAATCTCATATGACTATATTCTGCAATAAAAAAGTCCATAATTTTGGAAGTACTAAAATGCTTTTGTTTACATGGCTACAACATAGAAAGCACCCGTGCTGGTATACGAGGATGAAGCATGTGTTTGACCTCTCTCCCCACGCCCAGCAGCACAGCAAATGAACTTCCCATTAAAGCTGGAGAAAGCACTAAAGACTTGCTCCTGTTCTTCTCTGCTGGGCTAGCCAGAAGTGCAGCCAATTCCACTTGGGTGTTTAATTATATGAGCTGTCCTACATCCCAGAACTGTAACCCTTCTGGGGAGAATTCTGGAGTCTGCTTTTTCCCTCCTAATGCAATTTCTGTGCCATAGACCTTTTTTGCATTTATGATGCTGAAGGTCACCACTGTGCCAGACAGCAACCACTACAGGACAAAATCCCACGAATCAGCACCTTTCTCAGGAAATAAGAAATGTACAATATATTTCCAGCAAATATTCTAACATAATGATAAGAGCTAAGCAAATATACTAGACTTGCATGCACCTTATAGAATTCTGGTTTTGCTACCAAAAACCCTACAAAAGTGGAAATTATTTCCAGCTGAACAGTGGTCAGAAGGCAATGTACAAAACATCTCACTGCATGGATAAAATCAATAATTAGACCTCAGTGCTAGTGAATTCCTCAGTAAATATGAATATAATCTGCACAATAAACAACACTGTCTTGGCTTTTGACTGAATAAATTAAAATATTCTGAATATAATTCCAAGATGTGATAACAAAGTTTAAGGCACAAAATGAAACTATAAATATAACTTCTTTTTCAGAGCATAATTAGATATAGTGTGGTTTTCTGGTATTTTCTTATAACTGTTTTTTAGTAGAGTTCCTTCCATTGGCTTTTGTATTATAAACTGACTTAGAGATGTCCACAGTCTGACTACTGAAATGTACTTCAAGTTGAAATATGTTAAATGAGGAATCTGTCCAGTGGATTATCTAGATAACAGCTCATGAGACCAAGTTCCAGTTCCCCAGATACGGCATTTTCTCAAAATGAAATTTACCATTTACTTTAAGCACTAGCTTTCAGGTGTTTTTTATTAAAGCATCCCTTTTTGAGCAGGTTGTTATTTGGTTGATCATTATCACTCATAAAAGTGAAAAACAATTAAAAGCTTTCACAAATCAGCTTGTTCAAAAAAGTGCCTGTGAAAAAAAGAAAAGAGCATTCTCATTCTTGATCACAGATAACACAAAGTAACTTTACTATCCCCCTTCATTAGATCATACATCAATCTCCAACATGATAATCTATGTTGAGGAAAGTAATTACATCTGCATCAGTTATGAGCATGTTAAAAACAAAGCCACCACTACTGAACATTGTCAAAGGTGAATCTGCTGCTTTGGGTGAACCTACACATAATACAATGAGCTGATCCCGCTGGTTACTGCTGTTGGAACAGGAAAAGACCACCTCTGCCATCTGCTCACAACTGGGCTCCTCACCACACACTCCTGTCTCTGGCTCCTCCTAGATCTGGGCTCTTGCTTTTGCCTGGGCTAGGCAAAACAGCAAAAAACTGACCCAGCAAACAAAGTGCAGAGGAAAGGATCCACCTACAGAATCACACTCAGCAAGGAGTTTTACCCGTGGCAGGAGGGGGCAGGACTTCATAATTTGGAGGAAGCCTGGGGAGGAAAAGGCAACTTCTCTTTTTGGCAGTGACAGCACAGCTGGGAACATAATTTGTTCTTGATCTTCTCAGCTGAGCTTCTGCATTTGTGCAGTGTTCAGAAACCAATGTACTTTGAATAGTCCTGACTGTAACACTGTCAGCGCTCCCTCACAGGCATGCCGGTGTTACGGGTTTGGGTTTGTACATCTGCCTGGGAATTTAATCTCATTGTACAGTAGACGAAGAATAAAACTGGCTAGGAATGATAACATTTAGAAAGTACTTACTTCAACTGCAATCTCAAAATCTAAATAACTTTCTAAAAAAAGCAAGAATTTGGGATCATGCCTTCATAAATGCTTCAGTCAAACACTACTAAGTCCAAATCCAGTATACAACTGAGATTAACTCAGCTGGGTAGAGCCTGGTGCTAATAATGCCAAGGTTTGATCCCTGTATGGGCCATTCACACAGAGTTAGACTCAATGATCTTTCTGGGTCCCCTCCAGCTTAGAAGATTCTGTGATTCTGTGATAATGATCAGGATAACATGTCTCAGTCTTATTGGCTTCTATGGTGTGAAACATCTAACAAAACCCCATTTGAAATGAACAGTGTTAGGACCTATCTACATTACAAGCACCTCAGATGAAGCAGCAGCTCAGGTGACTATTTCAATGCTTTACCTGAGCAAACAGCAAGATCTATTGCACTACACATACACAGCTGCTTTGTAAATCTCAGCTACTTCCAGTGGGATCAGGCATTTAGAAAGGCAAGTAGTTACACTCCTGATAAGCAAATCCCCACTTTCTATTACTTTGGAAGACATCTTTTTAAATTAATGCAATGACTTACTTATAATTCCTTAATGTTTTAAACTGACATGATTTTCATCACATTTTCCCCTTTTAGTCATATGCACACACATTGTTTTACGTAACGTTTCTTCCAATTGCTCCCTTTCTATTTTATTTTTCCTTTTGAGAAGCCAGTGAACATTCTCTGTGGAAGATGAAATATTGAACAAAAAAAAAATACATACTTCAGATAAACAGAAAATGAGAGCTATAGCCCAGCAGAACTTGGAATACATAATTTTGAAAAACTGGTGAAATGCTTCACATTTTTTAACAATTCCTGGTTTATATTTTGATCAGTTCAATAATTTTCTCCTTTTTTCTGCTTTCCTCAACCCATTATAACACATTTTAGCTTTATAAGAGGAAACACAGCATTCCAGAAATCTGATTGGTAGACATAAAGGCTGGTAGCCACAGAGGGTGTCTTTTTGATTTACTAACTATGACTTACATCGTTGTTTTGAAAGACCCATGAAACAGAATGGAGCTCTCCTTTCAAATCTAGTATTTCTATACCACTGCTTATGCTTGGAAGAGCCAGCTCTATTTTGGCTACGTTTGGTCTCTTTTGGAGGCATCTATTGATGCTTACTAACATGTAATGAACAGCATTGCAGTGGTGAAAGTACTGGATATGGGGCTTTTTTGGAGCTTATTAATACTTCTCTTTTATCAGCCAGAGGAGATGCTGTGACACCTCAAAGTGCGCTGTCTCTGAAGTGCTCCCAGTCACTGCTGGACCACAGAGCAAAATAAGGGGCTGAAATGATCATCACAAATAAGACTTAGACAGACTTTGCAAACACATAAAAAGGAAAAAGCTGAGACTGAAGTTACAGGATATAAGGAATGTTCCTTTTACTTTTGACTTTAGGTAGGATCTTACCCAAAGTCCTCATGTTTTAAGCACAGTGCACTATTTGCCATATACCTAGATTTCATTTAAAAAGTAAATTTACCCTTTATTTATCAATAGTTCTACAACTCTATCTCTTGGGACACATATAGTTTTCTTCCAGATATGTGGAGCTGCTGAAGACTAAACAAAAACCAACAGCAATAACTGACCTTTAAATAGGAAAAGATTTAGACATCAAACCCACATATAAGGAATGGATAACCCACAGATAACTTTCTTTTGATAGGGATATTGAACCTGAGTCCCCAGGTATGGATGGGGATGTGTGATTTTACAGTCTGTCTTATTTTCTGAGAACTTCAGGTACATCAAGAAAACACTTGAAAAGGTATTTTGTCTCTGCATCAGCAATTTGGTGCAAATGTTTCCCCTCCCAGGGAACCTAACTACTGTTTAGGTGATGGCTGGGTGGGAGCTTTCTACCACTCAAAATACATCTTATCTCTTACTATGAAATGACCCTTAAAATTGTTATTGCATTAGATTATAATTGTAGTGTATTTAGCTGTGAAATTGCATGGACATTTTTGTGGCTCTGCATTTGAGTAGTCTCCCTACTTGTTAAATCAAACAGCATTTTGTTTTTGGTGTTCAGTGCTGACTATTCGTGGAGACAGAGGCATGCATGCACATGCACACTGTCGCTCTGCTCTTTCACAGAGAATTTACTTCTGCCTCTGCTTGGGTTTCACTCTTTCAGATCAAGGCTCTCTGCTCTTTCCACATAGAGGAAGCCTTGCAATAACAAATAAGTATGTCCAGTAACCTAACAATAATGGAAGTATGCTCAGAGGAAATTGATAGTGTTGCCAACTCTCATTATTTTCCTATGAATCTTCTGATATTTGCTTTTCTTTTTAAAGTCCCTACTGTAGAAATCATATGAATAAATGTGAATCTGAGCTTCCATTAAAACAAGTGTCTAGATTTCTCAAACACGAAGTAAAACCTGAAAATATTAACTGAATGTACCCAAGGCAGCTAAAACAACCAAAGGTAAACTAAAAATAAATGAAAAATAAGTGGGGTGTGTAATTACATCATAATTTTAATATAATTTTGTCATTTCAACTCAATATTGAATACTTGGATTGACAAGTGGAGCAAATTGGCTAAATTCCTCAGATAAATGCTGGATGCTACGAAGTACAGAACAAGGGCAAGAAGAAGGAGGAATTCTTCTACTTTGGACATAAATCAGACTCCCAGGAAAGTGGTTTTGGCCTGGACTTGGTGTAGTAGCACTAATCAGAGCTTCATTGCCAAGTCCACCTTTGCTACCCACGCCTTGCTGTACCATTCTCCCAAGGAGTGCTATGCTTCAAGGACTGGAGCTTGAACTATTCAAAAAGCATTTACAATTTTGTACCTTCAGATATTTCTTTTTGTCTATGGATCCTACAAGTACAGGATGTGGTCCTTCAGAAGAACCTAAAATTTTCTCTCTGTGCAAGTAAAATTTAGTTTTTATTTTTAATGGCTATAACAAAACTGTACCTCATCTGTGAGCCAGCATGTAATGGAGAATCCCCCAGCAATATAGAGAACTGTTTGCAAAGGCTATCATCAACACAGTATCTGGTACTCTGAGAGGATATTGATCTTTCCCAGATGAAATTTTTTTTTTAACTAATTAATAATACACCTAAAATAAATGAAGTTTATGTAACACACCAAGCTTGTAGTTTAAGCTCCAAAAAGGGTATAGATGCTAAAGACAGGAATGACTGATACTTAGGAAAACAAAGCATTTTCTTAGAAGGAATTTTTAATTGATTTTGTAAACTGAGAAAACTGGCATGATATGCTTAGAGTACAGTGACTCACAGGCCTTCAGTCACAATCCCAGTCCCTCTCCCAGTATGCTGGCACCCGTCCCTTTGCACCAGAGGTGCAGGAAGCCAGTCTGGTCCTCAGCTTCTCAATAATATTTACCACGATAGAATTTACTGTATCTCACACAACCTCGAATTTAGTGGGAGACAGGTCATGCTTCCTCCACTCTATTTCAGGAAATCTTATTAGTCTACAATACATAGTTCTTCATGCAAATTCAATAAATACAGAGAGGGAGAAAAACTAACAGAAAATATCTTAGCAGATGGAGAAAATTGAAACATTACCCTTGTTTCTTTGCCAGCACAGATCCATTCTGACAGGTTGGAAATGATTTATGGTTGGGGGGGCATGGAGGAAGAGAGTACGGGGAGAAGGAAACACACTCACACTAGCAGAGATATTAATTGCTGTACAACGTTAAAATCTTTGCATTGTTTTGCATGCATGCAATTAGTTCCAAGAATTCCATATGCAGCACTGTTTGCACGCTGATCTCTGCATGAGACAAAAAAACCTCAGTGTATGATGCATGTTAGAAATTGCTCTCAAACCACTGTAGAAGACATTGTGGTAAGGAAATTATACAATATGGCAACTCAAAAGCTGCATTCAAGGAAACAGATTACCTTTGAATATATGAATAGGTAAATACATCAGCATGTCCAAGATTAATACTAATCATTACTATTTTAATATATAAAATGTTATGGATATTGCTACACAGCAGTGATCAGGCAGATATCTAGTCTTTGTAAATTAAACTCAGATATTTTTCTGTATCTAATTGATTTTTACATTACATTAGGCAGCCAAGGCTGCAACCTTCCATGACATAGTATCTAAATAAACATTTATTAAAATATTTTAATTAGAATAAGAGGGAAAATACAGTTTCCAATTATGTTTTCAGAAGGAAAAAAATCAGACCTATTAAGAATTAATGTAAACATAAGTGTAATGTAACATTTAAATGCAATAATTATGCTACATGATTTATACAATGTGAGTTATTTCTAATTCCTAAACTTTTAAAAAAGTTATTATACTAATGCATGTATTTTCTCTTGCATCTTATGGCTTTGATCTCAAAAATAATAAGGGACACTCTAGAAAGTGAATAGTGATTTTACAAACTGAGGCATATCTGTATTGAGCAAAATTTATCTTAGGGATGCACAAGACTCAATGGTCGTTAATAGCATTGCTCTGCTAGAGCAGGAGCGCTCCTGCCCTAAAATGGGGACGTGCTTTATCTGGTCTGGCTGTAAATGACAAAAGTGACTGGGCTTCTGCCAGTTCCCTTGGAATTCTAAGCGGGCACAAAAACTTATTCCCAAGGGATTTGGATGAGATTGTTAAGAGTCTCCAAATGACTTATAATTTTTTGCTATATACTTGCATATACCCGTGTGCACAGATATTTTGGCCTCCTCTATTCTATTTTATGGAACAGTGAGTTTCAGATCCTGACATGATTTAGCACTGGGAGATTGAGTCAGGCACAGTACACTGGTGTAATCTATAGTTAAAGTACTGATAAGTTGTCACGCCTTATTGAAAACATACATTTCTTGATAGTATAGTTCCACACCAACAGGTATATACACATGAAAGGGAATCAGTTTATACCTCACAAACTAGACAGAACTTGGTGGGGAAGTGAGGGCAGCATCTTCACTTCAGCCAGAAGCTGCCAATCACATGACTGTCACTGCAGGGAAGTAACAAGGGAGTCGTCTATGCCTATTAGTTTAAGACAATCTCAATCACCAGGAGTTGCTGGAAGAGTTTCTGGCTGTAATATAAAAACTGGCTCCCTGTTCTTGAATTGATATAATTTTATAGAGATACTAAAGATACTACAAAAGTGACTGGTTAAGGAAGATGGGGCTTCTGCATTTTTTACAGCAGTAATTAAATACTGGGCCATGGAAAGAGCTTTTGAAATGGGCATTTCAGTAAAAAATGTATGCATGCCTGTGTCATGCAAACAGAAATGGAGGCTCCCAAGGAAAAGAGGCTGATACAGCTATATAACCTGTGTTTCCCTTGATGACTTTTGGCCAGTTTGAAGTGAATCTTAAAGTACTCGGATTGGTAAATACATCAGGAGCAGGAGTGTGCCATTTCAGTCAAACATACAAACACAGTGCCTAAAACATCCGTTCACTGACTTTGGGTGGTACCGTTTAACAATACATATACTGATTTCTTAATTCAGTAATTGAATACAGACACCTTTATTAGACAAAATTCAGGCAACTGTACTCAATGGCTTATTATCTTAACAATTCCTCTTGTGAACCTTGCTGCCTTCATTTTCCAGAAATTTCTCTTTTGAGAGACTAGAGTTGTTCCAAGGGATCTCCAAGAAGGATTTTATTTTTGTGTCCTTCATTGTAAAAGTATTCACGGAGAAGGAAAAATGCTAGTGCCAGTCTAGACCTTCCAGAACTGGATAAGGGGAGTAGAAAAGAACTCATTGTCAGACAAATAAGGACATGTGAACACTTTCCATGAATAAAAAGAGTACATTTATCTCCCTCTTTAGCTCCAAGAGGCTAGTTCCTATCATTCCTCGTAGCTTTCATTCCCTTCCTTTTCCATCAAGTGTGTAAACTACCAATCATAAAATGTCATCAAATGTCCAATCTTCCCCATTTGTATCCTCTCACAGACTAGAAGACTGCAGCCCTGCTGGCACCCTTCCATTCCAGCTCCAGTGTCAGCCACTGCACTGTTATTACATAAAGCAGAAAGCATGAACACATCCTCTCTGCCACTCATTTCAAGGGTTTACTCAAAACATTCCATGCAATATACACTCACTTCTAGTCTACACCTTACTACCATCTACCGATTACTGTTATCTTTGTTCTCGACTAAATAATAACAATAACAAATAGAAATAATAGAATAGAATAGAAATAATAATAATATAATAATAACATATTATATTATTATATTATTATATTATTATAGTATATATTATAATATATTATAATATATTGTTTTACATATTATATTATAATATAACAAAATAATAATAATAATAATAACAACCACCACCACCACAAAGCACTATGCCTTCTTTAAGGCCAATATTTCACAACACAACATGGTTAGAGTTAGTAAATTCATATTTAGTTTCCTAAATTAGTAAGCACTTAGATTTTAAATATGAAGTGCTCAGCTGTTACAGAGAATACTAAACTTTAGTCACTTGTTTACTAAAGTCTTAGGTTTGGTTCTCTTTCATGTATTTAACTTACACAAATACCATTAAGTTACTCAGCACAGAATGCCTCTAATATCTTCATACCACTCAGTAACAGACTTCCTATGCTGCCTTTGCATCCAAAATAACATATATAATCCTATAAATGCCTTCACAGGAGGAGAGGGTAGGATTCAGGCACTATCATCCAGCATAAAAAGAAAAAAGAATTGACACTTCTGAAGTGCTTTTTAATCATAATTTACTTTAATTAACATTTGCTATTTTACAAATGTTTTACTGTAAGCACATATTCTCAATGTTCTATGCTTAATCTCTGACTAGATTCTGTTTGACAACTTTTTTAATGTTCTACATCTGAGGCATCAGAGGCCTTGCAGATTCTAAAGATTAAAACTCTGCTGGGGTTCAGAGATATGAATATCCATTTCCTTGAGTTAGCACTGATGGACTTGAACATACCGTCTTTTGACGGAACTTGCAGTACTTGGCAATTTTTGCATGTTTATTTTTAAGGCAGTTATAGTATAAGAGATTCATTTTGGCAGCCATGTTATCTTCATTTTTTTTACCACAGTGGTAACAAGTACTGTGAATTTCCAGCAAGAAAATCCCTCCAAGTTTTCAGGGTAGTTATCTTAATACTTACCACAGTACTTGTAAGTATTGCTGCACTAGATGAAGACTTGTGAGCCATTGTGTTCAGCAGCTCCTTTCCAAGTGAATTACACATCTCTTAAAAACAGTCATGGAGAAGTACAAGCTCAGAAATAATACACTGTGTAGTGGCATTTTTGGCAGTTATGGACTTCTCAGAACTGTACAATTTACCCAGTGATTGCCCTGTCATTATAATAGGCAATCATTAGATTTATCTTTTATATCATTTGTAACATCTTACAGTGTTACATGCGCATTTATGTAGCCTCATTACTGCCAGGCGTCCTCTTTAACTGAGATGATAAGTAAATAAAGTAGAAATTACACACCAACAGGAACCTGGAATATGTTGTTTTACTGTATGTCTGAGCTCTCTTTAGCAACGGTAATATGTGCAGCAGTTACCATTATTTCTACCTCAGTGAGCACTTCCTAATTGCTGTGTTATTGCTTGTGAAGAAAATATATTATTAAAGTCCACAACTTATGACTTGTTGCACGTCTATACATGGAAGGAAAAAATCTTCTCATTTCATCAGACCATAATAGGTTTTGAACAGGATGATCAGCTGAGGCTGTTTTTCTTTCGCAGATCTGTTCATTACTGTTTCATAATGTCAGTGGCTCCTTCTAACAGTCAAGATGCATCCATAATTTATTCAGAAACCTGAAAACATTACTAAACCAAATCTACTTAATTCTCTATGAATTAGCTCAGGCCTGTTTTGGTAGCAATTTGTAATGAACAACAATTATAAGCCCAAAGGAATCAGTATTCCTTTTTAGTTGTTAATGTTTTATACTCAATTATTGGTCCTCTGCCAGATAATGATCCATAGAGCATTAGAAATGTGTATTAATATTATCTTTACAAGTGCAATAATACTCAGTGGAGGATAAAGTTTTGATGGACTCCTCTCATGTGCTAGTTAAAGCTCTACATTGTCTGGGAAAAAAGTCAGCATTAGCACTTTGTTCTGATGGGACTGCTAAGGACAGGGTGACCTTCAAAATTTGGCAATATAATCAAAATGGCAAACAGCAGCCACTGAAATTAACACAGAAAATAACTTCAGCATTTTTTCCTGTTCAGAACTACTGAGATGTCACAGCTATTCAGAAAGCAGTCCTAATTAAAACATTTTAGGAAACAACAAAATACTCTGCATTCTTACAGTTAAAAGTAAGCGTGATGAGACTTACATCTTTCCATGAGCAAGCCAACACTCAAGAATTCCTGAAAAGATGATGAGTCTTCATTCAATGGCCAGACTGCAGTATTCTCCTCTGTCTTGAATACTGAGTATTACTTAGTTCTACAGGATGTCTGGGGTAAATTATGTGAATCTTTTTAAGAACTGCATTCCATAGATTCTACTCAGGATAATACTGTGCACTTATCCTAAGAATAAATATTTGCCATTTCTAAGTTGTCCTAATTCATAGCCAAGATGTGGCTGCATACAGAAAATAAAAAAGCCAAACACAACTCTTCTCATTTAAAGAGGCTTCAGCACAAAACAGAGAATTTTGGAAAGTAAGGAGAAGAAAGTCTAATGCATGTTTCAAATAGAACTCTGCCATGCTGATTGTGTTAATGGGCTTCAGTACACTGGGAAACTGTTTACAAGTATATTATTGATGTTCCTTGCTAATGATCTCACTTCTTGGATTTGACTCCTGACTACTTTATGTCACTCCCAAGTAGCCTGTATCACAACACTCCAGAAGCTGAGTGGATGGGATTTTTGTTTTTACTATTAAGACCCCAGAGAACTGCAAAAACTAAAAAAGCTGTTCAATAGTTAAGGTTCCACTTAACGCCCTGTTTGTTATTTTCACAAATACATTGCCAGTTTCTCTTCTCACCTGGAATGAATAAGCAACAGAGAGAACAGACTGATGTATCTGTCAGCACTAGAGACCAGCCTCAGGATTTCCACAGTACTGAAAGATCTAGGGGACCTTTAATAGGATGTCTCTAAAACACCTGGGAATCCAATTGCCACTGTCTATGAAGAGCCTTAGGATCCTGGGTGTTTTTAAAAACTCCACGAGGTGCCTCTACATCTTCAAGACCTTAAATACCTTGTAAAATTTGCCATAAGGCCCTCAGCAGGTAGCCTCAACAGCCTCATATGTTCCTTGGTTCAGGCAAAGAGAGATAAATAACGGTGTGTTTTGATCAGAGCAGTAGCAAACGTTCAGTGTCTTATGTATTCTTTTCCCTTTTACATGGAGAAGTTGATGACAGAGCCAGGTATTTCTTTGATACAAAGCTATTTATTTTCAAAAATATGTATGTCCTGCTCCCCTGAACACAGTGGGAAAACAGCAGATGCTCAGTGCAGTGTGCTGCTTTTCTGTAGCCTGTGCTGAAGGGCTCCCTCCTACCTTCCTTTCAGGGTCATATTGTCTTCATTTCCTGCCCATCCTCCCTCTGCCATACTGGCTCTGTCTGCTCACTCTTTCATCTATGGCACTCAAATGCTCTCATCCTCTTCCTTCACAAGGATGAATTCCCCAGTTTCTGGTTTTGTATCTGTTCCATAATGAAAGTCCTTTCTTCACATAGGTCAACTCCTGTCTAGTCTAGCCTTAGCTTATATTTTATGGGGCCTATGACTTCTGATAGTTATCCTAAATGTGTGGCAGCTCTCACACATAGCAGCTATAATCAACTCCTCGCATAATATACTGAAGAGGTAACCTTCACATAAAGTTATAGGTTGTGTACTTTTTAAAGATCCTGTCAACATCTAAACAGCTTTGAACCCAATACACTAAAGATTTCACTATTGCATTCACATTTCAAGATATGTTTTAACAAAAAGCATCTCATGAAAACCTCACATATTAGCATTTTACACAACTTGGGACTTTGTGAGTTCCTTGCTACTTTAGTTCCTAACATTAACTTTGTATCCTCATTTAAAGATATTCTATGTCAGAAAAATAAATTGTTAAGAAAAGTATGGCAACAAGGAGACTCAAGTGTATGATGGGAAGGTGCAGCTCACTGCCAAGCTCTCCCTATAAGGAGAAGGAGTATGTAAATGCAAAGCACAAAGCCAGCCTGGAATGCATTTTGTTCCATCTGAGCATTAGTAACACATACAGTGGCATAGCTGAGTCTGCACCAGTGCTGCCAGTAGCACACACAATGTAGTTGATAACACAAACCATGGGCATTTCTCCTAGAAATGGATTCACACTTAGTCCTGTCACAGATTGCTGCTGTGGAAATCACTGGAACCTCCTTCCTGCACATCAAATACTGCAATCAGTAAAAGCACCAGGTACTAAAAAATAAATAAAACTCTCTTTTTTACCTGAGGCAAAAGCCAAACCTTGCTACTATAATACCCAAATGGGTATAATACCCAAATGGAAATAATTAGTCCTTGGCTTTTCAAGTGTAAAACCAAATAGGTTACTTCACATGCAATTAAAATTATACCACACACTGATAGTTGTTAAAATTTTCAGGCTGTAAGCACCAGTTCCTAACAGAATATTGGTGATTAATACTGCACTCAAATATTTTATAAATAATATCTGAGAATACAATAAGATTTAGAAAGTTCCTCAACAGGCAAAAAGCACCTCTCCTAGGTAGAGACTGCTCTTGCTGTGCCAATATGATATAGCATCATGAAGCATCTTAAAAATGCCCAGCATCTTTTTAACAGGCTAAGGTTACTTCATCCACTTACTCTCATTTTGAAGGAATGTGAATATGACTGTTTTCAACAAGGAGACAACACCAACACCACCTACCATAACTCTTCTTACTTTAGAGTGTCCTTATCAAAAGTCACGCAGAAAACCCCCTGGCATTAATTGTTGTTATGCTTTTTTAAGGGCTGATCTGAAGATCAGAGAGAAACCTTTAAGTATGAAGATGCCTTTTGTTTGATGATGTTTGGGCTCAGCATGACATCTTCTTTTTTCTATGTCCTGCTTTTATTTTGAAAGCAAGATAACAACAAAACTGCAGTTAGACCTGGATAATAAGTGAAAAATGCAGGGAGTTGAAACATCACACTTCTCATTAGTGACAGTCTGCCTAGCAAAATGAAAGGAATCATGAGCTGTAGTTAAATACTACTTCAGTTTAACCCTCCACTAGTTATCAAGTAATTTCATGAGGATATTTTCAGGAGGGAAAGTCAAATTGACAGCTTTATATGATGAAGACACATACAGCAGTAGGAGATAACGAAGTTTATTGTTTCAAGAAGGCTTTTTTCCCTTCCCCTTCTGGAACCTCTTAGTAATTAAAACATTAATCGTCAATCTGGTGACAAGACATTTGAGCTTGATTTAGTTATGGATTGCTTTGGTTTTGAACCATGAACAACAATGACTACATGGATGTTCACAATGTCTTTTCTGTTATGCTTCCTGAGTATTTTCTTGTCCATGTGAGTGGTGGGAACAGAAATAGAAAAAAGGGAAGGGGAAAAAAAAGCTGACGGAAAAAGAACTGCCTTGAACAGGAAATAAGAAAATCACTTAAAAATCCATAGTTCTTGGACAGAAGTAAAATATGCAAAGGTCCTGGAGACCAAACATTAAGGAAAAAGATAAGGGTGATGAAGCAGTATATCAAAACCAGTCAGGCCTGCAGCATGTTTGACACTGAATGAAAATACTAAATTCTCTAGTGCTGGAAATAACCAGGGAACAAGAGTCAATCATGGCCAAAATCTTTTCCCTGGTGATCAGCTACTGAAAATTCAAAAAGGCACTGGGGAATTCCATCAAATGAAAATTGTGTGTTTGCTGTATTCACACACAATGTGGGGACCAAAAGGTTGCTACCATAAAAGAAACACAAAAGCATTTTTCCTAACAGTGCAATGAGATTGTTGAGAATCTGCAACACTTTTAAACAAAACCAAAAGCAAACAAAAATACAGTGCTATATTAAGACAGGAAAAGAATTAAGTACCTAATTTAAAGGCACACTTCCAATCCTTAACTCCTAGTTCTAGCTTAGAAATCAGAGCTACAAAACAGTGGAGCAAAAGCAAAAAGAAGAAAAAGTTTAAAAAGAACTTATCAGGGGCCTGGAAAGATTTCCTTTTAAAGAAGAAATGATGCTTTCAGAAATGCCTAATAACCAGATTTGGGGAGAAAGCAACTTTTCATTTCCAAAGTAACTTAGGCCTTGTCTACACTTCAGATGCAAAATCACCTGATCCACTGGATAGACTCTGACCTGCAAGGAGTGTGGTGCAGAGACTTTGAAGTGAGCTAGACCACAACCCAGAAGCAAATACTGCATGACAGCACCGGTCTGAGTTACTGTGTCCTTCTAGTTTACTGTTCAAATACAGGCTACTGCATCTGCCCAGCACCACAATGCTTTGCAGCAGCATCACAGCCTAGCAAATTCAGCATGATGTGCACTGCAGCATCTCTTCCCATGGACACACAATAGCTTGTGTTTCATTGCTCTAGGATTAAATTTTGGTTCCTGACAATGTTTAAAAATGTGTGTGTTCAGATATAGGCAGACTCCTAAAAAGAGCCTCATGAAGTTTAAAAAAATTGGTCACAACTTTTAGTGGTTTTTATGGGTAAAAACCTCACAGGCAAAGTTACAAACAAAATAGAGACACTTTACACCAAATATTGGGCAACAGCAGTTCATCTAGAGCTGACTAGAAATGTGGACAAGAATGAAAGGGAAATGCAGGTAGATTAAACACACTGAGGCAAAGGTATACAAATATAGGAGTTACTGAGAAAAAGGAAGGGGGCAAAGGCTGTATTTACAGAACACCACAAGAATGGTCGTGTGGGTCAAGGGGTTAAGTGAAGGTACCTTGCAGCATGCACATGCAAATCAGTTCCAAAAGACATTAGTTTAAATGAGAAGTATGACTGGGAGGGAGGAAACCTCTCATTCTATCATAAACTTCTCCCTATTTCACTGAAGCATGAACACAGAATAAAGAAGGGGGGTTCAGTGAAAACCTCATTATTAATCAGCCCTGTGGATAGTACAGTAAGTATAACCCCTGAGATTCACACAGGCACCTGCCTCCAGATTGGCTGCGTATGGGACAATTTATCATACGTGAACATGTAGGAGTGGGGGAAGACACAGTGGTCATTGCCTGCACTGGAATTTATGATGGAAAGGAAAGTTAATTAAGTTCTGTGGTCAATGCTAAAGGGGAAAAAATAGAAGAGCTCCCAAATGCAATTCCTTGCTGGAACAGATATTTTGGCAGACTTTGCTAATTACTGTATTAAACTGTTAATTTGGCAAGAAAGAACTAATTTTATCCCAGTAAGTTTTCAGGGAAAAATGCATAGAAACAAAAAAAGTTGTGTCATCTGGACTTTCGTTGTCAAAAAGAAAATAAACCCAGCATACTCTGTAGCTAATACTACTATAGCATAGCACTTCACTGAGTGGCAGAGTGGGAGCAATAGCAGGGAGAGGAAAGTAAGAGGCTTCTGAAATAAATGGAAATGCACTAGATTAAGGAAAGATGCAAGGCAACTATATGTGTAACCACACTGGGCTACTACAATTCATAATGCAGAATAATTCCATGAGAAACATCAAATAACTAGCAGAGCCATTATTGCTTTGTATGATATTACCTGAATTTTTCTAGTTTTGACAAACCCAATACATTATTTTTATGTTGCATTCTTATATATTCTTAAGTATATATAAAACATCAAAGCGATAAATAATCCTTATTAAGACCCAAAATCCTCAGGGCAAGACAGATATCAAGTACAATAATTTAGTCAACATCCACTCCAGCCACATGACCTGGACTATCTGTAAGATCCACAGTTTAAGTGCCTTACCTGCCCCCAGTTCTGAAGCCAATTCTGAAACGCTTGATTAGACATGGGCATGAAACAAGGTAAGGATCTGCATTCACACGGGCCAGATACAGTTACAGACCAGAGCTTTGCTTGCAATAGGATAGGGACCAACAGCAAGAAAAAGGACTGTTTCTGGTTATTTTTCCATACTATTTATCACCCCATTTTTCACCTGCACTTCCCTGGTAGAACTGCATTTCCCTTGAAGAAGAAGTTGATCACAATCCCAACCTCCTACCAGTGCTAAGAAGCAGTGAATTAGTGCAAGGCAGGAAATAAAACTGTGCAGACCAATCACTATAAATAAAATCTGCAAGTCACTCCTGACTAGCTATCAAAGCCAAACAGGATAACCCAGTAGTCAAAAAGGTCTGAGAAGAGAGAAGTCCTGGATATGCTACCCTGTGAAACAGATACACAAAAAGAAGGGGGAGCTTTGCAAATTTGTAGCAGATAGGTGAAAATGGGATCTAAAACATAGCAAAGTATTCTTTGCTGCACAAATATGCCCTCAAATGAAAAAAAATCCACTCCCTGGACAGGCAGAATATCTTCAAAAGCCACAGTGTCACAACTTACTTATGATAGCTCATCTCAGTAGCACAAATTGTTAAGCAGCTTCCCAAGACTGGCATCAGGAAAAGAAAAAAACCCATTGATTTATGAAAGGAGAGCAGTTGTAGTTTTTCTTGCATTTATTTGCTGTGTTCAGGCAAAAACTCTTTGCTGCACAACCCTGATCCTTTCAACTTCATTAAAACACAAGTTCAACCAAATAATTTTTGCTAACAGATCATAAGTGCATGCAAAGGATGTAAAAATCCACCCCTTGACACTGATGTGCGAAGAGAACAGGGGAATAGACTTCTGTTTCATTTAACCTATAAATAAAATCTTAAATTTGAAACAAAAAGCCTTGGAAACCAGTACAAGTATAAGAAAAAAAAAATAAAATTAAAACTAAAGCAAACATTAAGCTACAGTGGATTTAGTAAGGGAGGAATGATTTTTGTTTGTTTTATTTTTAGGCCTTTAATCCTTTTCAAATTAAAGCTTTTTCCATAAGAAGCAAAATCCAGCAGGCAAGAACACTTGGTATCTTCAATTATGCTTTTTTTATGGTGAAACATTTCATTTGGAAAAAAAAGTCACTTTTACTTACTAGGATTTCAGGATATATAGTAACATTATTAGTATAAAACTTCACTAAATTACATCATTTTAAGTTAATGATTAAGTGAAATTTACATGGAAAACTATATGCACATTTAGTGATAGGATTTGGCCCTCCACTTCATTTTCCTTATCTGAAGTAGAAATAGAGAATTTTTTGCTTAATTTTAATTCATGTCCATGCCTTAAACTATGTTTTTTACTTGACTTTCAATGACTACAGTATATGAAACCAAAATATATTCCACTTTATACATATTTTATAATTTGTTTCAAGCTGAATCTTAAAAGGTATTTAACTTTTTCTCCTGGATCCTGATTTTAGTTAATGGCTGTGGAAAAGTCACTGTCCTTGATCTAGAATTGTTTAGTAAGAAGGAGTCAAGGCTAGAGGCACATGAAAACATGTCAATCAGATGTAATTGCTCTCTAAAAGAAACCCTATCAAACTGAAGAAGGAGAACTAGCACAGAACACATGGATTCACTGCAGCACCTAATCTGCTAATGAGCTCAGCTTGTTATTTTCAGGCTCACTGTTCAAAAAGTTCAACATAAGAAAGATGATAGTGAAGGACAGTATTGCTTAAATAGTGGTAGAGAATATTTACTACAGGTGGAGCCAGTAATGTCACCTGTAGTTAAGGTTTCCCACCACTTCCCATGACACTTCCCTTGGCACCATGACCAGATTTAACTGCTTGGGCTGAACTTTTCTATACAAAATGTCTACAGAAACATTTTTCTTCATTAACAAAGCATATGCCTAGTTTTGTGTTTGCAACCTACTACTCTTAACAGTTACCATCCCAGACTGCAAAAGTTTATGCAGCTGATTTAAAGAAATGTTCCTGATGCTGAAATCTGAGAGCATAAATTGATATGCCAGTTTGATCTCCATTGAGATCAGTGGGAAGGGATAGGTACAAGCTCCTCCTTGTTAACATTCTAATGTCCACATCTGCTTCAGGTTGCTAACTAAATGCCCAGTAGCACTGGAGAGTATTAAATATGCTCCTGATGTACATCTTCTCTTTTCTTTTCATTCAACAAAATGAATTCTTATGATCCATAGCAAAAAAGGAACATTATCTCATACTCAAGACAGATGAATGACTGAGAACTTCATTTGACTCCTCCGTTACCAAAGGATCTTTAAAGTTCCTTTGAGGAGCTTAGATGTAGATTCAATGAGCAAATGCATGAATTTGGGAAGCAAATACTATACAAAAAGATGGATTATTTAATGTAAAGAGTAGCATTGGTAAGAAATCGAACACACAGACTTGGAATTACAAGTCTGGGATTTTCATGAGCTGGGTCTTGCTTACCTCATAATGTTAAATCAATCAGATCAGAGGTTCTGAAACACATTTTTCTCAGGTCACCTTGGCAAAAAGATGGCTTAAGAAGTAGTGCTTCTTATGAGGCACAGTCTTTTTTTTTTTTTTTCATTTTGCCATTGTAAACCATTTTAGTCGCTAAGGGTAGTGAAAATGCCTTTCATCTCCTGTTTTTTTCCTGGGAATTCATTTTTGTTTAAAAGGTCTAAAGTTCAGTTGAAGGTGATGAGTAGCTTTAGAGACTTGCAGTAAAGAGTCTTCACTGCACAGAAATGTCCTCTTAACCTGTTCTAGATTTTCCAGCTATAGTCATCTGTGACTGCGTTAAGAGCCTAAGTGGCTGAAAAGAAGAACATGCCCTTTGTGTTCTGAAGGTCTCATTTGTAATTTCTGGAAGTGTTAAAAGCTTCTACACCTGACCAAAATCAAGAGGAACTTCACCAGTAAACATAAACATTATCACATACTCCAGTAAGCATCCTGAAAAAAATCAGATCCCAAGCAACACAATTCCTGGGTAAGTTACAACCATCATTCTGTGGTTCAACCCTCCATTTCTAAAATGGGCATGCAACTTTCTCCTTCTACAGGTCTCATGAAAATTAATGTATACCATTTGAGAAGCATTTTGCATGACAGTGCTGAGCAGCCCAGATAAGCCTATGTGGAAGTGAAATCTTCTCTAATTAGAGCAGGATATGAGTATTTCCCAGATAATACAAGTAAGGGCCACACATGAACCAACGACGGTAAAAGGCTGAACTCAGAGAACATAACCCATCTGTGCAGTGAATGAGGCGGTCGTCCTGTAGGAAAAAAACCAGCATGTGATCCAATAATTAAAGACTGTTCATGAAACATTGCCACAAAGCAGGGAAATGCATTTAAACGAGCAACCTTAAGGCTGGCATTTCCTGACTTGAAGATTTCTTTTAGCATTTCCTTAACATTTTCACACATTATTTCTTACAACACGTAATATAGGCCCACTTGGAATACGTGCATGCATATATTAGATTAATATTTTCTAAAAATCCTTTAGCATTTCCTGGGAAAGACTGCTCTTTCTCCTTCTATCCAACAAATTATGTTTTAACAGTTACACAGCTATAAGGACTGCTTTAAGGAATGACGCCATTCAAGATTCTTGGTTTAAATTTTATGGTGTGAAGAACAGGCTGTTTTATGTTTGTGGAAAACAAAGGAAATCAGGAGAAAAAATGAGGAGGCTTTTCTGCTTTCCTGACAACACACTTCTATTATGACCCGAAGACTCTCTAATATCCATCCCTAATCCAGTCATGCTCCTGTAAATGCTAAAAAAGCTGTAATTTGCATGAGTTTGTATGCTAGACATTTTTATATCAATGCTAACTCACTGAGAAAGACAGAGGCTCACTTTGCAATCCCAGAAGAATGTGTAAAGGGCAACTCAAATGAATACTGCATAAGGGCATAAACAGTGGTGTCTCCTAGTAAAACCTAACCAGTGCATGCAGCTGTTAAACAATGCAGTGCAAGGGAGCATGGACCTTAGTTTTTCGAAGACAGGTCATGCCATGAAGCAAGAATACACCATGCACAGGAGAGCTTTTCTCTCAGCTCCAGTTCACATGAGGCTCATTTTCTACATCTGAAGAGTGAATTTTTAGGAAGTCGTGTCACCAGTTGGGTGTACACAAAACTCAGTTTGTCCTTCCTCTATAGTTTCTCTACACCTGCTACATATATGTCAAAAGTATGTTTTGAGAATCACTAGTCAGAAGCAAAACTCCATTAGCAGACAAAAAGCTTGTCTGAGATCTAAACTAGCACTCACAAAAGTCAGTTGGCATGGGACTGGATTTCCATATGAACATTTCCCCAGCCCACAGGCTACTACAAAAACATCAGTCAAAGTACTTGATCATTTCAGCTATATTTGTATTATTTTACAGGGCATGCCACAAGACAAAAGACAGAAGTCATTGAGATTTCTGACCAGTTTAGTATCATTCCTAAGACAAGTCATCATTCTTTTGGGTACCTGGCAATTCACAAAAGTTAGAAAATGAAATGTCCTTCCAGGCAGGTTATGTCTCATAGTGGACAACTGTGTGTTCTTGCACTTTTCTCCTAGGAATATGCATCTGGCTGGATTCATAGACAAAATACTGGAAATAATATTGAGTAATATTATTAACCGCCCCTAAAGACCTTTGGAAATGCGGATCTAGGGAACTGGTTACATAATGTAAACTTAGACACACACTTAGGGGTTAAGCTAAGCACTTATACTGAACAGGACCAATCAGAAGTCTTTAGAAAATGTTAATAAAATTAGCCTTTTGGGTGTACCATAGAATAAACTGATAATCAAGTGAGGAGGTATATGGCACAGCATTAAGGCAGAGACTAGAAATTTGTTTGCTGTACCACTGCTGTTCCATCCCATCTGTGTCCAGTACCAGTGTAAGAAAGCGCAAAGATTTTTATGATTCTGGCTTAGTGCAGAGTTATACAAAACAGTAACATAGCAAAATGCAAGGGTGATGCAAGGTAAAACTATTTTTCAGGTCATCAGAAAGCTGGGGGGTAGAAATTAGCATGTATTTCATGTCTTACTCCTAAGATTCATATCTGTCATGTCTCTGCAGTGTAATCTTTCACCTCCACCTTCATGAACCTGCACACCAAGTAGCTGCTCAGCAGGTCCCTGCATCCCCAAGCCAGTGCAGCTGGCACCAAGAGTCACAGGGCAGGAGAACTGATGCAGCTCTGTGCAGCCCTGGAAATCATCTGCTCTCTCCAGATGCCTGCAATTGAGGCAACTCAATAGCAAAAGGTACTTCCTATGCCAGACTTACCTGAGCAGCAGCCTGGTATCTACCAGGTTTCAACAAAAATATCACAGAATCAACTTTCAGAATATGAGAATGTAATCATGTTTAGACACCTGCAGATCTCTGAGATCCCACTGCAGAATTCATATGTTTGCTTCTAAAGTAGCAAATATATAGATTTCTATTTCTATTTTATCGGGTCACAGAAGAACATACAAACTTCTTACACAGTTCTGATACATTTTAGATAATAACTTTATACAAGCAACAGATGTGATTCAATAGAAGTCAACTGCCTGCTTTTCCACACAGGAATCAGAGGGTTTGAAAATATCTTCATAGAAAGAGAAGGCAGGAGGGAAGGCAACAAATCTTCTGTTGTCTGATTGCTGTAAAACATTCTATCATTGAAATACATTTAACTAGTCATCTTCTGTTTGGGGAATTCACAGTGACTGAGTTCCAGTTCATTACTTTGAGGGCTGTGGTGCTATTGTCAGGGCCTCAAAACCAGTAAGATGCCCTAACCCCCAGATTAGAGAGGCTACAATAGCAGAAAGGCAATTATACTGTAGGAGAAATGTTGTCCACTAATCAGCTAGCAATCAATTACTAGGAAGAGAAGATAACCCTATTCCCACTCAAGCTCTTCAGTATTAATAGTGCCATCATGTAATTACTTTAGGCATGGGCAGGTGCATGAAAGGACAGACTCTATAGTACACTGCGTCTAAGATTAATGAGTTCTGTCAATTTGCCCAGCAGACATCTGATTCTTCAGCTTCATGCAGCCACTAGTTTTACATATGCCTCAAGGGGTTTTTTTCTGAAAAAAGCAACTACTAATTTAAACATATCCAAAAAATATACATCTTTTAAAAATCCCTGATTTTACCAGTAAGACTGAACCAAAAAGATTTCTAATGTGATTATTGATACAGCATGTTTCCCTATATCAGTTATTCTTTACTTTAGTCAGAGTAATGAGTGAAACACAAGGTCCTACAAGCATATAAAACCTTCTAGAAAAACTGACAGCATACAATCCTGCAGTCACAACATCCTGAATTTCACTCACACAATCAATTCCAATAAGTAAAAAAAGAGAGAGAAAAAGAAATGTTTCAGTAAATAAGTCACTGCTCAGAAACCAAGACAAAGCAAATACAGAAGCACTTTACTGCTAAGTTAGCAAACATGCTGAATGAGCACAGCTGCCAAAAGCAGAATCATTCTCTGTGACAAGCTACAGCCCACAGAGTTAAGTCACAGATACACAGGCCTATGGGTCAAGAGAGATATAGCTTAAAATAGAATTTCTAACAGGAAAGTGGTTGCTTTTTCCTTTAAGTTACATCTACTGGAGTAAGCAATAAAGCAAGTTTTTAAAGAGTTTTTAAATTAAACACTACCTATTTTTAGAAACATCTTCCATGTCTGGGAGTTGCCTGAAAAATTCCCATCCCCAGAAAAATATGACTCATTCAGGATTTTAAGAGACCTTCACTCTTACTAAAACCCTGTTTCAAGAAGTTGCTTAAACACTTGCTTAAATCTTTCAAAAATAATCCGAGATACTTAAAGTCATTTAGCTGCTTAAACATGCAGACAGTCTCTCAAAGATCCTCTTAGACGTCTTTCTGAAAGTTCAGACTCTTAAATACCTTTGAAAATCTGGCTCAAAGTACTTGGTTGTACACACACACAGCCCTCATGAAATAGCACACTGATCTCCATTTGTATTTTTAAGTGCAATCATTCAATAATAACAATAAAATAATTTTTAAAAAGGGGGGCTGGACTCAAATCAAACATTCACATACTGCGGCTATGGAGGTTACCACTCATCAGCCAAATTGCATTAACTAATCAGGTGTAAGGTTCATGTCTGTGAACTGCAAAATTTTAACCTACTAAAAGACACACGAGTGATGAAGCATTAACTTGTTTTTCTCCCACTGACTTGGGTTGAATTTGATCCTAAAGTACCAGTGCAGCTTCTGCAGTATCAATCTCACTGATCTCAATAGTCTGGAAATAATCTTTCTTTTTTTTTGTTTTTCAAAGTACTTCTTCCAAAAACCTAAGCCCTTAAATATGGGCCTAAGCCAAAATCATGAAAAAATTCTTGTCAAAGCTTTTCTGTGACAGGTACAAGAATTGACCTATTTACTTCTCTCCAAAGTCAATGTCATCCTATTTGTTCCTTTTCTGTCATTCTGTTTGATTATGGAAAACAGCTAGCAGTACCTACATTTTTACCTTCCATTTAATGTCACAATTGACCACCCATGAAATCTTTCTCAAGACTACATTTATTGGATACTAGATTCTGCTAATTAATTCTCTGGATTAATTTCTTCTGAAGTAATGTTATCAATTGTTTCCAGTAAAGAAAAAGCAGGCCAGCAGTAACTTGATTTTCACATAAATGGATTAAACTTACACAAAGGCAGTGGCTGAAGATATCATTGATCCATGTTCATTGGCTGCTGCTGCTGTTTCAATTGTTATTTGATATGGTAAAGGACAACAGAGTGGGAAATGGTTTTGATCTGAAGCAACTGTTTCTAAGAAGATACCAGCAACTCTCACAATACATAACTTACAAAATGTATTCTATGCACTGAAAAGCACTAATCCCTAAAATTGTAACTATTTCTGAAACTCATGGTTTGATCCTGAAAGATGCTCAAGTTCACAGAAGACATTTGAATTGAGGCCACTCAATATGCAATAAAACTGTGTGGCAATTGCCAGGGGGAGGAATTATTCTACAAATTGAAAAAAGGCAAAAAATATTAAATGCCCTTGAAACTATGAACTGGATATCATCAGTTAATGATTTAAGATAGAAAGGGAATGACTGCTGCACTAGTCAGCATTAAATGTTAAGGAGAGACCTTCAAAGACAGAATGAAAACTTAGGGATACATCTCTTTCTGAAAGCTAGTGGGAAATCACCACCAAACTTGGTTTTTCTCTATATTTGAAAATACCCTCTTTTCAATTTCTTGTAAAGATACTCTTGGAAATACTGGTTTGGCATGTTTTATTTGTTATGTAGTGAGTGTTGCATGGTGGCATAAAATCCAGATGTCCACTTTTGAACACTTTTCTTTCTTGACTTTGTTCAACTTTGACCACAAAACAAAGCTGAATGGTTTTAGGGTTACTTCAATTCATGTCAGCTGACAAGATGTTCAAAGGGTATCAGAGAGGCTATTCCTTTCAATCTTCTAAGGTGGGAAATGGACTGGACTGGAAAAAGAACTGACTTTTCTATTTAGATTCTGCTCTTGTGCTCTCTCTTTACCAGCATGACTTGTCACTGACAGAGTAGGCAGTTTTTAGCAAGAAGGTGCAGGAAATTAAAGTTCAAGAAAAGAAGGAATGAAAAGTGAATGGAAAACAAATCTACAAAGATTATTGAAGATACTACTGAATCCATACAAACAGGATTTCATCTCATTGAGTTTTATGTTTGATAGCAGGCATTCCTAAATTTATGTCAGTCAGCTACTGTCATGAGCGGCACTAAATAAGAAGCAGATAAACTACTATCACTTCCTCTCTTGTCTTACCTGAAAACTTTCTGCTGCTCTGGCACAGAATGCCAACACATGCCCTTAGCTACCTGCACAGATTATCGACTCCCACCTAATCTTTCCGTAGCAGTCTTGGCCATCCAACTTCATTCCAGATCTCTAAGTTTTATTTCTCCTGAGGTTCTTGCAGGTGTTGTCAGCGCACCAGAACACGCCCAGCGAATAGAAACCCCTAGGCAGAGAGCACAGACTGGGACATCACCTGTACTATGCACTCTTCAGTGTGGGAATGTATTTCCACATATTTGCCTGGGACCCTCACAGACAAATTCTCATTTATTTTCCACATCTCATTCCCACTGGCTTGTAGAGACAAAATGGGTTAAATATACACATTTCTGTCACATCAGAAAGTAACCCTAAACTGTGCTTTAAAGGATTTAGGTGGCGTTATTTGGCTTGCCTGCCTATCTTTTGCATCTATCTTGAAACATTTTGCTTCTTCTTTGCTGATGGTTTTACCAACAAATCTAACATTGAAATGCATTGCCTCTGCATCTCATACAGACTCTGGGCAATATAACGCAACCATTCTTTAGTATTTTTATTTACACAGTTTTAGCAAAAAAACATTTTTGCACTGCAGAATCTTCTGAAGCTGCACAGAACTTTAGTATTTTTTAAAATTTGCTATAAATTCAGCTAAATCCCGATTTTTCTTAATAATTGACATGTACTAACTATTTAAAATATTTTCATACCTGTAATATTTACAGCCAGATGGGTCTCCACATACTGTGTTTTTCATTCTCAGTAATTCATTAAGAAAATGTTATGATATAAAGAAGAATCTGCCTGGATATAATGTTTCTTTTTTATTGAACTGCTTAAGCTGTCAGTGTCTATGAAAAGGCTATTATTGTAGGAAACTCTCAATGTAAGTCAAAGTATGTCATGGCAATAACAAAAATAAGACTGACGAAGTTGCTAACTTTCAGTTTCTGCTCAGTAAAATATCACCAACTGCTTAATATACTCAGTTCATTTGATTAATTAGCTTCATAAATTCGTGCAAATGATCCTTTTATCTCTGTGGTATTAGCAGCTTTCTGTTTTGAACACGTACTCTGCCTGCAAAAATAGTGGTTGCTTCTTTAATAAGTCTGCTCTTCACATAAGAGTTCACATCTTCAGAATCATATCTATTAACCCATGAACAAATAAAAATAAATAACTATTAAAATACTATTTTTACTCATATCAGCCTTGCAGAGACAGTAGCTAAAGAAAATCAGGACAAATTCAACAGATGCATTATGAAGAATTAGTTTTATAAGACAAATTCAAACCCCAAATTGAATCATTCCATGAGAAAAAGAATTTCCTGTATTCTGCCTACAAAAGATAAGGAGATTACCTGGCTATAAGTGAAAGCAGAGTTAGACCTACTGAAAGTGTTATTTGTGATAATTATGCTTGAGCAAGAAAGCATCTGAGCCTGAAATTCAGAGACCATTTGAGATTGCTGAAGAAGCAGTTCAGAAATTCATCTTTGACGTGTCATCTCTGCAAATGTAATGGGGAATCACAGACAGAAAAAAACATAGAATCTGCTCCTATTTTAGCACTACATTTTTCACAGTACTATTGAAGTATACAGCAAAGGCTGAAACATTATGAAAAAAGAAACAATCTAGCCTTGCTGTACCTACTTACCATGTCATCAGCTAACTTTCTTTCAGCCAGCAGAAGTGAACTGAATTGTTGAACAAGCATGGTGATGTTTTAATTCATGCTTCTCCTCCTGTTCGTCCCACTATGAACACAATATTTACAGACCTATTTCATTATGCTTCACATTTCTCTTTAAAACCTACTAACACTGCACCCTCCAAAGAGCACAACTTTCCCTTAATGGTCAGTATGGAACATCACTTCTGATCAGCTTTTTCAATCCTTTTGTGGGCACCAAAAAGCCCCAAACAACTTGTCTTACTTGTCAGGTGCTAGAATAACTCACACTTCCTTTTCATCATCCATTTCTACTCAATAGAGCTGTATGTAAATTATGAAAGAAAATAAATTTCACTTTTTGTGGAAAGCTAGAGAGCTATTGTTCGTAAAAATACCTCACTTGCACAATAGGGTGAGAGCAGTTAGGGTTTCCAAATCCTTTCAAAATAGAAAGAAAAGAATTTGAAGAACACTTCTTAAGACCATATGTTACAATTCATGCTTAAAATTACCCTTTTCATGCTATAGGGTTAGCTATAGGGTGTACCAGAGTTATTTTCTATTAGCACAGAGTACTCATTGTAGTGGGCTTTGATCTACCTAATTTCTAAGAAAGTGTCTGTTTGCTGCATGGCTCCTCTGACAGCTAGGATCAGCCGTTAACATTACATGAATACTTCCTGAGTATCAAACGCAAGAGATTTCAAGCAGAATATTTCCAGTAACACCTTTTCTGTTTGGTGTACAGCTTTACTGAATTCCAAATTCAGTGTGCAAGTCTCTTGTTTCATCAAACTTGAAGGAAGCAGACGTGAACCTGAGAAGTTTAGAACTGCACTGTTTGGGTTAATCATATGTTTATAAGCTTTAATGTGCCTACTTTTATCAGACAGGCATATTTTGTAAACAAAACTACACAGAGAATTGGAACTCTACCATAAATTTAATGTTTCATTATCATTATACTCTTTTCTTTTTTCTCTGTACCCTACTGATTGAATTCCCTCTCTCTGATAACCATATTGGACAACTTCTGCTGTCTGCATTTACTGGTTTGTTGTGATATTTGTTGGTGGGGTTTTTTTTCATTACTAACCAGTTCTTCCAGAAGTGCTCTTGAAAGGAACTATACACCACTGAAAGATCCATTGACATAACTCTAAATAATAAACTGAGATAAACAGGTAGGGTAAGGACAAGAAAGGAGTGAGGAAGAAACTTCCTCTACAAATCCAATTGTATCATAGGAAAATTACAGTTGAAAGAGACCTTAGGATGTCTCTAGCCCAAACTTAAGCTCACAACAGAGACAGCTTTGAAGTCAGATGAAGTTAAACAGGGCTTCATCTAACTCAGTGTTAAAAACATCCATGGATGGAAACTGCCCAGTCTTTCTGCATAATCTATTCCAATGCCTGCCTGTCCTCAAGAGGAAACAGTCATTACATCCAGTCAGAAATTCTATTTTTTTTCCTCCAATTTATGCCCATGATTTCTCCCCCTCTCACCACACCCCACGGTCAACAGCCTGGCTCCATCCTGCTAGACCTCTGCTGTACTTGTCCCTGCTTATCAGTGTCCTTCCTGTATTGAGGGGCACAAAACTTGGACCTGGTATTCTTGATGTGGTACTCATGGCCTGTAGTGCTAAAGACAGATAAATTCCAGTAATTCTCTGGAGTGACCTCCTTGCCTCTACTGCCACATCTCTTCTAGCTTTTAAAAAGCAGTTAAAAAGCTCATAACAACAGCTCTTATTCACAGGTCTGCAGCAGAAGAGGTGTTAAAGGCAGGTGCTCTGCCTGTAAAAGAAGTCTTTCAAAGGATGGCAGAGGACTCTGTCACCATGAATACATTTTATAGAGGCTTTTTTATCTTTTGGTCAGAGTTCTACATTGAAAAAAGGAGCAAGTTCCACAAACAACCGCATCTGCTGTAGAAGGGCTTGTTCCTCCACACTGCCTTTTTTAGCCCAGCAACTGAAGGTGGCAAGCTTAGTGTGTAAGGCAGCTGCTCCAAAAAAAGGCGCCTGTTCCAGGCCATCTTTACTGACCATTAACTTCATGCTTCTAGAATTTCCGCAAGTTTTTAATGTATGTTACAGTATTACAGAATTGATTTTTTTTTTATGCTTTCTTTTCGTTTTCCCCCAACACCTCTCTACTCCCTTCAGTTTCAGGAGATCATGATTTTATATTCAAAGAAAACCATTAATAATAATCACTCAGAGAGATTTACCAAGGCAACCTGGAGGCTCCAATTCCCAAGTTCCACTGAATTTCTAAGGGAATTTGGCACCAAACTCCTTCATGTTCTTTTTTAAAATGTCATTCTTAAATTAATATTATGCAACAGGAAGTATTTGCTCTGAGTATAAAAAAAACCATTGCTGTTCTGCTAGTTTAATTTTCTAAACATTTCTTGTCACAGACTGACTCAATAGCCACATCAGGGTAAACCTAAGTGGAGTAAGAATAAGCTCATTCAGTCACACAGTGCACTCCTGCTTGATTGGAATAGATATTGTACATAATATGTCCCTGCAGATGTTTTCTCCAGTGGGGCACATTGAATTTCATTTAAATGCCAAGGCTCAAAATCCAAAACAATGTGACTTTAACAAAAAATCTGATGAGGAATTTGATGAGAAAATGGCAAGAATTCCTGTGGCATTTGGGTAACAATTTCAAGCCTTCATTTTAATAGAATAAACAGGATCATATTTCATTCAAAGCTGGCAATGAGATGAGCTTTGGGTATTACATTGATATAAACCAATAAAGAATTTGCAAATTTGAAGCACTAATTAACAGACACAATATTAAATGAAAAAAGTTTGCTCCAGGGGCAAATATATTTTGAAGACTTTAAACTTTTATTAAAAGACAATTTTGAATAGCTTCTTCTGCATTTGACTATTTTGTTAGTTTCAAAGAGGGGGAGTCTTATGTTTTAAACTAGCATGTTTAATATAGTTGGAATATAAATGAATAAAATAACAGTCTCTCTTCTGCCTTTCTGAAATAATAACTCAATGTCATGTCACTTCAAAAGAAAAATACCGCAGAAGTTGAACCTACACAGCTGAGAGCTGTGTAAGAGGATGTTAGTATTTTACCTACCTTGAACTCCAACACTATTTCTATTGAATTATTTTTTTAAAGTCTTACAGTGCTGAATCAAAAAGCACTCATATTTAGAACCCAACTGTACTATTATGAGAGCCCCAGTAAAAATATATAAACAACAACAACAAAAATTGGAACTTTTGGTTTACAGTTCACAAATGTAATAGTAAGAGGATTTTCTCTACCTAATTGCAATGCTGCACATAGTAGCCTTTTTGATACTACAATATCCAAGACTTATGTATCTAAAGACTCATACTTCAGAAAATGGGAATGTCAGCTAGAATATTAAGGAATGAAATCTATGAGACTGACCTTCAGATAGGATATTAGAGACTGTTTTTTGAAACAAGTGGTTATTTCATCCTAAGCATAATACCATCAAAATCTGCTGATGATAAAGTCACCTGCTCTGACAACTCAGCAGCTGTGCTTCACTTAAAAGCTGTCACATATTTAATTCATTAGCAAGCCAGCTACCTTCTTGCTTCAAGAAATTACGGATTTTTTTACTTCCAAATGTTAAGGTACTATTTTTTCTTTTACACTTTATGGGATAATTGTGCACCAGTATCTAATCCTATAATGGCAGGTCCATAGTCCCTTATATCTTATCTTCAGTGATGCTTCCATTTTTTCCAACGACTTTCATTTTTCTTGTCTTTAATACAGTTGATTGTAGTACCTTTTTTCTTTCTTTTTTTTATTTAAAGGAAAATTATGAGGTAAGTGTTTAGAAAGGTAATTGATCTGTAGTTTAGAGATAAAAGGCCTGATCTTTCCTTCTGATACTGAATACGCATCAAAGTCAAGTTGAAGCACTTCACATGCACTGCTTAATGAAAACTTGTAGAAAATGGAATATAAAAAAAGCCATTAGCTATAAAAATAAATGACAGGAGGTTCTGCAACCTATTCACTGACAATTTGTGTATCACTTGGATTCAAAATCTATACAATTTACATACACACATGCAATACTGACGAAGCTTTATGAACAACTATACACAAAATCTCACATGTTGTGTGTGTATGCCCAAAACTCTGCATCTGAAAAATGCCCAGAATAATTTGGGGCTAGGATCCAAAGTAGGGAAGTCTGTATATTTTTAGAGGGTAGAATAGAAAGCCCACACAAAAATAAATGCAAAGTTCGAAAGCAGAATGAAATCTGTTCCTCCCTCTCTACATTAATGCATACCTCAGAATCACAGGATGTAACTCCACATTAGACAAGCGATCTTTCATTTACAAACAGAATATCCAAGCTTCCTCATGCTTCTATCCCAATTTCAAAGTCTGGTTCAACAACCAAGGGAAAACCATCTCCTCTGGAGGCATAAAGGCACTGTGAATAAGAATACACATTCCCCATGACAGAAGTCACAGCAGAACGCTGGGCCTATCCAGATACAATCTGGATGAGGGAAGAAAAAGAGACTCCCTGTCCTATGTGTCATGCTGGAAGTGATCACACATGCTCCAAGACATGTGCAGAGCAGGACAGTCATTGAACCATAGAATTGTAGAATAAGCTGAGTTGGAAGGGACCCATGAGAATCATCAGGTCCAATTCCTGGTCCTGCACAGGACACCCCTAAAGTCACACCATGTGCCTGAGGGTGTTGTCCAAACAATTCTTGAACTCAGACAGGCTTGGTGCTGTGAGCACTGCCCTGGGGAGCCTGTTCCAATGCTAAACCACTCTGGGCTCCCTTAAACCTCTTCCTAAAGCCATGCCCACATAAGCTCACTACAGCAGTCCCTGTGATTCCAGTGGTAAAAAACCTTATTTATTTGCTTAGAAAAAGAATGTGATGCGAACAAATGGTTCAGAAGCAGAGTGAAATACAAAGGCTGTTGTGTAGCTCTTCCACAATAACAAGGAGCTATTAGAGAAATTACCTAATCACAAACCAAGAGAAAAAAATTCAGGTATAGAGAGCAATTACAATATGGACAAGTAAACACATGGCTGCAGTAAGCTGGAGAGGGTTATTACAGCTTCTCTGTGCTAATTCCCCCGTTGTTACCACATTACTAAGGAATATGTTCTCTTATATTTACCTTGAGTTAAGAGCAATCAATCCTGCAGTCTGCAGCGTGGTGCTGCTAGTTCATGTTTTTGCTTTATGGATGCAGTAACTGGTTTGCGTACACATCTCATTATAGAATTAAATAACAGATCATTTCTCTATTAAAAGAAAATTCTGTATTAAAAGCTGTCTACTTCATATCCTTCTATAGTCCCCACTGCACCTCACTGGTGAATGCAATTTTCCAAGGAAATCTATCATAGCTCTAATATGTAAGATAGTTATTGATCTGTAAGTGAAATTATATACGAGTGAAGACATTTGCACCTGTACCTGTCACATTATAAGACGCTTCTGAGTAACTGATGGAAGGATTTAGGTATACTTATTGAACCTCCAATACAGTACTGAATCATTTAAAATACTACAGGAATGAGCGAAGGATCATGAACTGGAAGAACCAATTCAGCCTGCACTCCAAGGGGTCTAAATGCCCCAGGAGTACAGATGGAATACAGCTGCACTGCTGTGGGCTGCTCAGCAATCTGATTGTCAGTGACCACAAAAGCAAGTAAGGTATCCTGCTATGCTAAGAAAGGAAGAGGGAACGATACTGAAAATACTAGCTCATTATCCAGCTCATCTGTTTATTATCCAAGGAAACAAAATAACACAGATAAAGCAAAATCACAGACATTTTTAAATAGAAAATTAAGTTTTGATGGAAAGGAGAAAAGTTAGCAACATTACAATACAAGGATCCCAAATCCAGCCCAAACAATCCAAGCAAAACCCCACAACACAGAACTGTGAAAACTCAGCCAATAGTGTATCCAGTTCCAGGTCAGCTCAGGCAGAGCACTCATGATTAACACAAAAACTTCAATAACACAGCTGGAAAACTTTACTGTAGAATGTAACACTGATCACAAATTTGAACCTTTAATTGTGAGTGAAAATTTTTAATTCCATTTCATTTACATCTAAAAAAACCCAGGACTCTAGCACAGCAGAAGAAAAACATTTATTTGTGAAGCAATTTCTGACAAATGTATCTGTAAATATTAGGTCTTTCCAAATTAAAGCTGCAGTAAATATGAATGGATGTCACCTCCTTTACAAAACATCCACATTTCTTTATACTAAGTACTACTAGGTACTCTTCTACATAATAAACAACCTGAACTATACCAAGGAAAAATTACAAAGATAGAAGATTAAAATCACAAAACAGTATTTTAAAGGTACATTAATAAACACTTTGTGTAACTTACTTCTGTCTGTAGTCAGCTAGGTTGAGATTTTGCCAGCCATAAGAAAACAAACGGAATATTTATCCAGAGAAGGGTACCTTCCACAGTTATGATAAGGTCTAGATCCTGCAAAGACACCTACTTTGCAATGTCAATAGGAATAGGAACATTTTATGAGGGTACATAAGAGTGGGCAAGATTCAGGTCTTGGATAAGATGTACTGATGCTATCAATTCTCATGTACTTTTCTGGATTAAGGGAGGGCTTTTTCCTAAACCAAGATCTATGCATTCATGCTTTTCACTTTGATTAGAATACTTTTAACCTGTTCTGAAAACAGCCAAACTAGACAAACACTAAGTTTAGTATAAAAGGCCATGAAACCTCAGTCTGAACAATTCACCAGAGACGTGTCTTAGCTGAAGAAAACACAGCACTTTAATTCTGGCAGAATTTACTGACAACTACTGAAACCAGCACTGCTGAAGTCAACTGGTCAGCCCAAGAAGTGGCTGTATTTGTTACCCAGTCACCTTCCTCTGCTTTACATTCAAGCTAATAAATAATCTAAATTCTTATAATTAGAAGTCTTTAATATTTCTAGAAATGGTATCCTAAATAAGAACAGTCTCAACAAAGCCACTGAGGAAAAAGACAAATGTCATTGCATACTTTTGAAAAAAAAAATGCTCCAGGCTGTTTAAACATCTATGGTTCTTGAGTAGCTGTTTGAATCTGGCAAAACAAGGGCACTATGAATAACTCTCCTTTAAATACACAGCTTCAGCAAAACACTACTCTAGTTCATTCCCCCAAAGTAGCTTACTTTGCATAGCAAGCTATTGATATAACAGAATAATTTATTTCATAATAATTGTAATTAATACCTCTTAAAATTCTTTACTTCTGAGATGCTGGCAGAGATTTTTAAGAAATATATCTAAGAGAGCAATTCAGTAGCATGGCAGTTGAGCATCTTCAATAGCAGTTCGACTCTTTCCCAGAGTCATTCCAATAAGACAAGCACACTACTGGAATCATCTGATTCTAAGCAGCACAAGCAGATACAGCTTCCCACCAGCAGGCAGCAGGATTTTCAAAAGAAGACAAAAGAATAGTCAAAGTGTTCAAAAATATAACAAAAATTAACAAAATATTGTGCTTACCTTAAATTTTCAATAATAGCATATTAGAACCAGGTCAGGCTATTCAATCCCAGTTCAGCAAAGATTTTGTTTAATTTTCAAAAACTTTCAGTATTAATTTAATTCTGCTCTCACTGAAGTCAATGGGAACTGGTAAGAGGTTTCAGCATCAGAGTCAGATAAACCTCAAGCAATTTTAGAAATCTGAGCTTAAAACTTTGCCACCTTGGTCATTGCTCAACATATATTATATTAAAGTACACGTGTACAAACACGTCTTGTCTTTTCACTCTTTCTCCCAAAACATACATATATGAATGCACAGACAGACACAACAAATGAAATGAAGATTTTAACTACTCATGTGATTTTTATCTGTATGAATTTGTCTCATTCAGGAAAAACAAAACCAAAACAAAAAATCCGTGAAGAACAGTATACAAATTTATTTCTATCACTTTTTGTGTAATCCAGCAAACTTCGTAACCGTGCATTTCAGAAAGCACTTCTTTTAAACTTACATACATATCTGTTCTGTAACATTGTTCACATTTTCACAACCTGGAATGTAGCCTTTCAATAACTCAAAAGAATATGTCTGTTTTTAAAACAGATACAGTGCTGATTAAGCTAAGAAATTACTTCATGGATTCCAGCACTGCTGCTGGGGTAGGACAGAATGTTTAGAATAAAGTTCCTATGATGATTGCCCACTGACTTCTCTTATGGAATAAAAAAATCTGTTCTCCTCCATGCTGGGATTCAGGCTCAGCTCTCTGAATTAGAAAAGACATAAAATTCTACATAAGTAAGGGTTTCTGAGAGGAGGAAAATGCTGTGTGTGTAACAAGCAGACACTTCTGTGAAAAATACAAAATAGCCATATACACAAGATGTTATTGCTAGAGAATGAAGCCATTGCCCAATTAGAATACCTCACAGAAAAGTGGCTTAAAAAACCCCATATCCCAGGCAATCAGAATCTAATGACCACTTAAGGGAAATCTCTCAACCTCTCAACTCTTTCAAAACTCGTAATACTTAGAAATACATAGAGATCCACTTGCCAAACACTCCCTAGACTGTTTTGCTGTGGTTTGCATTTCAGGATACAAATTTCTGAGAAAAGGGACACTCTCTGTCCCTCTTCTGTACTGTGACACATTTCTCAGGCAGTCATGATCTCTCTGTCTCTTTCCATACAACCCTCTGAGAACAGGGATGGGGCAATCCTAGATGTACACAGAGACTGGGGAATGAGATGCTGGAAAACAGTGCAGGAAAGTGGAAAGTGACCTGGGGGCCCTGGCCAACAGAAAGTTGAATATGAATCAGCAGTGCCCTGGGAGCGAGGAAGGCCAACCCTGTCCTGGAGGGCATCAAGCACAGCATCACCAGCCGGGCAAGGGAGGGGACTGTCCTGCTCTGCTCTGCACTGGGGCAGCCTCACCTCCTGTCCTGGGGGTAGCTTTGGGTGCCATAATGTAAGAAAGACATGAAACTATTGCAGTGTCCAAAGGAGGGCAACAAAGGCAGTGAAGGGCCTTGAGGAGAAGCCGTGTGAGGAGTGGCTGAGGGCACTGGGTCTGTTCAGCCTGCAGGAGACTGAGGGGAGACCTTACTGCAGTTACAGCTTCCTGAGGAGGGGAAGAGGAGGGGCAGACAAAGATCTCTTCTTTCTGGTGACCAGGACCCAAGGGAATGGCCTGAAGATGTGTTAGGAAAGGTTTAGGTTGGATATCACAAAAATGTTTTTCACCCAGAGGGTGATGGGGTACTGAACAGCGCCCCAGGGCAGTGCTCACAGCACCAGCCTGACGGAGTTCAAGAAGTGTTTGGACAATGCTCCTGGGCACATGGTGGGGACGGTGCTGTGCAAGGCCAGGAGTTGGACTCAAGGATCCTCGTGGGTCCCTTCCAATTCAGCATATTCCATGTGATTCTGCTCCCATCATCAAGACCCATGTTAGACTACCAGATTTCCCTCCAGGATATGTACTGACTGTCCATATATCCATGCCTTCCCCAGTTTGTAAGTTACTCACACACATGTAATAGCAAAGCCAGCAAACATGGAGGTTTTTACAAGATTTCTACATACAGTTCTTTTTGGGTGAGCAGAAGAGTCCACATCCATTTCTCTTTCCTGAACCTCCTTCTGGGATCGGGCCTCATGGCTCAGCTCTCACTCAGATACATACTTTCGAATAACCAACAATTCTTCACTAACAGTCCACACTCAATTTTGAAATGTGTTTTTCCCTTTTCCCCTCCAAATCACTTGCTTGCCCATGGCAGGCTCTACAATGAATTTACTTCCTCATACCTTTCCCTCACTAAAGCATCCTTTAAAATGGTTTCTATAATTTTCTTCTTTATAACCCCAAGCCACTTTTCACTGGTGTCCTTACAAGAGCCTCAAACATTCTCTAGCACATAAATGGAAACCAGTCAGGATTCATATATTTTACATACAGAGTATCCAAGCAATTTTTCAGTAATGATTTTCCAGTAAGACTTTACTGTTGAGTTTCTTTTGACTACCTTTACTTTGCATGGAAGATGGTTTAATGAAAATCAGCCCTATGTGCACTTGCCACAACTCCCCTGTCAGACTGCAGCACGCTAAGCAAAACCTGATGTAAACGTAAGCAGTCTTACAGTTTCTCCAGGACCATCGTTTGGGTGACAGAAGCTTTTATGTTAACTTCCCAACATTTCTTACAAGCATTTAACATTAATTTTGCTTACACAGGCAATGTCCTGTTAAAACCAGCAAAAGGAAGAGAATCAAAACACTCTCTACACAGCTTTAATCCTGGGTAGCTCTTCAGAGGTTAGAAACTAAACAAACATGTGACTTTGAAATTAAAATTCTTCAATGAAATTAAAACAGATGCATGCTATGCTAATAAGAGAAAAGAGAAGATGTTACAAAAGATACAGTGGGTTTTTTCAAGGCCTGAAACATCAGTTTCAGTCAGGATTTCACAGGTTAATGTAACATAGTATGGGGGATAAGTTCAATTTACTCCTAATATAAGTAGGAGCTTAAAATGTTACATAGAATTTTTTTATGCTGAATATTATATTTGAGTTAGGTAAATTAGTCATAGTATGAAAACATAAACTGAGGCAGAGGAATTCATGTTCTTTGCTGAAATCACACAGTATTAAGCAAAGCCTACTTTAAAAAGACATAAAGTACTTCACTTAGAAATTATTGTTGATGAAAATCAAGTACCTAATTATAATCAAGTAGTAACAAGTTAAGCTGTCACGTGTGAGTGAAAATGAAAAACATGGAAACCTGCAGGCTTGTTTTCTGGATGCAATATATATGGGCTTGGAGTGCTTTCCAAATTATAAACTCTCATTAAAGCATTATCTAAAATCAGGACATACATCTTACAATATATTATTTGCCTGGGGCAGTCATCTTATGATATGAAAATAGGATACATCCTTATGTACATCCTGTCCTGTTGCCACGTTTTTTGTGACAGTGTGCTTCTCCTGTCTCAACCTGATCTCTATTTCCTGTAAACCTGGCTCAAGTGATAACCACCACTAATGGATGGCCTGGTTGTGATGGCTGCATCCGGCTTAAAGTGGATTCAGGGGAGAGAAAACAAGAGAACAGCCAAAGGCTAATCTGAGCAATGCACTCTCCAAACCACCGTGCTGGTCAATGCCCTACTCAAGTCAAATGTGGAGGAAGCTAACATCTGTAGACAGTATACAAATATGACTACAAGTCAATCATCTTATTATGGACAGCCCAGGGCCCACTGAGCTCTCCTAAATGGCAATGGGCTGCACATCAGGATAAGTCCCTGAGTAGAAATGCTAAAATAATCCTTATTGTATCAAATACTTGGTAAATGGATTGGGAATAAGCACATTGAAATTTTGAAATCTTACCTAAGTGATCTAGAGAAAAGATTGTGCATATATAACCCTTTAGACATAAATCATTCACCAAGTCTGGGACTAAATCTGGATCCAGCTGCATCTAAACTCCCCTCTGAGGAGTTTAGAATGAAAGGGGGGTCCCTTCTGAATCTCATGACTCAACAGGAGGGTCTCAGACAGTTCTTTCTGACCCTGTTCACAAGCAGTAAATACGCACGTGTACCTTACCATGGATTTTTGTTATAGCAGTCACATTTACCATAGAACTTTGTTAATGCACTGCCTAATAAAAACAAAATGCATTGTTTCCTCTCTCTTGTGAGGAAAGTGCATTACTCTATCCATGACAATTTCCCACCAGTTTAACCAAAACTTCATAATGAAGTCTAGCAATTCTTTAAAATGTTACACAATATTTATTCCTCAAACATCAACTTTTGCTATGGGCCCCACCCTGTAGGGTGCTGAGTGCCCTCAGTTCTAATTTGACATTCACTTTGGCTTAAAAACTCATAAAATTGATTACAATGCCACATTTAACTGATAAATGCTTCAGGACAAGTCATAATTTTATTAGGATGAATAAGAGCAAAAGGCAAAAAGCAAAACAGAAGTGAAAACCAGTGTAGTTTCCAACACGTTGGGCACTAGCACTCCATTTCACTGCACTGATGGAAAACAGCCTAAGAAATAAAAAGGAAGACAATGAGTCTTTTAGTTGGAAGTTCCATGCTATGTAGTCATTTATTTCCTTCTGAGATTGTTCAACAGACAACAAAATCTCTTAAGTTGGTAAATATTAAGGGAAAGGAAGAATGCATGTTTTTTCTTTGACAGCTGTATAATATCTAGGCATAAAGGGAAGAGCTGACTGATATTTTTCATGACAAGCTGTATGAACAGTGAAGTCACATGTATTTAATGCAAAGTTAAAAAAATAGCTAGGTTATTTAGGAGTGGCACAAAGGATAGTACTCTCACTTCGAAAACGGTGTTTGTACATACTGTGAACACAATTAATCCAAATGCATGACATCATTATATGCAAGAAAATTTAGCAGGAGCACTTCTGTAAACATTACATCAGCAGTTTTTTTCCTATTTTGGGCCTGAATGCATCAGAATCTCTACAAACCAGACTAATTAACTATTACTAACGAAGCCTGTTTACATTCTAATACAGTGAAATGGAAAAGAAGTCTCAGAAAGCTTATCCATTAAAAACCCCATAGTACAGGTTAATTAATTTTCAAGGCTAAAAGGCGTAATTAGATTATTTTATTTGACCTCTTACATAACACAAAATTTGAAATGTCACTTAGCTCTCCTTGCACTAAGTCAAACGACAAAATACCACTGCCTGAATCCACATCTGCTCTACCTTCCTCAGAACTGTACTTCCATAGTGTACAGAAAAATGCGTGCAACCAAAATGGAAAATGAAAGGTTTTAATGTGAAACAGCAGCATTTCCTCCTCTTATAGCAAAACACCATTTGTTTGGTAGAAGTAGTTATTCTGCAGCCAGCACTAACCAGACCACTTATTAGTGTAGGCTGTCCAATTTCGCATCCAATACTGCAAGTGGTATCCAATATGTACTGAGAGCCCAAGGATACAAGAATTAGAGCTGTAGTGACTCTAGCTCAGTGATTCTTGCTATGCAGTATTTGGGGTTTGCTCCATTACAGAGAAACAGATTTACTGCAACTTGTGGACATTCATTCAAGCTTCAAGCAGCAGATAAGTCAGCTCAAGCAATGATGCATTAAAGTATTTATTATACTAACAGAATGATCTTTCACTTATTGCTCATGTAGATTTACTGACAGGAGTAAAGAATGAAAAGTAAGTGACAGGAGAACAAAGCTGACAAAAGGCCTGAAAGCAAATGCTGCCTTTTGTTAATCATGAGGCCATAAAAATGCGAGGTTTTTTGGCCGAGCAACTTTTATTGGTTAGCAAAAAGAGGATTATAAGATTTTTCTTCTCTCTCCATTGTAATTTCAGCAGTAGTCTAACTACAGAACTTCAAGACTGGCAAACTGAAGCAGACAGGTATGCCTCCTATATACAGATGCCCACTAAATACACAGGCTTTTTAATGACTGAGAAGTGGGAGGAATCAACAGTCAAAAAAACAACAGGTCATGTACAGATTTCAGTACTAAAAGCTCTAGCTGACACATCTGCTAATCAAAGAGAAGGGTCTGAGACAAGTTTTTCACGGAACACACAAATGATCTTTAGTGGAGTTTTCCATGTTGCATATATTCAAGTACCTGTTTTGTATTTAGTATTGATGTCAATAGCAGACTGTTTTGAAACACACCTTAATTATATTAATAGTAAATATGATTGATGAGGCTTATTAAAAATCTATAATTAGAATGTGGGGGAGCTAGCTATTAAATTATTATTTTTTAAAACTGTTAAGGAGAAAATGCTGATAAAGATCTATTATAAAAATAACTTCCTCAGGAGCAAAGAAGCTATTGAAGGCTGACATTAAATAAATTCAAGAACAGTAATAATGGAAGGGAGTTTTAAGGTTTATGCTTTAACTGCATCAGAGAATTCTGAAGAAACAAAAAAAAATAATCAAGTGGTTTTTTCAAACTGCAGCATAACTCAGCTCTTCTAGCACTTCTACCATACCCAGCGTTGAAAGCTAACTTTCCCTTTTAGTATGACAGGTGGAATTGTCACTTAGGCCATCAAGCCATTAAACCAGTTTTTAAAAAGTATTTTGTAGATTCTGTAACATTCTAGAGAGTTTCCTGGTGCCTTTTCAATCAAGAAAATCTAGCTAAAATTGTGCTATCTGACCTTCCGATTAATGGCCCTGCCTATAGCCTGTCATGCTAACATGGGATTTGGGGAACAGTTAGGATTCATCTGGAAGCAATATAATTTCTGCCTTTGTCTTTCTTTTCTGGACGCTAATGGCTTTAAGTCAGTCCTCTTCACTCAGTGTATGACACATAGAGCCATTCTATTTCAGTTGTCCATTAACTTCAAGCATTATGACAAGAACAAAGCAACTTCTCAAAGGAGTTCAGCTACACGTATTGAATTTCTACAAATCCGCTGCTTATTAGTCGCTGTTTTCAAGTGCCACTAATGTTTACCTCAGTGCAACAGTATCTATTATAATTAAAAGTGGCTCCTTAAACAAATGACACAGGTTACAAGGCTTGTGGATTCAACATTGATGTTACTGTTCAGTTTCTCTACGCATTTCTTGCTGATTTTTTTTCCAAAAAGTTATCTACATTTTTTAAGCAAGAACTATGGAAAAAAACCAACAACCAGAAACCTACAGTTTGTGGTCTGAAGTCTAAGGCCCGAGCATGGTACTTGATATTGCTTCCTGGAGACCATGCAAAGGACAGACTATAAAGAGCACTCCTAAGCAGGAAGTAAGGAATACATACATTTCCATGGATACTTACAGGATCACTGATATAAACTACCAGGGAGAATAGATTCTATTTGGAATAGTGACACCTGTAGTCCTACAGGCTTTTAAAATAATATTTCTGTTCCTTAAATATCACCAAGATGCAAAAAAAGCATCTGCAACATCCTGTGGAAATAACATGCATTGGATGGCTTTAAGAAACATGTTTGACTGGAATAACTTTACTCACTTGCACCAACCTGGCATCTGGTCAATGTCTGTATTAAGACTACATTACAAAGCATTTCAATTGCATTTTTATTCACCATACTGTTTTAAATAAACAAGGAATCTCCCATCTCTTTTTATTGGTACACTAATGAGATAGGAAGTCTCTAGGTATTGCTGAGAGGTTGGAGAAGCTCTGAGCTTCTCAAAAACTACTCTTTTTTGGAGCCTCGCTTACCAGACAACACAGTACAGTTCCATTTGAATTTAGGTGACATTCATGTCTGTGTGGCAAAGGTGTTTTATTCTGACTCACCTGTATTTGGTCTGATTGGGTTCTGGTGAAAGTTAACAGTAATTTGCCTCCTCCCTAGCCAAACCTCCCCATGTCTGTGAAATGATACTTGTAGCCATGCTTTTCTGTGTTCCTCAGTGACACCAAGTTCTATCTTAAGCCTCAGGCACTGTGAGAAGCCAATTTAATTCTGATTCTCTGCTACTTCTCTCTCTCTATCAGACAGCAAGCAATATTCAAAAGATGCCTTATTTCAGAAGAAGACTAAGCCTTTATGTAGAAACTTAAACTTCTGTGTTGTGCTAGATTTTCTCCTTATTCTTTCTGGTTAGCCCTTCATCAGAACTTGCAGAGGATCATATGCAGTGCAGCAGTATAATGATAGCTTTGCCCTTCCATGAACAATGGTCTCCTTCTAATGTGTTTCTTAGGACTTATTCCCTGAGTATTATTCTTTTTTTCTCCATCTACTCAGATTTTAAGAAAACCCAGTCATCATTGGGACATAACTGAGTAAGAGATCAGATGGGTATCAACAGGAAGAACCTGTTCTCTCTGATCCCGGACTTCTCTGTTAATCTGAATCCAACAGATGAAAGAAGATTGCTGCACGCATTTCAGGCATTCAACCCTACAAAGCCAACTACTGTCTGTTCAGCTGCAAAGTGCAAGCTGGTGGTAGAAGTGGAGATAGGATAGTGGTGTCTATGACAAAAAGACAGCTGAGGAAAAACAACCCCTAGCTGTTCAGATGCCCAATGCACTGCCAGGCAAATCAAAATGCTTAACTTCATATAGGCTGATACCTCAAGTGCTCTGAGATCAGGGGAATGCCACGTAGAAGATTCTCCAAAATATTCTATGCCAGTTAGTTGTCATTACAAATATAATTTCGTAGGTGAATTGGAATTACAGGTTCAGATATCCAAATAAAATATAGAAATAACCCTCTACAACCAGATTTAAAGCAATGTGGTTTTATCTTCTTCCTGAGGATAAAATTTTCCAGAGAATGTTTGCCCTTGTAACACAAGCTAATAACACAGGCTAACAGCAGGAGATAAGTTTAAGCTCTCACAGCAAGCTATAGAAAGCAAAAAGGAATCAACACAGAGCTCTATAGGTGGCTACAGAGTCCCCATGGATTCTTACTGCTCAACTTCCTATTTCACTCCCACTTTATAGCAATGTAGTAAGAGCTATCATCACCTGAATCATTCTGATATCCTGTTTTCCAAAAATACTATCTGCCTCTCTCTCTGCTCCAAATGCATTCAGGCCACCCTCTCTAGCAGCTTGCTGCCACCTGAACAAGGTTTAGCTTACACTCACCCATGTAATTGGAACAGTATTCATTTTACACTGCTAAAGAAGGCTGTACATGATTGTCTATGTAACCACAACCAGTGAAACCACCTGGAAAAGGCCATGACTTGGCAATATTTGTCCAGCTTGTTTTTGTTGTCAAAAACCTGTAACACATATTTCCAGCTTGAACCATATAACGAATAACTATGGAAGAATTTGAAAATGCACAAGCTTTTAAAGTCACTGTTTCTTAAATCTGGGACAGAATCAATCCCCTATTGTCACCTCTCTTTCATCTTTACAGGGTGCGACTACAAAGTGCACGAAAAGACTTTATTATATTCACAAACAATGCAGCTGTGTAATAATGTTAGCTTTGTCCTTAAGTGCAAAATCATTTTTTTGCTGACATGTGTGTCTTAGGACCCATAATACTGAGACATCTGAAAATAGTGATTCATTTTAAAAATTTCATTTGAACATCTGCACTAAACAGAATTTACAAAGAAAGAGACCGTATTCTGATCATACAACTTCACTGCTTTAAGCAACCTACACTGCTTTGTGCTTCCTACAGCTCAGTCACCCACAAGGGATTATACTAAAGGCTAGTTCTTTTTCTGCATGTTGCTAGACAATTTCCAATTACAATAAAAATCTAAATTTCAAGGTAAAATTCCATTCTTAAGATCAGATCCATGTTTAAATGCCTAAAAAAATCCAGTCATTAAATACATGAGAAGGAATTGTTAAACGAAAACAAGCTCAAACCAGAAACCCCAAGGGTATGTGCATGTGCTAGGCTGGGGGTACTAAAAAATGCAATGAAAGAGGGAGCATTTTTTAAAGCAAAGTGCTTTCATGTAATCCTTGAGAACTATATACCTGTGTATATATATGCCCATACAGATATACACATTGCTAATGGGGCAACCTGCCCTCATCTGCTCTGGTGCAAATCTTTCTGATACCATAACTGAGGTCATGCAATAGAAGGAAATCACACGAGCAGAAATAGATGACTCAGGTTCAGATGATTTTGGAAAGCATGGGAGAAATAGAAAGGTGAATTACAGGGTAAAGACAGAAATCAGCTTTTACGTGAAAAATCAGATGATGGGTTAACACGATGCAGGAGTACTACCCAGTCACTCCATAGCTTTTGAAGGGGGCTGCATTAAAGGCTGAAGAAGATATTTGCAGAGATAGTTGCTGATGCTAAATGCAGAGAGGAGAAATAAGATCAGGAAATGCAAAAACAATATAAGAGACAAGCCTTAGAAAATATACATACCAAGCTGATGACAAAATTAGCTTGGTTATATTACAGTTAGGCTTTAGCATAAAATGGGCAATATAAGGTAAAACCAGATTTTTTTTAAACATTTTTCTAGTCTACTACAAATTAACACAATCATAGATATGGATTTTAGCTAAAATAACTAGTATTAGATTGATGAATAATGAAACCCTTTGTTCTAATAACATACAGCATCTTACCATAAATGTTGCTAACAGTGTAGTTTATCATGAAAAGTGGGACTCAAAAAAAGCTGAATGGAACAACTAGGTTGCTGTAAGCTAACTGTGACTAAACAAATAGCTGGCAGCATTTCATTCTGATTAGACAGGGTCTGCATAAATTAAGGAATTACAATTATGTCAGGAACTACATATAAATGAAGCTGATTGTAATACGTCAGGAAGTACATTGTTACTATTTACTATGAATCTACATACATAAAAACTTTGCTTACTCTTGTTTTGCTCCCAGCATGTAGTGTATACTCTAGCCTGTCCAATTTCACATAGTAACCAATTGTGACTATTACAATCCACATAATTTATCAGATTAAAAAAAAATAAAGAAATCCAAGCAACACCTTTCCATATGGCCAATTAGTAAAGTCATAAAATGCAGCAAATATATGATGCTGTATTGAACATCTGTGCTGGTTATCCTATGGGAATTTTTAATAAAGGACCAAACAGCATATTGATGTTAATTCTATGTTACCGGGACTTTAAATAAAAAACTAAAATAAATAGCATCCATTAAACTGATCATACTGTTGTAACTCAAATTGTGTTTATTATGCTAATGGAACATGAAATTAAGAAAAAGACCTTTATGCCAGTGGAATTAATTAATGAGCTTTATGAAGGCATTGGGATGTAATTTATTTCTAGATAAGTAAGTCTAATTTGCAGTTCCATGGGTCTCTGCAATGCTGATTGTAATAGTTATTCCTGCAGATGTGCTGCTCACAGCATGTCTTTCCATTAGAACTGAACACCTCATTATATAAACTGTACCTAATTAAACATAATACAGTGGTGACTTGTTAAACTGGCCTTTTTAAGTCAGCAGCTGCCTAAGCTAATAATACCATATACAAGATTTATATCATCTACCATATAATACTGATATTAAAATATACTGCCCAAGGGATTAACAACTAATTTACCAGTATGTAACAGGTACACTTCAGATTCTGCAATGGAGATTAAAGACTACTAGTCTATAAAAATCAAATGAATTAAAGTCTATTTGGAGTTCTAAATAACTATAAAAGTTTCTTAATAACTTTTTTCTTCTAATAGTTTATTTTAAAAAAACATAATCAGAGAATGACACTTTTCCTATTTTCTTTCTCCATACCTGATGGGAAATTTTTCTCACGTGGTCTGAATTATTACAATGTTTGAACACAATTAAGTATGTGTATATTGCCTTTGTTTCAGGCAAAACAAAATGAGAAGCTGCAAGACAGATACAGCTATTTCTTGAATTTTGCATGTTTGATTCTGTGACTATTCTGTTTGATTCTGTGAGGATTCTGTTTGATTCTGTGACTATTCTGTACATGTCCTTTCCACCAAATTGTAGATCGATCTCATACTCAAAATATGACAGTCAGACTCCATGAAGTCTGTTTTGGTCAGGAAACAAGAAAGTCAGAAAAAACACTGAGAACAGAATGAGTCTCTCAGGAGGTAACATACATTTGAAAACTACAAAACAATATTTTGGATAAACCATGTCTAATCATGAAAACTTTCTGTTCTGTATGCTTCCTGTGGTTTAAGACTTGTATTCTGTTTCTCTCTTCTTCAGCAGCTGAATCCACTGTAACCTTATGTTCTAACGTAAAGTAGCATTGCTTTTGTTCTTCCCATTTTGCCAGTCTCTGTAGGAAGTGGATACATTTTGCTCACAGATGTATCAGTGGAAAGACACAGCTACACCTATTCCCCTCAGAAGCCTGTGATTCTTCTTTCCTTTTTTCTCAAGTATGCAAAAGTGGCTCATTTTCTACTCTTACTCTATGCCATAACTGAACCAACTGAAGACATGTGAGCAGTCCTGCATATTGCTGCCATCTCTCTCACTGAATGAAGAAAATGAGGCTCAAATTCTAAACATCTTTTCACATAAAGCCACTTCAAGCAATACCTTTAAAAACATGTATAAATTTAGTCACAGCCTTGAGTCCATTGATATGCAGTATCAAGAATCAAGTACAAAGTTCAGAAATGTCACCGTGTTTATTCAGTATGGACTTCTAAATTTTCTGACAATATCTGCTCCCTTGCACAACCTTTTCTTGCACAGAGAATTTAGAAAACACAAAAAAAGTAAACTATTTGAAGTTCATCACTTTGTTTGGATGCTCTTTAAGTTTTGGAGGAAAAGATTCAGAATTAGATCAGATTTGCTCTGAGTCACTTACTCTGTCTTACTGAGCACATAACAAAAAATGTTCATATTTAAGTGTTCTTAAATAAACCAGTGTTTTGTTTTCATTAAGCTGCGACAATCAAACCACAATCCTCTTTTTAAGACTGCTGCTCTGATACCAAACTCTGTCACTCTCATACACCTTAATATCTGCACTGTCATACTTTACTTTTAAGGTTTCATGGTAAAGAAAGTTTGAGTCATTCCCCTCTTCTTGCTACAATACCTATATCATCCTGGACTATAGTGTGAAATACATGAATCACTGCAAATTAAGGTAAAATTACAGTTTGTTCTAAAGTTACAGATTTAGAGAAGAAAGATCTGTCCTGTCTTAAAGGATGTGCATCAAGTAACAAAACTATGTGCAATTTGACTTTATTGGTGGAACATGAAGAACAGGCTCCCAGACTGAAATAGCTTGTACATAACCAGCTTATGCTACTAACAGAAAAAGGATTCTTGGGGTAGAGCTGACAGCATGCTCAAAAGAAATTCAGCATTCCAGGATAAAGAATAAAACAGGGAACTTACAGTTAGAAGCAAAGCCTGCATGAGAAATACTTTCATTGTTTCCCATAATAACTCTGTTTTTACCAAGGCTGCATTTTCATTTCCTGGAAGCTACCATTTGCTTCATGCTTTCAAGAGAGTCTTCCAACTATTTCATTCTTGTACTTAATTCTTGCTTGGGACCTTTATTGCAATTTCTTTTATTATATTTATTTTATTAAAAATAAAGATATTTTATATTTATATTTATATTTATATCTAAAATTTATATCTAAAATTTATTTTATTATAAATAACCACTGTACTAAAACAACTTTCTTTATTTTAAAGGAAACTGTTTCAGTTCAAAATCAGACGTCTAATTTTTTCCTAAAAGTCCCATTTAAATTGCTTCACTATCTCTCAGTAATCAACTATGAAATGTAACAGAACAGCAACATAATTTACTGTGAGGGTAAAATCTAGCAGAATCAATCAACAATAAGAAGAAAATAGGAGCTCGTGAGCACCATGGGTCCATTATAATTATTATTTTTAATTAAAGTATTCCAGATACACATTAATTTCCTTTGCTCACTACTTTTATTGTTTGACTTGCCTTCAAAAGGGAACTGTGAGCACTTTGAAAAATGGGTTGAAGGACTCTCTTGTTTCACAACAGATTGAGTAGTTACTTCTCCATTTGCTGCCAAAATGCATTTTAGTAATGTATCACAGCTAAACTCCTCCATGACTCATCACATGTCCTCTGTCTCTTAAAACAACCTAAAACTAGGAAAATATTTTCTCCATATCCCATCAATGAAAGTACAGAAAACTCACCAAAGGTTTAAAGACATCTAACTGGATCTTGAATTTGAAAAGCATTTTCTAAAGTGTTATTTTAAAATTAAGAACCCTTTTTAGTGTCTTCAAAAAGAAAAGAAAAATCCTATCATTGTGCTCCAGAGCTATATAACAAATTTTAAAATATTAAAGACAAACAAAAGTATGATAAAATACTAACCCCTTTAATGAGATCAATAAAAGGTTTGTGTATTTAATTAAAATTTCAACTATTTTATAGAAGAATTTGACAGTTTTTTACCCTGCCTGGTTCTGGGGAAAAAAAATGATTCTATATACAACAAGAAGGGTGGAGTCGCAAGCCTACTGATGTGACTGAGTTTTCAATTTACTGTTTCAGGAAATCAATGAAATTGAGAGAAATATCCTGATAATTTGATGCTTATGTGAGCTGAGCTTCTAAAACCTTTCTGAAAAAGTGACTCTTAGCTGGTCTGATCTCACAGGTGCCTAGAAAGATGGCCTTGAGAACTACACTGCCTATTTAACTTCTGGCTTTTACAGTTAAGCAATTATTCTGGAAGCATAAAAAGGATCTCAGACTGTCACTTATAGCTGGTTTTCAACCTCCTTAGGAGATGCAGGAGGGCAAATAATTGGGATCAACCAAAGTCTCTCAGGAACATTCCTCCCTAGAGGGAACTAAAAATACACAATAATATGGTCAGCAGTGAAAAAATTATTCCATAATAAAGACCCCACAAAAAGACAGTTATTTTAGCCAATTACTGCTACTATAAAGTCAAAAGAAGCTGTTGGATGAAAGAAAATGTTATGAAATTACTCATATTTTTCCTCTCAAACCAAAGGTAGAAGCTTATTGTCCACTGCATTGCCAAAGACTTGATTCACAGATACTCTAAAACTTTACTCTTCTTTCTGAAATTCTTCAAAACACAAAAAAAGACTTTTAAAAAATTTTTAACATACCATCAACTGAAAATTCATTATGCTGTGGTGAATTGGGACAATTGCAGGAGACATAAACAGCACCTTCTTCCAAACAACTCTACAACAAAGCAAAACCTCCTAAGCCACACTCAAGACAACTGAAAAACAGGAGAAAAGTGACAATTCCTAATGCCCTGCACTATCACTTCTTTTCCAACAGGACAATCATTTTTTGAAACTCTGAAAAATATTGAAGCTTTTTTTAAATTTCTTGGAAGACAAAGAGGACGTATATGCATGTTGCTTTGAATTCTTTCTGCTGCCAGAACTCGGATTCTGTAACACTGAGAGGTCACGCACACACTTTGACAGAACAGAACTGACAGGTTTGTTAATTGCTGACAAAGTTACAGCACTAATATCTTTTCAATTATAACAATATTTTCATTATTTGAGAGGTCAGTCTCCATTCCCCATGTGCATACCATAAAGAACACTAATGAAATGCTGTAAGCAGAATTCAGACAGTTGTTTCTCCTCCCATCAAGGACAGAAATCTCTGCTGACTTCAGTGTAAACAGAATCAGGCCCTTCATGTGCGTATTAAATAAAGCAGACACTTCTGTCTCAATCTTCTCTGAATACATGCTTTTGATGCCACAAAGGAGATAAGACGATCTGATAAAAGTAATAGATGAAAGTATATTATTATCTATACTATCTCCATTATAAGATATAAAATACTCTGTAGTGTCTGTGTGTATTACCATAAGCTACAGTGAAAGCTGACCTGTTTTCCAGAGGACAGATTTTTAAGTATGATGCTGAAGCAATTTTCGATGACATACTTTTCTACAACATTTCTCATGCCACTGAAGATTAGATATGTCTGCAAAACACAATATAAATACAGCACCAGAATTTTATCTTATCCCTTGGCCACTAGCTATGTAATAAATGTTTCAGTATCGGTTTCTATATAAATATGAACCAGTAGGACTTCTTGGAATTCTTTTAAAAGACAGACATTGTTATTATTGTCATGTCACTAACAACAAGAATTACTACTTTTTAATTGCATGCTCTCTTTCCTCCCTCTCAGGAGGCTCAGAATCCCTCTACAATATACTTTAAAAGCACTGGCATTCTGAGTTAGATTTCACCAGCTTTGGAAGCAGATTCTCACAGCACCAGGGTGAAAAACAGTAAAAAATCCACAGCTGGAAGCACAGCTTCCCCAGTGATGGAATACCCCCATTTGGTAGGTCACAAACCCACAGGGAGAGACAAAAAGGTGGGGTTTGCACACCAGCTGGCCTTTGTGGAGAAGAGACGTGAGCTATTCTCATTCAGTCGGTGCCTCAGGAGACACACAGGCTAAGCCAGTACAATCAGGTGACATTGTTTTCAAGACCCAGAACACCGGTGAGTGACAATTTAATACATTAGGAGGTGCATTGGAGTAGTACTACAAGACCTTAGCTAGGCATGTGTGATGTGCTCTGGAGACTTTAAACTCCATAAGGAAGGGCTTATACAAGGTGGAAAAGAATGTTATTGACTCTACAAACAGGGAATCAAGTCAGAAGGGATTTTGGCAGAAAGCTACTGGATGATTAGCATGTGAAGGAATCCCAGGCACAGTGGATCCAAAAATAACACTACTGCTTGCCAAACACCTCCTAGTCTCTGGCCTGCATCAATTACTGAAATACACACACCATAATACTCAACAGTGATCAAAATTATTTTTTCTGAAACTGAGGCCATCACAAATTCAATACAAAACCTATGGAGAAGACATGTAGTGGAATAAGGTAAGGGGAAAAAAATGGCGAAGATGCTTTTGATTCCTCCTCTCTGCATAATGAGCCAGATTCTCAGCTAATGCATAGCCTCATTTTTCCATTCATACCTATTGAGCTCTGATATTCTCTATAACGGGTATGTTTAACAGCAGGGTAAGAATAAAACTGGTAGACCCAGCCTTAGTACTTGCCAGACCCACACAAGCAACCATAATGTGGTGAAAGGTCATAGAGCTGCCCACATTTCTACCCTTTGCCTGACAATAGCACTACTTCAGCAACCCATGAGCTGAAAATTTGCTCCAGCCACCAAATTGTTAAGCTTAATGATTGAATCTTCATACAAAAGAAAAAAAGCTCAGTTAAATCTAGAAGCACACACACAAATTCTGACCTCCGGTGAGAAAAAAGAATGAATATTTGTGCCACTTTTAGCTTTTATTGGTTTCCCACCAAATCTCTTAATACTTCTTCTGACTTATTCCAAATTTTCAACTTTTGAATAACTTCATTTGCAGCTCTGCTAATTTTGCTGCTCTGGGAACACAGCAAAATCTGGCTGCCACAACTGTGGCTCCTTTGTGTTCAAAACTGCATCACTTATGTATTTAAAAATACATATGATATTTATAAAGCCTATTCAAAACATTACTAAATTGTGCCGTTTTCATGTTTTCATGACAATTTATATGTTTTCCATATGGGCAAGTGCTGACAATATGATACAAGCTTAATGGAACAAACTGCGGCTTTTCTTTATTGTCTTGCCATCAAAAATCTGCATTTGCATAAAAATAACTCTCACCATTATTTTCCAGGGATGACTTTTCATTAATGCAATTTTAAGGGCAGCTCTTCCTCATTTTACTTAAAAATGTATCAGAAATTTTCACTGCTTACCTTATCATTGTATCACCACTGTATTTGGGAACATTATAAATCTATTGGAAAAAGCAGTTGACATCCACAGAGTGCAGAATTATTCAGATGAGTCTCCTATAACTTAGTGTGAGCTCCACAAAAGACTCGGGTTTGGGATGGGAGGGAAAGATGCCTCACACTTTTTATCCACAGGCAGACAGATACTTCCACACCACTCCTCTACTTCTGTTTTCTCCCTCCTACTTTCCAAAAGCAGAAAGAGCTAATACCTGCAAGCATTAGGAGAAGCCTGTGTGCTAGAAGTCTAAGGTTGAAAAAGCTGACAGTAATTTCCTTAAAAGTTCTCAAAGACTCCAATATGGCACTGAAAACAACTATTATTCCTATGCTCCCACAGCAGATGTACTTCAGCCATCTCCATCCAGTCCCTGCTGCCCCCCTTTCCCTACCTCACCACAAAGACTTCTACTTTTGTTCTCTTTCAGTTACTGCAGTCCTAATATAGAGAAAGCTTTCCCCAACCTGAAGCTCCTCAGTAGGCAGCCAGATGAGCCAACCTACTCAGGAGGCAGCCAGATGAGCCAACCTTCTCTTCCTTTAATCCAGCTCCTACACACACTTCACAACATGACAGACGTGTCAAATTTGCCATCCGCCAGGCCACTGACAGCAGTTTCTATGGCATAAGAGATGCAGCTGATGGAAGAGATCATTAGAGGAAGCCAGGAAGCCATAGGTAGTATCACAAGTGCCCTGCTGGTTATTTTATGTATCTTGAGTCTAGGCCTTGAATAATTGCTACTTACTACCAAGAAGCTAAAGTGGAAAATAGATTTTGCCGGAGTTAGTAACAAAGGCCAGTGCTGTAGAAGTCATGGGTAACAGGCACCACTTCAATCACAGTGTAAAACATTTTATTATTTATTTATTTGTTTGTTTATTTATTTATTTGATATTAAATAAATTAAATAATATTTTATTAAATAAAATATTAAATTTTTATTTATTTATTTATTTATTTATTAATAATTCCTATTTACAATAGGAATAGGAGTGCAGCTTCAGCAGAAGTCTCCATTGTTGACATTCTCTAACTCATTCTATCCTCTTTATTCTGACTGTTTTTGTCTTAGTTTTCCTTATTTCATTACATTTCCTTTAAAAGAGCTTGTGGCTGCAATCTAAGAAAGTTCAAGCAATAATTTCTTTCTTCTTTTTCTTTAGCAGATATTTTAAGAGTAGGTCTCTCAACAGCACTCATAAGATGAGCATTAACAGCAAACAAAACAAGCTTCTGAGGAACAGAATCTAATAATGACTTCTCTTGGTTTGCTTCTGGATTGTTTTCAGGTTAGGCACAGTATACATATATAGTTTAATTAGGACAAAGTCTCTGCTTGCTTATGATCTCATCCTGTGCAAAACTACCATGCTAGTAGTGTTGAATAGGCTATAAATCACACTGATGTTCAGCTCAGTGTTGAATTTCTCTCCCCAGTGAAACAGGGGTTTGGAAAAGCTCTGGATCCAAAAGTTCACATGATGAAAATTTTGGCACAGACGTGAATATTCTCTATTAAGATGCACTACACAGAGTAGTGAGCAATATTCTGCAGTGGTTCATTTGCCATCTAAGCAGAGTCTTGATTAAATACCTGTCTGTTCCTCTTACATGTCAATAGCTTGTATTTCAGGCAACTGATTGCTCAGTTACAGAGAGAAAGTTTGCAGACAGGAAACTGACTTAATTCTGTGCCATATAATAGAACTACTAAAATTCTGTAAACTTCCAGAAAACTCTACAATGGAATGCAATAACCACCTATAGCCTTAAGTCTTCAAACTTAACACAAATGCTCATTTCAAACAGCAAGTTGTCATCAGTCTACGGATGATTTCTGCTTTTTCATGTAGCATCAAAACCTACCAAGTTTTATTTGGAGTTTTCACTTTAGTTCTTCATGATTAAAATGATTTAATAGTCGTAGTTAACAATCAAATAATAAATTTTAAAATTGTATTGCAGTAAGATGAAATGGTACACAGTAAAGACCATTGACACTCTCCTAAAGAATTTTGTTCCTGGATAGATAAACAGAATTTTTTCTTTGAAAGAAAATTAAAAACTAGAATAAATCTGTTCTGGGAAAATTAAAATAGATATTTTTGCTGTTCATCCAGGGTGAATTAATAGTGTTAATACTCTCAGGGTAACCTGACCTATTCCAGTGAATGTAATTCCTTGCTTTTCAACAAACCATTTGAAAATTAGTTTTTCCACTTTTTTAATCATGTATTTAGTCTATTTCACTTACATCACAAGCTTCAAAAGTTCTTTTTCTTCTGGCATGCCTCTGCATTTCACCCTTAAAACTTGCTTTGTTAAAACATCCATGCCAAAAGTTACTGTACCATTTGTACATTTTATAAAATAGGACCACAGCACACTCATTAAAAAACCACTGAAAACACACATATTGTCAGGAATTATTATTATAGGTTGTGGTCACATTGCTTTAGTACTTACCAGAAATTCTACAGTGTTTTCAAGTGGACTGAAGGGCTTGACCAGTTCTGGTAATGGAAAACAAGCCAGAAGAAAATGTCAGGTTTTAAAAAGTTCCCTACAGAAAGACTCCAAGAGTCAAAGTCATGTTTACTACATGATTTGGAATTTAAAGCATTCCCTTCTGACTCCCTTTCAACAGATGTATTTGAGGTGTACAAACACTGAAAGTCTAGACTCCTTTTTACATAAATTTGATTTTTCTACCTTAATTATTGTTGATATTGTACATCATTTAGATGTGATTATGTTATATTTAAGTATTCCTAAATGAATTCACATTAATCTAGTTACCTAAATTAGAATTGAAAAATTATTTTAATGTGACATCCTGTTAATTTGTTCCTTTGGTACTTCAGCTTTGCATCCCCAGGGCAATACAACCATATCCCATCTAATGCAAGGGTTTCAAAGCTCCAATACAGTACACAAACTTAGGATCACAGGGAATGCTTAGGATCACAGGCTACTTAGTCTCACATCCTATCTCCTGCAGGGAAGAGGCTTCAGGGAAAGGTGTAAGAAACCCACAGGTAAGCAATAACAAAATATAACCTGCAATGTGATCATCCAACACAAACAGTGAAAACAGTGATTTTAAGCACAGCTTCCATAAGAACAGAGATTAAAAAAATAACAGTAAGTAATCACTTTAAAGAACACATGGATGTTTCTGTTATGTAAATTTCCATTCCAGTGACACTTGATACAACTGAATAAAAATTTGTGGGCCACTTGGAAACACTTCCTAAACAGCACTATATAGAATAAATGCACATTTTTCTCTCTTGCCCATACCTGTGTCCTGAGAAATAATTTTAGTTATAACCCATAGAGCTTTGTTTTGTCCTTGACAGTTAATTATAGCTACCCAGATCATTAACCAGGCTTGAAATTTGGATAATCATACCTGCAATGTAGAATAAACCTGCAAAGCAGCTGTGATTTACAAAATTATTCACTAGAAAGTACTCAAATGTTGGTGGATCAGCAAACCCATGTTTTGGCCCTGACCAAGAGAACAGAATAGAGACCTGTGGTTAGAGGCTGCAGTAGGAATGCAGTTTCGGCTCATGCAGGTTGAAAAGCTGAGACAGATAATAGATTTGCCAGATTTTCTGGCATATACAAAGTGTTCAACAGCACAAAATGCAACATTATCTGAAGTGATATAATAATTGTACTTCAGAAATAGTAGCTGACAACATAGTCAAGAGTTACTTCTTAGAGGGATTTTATAAGTGTGACATTTCTTACCTTTTGAATAGTTAACCTTACTCTTGCCTCATGCATTTACCATCAGGGCTGTTGAAGGAGTGAGCAGAAAAAAAACGGAAGTAGAAAAAAGCAGCACTACAAACAATACTGTCTAGTAAAAAATTATTAAAGAAAGCTGTAACATCTTGATCGTAAGAAACGTTTTGCTTTGAAATCTCCAGAAAATAAACTCATAATATAAAATAACTACAGTCCTCTCATAAGTGGGGCATTATTTACACTCTAGGTGTGTAAACACTAACAGACTAGAGCTCTTCCATACTGGTAAAGGGTAATTTAAGGAAGGTGATCTCCCCCTCCCCTTTCATCTTTCTTGTAGAAACAAATTATTTCCTTTTACAGTATCTTGCCTCACTCTTCTCTGAGAAGTTGGGAGTTTGAGCTTCCAGCCAGGCTAGATAATCTACTAGTAACTATACTCCTTAGCATAGCCAAAATTGACAAAATGTCTCTCATAAAAACATTCACTTTTCTGTTTTAAAAGGCATATTAATACACACACAGCATTTCTGTGAATCAGATGCAAAATATACTCATTAGTTGAAATTGGTTTTATGGCTCTTTTCATTTCCAAGGAACTTACTGCTTTGGCTGAATTTTGCTTAAGGAGTCATCCCATTTCTGCCTCATAGAGATTCAAAAAAGCCAAATCTCCTGGGAAAATGTACAAGGCAAAAAAAAGGACATGCTCACCAAGAACAGATTCACTTGTGAAAGGGGGAAAGTCAGTTTCAGGTTTTTTAAAAAAAGCTGTTTTGACATACGGTCTTCTTTGTACATAAGACAAGCAACTTTGAGAAACTGTTTCACTGTACCACATATAGGGCCCTGTAGGGCTTTTTCGGATGAAAGGAAAAGACGGCAGCATGATCTGCACAGGTGTCCACAGGAGTCTAATCAGAGAACACTGGGACTGCAGAAGGCAGGCACCAAACTACAGAACCATTACTGCGAATGAAGACAAATAGATGGAAACAGCTTGGTTTAATGGTCAGACCTTAAAGTGAACTTGTAAGATCTATATGCAGTAAAAGCTTTTAATGCTTTTGCACTGAAGAAATTGATAAGAGGATCAGTGATATACAAGGGAATATGGAGTACCAAAGTGCTATTATAGTATAGGTATTTCTAACAGGAACACTATCTTACTGACTTCTTTGTAGATGTTTTACAATGTAATCAATTGTTGGAACATGTGTGTGTGATGCCTACAGTGTCATCCCTAAACCTGCAGACATGCAGGCCACAAACACTGATGGAGCTTTGACATCTCCCAACTCTACAAGGCTGTCTGTGACCCTGAGCACCTGAATGTTTTTATAAATCTGGTCTGTGTCTACTGGAACAGAGGGACTGATTTCTACATGGAACAACACAGCTATGTATGAACTGCAAAAACATATATTTCATCTCTTTCTAAATAACTGCAGTTCTGAAGTATAGAATCATAGAATCATTAAGGTTGGAAAAGATCTCTAAGATCATTGTGTCCAACTGTTAACCCAGAACCACCATGTTCACCACTAAACCATATCCCCAAAACATACAGGAAGTTAAGACTAACAAGCCTTTCTTTATCATTTCCAGAGAAACTTGGTTCCCATTTCCACATGGGTATTTACTGAAAAACACATTCAGAAAATTGAAGCAAATCTTTGGAACATGGGTATCCTTAAAGTAGTAAAACTTAACCTGCCAGATTAAGTTTATAAAAATAAACGTGTTTCCTTAATAAATATTTTCAATTGTGTGCTGTGCAAAGAGTCTGTTAGCAGGCTCTTGACCCTTTCCACCAAGAAAACGTAACAGGAAACTCTAGGAAAACAGAAACATACCAGTGCTGGACACACAGCGGGAGGTGCTCACAAGTCCAGTGCAGATTGTAAAAGGTGTCTAATGGAAATTGTTCCATTTATTACTTCTTATTTAAAAAGCAATATATACCTTTGCTCAGTGCCTGGGAAGCACGGAAGTTATGTGCAGGTAAAGCAGAAGACTGAATGTTCCTCAGCTGGCTGAACTTACCCACTCTCTTCACTGAAAACCAGAGGCACAGAATTTGACACCCCCTGAATCTAATTAATCTTAGTAAAAATTCTTCCATACCTGAGACATCACTGGATAGAATGTTTGCATAGTAGTTCCAGAGTGCTAGTACTATGGGTGGATATTCTATTCATTTTAAACATAACCACACATGAGACAGAGCTTGAAGATCCCTCATCCAATGATATTTTTATAGGTTTAATCAAACACAGTAAAATAGTGGGATTTTTCCAGTGAGGAGAGGGGTAAAAGAATCAAAGTTTCATTAATTACCAATGACATGAGATGGCCAGCTTAAGACATCAAAAAAGGTGCTTGATCACCTTTGAAAACCTAGAGCAGGCACCCAAATTACTCTCCACTCTTGAAAAAATTACTTGCTCTCTGAAGTAGCAAAATACAGAGCTTATGGCAGTCATACCACAAGAATAACACAGAGGAAAATAATGAAGATACTAAGGTGTCTAAGCATGGTAGAACTGTAGCACAGAAGGAAAAGGGCACACTGCTATTCAAAAGCATTGACTTGTTTTGCCTTTGTGTTTCAATGGGGACAGGCACAAGGTATCTTGACTTGTTTTAATGAAAGATTGCACTACCCACCATCAACCCAAAATGCAAGAGCTGTCTTTGGGCATTCAGAGCACAAGAAAACTTGCTACCGCTCCTCCATACATAGCTTCTTGCAATGCAGTTAAAAAGTGGCTTTTTATACAAGCCATGTTACAAGATAATTTCTCCTAAAAAATAAACTCATAAAAAATGTTCTTAAAAAAATGCCTGATCTATGTTTTCAGCCCACATAGATATTAAACCTAGTTTCCTAGACCCTGAAAAGCTAATTATGCATTCAATTAGAGTTTCTTAATAAAGATTAAAACTCTGAAGTCTATTACAGGCCCATATTTAATTCAACTGCCATTTTATCCATGCCATGAAAGTGTGAGTGGTAACAATGAATATAAATTATAATACATGCCATAGAGTGAATGCTATTTGTCCAAGTACGTTACTATAAAGAATTAAATTTTGCTATCGGTTCCATAATCTAGTTAAAATTGGTATTCTTTATTTGGTCTTTCAATGTAGTCCAATTTCCTACTTTGAAAAACAAATTCTAGGGAATAAAGAAAAGAGATTAATTTATCATTAAGACTCTGCTTAATTGAAGTCAATTCCGAACAAACTTGAATTCAATTTCTACTCATTAAATTGAATGTGCTCTGCGTTTCTCTCTGCATTGCTTTGAGCAAGCAGCTGAGAACAAGGGACTAACATCAAAATTATTAAATTGAGGAGATTTTATTTGGTCTTCACATGCCAGAGCTGCTTTGATGAGGAGCTGTTTTGGCACTGAAAGGAAACGAGAGCAGCTGGAGGAAAAATCAAATGAAACTAAGCCTCGGAAAATTGAAGAAAACGCAAGCTTAATAATATTTAATAATTAAATTTCCACAAACAATAGCGGCAAATGAAGTAATCTGCAAAGTCTGTGAACTCATTTGCATAATTGATGCCGGTCCCCTGTAAATGAATAATGAAGATAATAAAAGATGTTTCTAAAAATGGGCACAATAACAGCAAATTTCATCAAGCCGCGCGCTCTGATTAATCTGCTCTTGCAAATCAGCAGTGAGGGGGGACGCGTGATTGCCCGCGCGGCGGCCGGCAGCAGGCGGCAGCCTGGCCCTGGCCCTGGCCCTGCACCTGGCCCTGCCCTGCCCTTGCCCCTGCTCCTGCCCTTGCCCCTGCCCCTGCCGCTCTCCTTCCGCGCTCCTGCCCCTGTCCCCGCCGGGTCCGCGGCCGCCTGAGGCTCGGTGGCAGCCCCATCGGCCCCCGTGGGCCGCCTCCGGCGTGTGGGGGGCTGCAGCCGGGCGCCGCCGGGCCCGAGGCGCTCCGAGGCCCCCGCGCCGCTGCGGCACAGCTCCGGGGAGCGGCGGGGCCCGGGGCGCTTCCCAGCCGTGCGGCCGCGGAGCGAAGGCGAGCGCCTGTGCGCCCCTTGTCCGCCCGGCGGGCGGCCGGGGGCAGCCGGGGCACCGAGGCTGCGCTGCCCGTGCCGGGAGCCGCCCGCCCTGCCCCGCGCCCGGGCCGCCGCAAAGCTCTGCCCTTCAGGCTGCCCTGAGCAAACCGCGGCGTGCTGCTCAGCGACCTTCCCGCAAGCCCAAGGCCTCTCCTCGGAAACGCAGTTTCCAGCCGCCCGGGAGAGGGGGCACGGGCCCGAGGTGTCACTGCCTGGGGCCCTTCAAGGCTGAACAAGCTCGGGCCACTGAGCACCCGCAGTTTCAGCTCAGCCTTTCAGTCCTATCAACAGTCCTTTATTCCTAAAAATAAGCCTTGCCATGTGCGTAACCATCCAACCTGTACACTGATGGAGCCCCTCATGACACAACGCATCGCCCAACACTTCACACATCAGTCTCTGCTCTACACAGATGAAGAGTTAAGTGCCACAAATACAAACTGTTGGCCAGGTTGCTATCTGGCTCAAGTGTTGGTAGCCATAAAATACTACTTCCAAACGTACTACTCAGTTTACCCTGATTTAGCTACTCCCACGAGGGTCCAGCTCCACAGATTTCAGTGGCATTAATTAGTGCTTTTCACAAGACTGGAATTTTTCACAAATTGAAAAAAAATATATATTCGAGAAAACAGTTATGCTGCTTCCTGAAGCTGATGCGTAGGCTGGCAGTGGACACTATGCATTGGAAACAGGAAAGTATTCCAAAAAGCAGTATCTTTTTAGAATACAGCCACTACACTCTTTTAAAGCATTTAGAAATAATCATTTCGGAAGAAATTACTTCACTGGGATTACTCATAGGAATATTTATAGGATCAAGCCTCAAACTGCTAATCTGTAGATATAGTTTACTATTAATTCAGTGCCTTAAACAGGTGATCTGTTAGACCACTGAACAATTTCATTGAATGAGAACTTTTCACTGTATGTAATAAATTTAAGTGCTTTATAGCCAAAGTACAAGATACTCGCTATTTTAATTGCACAAATTCTTTTACTCAAATTATGGATCCATCCACCTTAACAACTAGAATTTGTTTGAAGTAAAGGGCATGTATTTTATTACAGAATAGAAACTTCAATACTAGACACTCCAAGGAGAAGTCTTTCATAAAATCAGCCTAGTGAAAAACAAAAAAACCCCATCATTTTCTGCTGTTTATGGTCATTTTTAAGCTGCAGTTCCATCTACTTAATTTGGTGAAAAAAAACCAACCTCACTCCCTTAAACGTAAAGAAGACTGTCTGCCCTTTGTGGCAAGTATATCCCCTTCATCTTTCCTTTTGCGTTGATACTAAACAAGTGTTTAAATCTAGTGATTAAATCTATGTACAGCACTATATACGCATGAAATACAGTTTGATATATCATAATTAATACAAAGATCTCATGGGTAAATTGCATTCAGTACATACAAAAGCAGTTAAGCCATTCAAACTAGAATGAGCAGTTTTTTCATGAACTTGAAAAAACTACTACAGACCTGCAGACCTGGCTGGCAAGAAAGAAAAAGGTTTGATTGTGTTATTAGGCATGTAGGGAATTGTTTCATTGATGAAATAGGGACGGATTCCCCTATACAGAATACAAATCTGTATTTTGCAGCTAGGAAGATAGCTTTTAATTCTATCCTTTTTTAATTTTCTTCTAATACTTGGGGAATAATTCCATTCCCAGTGTAAGTCAGGGCAGCCTTAGAAGTGTTACAAATTCAGCAACTTTGTCACTGAACCTAAGGATCCTCCTTTTGGCTGTGAACCAATGAAGCAAAACATCAGCTGGACATAAGCACAAAACAGGCAAGAGCCAAAGGGAGAACTGAGGAACATAAACCAGTTTTGTATGAACCAAGAGTCCTCCCACTAAACAGTACAACAACCATGGAACAGGACTAAGGATCCTGAGTCCAAGGGATTTGTAAATGTAGGAGTCAAAAATGCCACTAATAAGGGAGACTACATTAAAAAAAGTACGTATGAATGTAACTTTGGATTCGATTTCTGATAGACATGATGTATTTGGGGTCAAAGCTAGCTATTATAATGAGTTGAATGTGAGTTTAAAGCAGACCTTAAGGTCACTCACAAATTGAGTTACATTCATACTGTGTCAAAGCACCAGATGGAAGAGTTCCGGTTGATCTTATTCCTGTTCTCAACTTGATGAAATTCTGAGTCAACAAAAGGACTGCCAAGATGTGAAATAATGAAAGGGCCACAACAACAAGGAAACAAAAATTGGTGTTGTCATTTGCATAATATGTATTGCTATATTCCATGTGGACATGAAAAAAGAAGCAAACAAGAGTTGCACTCTGAAGGATGTTACAGGTCAGGTTCAGTAGCAGGACTGATTACGCAATGATTGCCCTGAGTGATACTTACGAAAAGAAGGAAAGAGGCCACAGGCACTGAAAGTCAACACCAAGTGCTCAGAGCATTCACAGAGGATATGGGATAAAGAAAAAGGACTTAAGTGTGTATCCCAGATGCCAGGCAAAAGTGTATTTTCATCCCTGGTCTAAACTACAGACTCATTCAGGAGCTGAGGTTTGTCTTTAACATTAACAGTCATTCTTGGGCCAAAACCATATCCCAAAGATCAGTGGTAATTTTGAAAGGGAACTTGTTGAGAATCTTTTGCACAAACAGTCATAAGAGTTGATACTTGAACCTGCATTTCTCTGTGGCTGGCATATTGTCATCCCTTCCACCATGTCTGGCCTAGAAATCATTCAAAAAAATATTCAAAACTGGCATATTCAATACTTTCTTATCAATGATCAAAGTCTTCTGATAAAATGTAGTCTCAAATAGCTCTACTATACAGTTAGGTTGCAATGTGTAATTAAATGGAAATCAATTTATTTTCACAATAAAATATCTAGGCAAAAATAGTAATTCCACGGAACAATTCTGCTTTGCACAGAATCCAGACATATAGGTATACCACTTGTCATAATCATAGAAAGATGGGAGAACCAAAATCAAAAGGAAAGTTTTTTAAACATTTCATGGTTTGATCCAACAATCATAAGGAGGATTTACTGGAATTCTTAACAGTTAAATATTTAGACTGATACCAGGCTATAACTTGGCATGTAAGGACTCAAACAGAAATGTTATTACTGGGGGTTTAGATCAGTTTTGGGTAAAGCTTAGTTAATTTTTAACTTAAACAAGTGTCATAAAAACTAAGTTTGCTTGAAAAATTTTCTTATGCTTATATAGCAAAATTTTGATATTTAAAATCTACATTTGCTAGTAGCTAAATCAGAGTACTACATGTTGATGATTCAAATATCATGTACTCCAGAATTTCGGTAGCACAGCCACAGCTGAAGTATTTGCATGTATCTCATCATACTGACAGTACTCAGCATAATTAGTACAGGGTTTGTTTTGTTGAGTTTTTAAAAAATATTTCCAATTCTTTTAACTAATACATTTTCCAAATTTTTTAAAATCCCAAAACGTAGGGGTTTAGCATATTTTTCAAAAACAAGTGATACCGAAAAAACCTGATTCCATGTGAAACTTAAAGCTGGAAGAGCATGAAAAAAAGGCAGATAGCCATTCCAATTTATATGAAAAAAGAGTTGAATGAAATAGTGAATTAAAGGCAAGATTCTCTCCATTGTGTCTTTCCTCATTGCCAGACAGACCCCTCTTTGAGCCAAGGCCCAATTGGGATGCAATGTGTGATAGATTCACAATTACTTCTGTAGCCTCAGTATCATGATTCATTATTTTGTGTAAAATGTGTTCAACAGTACAAGTGAGCGTGCAAGTGCATAAAACAAGAGTGCAGCAGCTAAATGCAGTGACGTGCCTTGTAATGTGGAAAGTTTGAAAACTGATACAGGCTTTGACAATACCCCTTACAATAAGAAGAAATGGAGAAGTTCGGTAGGATAGTAGTCACAGATTTTAACAATCAAAAAGCAGATGTTTGATTGATTTAAGTAGTACTTGCAGTTCTCAGATGATATGTTGATATCAATCTGATTTTATTTTGAAGAATCATCTTGTATTTCCTCCTTTTCTTGAGCACTATCATTGTTACTCTGTTAGAAGTTATTATCAAAACATCTTTGTCTGACAGTAGGATTGGGAATAATTAGATATAGTCCAGTCCAGTCCAGTCTAATGTCTCTGGTGCATTGACTTAAGACCTGACCTTTGTTGACTAATTAAAAGAATTCTGTATCAGAGGCAAGTCTTGTGATTGTTTTTGATGCCCTACAGCACTTCTAGTCAGAAAAAAGATTGTAGTTTGCTATTCTCTGCATGTTTTAGTTCAGGTATTTTCCATCTTTGAAGAGAAATAAATATGTTGTTAGTTCTTTGCCTTTCCATCCAAAATATTGTTTAAAAATGTTATTAATTTCTCACCTCAATGAAACACTAACTCACAGATACTGAGACTGTGTGAAATATGGATAAACTTATGATTTAAAAAGCAGGAACAGTTTTTATTAATGGTGGTTTTTTTCCCTTCCTTTCTCCCTCTCCTCTACTTTCCCATTCTTAGAATGCCTATGAATCTCATGTTCTGCACCACCAAACATTCCAGTATTGCATCTACACAAACTCCACCCAGAGAGCATCCTGAAATACGTATCTTCAGCATATCCCTGGTTTTGTCCCCTCTGTGTTCCAAAGACTGACAGAATTTAGCAACTCTTGCAGAAAATGGTTCCGGTTTAAGTTTCACTTGGTCTTAGCTGACAGTTTCCAGGCAGAAGCAAAATTACATTGTTCTTAGTACAGACTGGATGAGTTCTCATTGCAATGGGAGGAAAGGATTAAGGCTCATTCTTCCTTCACCCCTGATTTCTACTGTTCCTAAGTGGAGTTTGTGGGTTTTATCTGCAGAGCTTCTCAGTAAATCCAGCCAGTGTCTTCATAGGCTAAGTCAATCTGGGAAGCTGTGTTAGACTTTTTGTACTCTCTCTATCCTTCAGCTGCCATGTTTCCCTCTATGGTCACAGTTAACCTGTCAATGTACTTGCTATGAAACAGGGTTTCTGTGACCATTCCAGATGGTTTTTTTGTGTATGGTGGTCTTCCAGGCTAACTGGCCCTAAAGACTGTAAACTTCAGCTAAGTGTTCTGCCATATTTCAAAGAAAAGAAAAATTAAAAATTGGCCAGCTGACAGGACTTCTATCATACATTTGGGTTGGATTTCTTCCTATGGGAGATTTCTCTTCAAACCTTACACCATTACATTTTCTAGGTTGAGTTTTGTGGCAATTTTCATATTTTAAATGTTCCTTTTTATTTGCTAGTCTGTTGCTGTTACTGGATTAATAATGGAGAAGACAGACGAAAAGGTGTCACAAAAACTTCTGACCTGGCTTAAAGATTGATGAAAGTATCACTAGAGACAGTATTTCTTCTACCAATTCCCATAACTAGGGCTCATACTGTCACATATTTAGTCATAGCCGGTGACATGCAGCGTACTTTTTTATTTTAGCAAAGAAGATTTATTGTTGTGCTATACTAACTTCCATGTAACAGCAAGGAGCAATGGACAATCACAATAATCTTACTAGAAAGCTAATGTGGAAGGCTTATGTTTCCAAAAAGTTAAGTTCACTATTTAATTGCACAAACAGCATTATATAGAATGAAGAAAATCTAAGGGGGAAATCTTCACCCAAAAATAGTAGTGTCACTAAAAAACATTCTGGGGCAATTTTCTCTGGCTTGTTCAGCAACCATCAAACCATTAATTCTAGGTGGAACTTTCAATGACACTCCCTCAGAGGAACAATATTAGGCATTCACTTGTATGATCTTCACCTTGTATGAAGAGAATGAATAAAAAATGAAGTTCTTCACTGTGAACTATTCCTGACTAGCTATTTTCATTTAAAAAAATGTTTATTTTACTTTGACAGTCTGAAGGTGAAATTAACTCTAGAGTTTTCTCTTGTACTGTGAAGCTAGTGGGAAGACTTAGAGCATACTGCTGCCTCTTAAGATGGCAATGGAAGCAATAAAATATAGCCCAAATGTTAATACTCTAACACTATTAAATGTCTAAGTCAGACTCATCAAAAACTTTCTGACCAGAGATGCTTTGTTCTGTCAAGAGCATACAAGATCTTCATTACTGCTACAGAGCCATGGGAAATAAAAATGAATTAAGATGCTGCTTCAAAATAGACATTCTCAAGGATGCATTTTGAATGCCATGCAATGTTTTCTATGCATTCCTCAACATGTGACTATGTAACTCCAGTAGAGATACTGTTCCTGAGCCAGACACAAAGGATTTAGGTTCTTGTACACGTTTCAGGACTTGATCCCAATTTACTGCCATTGCCTAAACAAGAGAGAATGTTTTGACCACCCTGACTATGAAAAAAGCATAAAAGTGTATTGCCATGCATATGCCTTTGCCCTTCTTAATAAAACAGTGTAAGCAGAATTTGGGACATACTCTGCATCACAAATTTTGTAATTGCCTTCTCCCTGTCATTAGTAAATCTTAACTGAATTCACATGGATGGAGAGTTATCTAAACAGTGAGGAGTTTTTTTAAAGGCTGAAATTACCAGTCTTCTAGCTGAGGTTACCAGAATCTGTGCAGAGAATAGCACGTGTCACTGCAGTCATGTCACAAAATACACACACTGCACTGGGCAGCTACACTGAGAGAGTCACACCAGCTTCTTCTAGAATAAACCTGTAAAGCAGACCAGTAGTGGAGATATTTGCTACTAGCTCATAGAGAAATGAGTTCAGAGCCTTTTGAAATATTTGGTCCATGTTTTAGCTGATAAACCACAGCCTATTTATTATACTATTTATGCCTCATTGTTCAAAATGTACTTGCCTATTATGAAGGGCTGCTACATTGCTAACTGAATGAAAATCTTAAATACACAGAGTCCTATCAACTCTTTGTAGAATATTATTTAAAAGTATATCTGCAGTTGGATATTCAGACTGACTAGTTGTCTTAATTTATGCAAATATAGCCTATAGCTAAAAGCTTTGTATATTTGTTTCCCTATGGTATTAGTATTCAAAAAATAGGACATTCTTTCAAGGGCATTTTATAAACACAGAACTGTAATTTATATAGCAAATTAAAACTCATACAAAATGTGTGCACTGAGCTACAGATTAACATATTTAATTTCACTATTACCTGCAAACCTATTTTTTTCCATGCACTACTCTAATTAGCCATATAAAATCAAGTCAGTATATTGTAAGTAATTATTTTAGTGGGAGTAGAAAAAGAAACTGAATTAAATATATGGCAAGAGATAATATCTTATGGAAATTAATATACTCATTTGTGTCAAGAAAAATGTGTTCTAGCTAAATTTTATAAGATAGTTTGGAGTTCAAACATATGACTCATGTAGAAGTTGTAGTTTTATAGTTCCTAAGATGTTAGATTGTGGATCTGCTTTTAAGTTCCTTATTAATGTGCCAGTGCTCATTCTTTGATATCTACAGATTGTCAGTAACTACTGCCTTTTCATATCGTAAAATTTCTCCTATTATGAATATTCACTCCCCCTACAGTCAAATGTGTAAACTGTTAGTAACTCTGTATTCTGTAAGAAAGGTTTTTTCCATCATTTAAATGTATCAATCATATGGGGCTCATATTATTATTATTATTCCTTTTTACTTTTGTAACTATTTACTTGAGAGAATTAAATGCTCGTGAAAAATCAAAATGCAACCTTCCTTTCATTGAAATCAAAAAGTAATCCTATAAAGAGTAATTTTTTCCTTATCATTTTACCCTCAAAAAGTATAAAAGCTAAAAATGAAAAGTCTTTTTAAGGAATAAGAAAACAAAAAGTGATCCATGTGATAATGAACTTCAGGTGTTTCCTCCTAATACAGTTGCCAGTTGTGATGGTATTCAGACAGCAAAACCATTTTCTAGCAGTAAGAGCATTTAGCTGATCGAGTTGCTGCAATTCAGAATTTTACAATCAATTTCAATTGTGGAGTCTGCAATATATGCCACAGTTAAGTTCCTTTTAAAAGAAGGATAACACACTCAGTTCTGCTTACTTCCTGCTCATGATCTCAGAATATCCAGCAAAGTACAATACTAACTACATGGAAGTCTGATGACTGCATAACTATATTTTGGCCTTAAAGCAACTCTTCCCCATTTCTTGGCATAGACGTTGCTGTATGACATAGCTGCCTTATACCTCTACTCTGCCCTGGGAGATAACATGGAATCTTATTGCTTGGAAGGGCCTGCCTAAAAAAGCAAACAGAAAATAAAATCTTTTAGAAAAGGTACAAAAAATTGAATTATGTTTTTGCCTTCTTGCCTCCAGCATCACACAAGAATAGCTAATGCACAAGAAACTTCCTGGATCTAGAACTGTAAAGAAAAGTTTTCCCATCTCATGAAAATTCAAAGCTTCCAGATGCTTTACTGTTTCCTATCTGAATAAATCAGTGAACATTAGAAAAATACAGTGCACACAGGCATGTTCCAGTTCTTCCCTTAGTATTCTCTCACAACCCAGCTGAGCACCATGGCCTCTTGAAGTCTGGGGTAAGTGGTTCTCAAACTTCCCACTGTAGCCTTTTTATCTTCTACGAACAGAAAATCTTCATTTGAAGCACCTGTGCCTGGACAGAACATCAAATACTGACCAGCCTTAAGCAGATGTATTAAATATATATAAATATAAATAACCACATGTATACACACACACACACATACATTCTCCTATGAAACAACTGGGTTTGGACAAACCATCATCTCTAGTGAAACTCATTCTGTTTTACAAATCCAAAATAGTTTCCCCAACTATAGGAGGAATAATTCCCAGTCTTCTATATTAAAGTGTACAAGTAAAGTGTGTATAAAATAGTTTTATTTAAAACTCTCCTTAACATTGTAGGACAAATTGGCAACATGGCCTCAACCCAATCTGTAAAAATACGTGGAAGAACTTCAAATGTGACAGCTAAACTTGCACTCAACATAAAGTGCAGTGGGAGTGACAGAAAAAGTGACAGACAAATTAAAGAGCTACCTCTGTTTTAGCAATTTTTTTGTGACAGCATTTTAAAAGTTTGCTGGGCAATTACTCTAAAATGACAGTGTACTGCTGAGCGGGTAGTACACTGAGTACATAAAAGAACTTGTCAATAGCTATTTCAATAGACACTTTCAAACTCACAGGAGCTTTAGTATACATCATTACATCATTAAAATATTAATTTCTATCAGCTTTTACAGATGTAAAACTGTTGCTGCATCTATTTTGCTAATTAACTCTGATATTTATGCTTTTGCATAAATGTTACTTCAAAGATGGTTCGTTTTTACATGCTAGTTACTAGTCTGTGGATTGAATCAACATGTTTGTAGTCAGAACCAAAAGACTAAGTACCCAAATATGGCAAACTTTTGGGTCAGTGATGCACTTTTGCAATTAATTTTTCTTCCTCAGTTTCTTCAGCTATCTAAGTCCACGCTTTGGGGGGCTGTAAAGAAATTATTTCCAAGTAGCATTTTAAATGCATATTCATTTTATTGTAGCAGAAATTATGTCAAGTATGAATTGTGATTTTTTCAAAAGAAAATGGTTTGCTTACAAAGCAAATACAAATATGGTCATGTAACAGAAAATACTCAAGTAACACTACTGAAGAAATATTTTGCATCTGCTTTATATTACATACCTTCTGTGTGCTTTTTTTGTATATATTGGCTCAATATTAATAATGGACCGCTTTGGAACATAGCCTTGCTTTAGCAGTTTAAAGATTTTCTGCATATTTCAGTAAAAATGGAACAGATTTTCTTTTTCTCACACATATCAGAGGTTTTCCAATGTCTTTAAAGAAGTACTGTCCTAATCTTCCCAGACAAAGTGTCGAGTTACACTTTTCATCACATTACTCTGGTTGATGAGGTATTAGAATAAGATGATCCAAACTTAGATTATATCAGAATTATTCAAGTGATTCTAATGCCTTTAGTAAAAAATACTAATTCTGGATAAACTCTGCTGATGGAGGGTCAAGGCACAGATAAATAGGGTTTTTCACTTCCATGGTACAAGCGGGAACTTACTCTATTTTAGTATTGTCCAGAAATTATCAAGTGTAAGCTGGCCTGAGTTAAGTTCCTAGTAGGAAACCAGTACTAAAACAGATGGAGACATACAATACTACAGTATTTTGTTATATACTGAAAGGACTTATGAGCCATCCAGGACCCTGTTCTATCTCATCAACACTTCTGATATTAGCGTGGAGATGTGGGGGAAAAGGTAAATGCTGTCCAAAAGGACTTCCTACATCTCACGTTGTGCTCTTTCCTCAGTCCTTCATATGGATTTGTACTTGGTATCATCTCATGGCTCAAGTTTGCATGCTTGACTTTGCATTCTGCTGCTACAGAACAGAGCCAGTGTGAAAGCCCAGTACCAGTCACATGAATTTTTAGAAATTCTTAAACATTTCTAGTTTTAAAAGCAACATGTTGGGATAGTACTGATGGAGGTAAAACCAGTTCATTTTTTCCTTAAATTTTTTAAACAACATAATACAAACCAGTCCCTGTAATTAAAGATAGGCTACAGCTAGAGCAAGCACGTGTCTCCCAGTAGTACATGCTCAAACCCACACTCAGATCATTTTCTTCATTCAGACAGAAAATATGTGGGGAAGATGTTTCTAGTGAAACCATACCCAGTCCTGTAGATGAAGTGCACACTGGAACTCTGGTGCATTGGCTGCAATTTGTCTAAAACCCTGTAACTATCGATCTCAATCCCTGCCCTCTACCTGCTTACAGACATTGCAGTGCTGAAGAGTAGCTCACAAGCTCTCATGCACCATTCACAAAATACATCAAATTTTGCACCTTAAGATTTTCTTTCACCTCAAAACCCAGTTTTATTCAGACACTGCAAATTGTAGATTCATACCAGTAAGTGCAGCACTACCACAAAATAATACAATACTTTGAAGCCCAGGTCTCCATTAAATCCCACAAAGCAATATGCAGGAGGTGTTAAAATAGTAATCTTAATCTTAAAATATTTATTAGAAACTGACTTCCAAATTCTGGAAGCTTGAGCTACATAATGTCACTAGGTTTTGACCAGCAGCTATTTGCACAATTCAAACACAACTCTAAACATCTGGTCAATAGCTTTACCCTATTCAAGTATTGAAAGTCATCATCATTGATTTTGTAAGAAAATGACCAAAACTCACAACACAGCAAAGATATACCAAACTATAAAGTACTTTTAAAAATGATAGAATGGTTATAAAATAATTCACAGTGATGCATATCACTACACATAAAACGTGTATTTTGAAGATTTGTACCATCTCTTCGATCACAGTCATAGGAAACAAAATAACACAAAAGCAACAGTACAGAATTTAGATAATACTGACATTAAACTATGTATTGGCTACTCCAGGTGTTACGAAGGAAACTTAAATCTACATCACTAAGGAAATTCAGCAGTAAGAAAACAGTTTTCCTCTCATAAGTGTGGCAAAACTTGCAATACACATTTCTCTCACTGAATTAACTTCTTCCTAGTTACAACAGTCCAACTGGAGTGTCAAAGAATGGCTTTAGTAATACAAGAGTTCAAACTGCATTCAGGCAGAACTCCCATCCAAATAAATGGGAATCTCTCCTACAGCTCTGTTTCTGAAAATGCATTTACATGTGCCTATTGAAGTGCACAGGCCCACATGCTTAAAATTAATCCCACATAAATTTGTGGGCTCAAAGCCTAAAGAGGGAGTACAAAACTGAGCCTTACAGGAACAATGGCTCAGAGATTCCAAAAGGAATTGCTTACAAAAACTTACATTAAGACTGCAACGCTTAACCCTTAACTCTTCTAGTCTCCTTTGAAAAATCTCTGCATTTATCCCAGCTATTTCCTGAGTAGTTCAAGCCTTCTGTCTGCCAGGAAAAAGAGAAAAGATATCCTCACTTCCTTAACTACCTCCAGGATTCATGCACTGTATGAGTAGTTTTGATCCAGGTTCTACACTTTATCAAATGGCATAAACATCTAATACAATAATGCTAGACCTGTATTCATTAGTGCTTTAGTCAATGGGGAGATTTTTGTAACAGTAAGACACTGTCACTTCCGAGGGAAAAGATCATTTTGTGACAGGTAAATTATTGCTATATCTCATTAGGAATGTTATGTTCCTGTGCTAAGACATACCAATTGCAAAGTGGTAATCATGATAATAGCATCAAGATGTTGCTATATATAATCTAGAAATCAGAAGAATGTGTTCCCCTTGGGCCTGCACAGAAATTTCAGTACAATTATTAATACTTTACAATTAATTTCTGCTAACTTTTCTCCCATAAATCAATGGTGCACACCAATACTGCAGAAACAAAGCATTCCTTTAGGTGGGCAGCTCTTCAAGATCCCAAGCTTATAAATGCCAGCTGTTTCTCTAGTTCAGAATCAGCTGTATCAGTATCATCTCATTCAGCAAGGAAGTCTTAGAAATGTCTCTGCCCGATGCTAGGGAGCACCAGTAGTTCCATCTGACCTGCAGTGATCCTGAACATTTCCTGAGAGCTCAGTTGCTCTTACAAGAAATTCTCTGTCCACAGGCCCTACTGACTGTACCAATCTTGTGTGGGATTGGTTGTATACACACTGACGAAGGCAGAAACTTGAGACCTCATATTTAGATCAGAAATACTGACAACCTTTTCTCCTGTTACACAGCTAAAATAAGCCACAAGTAATAGAAACACTTCCAGTATCAGGCATTTTGAATGCAACTAAAATTTCCTGTAAAAAGGAAGTCAGTTCTTTCTCCTTGATTTACTGCATTGACAAAGGAACTCCTCCTGATTTATATTAGAGCATGTGAATGAAAAATTGCTATTACATATGTCAAAATGTTACCTGATGAATATTTTTAGAATCAGAGATTACACCACAAATATTTTTAATGAAGCCTAAAAACAGACAAGTGAATTTAAGCCTGTAATTCATTACGACCTAAACTTTCAAGGCTGAAGGACATATGTCACTTCTGGGGGATTCCTAACAAACCTAAATTTTTCACCATGATAGGAAAATATGACAAGAGTAATAATACATGGTATTATATACTGCTACACAAGTTGGACAAATTACATCTGCTACTGGATAGATGTGGAAAGAGTCTGCATTAGAAAACTTCCTGCTGGGTCACAAACATACATCAGTAATGGTTTGTTTTCAGCACAAGAAAAATTGCCATTGTCATATTCCAAAGTGTGTGTAAATTGTTTTATTATAAACTCCCTGTTGGTCCCTGTTTAACTGAAAAATCATTCAACCTAAATTTATCTTTTCTCTGTGGCAATGCCATGTGTTGGTATCACCAAATTTTGCCTCAATAAGACCAGTATTTCTTTAAAAGACAGACTGCCCTCTTGATCTTAAGCATCCTTGCCATACATTAATTCTTAGTTTGCCCTCATTTACTTTGATTTGTAATCCAAGGCTCAGAGTTTCATAAAGACAAGGCCTCATTGTTATTGATTCACAAGGCAATCAGTCTCTACAAACTTCCTTCATGCTTGAAAATTAGACATGTATGTACATGAATATATACATTTTGAAAACATTGAGAATTATTGAAAACTATCCCCTATTTATATGACTTCCTGTAGCTTCAACAGAAGGAAATCCTAATCCAGATTAGCAATGGTAGATATACCTATTCCAGCTATCCTCCATTCACTTCATTTTCATTTGATTTGCAGAAGAACTGACCTGCTTAAATAATGCCACTTAAATGTACACAAAACCAGTATGTAGCCTTGTTGGTTCTCCTTTTTTTTTACATTTTTTACTCTTCCATCTTATCTTTAGCATCTGATGGTAACAGGGTGAGAGTCAGAGTCAAAAAGAACAGTGAAGCAACCACTCAGTCATCACACAGGCTCCAATTAGCATGAGAAGGTGTTTTGTTGTCTCCAAGAGCTCCACCAAGGAAAGTTTTGTTGGGGATGTAATTTTTCACGCTTAGTGCCATGAAATGTCACCCTGAAGTAAAATCAAATCCACCACACTTAATATCACAAACAGCTCTATTATACCAACAAGAGCACAGCTGAGGAAATAGAATTAATCTAGGTCCCCAGTAAACACTTACCTGCTAAAGATTAAAAGTATTATACTTGAATTTATATGCGTTGGAAATATTATAAATTTGATTTTCATATGTACACATCTGCCCAGATTCATGTTTAAAACAAAACATTTCCTTTCATTTTCTTTTACTGGCAATTAGAATCAAGCAAGGCATCACAGAACCCTTCCTACCCACTAATTTCATCTCTGGGGAATAGGAATGTATTTTGTATCTTGTCACTCTTCACTGAAAACCTGGAGCAATTTCTATATTTTCTTTAAGAAAGGAGGTTGAAAAGCATAATGTTACTAGAAAATGTGGGGGTTCAATCTTTCCTGTATCCAGCTTCTCCATGTTCTCCCTGGCCAAAGTAGCAGCCATCTTAGTGTGACTTGCATAGGCAAGCCAAGCCAAGTCAGGTAATAGGTGTTGTCTCAGACGAAAGCAGAACACTTGCTTCTCTAATTATGCTAGTGAAGGGCATCCTTAAAGCATATAATTCCTTCTTCTTTTATAGGGTTTTCCAGAAGAGGATATCTAAGGAAGGGCATAGCAGAAGGGTGACTCTTCCCTTCTGTTATGTGCTCTTTTTAAAAGAAACTATTATTTACTGGATGGAAAAAACACCAGTCCTTTCAAATAACTTTTTATAATGGGATTTTTCCAGTTCTTCTTCTGCTCCAGGTGTGGGTTTTGGTTTGTTTTTGGCTTTTTTTTTTTTTTTTTTTTGCATATCTGGAGAAAATAGAAGCCACAAGTAGTGAAAAATGATAATTTACTTCGAGGTGACTGGGAGATCTTCCAAATTAAGGGAGTGTGTCGATTGTATTTCTGCAATATGCAGACATTTAAGCATTTATCTGGAAAGTGGGTGTTAGAATATGGTTTTGACTTAGCTTAAACTGAGTAAGGGTTGTTTCCTATGAGAGGAAAGAGAACCTGAGTTTTCCATTGCCCTTCTCCTGCCTCAGTGCTGTTTTTCCATTCGAAAGCATGAGATGGAGAAGCTGGAGAGCTCCTGGAGCAGGCTGCCGCTCCCCACCGGCAGCTGGTAGGTCCCAGCTAGGCCAGCTGTGGCTCATTTAAGAAGTCACAGGTGCAGCAATAATCAAACAGCAGGAACTAAATCGTTGTGGTTATTCTTTTGGATATAGAACTGCAGCTACAGACTGAGATTTGTCTTGGGTATGAACTTACATCAGACCTGGTAAGACAGTTAAAGTAAATCTTCAGCAGGGACCTCGGAAGTTAAAGAGGAAGAGAAAATTTAGCTGTACCCTGAGTTTTGGACATATGTGGTATACTGTGTTATTCTGGAGATCCCCTAGCCTAACATGAATTAAAAATTAGGAATATTTGTAATGAAAAGCAGTGACATTGGCTGCTATTGGCTTTCTTCCCTGTTGGGAAAAGCAGTTTGTGAAATATCATTAGATAGTTCCTTGTAGCTGCATGATATCTGTTTATTAAAACCCACTGATGTAACTAGGAAGCAAAACATTACATTTGCCAATAAAACTATTACTACAGAAAAGTACATATCGTCACAGTTATTATCTTCACAAGGGTGTGTTCCAGAGAGACTTATATTGGGCCAATGAATAATTTGTGGGTTTTCAGATAAAAAAAAATTACTGTCTCATTATACTCAAGCATAACTTTAACCTTCCTTTGGATAAGCATCTAACAATGAAGAAAGAGATTATGCAATTGAATATAAGAGCCTTAGAGGAAAAAATTATATATATTTTTATTAATCCAAGTCAAGAGCAATAACTGTGCACACAAGAAATGCATCCAAAATGTGTTATGCTTAGTGGTAGGATCTCACCTCACCCAAAGCTACCAAAACCCAAAAATCTCTTAATGAAGTACAAGTGTATAATTCAGATGGAAAAAGAAGAAAGTGTTCACCTTGTGAGAAAAGAAGCACAGAGACCCCATTAAAGGAGATATTAGAGATTTGAGAATGCAAGCTAGGAAACCACTACAGATAAAATGGAAATAAAAAAGCAGCGACACACATTTGATTTCTGAAAACTTTTGAAAAGGCAGCAGTTGAGAAAAACAAAGGGGAAGATATCAAAACAAAGCTTGTTTTCTGACATTTCCCTGCCAAGACCAAAAAAATACAGATGGGGGGGAAAAAAAAGCATTATCTGAGGATGATGTGAACACACTAATTGGCAGGCTGGAGAGTGAGTAACTGAAGGGGCTTGCAAGGTGAACAACATTCTGAGTGCTGGGAGAAATTACTTGTACATTAATCATTCACCATCTGGGAAAGAATTAGAATGCCTACCCACTCTTCAATGATCATAATTTCTGGGGTTTATTGTGGTGGGAATATTATTTAAATTAAAAACATGAACAAGTTAAAAATATTTTGTTTCACAATACATTTCATTGCTATTATTATTCTACTAACATGAAGGGCTAAACAGAAGTCCTTTTACACCTGAATCTCTTGTTCTATTTCAAAATTCAGCTAGTCAATCAATTTATTTCTAGCTGTACACTTTAAGAAACATGATTTGAATGAAAAATATCCTTTTTAAGGCTGCCTTTCTCCCATCTCCAATTTTGTTAATTCTAGCTGTTTGTTACAGCACAGCTGTAGTGCACTACAAACATGTGGGGATGGGGGGAAGGGAGGGCTTTGCAAAGGGCATCTAGTTCAAGGTTGAGATGAGATAAAGCCATAACTTGCTTTAGACTTATCTCTGTCTCATCTCAGCTGTGCGATATGACTCTCTCTTCTTGCTGAGCTGCACTATCGGATTCTGATACTGTGTATCTAAGCTGACACACTTCTTGAGCTTTATTCTTGCCACTGTGACTTCAAAAGATGGCTACAATGAAGTATGGACAAGTATTTAGCAGACTGAAGGCAATTTGGAACTAAGTTTCAGAGTATCTGTTTCACAACCATTAATCAGCTAAACCTACATCTTGTAATAAAATATTTACACTTATTGTCAGTGAAATTAGGGTTTCCTTAATTTACAGTTCATTCTTGTGTCTTGCTATATTTATGTTAATCCAGACTATTTCAAATATACTCAGCTGTTTGAAGTGCCCAATGAAACATTTTAAAATGTTACTAATTAGAGAAGCAACAGGAGCATAAATTAAGTTAGGAATAAACTGCAGCAGAAGACAACTTTAGGGCCTTTATTTTGGGGAGCCAAACACTGCCTTAAGCACAGGAAATGGCTAGAAAATGCAGAGCAGGTTTTGAGAAGATTTCAGCTGAATTCTGGAACTACTAGGTAGTGATATTACCCAAGTCACCAAGTATCAAGAGGCTTTCAAAGGTTTCGGCTTTGGCCCATTTTTGCACATAAATGCAAAAGCCATTATGTTGATTCTAGAATACTTTTGTCTTCCTGCATTACAGAAGCAGCTAACAGAGCTCTACCATTAAAGACTGATCAGAGCTTTAAGCTTCAGCTGGAGTGAGTCCAGAGATGCTCACATCTGGGTTTTATGCCTCAGTGACCACTGAGTCTCAGTAAAGAAAGTTAATAGCTTGGATTTTGATCCTGTTTTGCTCTTGTGCCATAACCATTGAAAGAAATAGTTGTTTTCTGTCTCCCACCAAGCATTCTAAAATGTCTTCTTCAAAGAACATGTGTTTATTTATGAGAACAGCTTCAAATAATTTAAATTTTGTGTTCAGAACAAAGGACACTGCATTTACAAGTAAATTCCACTTACACTGCTTCTGCAGCACCCATACCTGATACACTTTGTCAGAGTTTCTGATTTATAAATCTTAAATTTATAGCAGACAACCATGGGCCCAGAAATACCGTGACTGTAAAATACTTGCTTCTGATTTGTTTGACTCAAATTCTTTTATTAAGCCTCATTAAAGAACAACTGGACATTCATTACAAATGTTATGCAATATGCAAAATCTATAAGTTTTGTTACTCCACTACTTTTTTGATAGCAAAAATTAATTTTCCTAAAACAAGACTGAAAATCATTTATGGACTATCCCTTGCTCTGTTTTCCATTCAGCATCTAAATATTTAAGGCAAAACAAAACTTAATTCAGCACATTATGAAAACTAACATTTAAAATTTATGTTTAAAATTACCTATAAAACTTTTCTTCTAAACCTCAGCTGAGGTACCAGTTGCTTAAATATATTCATCACATTTAGCAGACTCCTATCAACTCTCCTCTTCCTATTTAATTAAGAATTACTTCTGCCAGCCACAGGAGAATCAGAAGAGCTTTCTTTTGAGTTATTCAGAAAGTGGTAAAATAACACATGCAGATACAGCAGCTGACAATATAAGCAGGGTCAGTATTAGGACAAACTGGCCAAAAAGAGCAGCTTTTGGCATAATTTTAATCAGTCCTTGGGTACATGAAATGTCATGGAGTTTCATATGAAATTAAATTATCCCTTTCTCTTAGCTTATTTTTGTTCCAACTAATCCTCTAACTCTTTATTAAACATTATCTTTACCATCTGCTCTGGGTGAATGTTCAACACCTTGCAGAAGAACTCTGGGCTGATTGGTTTTTATGGGCAACATGATCTGAGTTTTATGCACATAGATTATGTCAAGGACAAAGAGGATGAATAATCCATTAACTATAATAAGCAAGAACCCGTATCAGTGCAGCTAGAACATGTGTTATGTTTCAAAAGCAAAAAATGAATTAGAGATATGTGGATCATAAAATACCCATAACCCAGGACCCTCTCTATACCAGGACATCATTTCCATACATACACACTCCACTAAACAGCATTTCTGAAAGTGATGTTTCATTCTTGATGAATCAGACTTTATAGTGCTGAAATGGCATTTCCAGGCCTACAACATACAAAGAAACAGCTCTGCTGAATTGGGCACTTCCTCTAAGATGGAACAGATGGTAGCAAAATATCTGCCCCATGCACAGGTCTTTCAACCACATCTATATGGTCAATAATAGAACTTTATTTTCATACTTTCTGCAAGCGTCTAAAATATATCATCAAGGAACTACTGTTGTTTAAAGTCACAATCTAAAAATTTACACTTAAAAAAGTAATTGTCAAAAGTTAGTCAAATGTTGCTATCAATTAGATCCAGTTATTGCTACAACTCTTTGATTACTACAAACACTAAAATAACATTATCACTATTAATTAAAATATTTAGTGTAATGTGTATCAGCCCACCAAGACTGCATTTGCCACAAAACACATAATTGTAAGAGTTTGGTTCCTTGCTTGCAATATTCCAGGTAATTACTCACCTCTTTCACCTTTCACATGTTTGCAATAATTTGTCTTCCTTTGGCTAACCTTTCAGACCGAAGTATTTACCTTCTCTTCCACTACAAATGTATAAATATAAAATGAACAATTATGATGGTATTTGATAACAGTATATTAACAATAGAATATTAACAACAGAAACTATCTGGACAATAAGTCTTTACTCATCTCCTTGCAGAAGGTTTGCACCATATGCAGTATGCTCTAAGGCATTATGACTGACTACTCTTCTAAACATTTTCAGCAACTTGTTGAGAGTTATTTGACTCACAGTGAGCAGTATACTTCACTGCTATATCATTCCATACATGAAAGCAAGGATCAAGGTTTTCCATTGGTGTAAGTCACCTGGATTCTGTTGATTTCAGTAGAACTGTGTTGATTTTAAGTCAATGGTGTAATCTACGCACTTTTAGGATCAGTGAAATAGTGAGGACTCTGGACAGGTACTCATTACAAGCTACTGGATATGCAGCTAAAGACTATGAGGATTGTCCACCTGAGAGCTTTGACTGGCAACAGAAGGCAGTATTAAATCCCAGTATTCCAGCCTCAGTACTACACATGCTTTGGCTGAGCAGGGACCTCGACTTCTTTACCTGTTCCTGTAGTACACATGAGGGGCAAAACAAGCTTAGAAGCAAATGACAGAAAGCATGCTCCATGAACCATGCTCCAGACCACTGCCCTCACAGCTCACTGGATTAAAGGGAGATCAGATTAGACCCTAGATCATTTACTGTATGGGGACCTGCTCAAGTTGCTTACCCTAATCCAAATCCCAAGTGTCCTAGGCAACAGATGAAAAGCTACACAATAATTGCATAGCTCAGGTGCTTGGTAAATTTATTTTCCTGTACTTCCAGAGTAGTGACCAGGTTAGAAGCAAAACCTAGTAATAAATAAAAAATAATACAGCTGAAAGAGCCCAAAACAGCTTTATACTAAGCTACATACAGTAACCTAGTATCTTCCTCTCCAATTCCTCTAGCCATAGGCAGCATTCAGTGATAGTCATAGGTGGGCAAGGAAGGATCCAGTGTTTTTATGTCACAGAATTTCCCATGTAAATAATTAGCTGCTTAATATACACACAGAGTTCTTCCTAGACTAACAAGTCTGTATGAATCCCCTGGTTCAGAATACAAACTTCATTACTAAATGAAAGAATAAACATACACATAAAATTCAGAGTAAATCCCATCTAAGATATGATATTTCTATTCTTAAATAGAAAAATGGGTTCCACTCAAGCCTAGTCAGAGGTTGGGCCACTCAGCAGAACACATCCCTATCAGTTCTCACCCTAATCACTGAATTTCAAAGACTCTTCCAAAGTACAGAAGGGAGATACTTTTTTACTGCTTATATTTTCATTAAACCTCTTTTTATGAAAGTAAACTAAAGTTACTTTCCAGTACTAATTTTCAATCCAATGGGAATTTCATAACAAAAGATAAATGTAGTATTCATTCTTATCTAGAAAGTCTCTCCCCTCCCTAAATCTTATTACATACATACATGCATGATTTAGCTGAAGTAGGAGGACAGTGGGAGATGAACAAAAATCTTCTCTAAAATAACAACTTTGAAAGTATAAAAAGAGGAAAGCAAAAGAGTTATGTAAAGTGTTAAAGGGTAATAAAGATTTTATATATATCTTAACAGTTAGCATGAGTAATACAAAAAATGGATTTGTTTTAGGTTACCAGCTTTTATCCAGATTATCCAGATGATCAGCATCTGGTTTAAGTCCCCAATGTAACCATCTGTAGTAATGTCACATGAAGGATTAGCCTTATCTGACATTTGTAATGAATACATGGATGGAAAAAGAGGAAGGAGTGTGAAATGGAGTACAATTGTTAAACCTTAAAATCAGGTGAAACCACATCTTTATTTGCTGATTCTAACCATGGGGCTTTTTACTTTTCAAACGTTAGCATGTGTATTGAAAAACAACATATCCTCATTGATTTTTTAAAGAAAAGCAGGCAAACTAAGAAAATATATTTTTATATTCGACCTTTTAAACTTAATTAGAACATTAAATAAAAATAAAGCCTACTTCACCATGTTCAGTTATGACAGATGGGTATGATCACAAAAACATCAAAGGCAAGCTTATAATAATCCTGTAAAGTGGTAAGTGCCTCCTGAAAGGTCCTGAGTGCCTTCTAATCCTACTGAGGATAGGCTGCAAGTGCATCAAGAGGTAATGGGAGCAAGTAACAGAGGTAATAGTGGTCTTTCCTGTCCACATGAGGAACAGTGTGTATTAAAAAGATCTGATACATTAGGAAATAACCTGATTTATCTAAACACAGAAATCAGAAAGTGGGAAGATGTGTGTTTATTTTCGACTCTCTGTGAGTAAGTATAGCATGGCCTTAGTCCCACATCATGCAGCTCTAATTCAGAAAACCTGGTTTCTCTTCCAGGCTTTGTTATTTGCATAAAATTGCACAGTGCCCCAAGTCAATATATTTACCCCTTGCCATCAGTGTCTTCTTTCCACAAATAGTAAGATTGAAGTGACCTCTTCTCAACAGATCGCGAAGTTGTGCAAAATTGACAAGACATAAGAAACTATGACCATGATTAGTTTTAATGCATCAGAATGCATGATGAAAAAGATGGGGTTTAAAGCGGAGAGAAAAACTCAAATCCTACAAAATGTTTCAATTTGAGTGTTTCCCCTTTGGGTGCAATCAAATATTTAGGATAGGAAAAAGGAGAATAAAGGATTCTATCAGCTTAAGGCAGGTAGCACTACCTTTGGAAGAATAGCTGAATTGAAATGACTGCTGATCAAGTCAAGTTCAACAAGAAGTCTTTTTATTCAAAAATGGCCAGGTGAAAGGTCTCAGTGAAGACCAGGCTGTGTGTTTGGAGGCTAGGTGATATGAGAACACAGTACTGCAGTGGAGTGTAGCAGCTAAACAAACAAGGGATATTATGACAATGCCAACTACTCCTCCCCAGTTTAAAACAAGCTTGCTAAGTCACACTGCAAAAGTACCTTGTGCAAAGTCACAGATGATATCTAATGCAGCCTGAGAACTAAACCTCAGCCAGTTTTATCTCATCGCAGTGAAACTCTAGAATGTTCCTATTGGTCATACAAGACATGGATATCTTATTTCCTTTGGTAAAATGACCACAATTAATAGCAGATACTTAAAAAAGGCTTCTTCATATGTGTATTATTAGATGTCACACGTCCATGGAGCTCAAGGTTGGGGTTTTTTTCCAATATCCAGATACCTGTTACCAGGCAGAGTGTCACTAATGCCTACATTTTATAAATTTGCATGAGACATTTTTATAGCACATGCTGTATTGGCACCATTGCCCAATAGTGCATGCAATTACTTTGTTGTTGCTGTTGTTGCTGAGGGCCAAGCTCTAACAAATTAAATTTAGAGAAGGGAAATAGGCTTATATGCAAATGGAATTAAATGCTGACACAAGGATAAAACAGCCCTGGATTTAGACAGGGCTCTCCCCCCGACTTTTTAACCAATCATTAGATTTAAATTGAACAGACAGATTCATCTTTGATTTAACTCCACTGTAATCAATGGAACTGCAGCAGGGATGAACCCGGAGCAATATGGTTTTGACAGTTTTTATGCAATGGGTATCCAGAATGAAGTAGATGAAACAGATTAATTTTTTTGCTTATAATTTATGAAATTATTTCACCATCCCCAAATCCCTACATCAAGGAAATTAGTTGGTGCATAAAAATGGATAAAGTCGGCAGTTGCATGCCAAATACCAACTGCTAACCACAGGCTCTGTACCCAAATATGCAAAGCCAAAATATTTATCTGACTTACCTGTGATCCAGAACAAGCTCCCTAATGGTGTAAGTACAGCTGGATAATTGCACAGTTTCTCCTCAATGTCACTTGAGCTGCATAAAAAGAATGCAGTACATTTACTATCTCTATAATATTAGTATCACAAATAAATAGTTGCTGAACATAGAAAATTATGTTCTTTGGTGATCTATAGAAGTCCTAGGAGGAATAATGACTGTTGATCTGATCATTGCATTATATGAGAAATGCATTTCAGTAAACTTTTAGAACCCTTGGTTGCATTTTGTGCCTTTGTTACATGACTGCTTCTAGACATTGCTTCCTTCCTTCTCTGTCTCCACTGGCACATCTTTGGAAATAATAAATTGTTTATCAAAATACTTTGTAAATTAATGTAGGGCCAAAGGACTCTGACAACATGCACCGTATATGGAGCTAATGAGGAACTAGGGATTATTGCTCATACCAATCTGACAGATCCTGATTTTTTGGGCACCTTGTTTTTTGGCATCAACTCCTCTTCATTTTTCTCTCTCTTCCTAGTTTTTCATTGCTTCTTTTCAGCTAACAGATCATTGCTTATTCATTTATTCATGGTCTCATTTTTTTGGTTTTGAGAATTCTTTATTCAATGGTAGGTTCAGAGATACAACAGTTTGTTATTCCACACAGCAACTTCTCTGTACTAAAGCCATCACATGATACAGAGAACTTCTGTATGGGTGTGTAGTATACCCTTCTTGTGTCACAGTTTCCACGCTTACATTATTTTTTCCCACAAAAATTCTAGCTTCTTTGTCAATGTGTATGTACATACAATGCTATTTTTGGTAACTACTAATGGTTAACCACCTATACATGAAGGAAGCATAACAGACTTCCTACTGGCTCCTACGGCATGGTCACCATCAGTCAGAGTTTACAGATGATCTTGAAATATTAGCATAAGACAGTGCTTTTTACTTCAAGGTCCACAACAGGTCACTAAGGTAAGTGTATTGTCAAAAAGTAAGTCCATGCATCAAACATTCATTAACTGCTACAGCAGAGATATCCTTAGCTGGCAGAGTAGCCTGGGTAGGTAGGTACTCTAGACAAAGATAGCAAAGCAGACAAATTTCAAGAAGCAAAAATAATTTCAAAGCAAAAGCACTTCAGATCAAACAGCCCTAGTGAAACGTGTATTTCCTTTGTATATCTTGGCTTACCTACATAAAAACAAGAGGTAGGAATCTAACAATGCCTAGCATTGAACTTGAATTGGGGGACATTACTGATCTTTGTTTACATTTCCTGTTCTGCAGCAAATCAGTAGGGACATATCAAAACAGTGCTTATCAGTACTATTACACTAAACAAAAGTGCTTGAATCAGGTCTAAAGTACGTACAAACTTCTCTTCCTTTCCCCAAATATATGTATTTCCTCCAAAAGCACAACACAGGTATTCGTTACCACCGCATTTTCCTTACTGGAGATTTTTGAAAGTATAATCAGAATTACTTTGGCAACATGCAGTCCTATGAAAATATGTACAACCAAGAGAATTACTGTGGCATCATGTATTTTAATGCAAAACTAGTTCCAAAAAAATTTATGAAGATATAAGTCAATAAAAAGTGTGAAAAGCCACTGCTTTTATAATACACATCCAGCTTTAAAGAGAAAGAAAAGATAACGCCTTTGCAAGTATGTCACTGTATAACGTATAGGAAAATTAAGATTTTACATTTCAGCTACTAATACTTTCCAGAACACGAGGCATGAAAGTTTGAGTACTCCCTTTTTTCAAGCAGTAAACGTTTCAAGTTCTTACCCCATTCATATTTGTTACCACATTCCCATCATTTATATTTCATTGATTTCAAAACATAGAAGATGGTCCATCAAAATAAAACATTTTATAGATGTTACAAACTGTATTACAATCCTTCTACATTTTTCACCATGGAAACTATAGTAAGTTTCAACTTCATGCTTACTTTCTGGAGTTCCAATTCTAAACATTTCATTCTGTTCAGTGACTTAGTATTATCTGGTAGCACCACACTCTACAGCATTCATTCTTCTTATGCGAAAAAAGCAGAGTTCGAGATGGTAACTGATGTTAGCATGAATTCAGGAATCTAAGCAAAACTAAGATACCAGATGTCTGTTAATTAAGAAGTCAAATTAGCATTAAACTGCCCCTTTGAATATTGCTAATATTAGTAAGAAAGTTTTCAACTCAAGCATTATGTTTCTTTCCCTAATCTTTCAACAGATGCAAAATAAAGAGCATTTTAAGGAGAGAAACATGCATCAGATCCAGTATCTGGGAAACAAACTTGCTGGATTACTATCAGCCTTATAGAGTAACATTAACTGCTTGCCTTTAAACTTCAAAGTTAGTGGTCCATTAATTTTTAGGTCTTTCTTCTACTCTAGCTTTGAATTTCTTCTTTTTGCCAACCAAATTATCTGAATTGATTTGTGGTTGCAAGAATATGATTCTCCGTGTGTTTCTTGTGTCTGCAAACAATCTGTTTCAAAACCAGTTAGAGAATTCAAACTGAAGGGAGGCTGTCCATAAAACGAGTTAATCAATATATGAACATACTATAGGATTTCACGCTGAAATAATCAATACAAGAAACTTATTTAGTACTCTTTAAAATGCTCTTGGGTCCTGCAGGTGCCCGGCTGCTGTGCAGGGAGGGCTCTCTGTGCCCTGAAGCACCCGCCGGGCTGTGCACACACAGCCTGCAAGCGCCGGGGCGCTGCCTCTGCCGGGCCCCGCCAGCGCCAGAGCCGGCTCAGCCACAGCTGCCAACGGTGCGCGGCTCCCGCACGGACACAACATCTTCTGCTAGGAACACTCCCTCTTCATTCGTCCCCAAGGCTAGAACTTTATGTCTCTTATCCAAACTAAATGATGTTCCTAAAGTTTTATGTTCCTTTGGGAAGAAAGTAGTGAAATGGAGAGTTGGCTAAGTCCTTTATACAAAACAAAACAGAATATTGAAAATATGCAACTGTGTGCCCATCACAGATATCTAATATGGAATTTAAAAATGGGTTCATTTTGAGAAACTTTCCCATTCATGGGAAAGCACCCACAGCATAGAGAGAAAAAACAAATGCAAGTAAAAGGAATCAACCAAACACACAACCTGAGAGAATGTTCAGTGAAAAGCATTTTACCAGCCCGAATATGATCAAATATCTATCTTGCAAATAAACGGTCCAAGCAGTGGGGGAAAAAATTAGTAACAATTTCAGATCAAATTAAAATAAACCACCGGATGACACTGAACTGTAAAACAAGAGAATCTGGATTCATTTTGCAGAGCTGTGTCTGACTTGTTATGAAATCTCATTTGCTGCGCTGTCTGCCTCAGTATCCTTCATTCCCTTTCTCAGCTCTGGTGAGCTACAGAAGTTATGGACCAGTTCTCACAGTGGACACATCTGTGCTAAAATCAGAAGAGTGACAGAGGGGGGTGAATGAAAACATTCCCAGTCTAGCTCTACTCTCACTGGCTTGCTCAAACGTCCTAGTGAGACTTTAGTTGTCCCAATAAGTATCCATGATGTCTGGCAGATTTTTGCATCCTGTGCTGTAGTCCATGTTTCCTATCAAAGTTCCTTGATAAAGTTTCTTTCAGCTATGCCTACCAGTCCTTCAGTCCCACCACTTACATACAGTGTGCAATAGTAATTTTGTATAGGTGACACCTAGATCTCAGTGGGCTCTCTTAAGCACTACTTTATAACATATAAAACTAGGTGCTGCTGAAATACAAGCAACTTTCTTGCAGTGATGGTTTGTTGATGAGCTAGCCCTGCTTTTCACCCAGTTTGCTTCTACAAAGCATTTCCTGCAAGTCTGGGTGATTCATGCCCCCCTGCCTGGAGCGTGGATCCCTGCAGTTGGTGCACTGAGCAGTCCCAGTCAGTGCGAGCCCTCTGCACCAGGCCCTGCAGACACCCCCAAAATGCACCAGGGAGCTGATGCATCGCCTCCTCCTGCTAGCACTGCAACAGCCACTGCACAGGTGGTTGCTTAACCACCACTTAATGCCAACAGTATGATGCATATTTCCTGTGCTGAGGGAAACTGCATCTTTCAGGAATTGCATCAGGCTCTGGCAAAAAAATAAAACAGCTAGGGAGAACATATTTCAATATGAGTGAGCTAATTATAATTTTGGCTCCCAAAGCTTCTTAACAGCCAACGTATAAAGTCCAGCTGGCATGTCCTTCCGCCTGCCTGAAGGAAATAATCCCAATTTATAGCATAATCAAAAATCATGTTTCTATATTTTTGGGGTTTTTTTAAGTTACTGCCAATACATCAGCCTATGGAAAAGCCTCAGACTGCTTTCCAAGTGATGGAGTGCCAGGAAGAAAAAGTTTCAATGTATACACATTTTACTACCTCTACACTGGTTTAAAAAGCACACAAGATTGCCTGGATGGAAGTAAGGGGAAAAGAAGTATCAATTAAGTAAGGAATTTGTGAATCACATAGCCCTGTGCAAGTAACAGGACATTGTTAATTTTCAGATTGTCATAAAGCCTTTGGTGAATTTGAGACAAGTCAAAGCAGAAGGAAGAGGAGATTGGGCAATCTGCGGAAATGAAATCCAGCCCACAGAAACTAAATCTTGCAAGAACCCAGCACTGAAGTATGCTGTGAGAATAAAAAGTATATGAGCAAGTGCACAGGTATAGTCTTTTAAAGACCAACATCATTTGGTATGAAGGCAGAGGGTTGTGCAGGTCTGAACACAGGTTTGCTGATTATAACAAGCTCTTACTTCTTTCAGTCAATTATACTCTGAAAACTTTGAAACTACCACAGATGTACAGGGAAGCAGCTGTATGGATTTTCACTCACTATACCTGTAGTAATAAATCAATCAGTATCTCTCAGAAAAATACTATAGCACTACTTGCCCTGAAATAGCATTTTGAGTATGCACCTGCAAAGCCAGATAAATTTTTCAACATCTCACAACTAAAACACTGCACCACAAATAGCAGTTTGCAGTGATCAAAACAGCATTTATATGTCTATTTTTAAGTGATGTTTCTTTAGCAATATAATTATGATTTTGATTACTTATGCATCAACGTAAACTAAATGAAACATATTCTAGATTGTATTGAAAAAAATGTAAGTGACCAAATCTACAGACTTTATTAAAATGCACAAGTCTTAAATAATCAACAACAGATTTCAGCATGACTCTTTTTGTATGCAACAAGTTTATGTAGTAACCCTAAATGAATTAAAGCCCAGGCATGTCATCTTGATTAGTAATCTTGCAAACCAAGGACAGGGAACCATACTTACTCTTCAACTGATAGTCACCTTGTGGGATCTGTAGCACATGAAGTTTAAAATATAACATTTACTTAGGTTCTGAAACTGGAAGTTGAATAGGGTACACCTCCTGCAATCTATGGTGCACTGAGACTTGAATGCAATTTGCCATGCCATACTCATCCACTCTACATTTGTATGCTCAGGTATTCAAATTCCTCCAGTCTACGTCAATGCTTGTCCAAGCCATCCTGTCTAACAGCAGAATCTACATTTAGGTGTCCGAAGAAACAGACAATTTCAGCAATTTTCTCCAGCTGCAGAAATTCTTTCAGTAGTTAAACAATGTGCAACCTCTAAGCATGCTTCAGATGGAAATGAAGGCAGAATGGAAACCCACCTCCACACCTTGCCTGCTACTCCAGCCTTTAGCCTTTAGAACACCAAACTCTTCAACTGCTCCTGCTGCTTCACCTCAGCATGCATTATATTATTACACTATAAAGGATGTAGTTTGAAGTACCAGTATTTTATGATCTCCTAGTTCAATCTATTGCTGCATTATAATGACATATATATCTGTGACAATTGTCAAGCCCCCATCAGTACTAATAGCTAGTTATTTACTAGCGACTACATTCAGAACCCTGATTTTCTTTCAGGACCCCTGAGGATTTTCTTGTCTTATCTGTTAAATACAAAATTCCACACATCTTTATACCTTGACTGTCTGGGTATCTTAGCTATGTGTCCTTTGGAGGCAACACTTGGGTTATGTGAGGCATCCTGAGGAGAGGATGCCAATCTCCAGGTCTGGGGCTGCAGGGATTGTGAGGATTGATGTCTTGGGCTTGGGGCAGATGAGGCAATGTCCTTGCTTGCAGCAGTGAGCTCGCACTACATCTGGTGAAGACAGCACACATCATCCTGGACTGTAGTAACAGCATAATCAGCAGATTGAGGGAAGAGAAACTCATCACTTGTTAGACCACATCTGTGATAGTGTTTGGGATTGAGATCTCTACCACTCAAAAGACACAGGTAAACTGGTGTGTCACCAACACTGTCAGGGACAGAATACATATATGTATCTCCAGAATATATGTATGCACCCAGAATATATGTATATATCCAGAATGTGTGTGTGTGTGTGTGTGTGTGTGTGTGTGTGTGTGTGTGTGTGTATTTTTCTCATTTTTATATATACATATACCAAGATAGAACACATACATACATCTATATATAGATATATATAGATATATGTATACATGAAACAGAATTCATGGAGGGTAACTAACTGCATAGAAACCACCATAAGCATTTCTTGACTCATAGTTGGCTGTGTTCTAGAAAAACGTTTAGGTGATATACTTAATGTACATTTTCATATATTTCCTTTATTATTTTGCTACTTTTAGAAATAGAATATTGGGCTAGACAAACCTTTAATGTGATTCAATATGGAAGTTTTTATAAAGATTACTTTCAACTGTTTCAATAACATGCCAACTTTACTATCTCAAATATCCAGAAAGCATAATTGAAAAGAATCCCAATAATTTAGAGGGGTTTGGATTAGCTCCTGTTTTCCATAAAGAAAGTATGAAGTTCAGGAGACTGGAAGACAAGATGAGCCACAAGAGAATCAATCTGCAGCCATGGTCCACAAAAGTCGGAGAACTACCAAATCACTAAGTACTCAAAATTGTGTGCAAAATATGAATAAAATATTGATTTCATTAAAAATGTTAAGGACTACTTAATTCAAAAACATTTTATATGTTTGCATATTTATTTCCAAATTTGCATATCTGTTTGCATATATCTTGTAAAGCTGAACGTTAATTATACTTTAAAATCGCGTATAAATTGTAACCAAGAATGTTGTATGAATTTTTGAAGTAAGAGACACGCTCAAGTACCATTAATTATAAACTGCCATTTAAAGCACACTGAAGCAGGCCTCATATTGAAAAAATATTGAGCCCTTGACAAATAAAAAAGGCAGCAAGAGTTATTAACTGGTCTAGCTGATTAAATGGTGTCTCCTACAAGCAAAGCATAGATTTTTTTCTCCTCTTTCTTCATCCAGACCATGGCTTACTTTTACTTGGAAGTGACACATGACAATTTGCTGGCCAAGGTAAAACTGCTATAAACACTGTATGATTCACTGGTTTGTAGCTTCTGTTTCGGGCAATTATCTTTTTTAATTTTTATTCATGTAGAAGTGACAGAAATATATAACAATAGACAAAACTTCATGGGTTACTTTAATGGACTAATGTCAAACGAGGTGAGTTGATTTTCTCACATGCTAATTAGATATGTGAAATGATTCTGAGTAATTTAAAATGCAAGGTAAAATCTCAAGCAGCTTCCAAAAACCTAGACTTGCTAAAGAGACAAGACACGATGATCTGACTACCACTTAAAGTGGCAATTAGAGACAGTCAAATTTCTAACAGCTTTAGATATAAATCCAAGGTCAGGTATCCCAGTAATCATTAAGAGCCAGGAGTTTCCTAAAAACCTGTTCCTTAAGAATATTGCAAAAGTATTATTTGCTCTTGTTAATTTTGAGAAGATGTGTAGAAGATAAAGAAAATAATTCCAACATACAGCTTGCATAGAGAAGGCTCCACAAGTTTATTAGTGCAAATCAGTGTTGCTGCCCTTAAAAGTTACCTATCTCTGTGACAGGCTGTCCCCTTAAGCAAGGACAGCACAAAGGTACAAGTCCACACCTCTCTCTAGTCACTCCAAACTGATATATTAATTTACATAAACAATGAAGCTGAATTTGCATTAATCCATCAGGCTGAAAAGTACAGAAGCAGAGATGCAAACTCACCTATCTTGTTGTGCTACCTTTGCCTCAGGGGTGGTAACATCAGTGCAAGGAGCAGACTGACAGCCAAGACAGACTGAGCAGTGAAGTCTCAAACTTCTGCACGTATTAAGCAAATGGGACCACGTCCATCAGCTTTAGTGATGTTGCACTACAGATTGAATTTGGCCTGCATAGGTCTGGTCTAACATTGGCATGTTATCAGCCATTCACACTCCCTGGTCAAGCAAGGGAACTTTCTTCAAATCTGCAGAAGCCTCTTTGCCTGATCTGTATTTCCCACTTGAAATATTTCCTACTACAGCGAGAGGGAGAGCCAAGACATGCCCTATGGAAATACAGTTCTGTGGTTATCTCTATGTTAAAGTTTGATTACAGGAAAACAGCCAAAGAGCAGCCACTTCAGAGACATAAACCTCCCATTTTATCCTATCTTCTGAGAGACACCTATTCTGCCTGCACGTTCTTTCATCTTCAGCCCACACTTGAGACTAAGCAAGGGGTTCCCTTAGAGGACACACATAAAGAGGCAGAGAGGCCTACTGTTAACATTTCTTCCACCATGCAAACACTGTTCACACTTGCAGAGTTGAGCTAGATTTGCACTAAAACTCAACTAAATTTTCATAGTTGTGGATTTGTAGTATAACATGTCAGTGGCAAAAAATCATGGCCAATTTTCTTGCTCTATGCAGAAAAATAATTTGAAACCCCATGAGTTCTGACTTTTGATTTTTCAAGATTTCCTAATTTTTCTGATTTTTCTTTCCCTTTTCACAAAATAGTCTGCAAAGGAAACAAATGCCACAATTCCAGTGACCTTTCATAAAATCACGTCATTACTTCCAACAGTAACTGATTCTCAGCCTTGGTTCTTCTGTATCGGTGTAGAACTTAGAAAACTTAGTTTAAAGTAGCAACCAGCACAGCAGTATACAGCAGGGAACTTCCCACATGGCTAAAAATGCAATGATTAAGCTACCAGCAGCCATTTGATGCTTTTCTTCCAATGCCTATGTCCTTCACCTAAAACCATGGAATATTTATTATGAAAAGAGGGAAAAGAAAAAAGAGTGCTACTGCTTCTTGAAACTAAGACGTTTCTACAGCTGTAATTTTTTGTTCTAATGAGAATCTATAGAAACTGAATTACTAAAGCACTAGACAAGCACCAAATAGTTCTCCCTCCTGATTGATTACTGTAACTGCAACAAAATCTCATGGTTGAGGCACTAATGAGTATTAGATAACCCATCTGTTTGTAATAGGAGCATGCTGGAGTGCCTGTAACAGAAGGACATCTTATTGATATTTTGTTACAGAAGGGTCTAGAACTAGATTGTTTTTAAGAACTGGGATCCAAACAAAGATATTTGTAGTAAAAATGTCAATTGAAGGGATAAGGCAAAATCCTGACTCAGTGTTATGCACTCAAACTTGTGACTATACGTATTTAAGTATTGAATCAGTTTATTTTGCTGAGCTTTCATGACTAAAGTTATCTATTTAGCTAAACACGGAAGTAATTTGGCAGCATGATTTAAACACATGCTAGAATAATACAACTTAAACTTTAATTTCCTCTGCTCCTTTATTATGGTTTGCTACTTTGATACAAAACAGCAATTGTATTATATTTGGGCCCCAATAACTAATGAGTAGGTGGTAGTAGAATTAGTTAATACTGATTCAGAAATGTTAATATAGCAATTAATAGTTTATGTCATCTTCGTTTAATTTTAGTGCAGGTAGGTAGTTCAGTAATGTTTGATGATAATCATTGTAGTTTGGCGTATTCAGGACTTGCAAGACTAATACATGTAGGCTAATGTCTAACTCATGCATTTTTCTTGATTTTTCAAGTCTAAGAATCTTCTCAAGTGTTTTATCAGCAAATTCATTTCTTAACTGAAAGCAGTATACACAGAATATATGTAAAGATGCACCTATCACTTCTTTATTTACGCAAAAACTACAAATACCAGTGTAGTTGTTGGAGCTTTTCATATGCAGCATGCTTTAGATAACTGCTTTAAAATGGATGACCTGATAAACGTACTAATTCCGTACTATTTAGCAGCCTATTTTCAGCGTGATTCCCAAACAGAGGCAGGCAGGCAGGCAGGCAGGCAGGCAGGCAGGCAGGCAGGAAGGAAGGAAGGAAGGAAGGAAGGAAGGAAGGAAGGAAGGAGAGAAATGTAATTTTGACCTTTTTCAAATTATAATAAGGAATAATTAACACAGAAAAAAAAACCCTGTGAGAAAGTAAAGGGATTTTTTTCAGACAATTGCCATGCCTTGTCACTGTAGTCTTACCGATAGACCATATCCTGATCACACTTCATAAAGAACTGTGCAAAAGTAAGTTTCAAATTTCACAGTTGGATGTCACTGGTTTTCATTTAAAAAATCTGTACTTGTGCGAAATACACCTGTAACCATTAAAATGTTAGGTAGCTGCAGTTGGAAATGAGCTACTGCCTTCTGCTTTCAGATACTCTTATCATGTGTCTCCCAGTCTTGGTTTCCCCAAAGGTGCAAAAAAGACCAAGGGCCTTAAAAGATAGCACATCGACTTTTGGACTTGCCTACTGCAGTTGTAGCCAAAAGAGATCTCTGAACGTAACAGTGATCCACAAAGGAAAACACAGGGGTTGTGTCTTTTTGCTGCGTTTATACATTCTGCAGAAGGCCAATATGATGTTGTTTTACAAGTTGCTTAAAAGCTTACTTTCAGCTTTTTGAAATACAAGGGAGACCAGGTTTTGCTCAGCACTAATTGGAGGAGATGCAGGTACTGAACCTCTGTCAATTTTTTTCTCACAACTGCTGTTGCTGAGCAGTTGAGACATACTGAATATATGTTTATTATGCTTGTTGTAAACTTAAACACAGCTTTTCCTCTAGTATATTATCAATTAATTCTGCTCAGTTCTGTATACTCTGCTTGAGGAAAAACAATATATAGACAGCTTGTGGTCACAGTCCACCTTTTCATGCACACTTACATGCACAGAAAACAGTAAGACAAAAAAACCTCATTTGATAATCTAGGAAAGGAAGTCTCTAACCTTCAATAACTTGATTTTTGCAACTACCAGGCTAATCTATTTTTACAGTACTACTTCATCCTCAAAAACCCTGCTCTCCGTGGAAGCAGTGATGTCAGATTGCAAAGGAACAGCCATAAGGCAGCCACAAGGCCTATCACCCACTTTATAGCTAAGTGACACTTTTTTAATGGTTAAAGAAACTCTCACAGCAGTCTGTCCAAAATCAAGCAGCAGTTAAGCACATCACCTGAGAAGCTTAATTTTGTATAGCTCTGGGGTTTTAAAACTGGCTGTGTATTTCACTCTTACATGACATTAAAATGAGACTTAGGGAGAGAGAGAGAGGGAGAGAGAGAGAGAGAGAGGGAGAGAGAGGGAGAGAGAGGGAGAGAGAGGGAGAGAGAGAGAGAATACGGACAATAGAAAGCATTTATTAACTGGATACATCACAGCTTCTCCTGAATGTATACAGTGTTGGCAGACTGAGAAATTCCTGTGGATGGATCTATGCTGAGCAATCGGATCAAGGAAGGGGTAGAATCAATGCCATCCTATGTATATAACAGAACAAAGTCAAAGTGTTAACTACACAGAAAGAGATTTTCCTTCTTTTCTTTCCCTATATTAAGATGTCCATTTCATTGAAGATAAAACCAATGCTATCAGCTTACTCAAAGACCAGTCAATTGTACTAACAGAAAAGGCAGAGTTCTCTTGCTTTGAGAAGTATCTGCCATCTCTGACACCAGAGAAGGCATGGAGCTCTATGACACTTGTATTTGTAGGATTGCTCAATTTGCCTCTGAAGTATGAATGCATCTATGGCAATCTAGTTTTCAGATAAGTTTTGCAAGCACAGCCTCCTATTTCCAAAGTTGTACCTACCTAATTAAAAGGAACAAAAAATGAAGATTGCTTTCTTAGTGCAAGATGCTTTTCTAAAATGATCAGTATATGAACATAAATGTATCCATCCTTAGAATAACTGCTTGGCTGAGCTGAAACCAACAAACAAGGAAGCCTGTACGTGGAACTCCTCCCAGCTCTATATTGGAATCCCCTGGAAACCTTTGTCTTAGCCATGTTCTGAAAATTATTTCAGCTAGGGGGCGTTCAATTAACATCTTTTCCATGGCGGCACTTCAGACATCAACCCGTTCCCAGCAGCCGTCACAGCAGCGTCCTGGTGAGAGCTCTAAGTGCAAAACCCAGATATTCCGGGATTTTAAATTTCTCCCTTATTCTGTATGCAAGGGCCTCAAACTTCACTGTGAAGCTGTAGCAGCACGAATAAGTAAGAATTAGTGTCTCATACAGAAACGTGTCTGCCATTTGCTCGTGCTATAGCTCTACTATAAGCACTCTAACGCAGGGATACCCCCAAAAGCTTTCCTACTGTGACTCTAACAGGGATGTGCATTGTACCAATACAATTAAGCCGTAATGCAGAGAACAGATTACAGCAGCAACAATTTTGCCAGTGTAAGTTCATGTACACAAAACTCCTACTGGCTTAAAACAGAGATCACACCTCATGTTACCCCAGCTTTCCTACTTCCTACAAGTGACAGCAGTAGCATAACTGTAAGCGTAAATATTTACCAATGCAACTATTTTGAAATATTACATTTGGGGTATTTATGGGGGCAAAAGCTTCATATCAATTAAAGCTTAGCTTCCCTGGCCACATGTCACATGTGGCTCCAGGACACCAGCACCTCCACTTTGCTGCATGAGTTTCCTTGGTGAAAGGAAGTTAGAGGAAGTTTCATCACATGTCCACCCACCAGGATCTGCAAGAGAACATTTATTCCTGCCTCTTCAACATAGGAAAGACGCGTGCATCAGCACCTTTTAACTGGCTTAAATAAGGGACACAGATATTCAAGTTCTGAACCAACAAATAAGACAAATACACATCTATAAGCATGGGTTCGATAAGGGTAGCTAGACACTGAAGTAAGGCTAAAATTTGCCTTCAGAAACTGTAACCTCTTCTATACTGATGATTCTCTGGCATGTCACAGGCTCAGCTGACTGTGTTGGGGCAGCAGGTCTGGTTAAGAAAATGCTGTAACACCCTTTCAAGTCCATATTGCATGAGATTTCTTTTGCTGTTATCTCCCCCTCTGCAGATGAAAAACAGAAGAAAGTACACATCGCAGCAGGTGACTCACTAGATTAGTAGAAGCCCTGTACTAAATGTTATATTTGAGACTTTCCATAATTTCATGGGTACCACTTTAAGAAAAAAATAAGCTGAACTTTCATTGTGCTGTGGGAAGTAACAGCACATCAGCAGTTATGGTATTACATATGGACTTTTGCTTCCTCCTGGGAGTTGTTTTCCTTAGAAGCAAAGCTGATTCCTATTTTCCACTTTGCTGATAGCCCTGTTCCTGCATAGTCTGTACTACAGTGGGAACCATTATGCACCCTTCCCTCTCCCTCCCACCCCTGCATACCTACACACTTCCTCTTTCCAGAACAAAAGCTTTTTCCAGTTATTTAAGGAACCTCACAAAATTATATTTCCTATCCTTATATAGGGATCTCAATTATTATTTCCAAAACATACTTTTGAAGGGGAAGGTATACTTGTTACTCAGGAGCTGAGGCTCAAGCCTCTATCAACTTTGTATTTAATGTTAAAATAGTCATGGGAGAAAAGCTTTTGGGGAAAATAGTATTCCCTGCCCACTTCTGGTTGCACTACCTGTCTGAAAACAATTTGAGTTCAGAGGATTACTTAGGCAAGGATTCCAGAATCCAGACTTACTCTAAATTCTGGTTACCTTCAGACATTACTAGTTACTGTTTTATGGAACTACCATTGGGGATTTAGTTCACAGTCAGCAAGCAGTAACAACAGAAACTCAAGACAGGTCAGGTTACTACAGCTTAGCTATCAGACCCTTGAAAATACACTGCATCACCTTTAGAAAAACAAGCTTCCAATAAACACGAGAAGCAAGTTCCAGTCTCTGATTAAGAATTCTCTTATCTCTTAGCCCTGGTTCCCAGGCTAATGAGATGGCTTTGAGAAAGCTGTCTTGAAGTGTCTCCCCTTTATGCTGTCCAGAATTCTGCAGACTGTATGGCTCATTAGATGTTTCTCGTAATACTGATTTGCCTCTGCCATAATCTGTCTCTCTGCTGCCTGAGTGCAGGAACGCCTCACATTAAATTAAAGGGCCAGAAGCACAGGACATTCCAAGAAGGACAAGGAGGTGGCAAAGCTCAGATTCTACGGGGAAATTGCCTTCTTAAGGGAAGTGTTTCATGTACTCAGGAAGTCTGGAAGATGTACTTTCTGGGAGAAGGTGGTTCAGTGCTGATAGAGGTGCTAATACAAACCATATATGAGACTATTGTTATAATTTTAAAAAGATATACAGCCAATCCTTCAGCCTTTCTGTTCCCCCAAAGTCAGTATTTTATTGTTTTTAAAGCTTTGCGTTGACACAGTGCCGACCAAAGGCAAACACTACAAAATACAAGCACAGATCCAGCATGTCACTTTGCAAAACAGAAACAGAATAGGGAAGAAGTGCTACAATGTCATGCAAAACATTTCTAGGACTAATTAAAAAAGAAAAGAAAGGCAGTTTTAGATGGAATGAATTGTCCTTAACCTAGAAAAAGAAGCACATTCAGAGAACGGGAAGAAAAACAGTGCTATAGACTATTACATTAAAAAAATGCTTTAGTGAAACTGTAACATTCTATAAATGTTCAAATTTAGATTGAATGAACTGCAAGCACCTGAACACTGAAAATTACTGTCTTTGTTACCACCCATAAGAAAACAGCCTAAAACTGGAGGCCAAATTTTTTTGAAACTATTATATTTTTGAACTATTTTGGAACTTTGCTTACAGCATTTAGCCACACAGAGAACAGGAGTGATGTACTTGAGATGAAGGAGTTTTGGGGCACTGCACTACAAAACACACAGGGCCACAAACTGAACTGTGATTAGCACAAGGCAGTGGAACAGCCCTTGATAATCAAGCCTCAGAATAGGATCAGACTAAGACCAGAGCTGCTCTTGTCAGTAACAACTTTACTAAGCAAAGCATTGACATTCCCCCACATCTAAACTGAAAAAAACCAAAACCAAAACCAACAAACAACCTTTTTTATTGATTATGCCTTTCTTCCTGAAGAGTAAATTTTCAAACAGCATGGTGGAGCTTAATTAGTACCATTGTAAGCCTAGTTCAAACTTGCAGTGAATTCAAGAAAAGCATTTTCCATTTACATTGTAGCTGGTCTCAGTAGGCCAAGTTTACAGAGAGCACACCCCTGTAAATGTTGTCAAGTTGAAAACAATGGCACTGTTCATACAAGTACAATTTTGTACAAATAATACTCATAGGAAGGAAAGTGCTCAGGATACAGCCCAATTGATAGCTTCTGCGGCACAAAATCACCTCAGCAAAAAAAAAATCAGGCTGCAAATGCCAAAGGTTAAAAAAAGAGGAAAATATACTTCGCTATGTAACAGACAAAACTAGAGTGTCTTTGGGTATTTCCTTATCATGCAAACCCCAAAATAAGGAATGATTCACTCAACAGTTTCAATCATCCATCCAGCATGAAAATCAGTGTTTCGTAATAATGTGTGATGGTTCTGAAACAATAAAGAAACATGAAAATTATACCAATACAATAAAGACTTGATTATGTAACTGTTTTGCCTCCTTCACTGCAGCAATAAGCAAGCAAATAGAGACTGAATTGAACACGATTTATACTGCAAAAGAATATTCACTTGTGTTACTGCTTCAGCTACTTAAAATAAATAATTTTGTTAAATCATTGTCATTAGGAGACCCTATTCAAGGTCTGTATCACAATGATCTTGAGACTAATTTCATCATGTTTGTGCTCCGCTTCCAGATTTTCAAGACAGAATTGCTTTGCTCTCAAAAGACAGCAGAATACTTTTTACAAAATGTGTTCAATAAATTTTTAAGTGCCAGCATTCCATTTTTCAGAACTAATATCTTGAAATAATCTTTCCTAAGTATTTATACGTGAGAATACCTACGCATATTAGAATTTACAAGTCTTTTTTCAACCTCATTACACTCAATGGAAGTTAAGTACAGGCTTAAATGTGTTCTGCTATTTTTCTTTCTGAATCAGGATATTCCACTGTATATTTTAGACCAAGACAGAAGAACACTGAAAACTATGTATCAGGCAGCTTTCAGAGTGCACATACAAGATATGCTATACAAATAATGGCAATATGTTAATAAAATCAGTTATTTCTTTTCTCATGTTGTTGTAAGAAAAGACACCAACAATGTTGTTTATGGGGATAATCAGAAAAAAAAAGACACCTTTTATTCAGCTACATGAAATCTAAATTTAAGAGAACATTTCTCTTTCCTGGTTCCATCTCAGAGCAATAGACTTTCCCACACCACTGTGGATGAGAATCCACATTTAAAATTTGATTCATTAATGGTGCTAGAAGCAGCATTAACTCACCCTCCAGCCCCTATAAGCTGCGCCAGAAGGGGTCACAGAGTACTGGAGCTGGCCAGCAGCCAGTGACAGCATGGCGAGCAGCCAGCCATTCTGCTATGAACTGGAGGGGGTTCCTGAGGGAATTTTACAGTTTTTCTGTATTTCCACCTTTACTGCAGCTCAAGATCTCCTGCAGAGTTTGCATGTACAGCTTATGGATACCAAAGGCTATGCTTTTCTTTTACTGAATGCTTTCATAAAGAAACCAAATCAACAGTAAGATTTTTAAACAGCTTCAGGAAGCTTAGGTGCATGAATTTCTTTTGGCCACATCACATCTATATCCATGACTTCGAGGAATTGATAATTTAAGGTAATTCATGCTTTCCTTGCAAGCTGAGAAAAGCAAACATAGGAATTAGTGACACTGTCTTGTCTAAGTTCTCTACTTAGGAGGAAAATAATCTTTGTTACAGTTTCCTGTACTTTAACATTCTTACCAATGAATTACCATATTTGGTCCTGCATTCTGAAACATTCTGCAGCAAGATTCGGAAAATTTGTACATACCTTATGAAATGAAACCAAGTTACACAAGGCTTCTGAGAAAATAAAATAACTAAAGCCTGTATACAAGAAAAAGAGGCAGTATGGGTTATGGAAAAAATAAATGCACCTTGGCACAGTACAACAGTAGGCAATATCACTGATACATCGTTTTCTCATACATATTTATAAAGGTCCATATGCAAAAGCACCTGCCCACAAATGCAGAACACAAAAATCCACAGTTCTTTGGGAAATGGACTTTGTATAATCGGATAGAAAAACTTTACTGTGGCATGCTTGAAAATAGATTGAAAATTATTGCCTCACTTTGAACACTTCCTGAAAATGCACTGTAATATCAGTACAAAGCTGACTGCATCAATCAGGTATCTTCAGAAGCTTCATTTGATTTTTCAGAGAGATGAGAAAGCAACAAAGTGACTGGACCAAGCAATTCCAGGTACTTACACCACATTAATCAATTTGAAATTAACTCCTTTTGTCTGCTGCTGCAATGGTTTAGAAGACATCTCCTAAACAAATAGATAATACTTTCTTTCCTATTACAACTGATCAAACTCTGAGACTTATATAAGAATTTTAAAAAAAACTCACCACACAATACTAGTGCTTTTTTTTTATTAAAGAGCATGCTTACAATTGTGAAATCATGGTTACAGAAGTTCAAATACAGCTTATTTTTTAAATTCTATCTGACCTTGGATTTGACAAAATTGTATATGGGTCAAGATTATGAAAGGGCTTTCATTACATGAAGTTATCTAAGTATTGTTCAGACTGGTTTTCAGGATGAAATACTAGCTGAAGTTTGTATTTACTTCATGTGCAATCACTTTAACCTTGCTATTTGCACAGCAGATGTCTTCTTCACAAGACTACAGAAGCTATTGACTATAAATCTTGATAAGATAAGCTGTTCATTCCTTCCTTGTCAGAGCACTCTAAAAAGTCGCATAAAAGAAAACAATTACTGAACGGAGGCAAATACTAAACGTTGATCCTTGAGTTCTTATGGGATCTTCTACACGGCAGCTTCTGACCAAGTCAAACCAGCAGAATTAGAACCCTTGTAGGAAAGTCATTATACAGAATTTGATTCACTTGTGAAATTTAATTTATATGAATGCCAAGACTGCAGTTACAATTTTTCTAATTGGCACTATTTCTGAAATCTCAACAGTTAAATGAAGATTAAATGAGCACAGTAATTCAGCTACTTCCTTTATCCTTGCATCTTACCCATTCAGTCATCAGTGACACAATGTGTGGCTATGGTGGGAACTGAAAAGCTTGTACTCCCCACCCTAGTGGGGAAGAGAGTGGCCAAGACTGCCAACTCACCAGTTTAAATTAACAGAAGCCTCCACTGAGTGCTTTCCACTATCTCTGGAAATGGTTTTGGAAAGCAAGTTCCATCCATTTTTCTGCTTTACTGGTTAAGGAAGTTTGTTCCACTTACAAAAACAACATCAAATCAACATAAGAAAGAGTGAGAGCTCCAACTTTCTGTTAAAAACAGAAAGGTATGAAAAATACACGGCAGATGATATTTTGGCCATGTGTGTCTTCACAATAATGGTGAAAAAATACCCCCTAGATAAGGGGAACTGCCCTGTAGAGAAGGGAAGATTGTCCTTGATTGGAGAGCTATTAACATGCTCTAGGCAAAGTTTCTAATTCATCCCAAAAGAAGTTTGGTATTTTTGAACTTAAATTAGTGGCCTTCAGGAAACACACTATAAGGAGAAAAGTATTATCTTTTTTAATCTTTCTCCGTAAGGTGAAACAAAAAATCACCACGCCTATTTCAATTGTCTTCTACAAATGAACTTTCTCAAAATACAAACCTGATTCCGCTTTTACTTATGTGATGCTAATGAGCTGGTCCTGAACCTTCTCAAGTAGATAAACAGTCAGGTTATTTCCTGGAGCAAAACTGACTTTCTGTGGGATAAAAATTCACTGATGCTAAGCAGCAAAAGATGCATTAGGACTGAAGTACTTTTTTTATATAGGATTCCATGCTTTGGCTTACAATATTCTACAGCCTTTAGGCATCTGGGAATCTCAGAACAAATAGAAAAAGATGACTTATTGGATAAAATAACAAATAATTGGCAGATCACACAAGAATGCCATAAGATAGTCCCATCTTTAATGCGCATGCACATAGGGACAGGCCTCAAAAACAGTATTAGCATTACTATACATAAATTAGTCAGACAATCTGTGTATATTCAGTCCAATAAACAGGATTCACCCAATTCAAATGGGATTCTGCAGTGGCAAGGCCGCAGTCACTATTTGCAGTTCAGTCTCCTTTTGCCTGTATGCTGTTGTTAAATCTTTCTGAAAAGCAGAGATTCCCTACTGAACTTTCTGAATTAAATGAAACAGAAATTACAAAGGTATACAGCCCCTTTAGTACTTGATTAGCTATCCAATCAAAGAGTGAAACCAAACAAGATGATATAACTGATTATACTGATCCATTTGGATTGTTATTTGCCACATTATTCTTCTCCAAGTGACCACAGAGACTTAACACAAGTAATGAGGAGAGCTATTCTTTGGTTGCTTAGAATCAAAGTTTAACTGATCTGCTGGTGATTTTCCTGCTTCCCGTGTCAGTCCTACCAAATTTCTTTTCAGCAAACTAATACCAAGTTATTTTTGCCAAGTCTTCAAGCTTTTACTAAGTTAGGAAAGCATGATATATCTGTTTTCAGAGGCTGTGAATCCACAATTTTCCATATCCTCATGAGTGGCAGACCCTGCTATTTGAGCACCACAACCCAAGTGTTCTTTCATAACTGCCACACACAGTAAAACAGTTGTTTTGAGGCAATTTCAAAGTCACCTCCTGTGTGGAAGAAAAGAAAATAGTCATAAGATCAGATATGCAACCTTGTGAAGATGGCAAGTTGCATGGTGACAAGGTAGGTGCGCTGTAGAATTAGGTCTGTAACTGGAAAGCATTTCTAATAGCCCTGGAAGCAGCAAACAATAAATGTGATGGTGCACAGGAAATCTGGGACACAGACCTATTTGCAGGAGAGCATGCAGAGAAGTGATTACTGTCTTACAGCAAATAAGCATGACATAACGTTATCTTAAAAGGAGGCAAATTTCAAACTAAGGTAAACATAATCTATCCATCCTTCTTAGCAAAATCTCCAATCAACTTTAGGAAACAGTCTCATCGCTAGAAAGCCACAGGTATTGTTTCAATTCTCAGTAAGTCAGGTGCATTTCCTATAGCTTTGTGGGAGACCGCATCCTCGTGGAGTTTTGTAATGTAACACAGGCCTGTTACCTGTTAACAGATACAAAATCATATGATCCAGATGTATCAGCCTTCCAGACTCCTAATTTGTTCAAATACAATAACTACCAACTTTTCACTTCGGTGCACGCAAGACATTCTGATGCATATAGCAGCTGCATCCACACATATATCTCAGCTCAATCCCCACAAGGACTTTTTTGGGGCTTTTAATCAGAGGTTGAATCCCCTGTCTCACTTGTTGTGGGCACAATATATAGACTTTTTCCAGAAAACTGTTATTACGTAGGACCTGTGTGCTTCAGAAGGACATCGTGTCTTTCTGATGGAGCTTTCCACAATGTCCAGGTTTATACTACAGCACACAAATCTAATGCTAAACTCCAAAAACAGACTGAAATGTGCTACTTCTAGGGAGCGTTTGCCTCCATTGCAATCCCTTATTCTTCTCTGTTCCAAATTACCTTACATATTGCAACCCACTTTTTACTCACAGGAGAGGAGAGAAAACTTAAAACCCACAATTCTACTTTAGGAGAATAACAGGACAAAATTCAGTTTAGAGGAAACAGGGGGGAAAAAAAAGGAAAGAAAAGAAAAGAGAAGCAATTGAAAAGATAAGAGAGATCTAAGAGTCCTTGAACACCTAAATTTTTCCCTACCATGCCTGGTTCATATCTCCAGCTGCCAGTCTGTCAAGTCTGACAATAACTGCTGTGATTGGAATCTGCTAAAGAAAATAGGATGCCGTGAGCAGTCATGTTTAATTAAACAGTGGGAAGTTCATATTAGCAATAAACACAGGAAGTGTCAGAAGTCTTGGCAAAAGCCAAGCACAGTGCCACTTTTCTGCTCTGTACTTAAGCCATCCTTTTTACTGGTTGTCTTTACAACGTAGCAGAGACATTCAGGACTTCTACACACGCATTCTTAGGTATGCTAATGAAATAATGTGATTCCACCTGTCCAGAATAAGAGTGCCTAATTTCTGATTCAGATGTTCTGCTTCTAAAGCTTTGATTCACAATTTCATGGAAATGTGAATGCAGACATGAAGAGCTTGATGGACTGAAAAAATGCCTCTCAAGGTGGAGTTCTGCTTTGGTAGTAGTAAATCTAGAAAGGAGCACCAAAATAGTCCCATTATCTGTTCTACAGTCATAGAAGGGATCTAATTAAAATCCTTTCAAATTAGCTACAATATTGGGACTGAAATTATTCCTGAAAGCCACATGGTATCAGAGGTTAAAAGCCCAAACCTAAACAAACCTGAGTAGAACAACTGAGTAGAATGCTTTTTTTATCTGTCATGGAAATAGGTAAAGACAAGAAGTCACATGCTGGTTTCCTTTTTCACAGTACACACCACTAAAACAGACACTTTTTGTTTTTTTTTTTTAGAGGTGGATGTGAAAATCAGTTATTTTCAATTAGCTAAGACAAGGCCAACCATGGAAACAACCACCAAAGTAAGAATATGATACTCAATAAGAAACGTATGAAAGAAAGTTAAAGAAGGGGTTAAACCTGACTGAACTAGAAAAATCATCCATGGTGACACAGTTTGTGCATTAATTAGACCTCCCCGGATGGGGAGATTTGTTAGAGTCCTTGTCAGGAGTCTTAAGAGACGAACTGGACCTTCAGCCTTCTCTGCTCTTAGATAGTTGTTTAAGTTCTTATCAGCTACAAGGTTACAAGGAACCTAGTGAGAGTAGAGAAAAGCTGCAAGTGTCCTGGTATCAAGATTTTGCAGCCCTTTTAAAGGCATTTTACCCAATAGAAGTTTGAAACGACAGATATTTTTACTTTTCCACCAATGTCCAGTAAATCACCTTGTAACACAGACAGGAACTGTGGCAAATTCTACCCAATCATGCTAAGCTACTTCTACTGCAGAAAATGGAGGTCTTGAAGAAAGAGCACAATGTCTAAAATGATGTAAACATCCACCATTTTGGAAACCTCACTACTTATCTATTTACTACATAAACAAACCCAAAACCTCTAAATTCTTCACCCTGTGACATTCTTTCATGATATTCTACAATCTAGTTCACATTGGTGTAGGTTTTAATTCTTCCCAGAGTGTAGGCAGTTTTCTCCATGGATAAAAGTCAAAAACAGCATTGTTCGGGGGGGTCAAGTTCTTTAAAACAGGCAGAGGAATATTCTCTGCACTCTGGATTCCCACAAATGGTAAGAATGTACTGAAAACAAACAAACAAAATGTGGCATTTATTTATTTTGGGGAGGTAACATCTATATGATGAAAAAGGGTTGAATAATCTGTAAAATCAGATCTTATTACAATCCAAAATGAAAGAGGTTAGCCATGCTTGGAGATCTAGACTCACTTTTCAATGAAAGAGAGTAACTTATTTTCCCAGCTAAGTCACACAACCTAGCATTAAGCTTATGAAATAAGCAACCTGATACAGTAAACAACGTAAAATGCAAAAATGTTCCCTTTAAAGATTGACAGAATCAAAACTTCATGGCATTGGTCTAATTAAGAAGGAGCATGAGACCAAAATCTTCAGAAATTTGGGAGAAAAGCAAGCTCTTCAAGTCCAGGATAATAATAAAAAAGCCCAACCACTCTGCAAGTCTTGAACTGTTCTGTGGAAGTTGTTCAGAGAAAAGGCTCAGATCAGATGGATCAGCAGATGGGTACTCTCAGTAACCTGCAAAAAGATAAACATGCCCACCATTTTTTTATCCACCCATAACATTTTTAAATATACATACTCTGCTAGAAACCAAGGAAGCATTACAGAAGCAAAGATGAAACCTAAAGAAAAAGTGCTCAGTGCCAGATATTTATTTACGCTGTGTGTGGGTAACAACCAGGTTCTGATGAGCACATTTTGGAAAAAAAAAGAGGAGTATACATTAAATAGTGTCTCCTTCAGTGTACATGCTGACTGTTTCCTGGGACTGCTGCTGTTTGGCTCGGGCTTAAAACAATTATGTTTAATTAGAAAAATAAGGCATTTTCGATGGGATGAGAAGTAAAATGGTATAGGTGTTTTTCAGTATCAAAATCAGTACAACGACACAACAAAACAACCCCAGAGAGGAGCAGAACTGAACCAGTACAAATCATCATAAGGCATTCTCTGACAATATATCTGCCTCAGGAAACAAGAAAGATTTCATATACATATTTCTAATTAATTCAAAGGAAATTTCTACAGTTTTAAGATAAAGCACCATTCCATTTCACAGCAATTAAATATTTCTTCATGCACTATCAGGATGTGATACCTTATATTTCAAACTTTGCAAGTTCAGCAGAGGTATAACAGCTGAGGTTAAAATGCACGCTGCAAGGAAACTTTACCTAGCATGTAGGAAGTTACACAACTGTGATATTTAATGGCCTGGGAAAGGAAGATAGGAATAGCAATCTGCAATTTTAAGTGACCAAACTAATTGGGAAGAGGAAGTCTGGAAAAGTGCACTAAAAGGTCTATGTTCCACTATTCAAGTGAATAATAAAAACAACAGTCTTGGAATACAATGCACCTCTTCTAGTCTTACAGAGCAGTTTCTCAATACTAAAGGAGTACTTAGACATGGAATGAGGAGAGAATTAATCTATCAGGAAATTAAAGGTAGCAGATTAACCAAAACTAAAAAATTAATGACAAAAATAAAGGACGGGGGGAGTCAGCAAGTCCAGTGCACCTGTTATATTTTCAAGAACAGCCAACTTTCTTTTATAAAAATCTAATACTTAAAATTTGGGTTTAGACTATTTCAGTTGGGTGTTTCTTTGCTTTTCATTTTTAAATATTTTTTGTGTTCTGCAGGACTTCAGCTGCTGGTTGCACGATTTTGGGCTCTATTGAGAAATAGAAAAAAAATACCAAACATTCACCCTGGAAGTGATTCATTGTTCTATGATTTTGCATTCTTAAGCACCTCTTTTCCCTTTAAATCCAGCTGCACAAGGGATCACAGCAGTGGGCAGCAAGAAATATGCAGGTCTCCTCAAGAGCTCCCCTCTTTTTTCGGTTTTTTTCTTTTTTGTCTTTTCAAGGTGTTCAAAGGAAGAAAGCATCAGAGATGTCTCAATTAAACCTCTTCTTGAACATCTTCCTTTTGAATTTTCTGCCTATTTTCATATGACTGGGAAACACAGGTGTTTTCACCTTGATTGGCATAAGAACTCCAACAGCTTACAAAGGATATTGACATTAACGAACCATTCAGCTGAAAGGTTCATTATTATTATTATTATTATGAAACATAGAGCAGCAATGCCAGTTAAGGCATTTGGATTAAACAATCTGCAACTGAAATTTCTCTCATGAGATGCTGGACTTAGTACATGATTCACTGTGTATTTTAACTCTTTGACAAAGAATCAGAGACTTCATCCTTATTGCACTATTTCTGCAATCCAGCTTCTCTATTTTCCCTCCCAGGCCCAAGAAGAACTCGAATCAAAGATATTAAGGCGCTAAAACCAAGATCTCAAAAGCAGTTGAGACACTGGGACATGTTAGGCTTGCTTCCATTGAAGTAAACAGTGAAAACCCTCAGAAGAAACTGGAAGTAAAATTAAAGTTTGTCCCTTGTCACATGTGCAGTTCCCTTGGTAGAGTGCTTCCTATGTAAAAAAAGAATTCCATCTTAAATTCTTAAGAGGCATAATCATTATTAAAGGATAAGAATCACTAAACAAAAATAGCAGTTTTAGCAGATAGCCACTAGATGGAGCAATTTAATATTAAGATTTCCATTTATAAAGATTCTTTCACTAATACACCTTTCCATTACCGATTTATTTTTCCTTCTTATTCTAAGGATATTTAGAAATGCTGTGTTGCATATTATGCAAGTAAGAGGAAAGCTGCATATGAATAAACACTAATGTTTCTATATTTTGCCTGTATTGAAGCAAAGACTGGAAACAGTGTAAGGTAAACTGCAATTCTAAAGTGCTTCAACTAAACTGTTAATTTAATTAATCCACCAATCTACACTCCCTAATCTTCAGAAACATTAAGCGTTAAGAAATATTAAGCAGTTTATCAGAATACTATGCTCTCTATTCACCCAACACCAGAACTTTTTGCCAGCAGTGGTTATTCTACCCTACCCTGAACCTTAGCCTATTATATATTTAGAATTCTTCTATATTTTAGTATCAAACTGAGAATTAAGAATATTTTGTACTGACACAAAAGGAAAAGAGACTTGACCTCATCAGCTTGAGTCCCCATTTACATCCGTTGTATCTCAGATGGCTGTAGAACTACAGTTCCTTCTGTCAGTGTAAGACCATAAATCGAACCTGTGTCTACTTACATTTCTAATGTTAATTTCAAGCAACAATTTACAGTTGTTACTACCCAAAATACTTCCTGATGACATCTATCTGTACCTTGTGAAGATGATGTGTATGTTTAAAAAACAAAACATTGGTGGTGTTGCTGAAGGCAGCTCTGAGGCACCAAGAAAGTAAATCCTCAATGATTACATGGGTCTTACAATCCTTCTTAAATACTGGATTTGCTGGGAAAAGGGGAAGCAATAAGCAGAGTTAAGGACAGCCTGCAAACAGCAATCCCCAACTGGCCTCTGCTTCACCTTTTTCTTTTAAAAGACTTCAGTTACAGACTTCAGTATTACTTACGAAATATTCATATTTCTGATTGGTAAGTATGATAATCTAAGCATCATGAAAACAAGTTATACTGTCTGCTGCATCCAAAGTCTGCAAACATCATAATACAGTATACAATTTTATTATCCTTCTTATTATTGCACTTTTCTAATGTTAAATCAACCTCTTCCTGCATGGCAGGTACAAGTAACAACTGGATTTACCATTGTACTTACGTTCATGGTGAAAATCCATGCTTTTAATGTCTAGATGTGGTGCTTTCTTCTAACAACTGATAATATTATCTATCATGATTAGTGATAAACAAACCCCAAACATTAGGCCGTTTATGCAATTACTAAGGTAATTGTGCATTTCTGTCTTCCAGAATTCAGTCATGGTTCTCAGACATATGTCACTGATACATCTCCATCATGTCCATCATTATCATGACCACATCTAGCACAGGTTCAATTAATCAAAACTCTCTTATCTCCATCAAATAGTCATTAAGGACGTTGCAGTTCAATGGAATATTAGACAGACCTCAGAATGAAGAGAAAGCATATAGGACAGGAGGAGGGTAAACTTTTTTATTTTGTTTTGAGATTATTACACTTCATCTTTATGCCTTGCTCCATCACTGCACTACTTCCACAGCGGAAGAATAGTGTATGCAGGCAACATAAGAAAGCAAACAACAAGCGAAGAATGAGAGCATGCTGCATTAGCTAGAGACATTCCTAGCACTTGTGTAAAAGCTGCCTCCATTAAACCTAACATGTTAATGCTGCAGCAAGCAAAGACATAAATGAACGTAAAGAATATCCATATTACCACATTCCAAAATCAAACCAGTATACTTCAGACCTCTCCTCCATTAACTCCACCTCAGTGATTGCCTCTGGCTGACTGCTCCTTGACAGGGTAGATACAGAAAACAGATCAAGGCTCCAAAACATTTTTCCCCACGTTTTTCAGCAGCTTCTAGCCTCATTTTTCTTGTAAGGAAGAAACAAGTTCACTAATTGCAAACTACCTGCTAGACAGCAAATCAGCTTGGAAGTGTTTTATATTTCATTACGTGATTATAAAAAACAATTCAAATCCAACGCCAGACTGACAGTGTGGGATTTTAGTGAATGCATTTCAAGCAACTTAACCCAAACCAATTCAGCTTAGACCTTAAGACCTCCAGTGTTTGCCCCAGAACATAAACCCCATGACATTAAGTCCTTACAATAAAACACTTTACACTTTAAAAATCACTGGCATCTATATATCTAAGCAAATTAAGAGAAGCGCAAGAATTTAATTAATCTCACAAATGCCTAATCACTTCACTTTCCAGTCAGAAGAGTCACTCCACAAGTAACTTTGCAACTAGGCTTCAGTACAGAAATCTCACCTAAGAAATCTCACCTAAGCTTTTCTACATTGTGATTTTTTTCAGAAAACATGAGAATGCCAGCAGATTCATTCACACAAGACAAAATACTTTTGAAGAACCTGAAATGTGTGGAAGTTACAGCTAGTTAAAAAGGTATATCCCAAATGTGACAGGTGTCATTAACTTCCCTGCTCACTCATGTTAAGACCATCCCTGTCCAGGGGTGGGGGAGAAAGAAGAAATAAAAAGAAAGGAAAAAAAAAGAAGAAAAAAAAAAAAAGGAAAAAAAAAGAGAGCAATACTAGTCTTACTTCCCCTTATGCTTAAATGACACTCAATTAAGGGGAATACACTGTAACAAGACATCTCTGAACCACAGGGTTCATAAGCAGAACATAAATAAAAGCAATGTAAAGGTGCACTAAATTGCATGACAGCAAGTTTGCCACAGCCTGAAAGTTAAAAAATTGAAGGTGAGGGAAGATAGGGAGTTAAGACAAGGAAGAGTGAGGGGGAAGTACTAACATATTTAGTATAAGAACATTTTTGAATGTTTTTTCTTGATATTGTTTGATGCAATTGTCATTTTCTCGGAAAGTTGTTAAGCTCTCTTCTCTGCTGGGGATGTCAGTCCCAGCAGGGCAAGAAGAATGCAATTAGAGCTAGCTGCAAACCTGCCAGGTAACTCTTGTTCTAAGTATTCATTAGACAAAGATAGATCTGCCCTTTTAATTCAGAGATATTGCATACTAAGTACAAGTTAATAACTACTTAGGACTTCAATACCTGACGGAGTTACATATGCAGGCTACTGTCTCTGAGAAGAGATAAAGACATGGAGGAAAAAAAACAGCCATCAAGTTAATCATGACCAGAAATCATTACCCTCTAAGACTGAGTGTCTGATGAAGTCTGTTTCAGGACCATTTGACATAGTTATTTATGTGTCCATGAACATATTAGAGTTAAGAAAACACTGATGTATAGATGCTGTGTCACCAGACATGTCATACAAAGGACTTACTTCCTGTTTTTGTCAGTCTTTGCTGCAGATTTCAAAACATCAAATCAAAATTGGTTGAGGACGACCAAAAGTTCACAAGTCACACACATCATCTTCCGTAACAGAAGGTGAGACCAGTCTGTCGACAGCATGATGCAGAGGAGAATGGATACAATCTTCTGACTTCTCTATACCCTGCTGCAAGCTGCCAGCAAATCTGCAGTCTAATATTTCTGGAAGCAACAGACTGCCTGCCCATAGGCAGGTCAAACCCCACATCACACGCATGCAAGAGACATCCCTGCAGCAGCCTTTCAAGCACAGATCCCCTTTGCAAAGATTTCTCTGGGTATGCCATGCTTGACTTATCCTTTGCAATACATTTCCCTTTCCTTCAAATGCAGACGGGGATTTCAGCTGAAGTTGTGAAACTCTTTGTTTTATATTTGAAAAGCCTTTCATAGGAACTTGATTTTCCTAGAATCATAGGAAGTTGCACACCTTAATGCTGCACAAGGAAGTCCTTCAATTATCTCCTCAGCCTGAATTTTCTGATGTTTACTCATAGCAGCTTTAGATCACAGCCAGCCACCTACATTCCTTCAGAAAATCAGCCTTCTTCGTAACAGGATGACATATTTTGAATCACTCTTGAATTCATCTTGCCTTGTTTTTGTAGCAAGCTAAGGTACTTTCCCCTAGCCACCATCTGAAGTAATGTGCTTACAATTTACAGAAATAAAGCAATGATACCAGGAACCACCCAAAGGTTACCTTGCTTGGACTGATCTCTCATCTACATTGTTAGAAAACAAGGTCTTGATGTTACCAGTGCTGCACTAGGCCCTGTTCACTTCAGTGGATTCAATGAAAGCACAAGAGTTCATCTGGGCAGTTCATTTGCAGAAACAACACCAAGTATAATAAGCCAGATCCTACAATCAAGTTTAATTAGAATCACTGGGACTTAGCATAGGTGTAGAGATCGATACTGTTGATCCACTTGTGGGCTCATAGCCTTAATGTAAAGACATCATGCATTTTGTTATTACTGCAAATAATCCAAGCTGATCTCCTCTAGAGAAATGAGGTCTGATCTTAACAGCTGGTTCTGCACAGGCAGGGCTTTCCTCGCCTCAAGGTTCCACTGACATTAACTGGCATAAGGCAGACTTTTCCTCCTAAGAGAAGGATGGAAAAGAAAAACAGGAGGCCATAACAGGAATGAACCTCCTTCCCCTGAAGCACTCTTTTCTCACTGACTGCAAGTCTTCCCAGGGTCCAGAATTAATAAAACAGATAGTAAGATAAAGTTTGTTGCACTCCACACCTCATAACATCTGCCTACACTTAGCCCTAGGTAATAGTATGTAAACATAGAAGACAAATTTTAAGTAGAAAGTGTGCAGCAATTGCTAGGAGGGTTATGATTACATCACAGTAATCCACATAGAAGTTGTAAGATTAGTTGTGTAATTAAGAGTAATAAAGGAATAGTTTAAGTATACATGAAATTTGCAAGCACCACAAGAGCTAAATAAACTTACACAGTCATTTTAGTTCTGTTTATGACGTGTCATAAACTTGGCCCCTTCACTGCCACTGGTACATCAGTAAGAGACTCAGAGAGCTCTCATTCTCTCAGGAGCCTTTTCAGACACGGAATTCCCTTTGAGAAATCTGAGTGAAAGGCAGGTAATTACCACCTTAGAACTACTATGGAAGCAGAGTTTTCAAAATAAGGAAAATTAGCCACACTTTGGATTTTTTTTTCCATTTTATATTTTCTCCTTTATGGCATTGTCTTCAATAAACACCAGCAAATTGTTGGTCTAATAAAGATTATTATATACATTTATTTTTTGTCTCAGGGTTCAACCTGACCTAGACACATTTATTCCTAAATCTATTGGAAGATGTAGTATTGGAAGCTTTATGAAACAAAGAGTTCTCCCATTCCCACAATTATTTGCAAAGCAAAACAGGAAGATGGAAAGTACTAATCTTCATTAATATACTGTTTTTTCAACATCTCCAGGCTGAAGTAAACAAATAAAGAAGGCAAAGATGTATACATTCTCCATCTCATTTTTTCTGTGCCTCATAGCTCCAGAATTTCATAAGGTTTTCAAAGGATCCAACTTAGAGGTCAACTATGCAAGAATAACACTGCTTTGTCTAGAAGACAGGGACTACTAATGGTTACATTATTAAAAATTTGTTGTGGTGGTGGTAGTGCTTTGGGGTTTTATTTTTAATAAATGTTGGGGCTACATTTCTTTTACATAGTTAGTTGTCTTTATTCCTAAATGAAAGAACTTAAAATACTATCCCAAAATAGATTTGAAGTGTGAATTTTAGCATTCCTGCTTTATGAGACAGGGATTTCCTTCAACAGGGATCAATATTACTGGCAAAATTAAATAACCTTTAGCCCTCCCCATCAATAAGGTGACTAATCCTTAGAACTTGTTCTGTGCTTGAAAAGGTGGTGAGCTGGCCTAGTATTGCTCTGCCCCACTCATCTATTAAGAGCACATGTAGAATCATATCCAATTTCCTCTCTCCAAGAGCTTCATTTTGCCCATACCTAGACACATCTCTACAATTGCTGTTCCTCTAGACCTACATCACTAATTTAAACAAGTAAGGTTAACCAGAGGCTTAAATAAGAAATTACTTTTTTTCCTGGTAGAGTTTTGGCAGTAGTAAGTATAATAATATAATTAACACCTATCTGGTGCTCTTCACGTGTCAATCCTCACTTCTATATGCATCACCAAGTGAAAGTAAGCTCTTTCTTAGGTGATATATTGGACTAGGCAGAACTATTTTAAAAAATACATTTGATTTTGCTTACAGTGTCCTGAACATTTATCTAAAGAGTTCTGTACTGTGCTTAAGGGTTCACAAGGTGTGTTTTGTAGCAGGAACACTGAAAGTCTCAACTATTCACTTTTCCAGGTCTTCGTGACAAAGACTTTAATAACACAACTTGAAGAACAATTAAAGGCCTTAGCCAGTAATGCTGACATCCCTTTCATTCGGTTGCTTTTCTAGCTTGTTAATTGACAGCAGGGATGAGCTAACAGAATAATGGCTGAAGAAATTGCATTCACATATTTTAAGGCACAGGCTGAACTCCGGATTCCATATAATGCTAAATTCTCGGACTTAGCTACTTAACTGCCTTCTATTTTGGGACTCATTTGGAATGTTCCCTCTTGCTCAGTAATTCACTATCACAGTACTTAAATGCAGAGCTACATTTGTCCAGGACTGCCTTGTGCTTTCAGACTCTGAAGGAAGAATTATTAAGTATCAGAGATTTAGCTAAGCTAATATTGTTTTCTCAAACCAGTTTCTCTTTAGATTCCTGTGCCACTACACTTCCATCAAAGAATCTAGGACTGTGTCCTTCCAAGATGCGCAAATAACATTGGGAATATAAAAAAAGATTACAGGCCTTGTCTTGACAGGGGTAATCACATGCTCTAGGCTACACTCAATAGGCAGGTGAGGTGAAGCATGAACCAAACCCAGTGGCCTGTTTTAGACAGAATCTCAAAGCTTCACTAACTTTGTTGACACCCACTCATACGTCTATGAATTTTCTCTGGGGCACAATCTGTGTTTCCCTCTGACCACATCTTGTAAACTATACATGAAGCACATTGATTCTCCTCCTTTGCAATGGGACTAGGCAAGGAGATGAGCTGCAGTAATGGACCACATACACACTGACAAGTGTATGAAGCCACTAAGTCACAGTAATCCAGTCATTTCTGATTACTTCTTTATATCCTTCAACATCTGTTCTCAAAACCAGTTCAAATGAAGTTTTAAGACACTTTGGAAACATTCTATCATGGTCAAAATGAAAAAACTATTGTTTAAAAGTCTTCCTCTCCCCATATCCCCCATCCCATTCGTAAGCACAGTGCCCAAAACCTCACCGTGTGCCACACACCATTTCATGGCTGCTGACACGAGACCACTAAAATAAGACTGCTTCACACCACTGACCCTGAAGCTGTGCTAGCACAGATTTTACTGGATAAGTCTTTCTAAAATAGTGACTTTTAGACAATCAGCAAATAAAGTTGTACTCTCAGCCTGTAAATAACCAGCCACGTAGAACAGAAATTAAGCCACTGGCTTCATGGGGACTAAGTCTAGACATAAATTTGAGTATGTACAAGATTATGAACTGTATGAAACAGCTACTTATAAGATCAGTGAAACTGTAATTTCAGTAAAAATGAGCATTGATACTGTAGAACTATCTTAATATTTCTTTTACGTGAAACTGTGTGCACATGTTCATAAACTCCTTTTCTACTGCATGACAGCACTTCAAATTGCCAGGTTTGTTTGGTGCTCAACAGTGGAAGTATAAGAACACTTAAAATGCTTCGAATTTGCTAGGAATAGTAGTGATAATTTATTGCTGACTTCTCCCATTCCTATTTCCTCAAAAAAACAAAACAAAACAAAACAACCCAACCCTCTGAAGTTTAACTTGCATTCCTAGAGCAAACAGGCTACTGTGGGCCTGTAGTCATACAGGATGCAGTAGCATACACAGAACAAGTGCTGATGATGCTTGCATGACGTTAGATCTATTGAAAATGCCTCAGCTTATGAATTTGACATGAACTGCATAGAGTCAAAAAAAACCCAAACAGCTATAACTGCTTCCACAGAGCACTTTACATTAGTCCAATTAGACAAATGTAACATCCAATATTAGTTGGAATGAGAATGCATATGGGTATAGAGTGGACAACAGAAAGTACATGTTTATGGATAGGTGAAAAAAAAACCACCAACGCTCGATACAGGCAGGAAGCTGAAAATAAATGGTCTTGTCACATGGTACCAGGAGGAAAGAGAAACCATTTCCTCCCAGACACTCAAACCGATTTTGAAGCTCTGAGAAGCTTATTATTCTGCAGATTAACTGAACAGTGCCAACCCCCAAAAAACTCACCAAAAACCCCAAGTGCAAATGTTTAGCCCTTTAAACTATTAAAAACGGCATTGACAGCCCCCACTCACCACAACCTCCTGGGCCACTGCTCCAGGTCCCCAGGGCGGCAGGTGGCTGCTTGAGACAAGCGTGACCTCTCCTTCCTGAGCTACCTGCCTTCGCTAACCAACAGAGGGCTTCACCTGTCTCCCGGGCCCGGCAGAGCTGAAGCCCTGCAGCCCCCAACACCAGGAATGTGCCACACGCCCCCCGCACCCCGCCACCACGGGAGAAAACGACAGGATTCCAGCGGCGCCGCCCCAGGGACGGGGCAGTGAGCGGGGCTGAGGGGGCTCGCGCGCGCCTTCCCGCGCCCGGCGCCTCGCGCCGCTCTGCCCGCGCGGGGGGGGGGGGGGGGGGGGGGGGGCGAGGGGGCGCGCGCCGCCCGCGGGGGAGCCCGCTCTTCTTCCCGCACAGTCACGTGCTCCGGGAGCCGCAAAGCAGCGGCGCCTTTGCGACAGGGTGACAGCCAAATGGTGCGACATCGGCGGCGGCCGCAGGCGCAGCAGCGGCCCCAGCGCTGCCAGGGCCGAGCGCCGCGCCCGGGCGGGGAGCGCAGCGCGGGCACCGCTCCCAGCGCCGCTCCGAGCCGAGCCGAGCCGAGCCGAGCCGAGCCGCGCCGCGGGCAACGCGCCGCTCCGCGCCCCACGGCCCACGGCGCACCGCCACCCCCATGAGAGTAGAGGGGGCGGCGGCGGCCCCCCCGCACGCGCCCGCCCGCCTGCCTGAGCACGGAGCGCTCCCCCCGCCCCCGATGCGCCCTTAGTCCCGGCCCCGGGCCCGCCTCCCTCGCTCCCCTCCCCGCCGGCGGCGGCGGCAGCGGCAGCAGCAGCGCCCAGGTGCGGACTTCAAACCCCGGCGCAATGGCGTCCAACGCGGCCGAGAGGGAGATCCTCTTCACCGAGCTACAGGTAAGCGGCGAGGGGCGCCGCCCAGACCCGCTCCGCTCCCTGCCTGGCGCGGAGCACGGAGCAGCCGCCGCGCCCCGCCGCCCCCTGCCCGCCGCTCGGCGCGGGACGCCCACCGCGGGCCGGCGGAAGCCCGTGCCCACCCCGGGCCTCTTCCCGCTGCTCTTCCCCGGGAGCGGAGGCGCCGCCGCCCGGTCACAGCCCCACCCTGCCGCCGGCCGCGACCCGCTTTTGTCTGCGCTCCGCTCCCTCCTTCCCCGGCCGAGCGGCCGCGTCCCTCCGGCGGGGCCTGCCCGGGCCGCGCCCCCCGCTCCGGCCGCGGCCCCGCCGGCCCGGGATCGCCCTCCGGCCGCCCTAAGGCTGCCCGCAGCCCCTACGGGGGACGGAGCCCTCGCCCTCCCCCGCCGCCCGGGGCACGGCGCTGGTCCGGGCCCGGCCCGAAGGGTTCCCAGTGGCCGCCCCACGCCCCCGTCAGGGTCAGGCAAGGAGCCTCTCTCTCCCCTGGACATGGCACCGCGCAGGAGCCGGAGCAGCTTCCTTCTTGTAGGCCTTGAACGCCGAGCTTGGAAAGAGGAGAAAATGGTGCGATCAACGTTATTTGTCACACGGCAAGGGTTCTTATCGCTACAAAAAAACAATCCCAAAAGACCGCGCAACACCGTTTAGGGTTAAAAGCTCAAGGGTTAGAGGTTTCCATCCCTGTAATCTGACCGGTTTTGGGTGCCTGTGCGACTGCTACTTTTCTGCTTGTCAGCTGCAAGGTTAGATGCAATTCCGGAGCTTCACTTTTGTGCTCTTATCTTTAAATGTCAGCACAACCTGCTACCTCTTTGGCTTCCTTGTTCTGAAGAAAGCTTGCTTTTCTTTCCTTTTTTTTTTTTTTTTAATATACATCGCTAAATCGATGCAAGTTGTTATGTTTATTCACGCAAAGAATGTGTCTGAATTTATTAGTTGGACAATGAACCCAAGTAAACAGTCCATAAATGGAAAGTATTGAATTTAATGCTCAAATAAAAATTAGAAAGGCATGTTTAAAAAAACAAAAAAATTTTATTTCCTAGATGCTGTTAAGTTCTCCTGTAATTTTGAATGTTAGAGGTGTCCTCACTTGAAAAGCAAAGGAAGAGAAGGCACAACAGATGTAGGAGTATACTTAATATTTGTAGCACGTGAGATGGCTGAAGGCTAAGAATCCATCAAAAACGCTGAACTTTAATCAGTGGCTCACAAGTGCCTAGGAAGAATCACTATGTTAATACAAACTTGATACGAAGGCATATAGTCTGGTAAGCCTGTTTGAAGTGGTGAGCTGTGGGAATAACTAACTGTGGTAGTGTTTCAAGTAAGCTAAGTGGAAGGAACGTTTCTCTAGAAGTACCCGAAGTGGGGTTCTAATTACTTTAAACAGAGATGAGTGAAGATTTTTGTTTTGGGGGGTGGGAAGGGTTGGTTTTGGTTTTGTTTTGTTACTTTTTACCTTGAAAGGTGAGACTGACAGTGATACTAATTTAAAAAAAATAAATAACCCAAAGAAACCAAAAAACCCACCAACCAACCGACCAACCAACCTAGGATGGATTAGATTCTTTGGTTGCACTGTCTCTTCCATTATATATGGTCATTTCTGTATTAATAAATAGTTTCTTGCACAAGACAGAAAAGTTAAAAAATTAATGTGGGAATCCCAGTGGGGTTTAAGCTTTGTGAACTGCTAACTTTTAGGTATTTTTAAGAGGAACTTTCCTATCAGAAAGAACCACTGTAAAGATGGTATTTTGTTTGCAGTGCTGTGTATTAGCAGTGAAATGCAAAGGCATCAATACAGTTTTGCTTGGGAATACCTCAAAACAACTTGCTCTTCATATACCTGTGCCTTAAAGTTGGTTTAGTGGTATGGTTGGAAAGTAAAGGGAACTAGAGTGAAGTGTGAGATACGCCATTTCCCTCACGTTTCTTCAGGAGGGAGCTTCCTCAATTGTAAAAACTCTAACTTGAAAAGTGCTTATGTGTGAAACAGACTGTTACTTGCATATTGCAATCCTGCACAGAAAGATGAGGAAGTTGTAGAATTCATGGCTACAGTAAAAGTTTAAGGGGTCAAGTACATGGGTTGATCTAGATCATGGGTCATGTGTGGTTTAGATGTTTTGTTAATACATATGAAAACTTACTGAAGACAAGCTAAACCCAGTGTAAATGCCAAGCTTGCTCCTGACATGGACTCTAAAGTGAGTATCAGTCAGTGGTCAGTGTAACACATTACTTTGTGCTGTGTGCACCTGGTTATCTCAGGCCTGTGTACTCCAGCATTCTGTAACAGAACTCTTAGGCTGGGATGAAGCTGATAAAAGTGGATCAGAAGTTATGAATCAATTGAACACTCCTGACAGAAAGACTGGCAGACTCTCACAACTACTGACTAACAGGATGTGAAGTGGATTCGGAGAAAATATGAAAAACAAAAGAGCAAAATAACTAGTTGCTAATAATAAAGTGGCAAAACATAGATGTGGTACATGTACTTGTTTCAAAGGCTTAATTAAACAGGCCTTAAGTAGGCTCTAGGTCTTGCTTCTCACAATGAAAGTTTTGTATTTTAAGTAAGTGATGCCGTGTCTCATAGAGCAGTTTCTTATAAACCTCTGCTAGCAAATATCCACTTGATATTTCTGTCCTGCTTTTTTTACAAAATATTGTATCCATTCTTATGTATTGTATTTTACTTTGAACATTTTACGGACTGTTAGTGGGATGTGGAAAATATATCTTGCTACTTTGCAAGTTTTGAGCTAAGTTTGTTCAAGGTGAAAAATGCAACACTTATTCCTCAGTAGTTAGCAAATGCAAAATACAAAGTAAACTTGGCAGTAAGCAAATCCTCTTTTTAGTTTGTTCCGGTAGCTTCACCAGCAAAATTGCCTGATTACTAAAGATTGAAAGATTACATAAAGCCAGATTACCCTTTTTTACCTCCTTTTATCTCCAGTACAGGTTCTTTAGTAGGAGGAGGAATGAGCTTGGGTAAGAACCAGTATTGCTGATTGCCTTCCCTTCCAAAATTCTGCTGTCCTTCTCTGGGCTTGCATCCCTTAGAACTTTGTACACCAGGTAAACTAGCCTCTCCTCTCTAGTGCTTGCTCTCAGGTTAATTGCAGAGTCTTTAACTCTTTGCTTCCTGGTGGAAGTGGCAACTGTTTCTTCATAAAATTAAACTCTAACATATGGTGCTGTAGGTTGTTAAATAAGGCATCCATGAAATAAAATACTGTAAGTTTTTTATGGAAAAAAGTTTGGTTTGTGTTTTTTCAAACCATTATTAAAAAGAAAATGGTCTTTGTTAAGCGCGTGTGCTTTCTTAGCAGTAATGGTAGATGTCAGCATAGTAAGGTGGTGTGGCTGGGTTAACAAATTATTGCTAAGTGTATTTAAATGAAACTAATGTGTATGCACAGTGATTACACTTTTGTCCTTCTAGGTGTTCACTGCCACTTCTTTTTTAGACACTAAATCTTCTAAACTTGGGGCTTTTATTGGTAATGTTACAGGATTTATTTTACAAAAATTTTTGCTTCACTCCAAGTTGTGTTTTGCAAAGCAATACTTGCTTAATATCAGGGGAAAAGAATATATTACTTGGGTTTATTTGCTTAAATGAAATTGTTTGGTCAAGATAGAGAACTTGGGCTATGCCCCAAAAAGAATAAGCATGTAAATAACCCTCAGTTACTTCAAATGGAAATATTAAAGGCTCTACCTGAACTTAACTTTTCAAACTCAACCATAATACATACTTTTAATATTACAGAACATTGTAAAAAATGTCTTTATACATAAGACATATGTATAAAGTCAACGTAAAGGGATTTTTTTATGGATATCTTGTTTTAACGCACTGGTCACCTAATTTCCTAAGCTGCTGTACTTAGAGATCTTAAAGCATAAATTTCCTGACAGAATCGTGTTTAAAGGCCACAGTAAATTTTTTTAAAATCGTGATGAACAGTACCACAACTGAAATATATGTAAATTATGATTATATGATGGCACATCTGGTGTAGTTTGTGGTTTGTTTTATTTTTCCATTTCCTATCTAGGACAAGAATATTTGTAAAATTAATGTGACTGAACAATGTTTAGTATTTTGTTAGTCTGCATGATACAAATTGGACAGTTGAGTCTGAGGTTATACTACTATGTTTTGTATATAAATGTATAAAACTGGGCACTCGTACTTACTAATCTACTAGCTGGGACTCTGAAGACCTGTATTTCATTCCTGGCTTCTCTGCTCTCAGCTAGGTGACATTAGGCAGATGACTTTGCTTACTCATGTCTCAGTTTCCTCATCTTTAGAATAGAGGTAACGATGCCAGCTTTTTTGGAGTTGGAAAGTACTGGGTATTTATTATTAGCTGTGGTCAAGTGCCTAAGGACACCGTAAAAAGGTACAAGTAACCTAATTAATCTGTTTTGAAGAGACATTGTAATTGGGCTGAACACTCAGCATTAAGACTGCCTTCAAATAATATTCAGCTAGGATAGATTAGCTTTAAATAATTTTGAATGACTCTTGTTTCTTCAGGAGGAGAGAATGTCACATTCAGGTGAAAATATCCTGAACTAGTCAACTGCAGTTTAGAAATGAAAATGTGTGTACAGCCGCTTAGGACTTCTTAGGTCCCTACAAATGCTTTCAGAACTGGTGGATTTAGAGAAGCACTTCAGGGTTTTTTCCATTTGTGGATGTATATTATTCTTTAAACAGTCATCTATTCAAATCTTGTATTAGCAAAATATGCATCCTGTTCTCAGTGGAACATAAACAGTTCTTAAAATACCTTTTGGTAGGTGCACGGGTGGAGTTCTTGGTTTTGTTTTGTGTTGGTTTTTTTCCCATTTTTTGAATTCTGTCAGTCTGCCAATTAACATAGGAACTTGTATATGATGTAGACTTGTATACATTTGACTGAATTTTCTTCATCAGAGCAGCTGTCTTTTTAGGACCCGGATCTGTTATTTTAACTCAAGATAAATTATTAGTGATGGCTAGTAGAAAAGTATTTAGTTACACTATGTGTAATAGCACTTCTGGAACAGTTTTATACATTGTGAAGGTCATTCATTACAATGCAACCTAAAATCTGCTGTAGAATAACTAGATAAACATGTCCTTTACATTGGGAAACAGTGGTTTAAGGATTTAATGTTGGGATTAAGAATTTCTTCATCAGTGCCTCAGTGCTGAATCAGAGACTAAGACCTCTAGTTAGATTCAGAGTAACAGTCTTATATGTGTTTTTTGTATGTTATGTGCAGTGGAGGGCTCAGTCTGCTTTCTTTTTTTTTTTTTTGCTTTTGCTAGAAATCACTTGCACAACTGGTACAAATTGGTTGATGGCAGGCTTTTTGTTTGTTTTGGTTTTTTGCTGCATGGGTCCACTAAGTGAATGGGTTCAGGAACAAGCTGAGCTGAAGCATCTCTCATGAGACTGCACTCTGTAGCATGGGCAAAACATTTGTAAGGTACTTTGAAGCTTTAATTGTTAATGCTTGGTCTGCAGTTCCTGGCACAAGCAAAAGAGCATCTTTGCCGGTGTTTGGGGTGGGTGCAGGAGGTTCTTTTTAAAGAAATGAGATTTATGTTGTAGAATCAAATCCATGGCTTCTATTACTTTGAGATATGATTCAGAAGTACTATATTGAAACAGAAACTAATAGTGCCATTAGCTAACAAAATGCTTTAGGCCTGTCCTTACAAGTAACAGTAGATCTGATATGTTTGTTTATTTGAACTGCAGCAATACAATTACATCACAGTGACATAAATTGACACCATTTTTGTTACTGCGATTTTATAGATGACTGGTTACTGGTTTGACACCCCACCAGTGAATTGAACTACTTGCATGGCAGTCTGGGACTACATACTCTGGAACAAAGTACTGCTCTCTGTGTTTTTTCATAATTTTCTGGGGTGATTTTCCAAACTTCCAGGAATTCTGTGACTGTATGTCAAACTATGGAAGTTTTGTGGCATCCATCAGCTTTGCTGTTGTAAATTCTGGTAGCTGGTGAAGGTGGTATGGCTGAGGCTCTGTGGTGAGGAGACACTCCCATGAACAGGATAGCAGTGTGCATTTGCAGGTTTATGTTCAGCTAAATGGACCAGCTTTGCTGGGAATTGTGCTGCTGTTGTAGTCCGGTTAATAGAAGAGGCTGAAATGAAGCTACATGAGCTAATGCATTTAACTTCATGGGCAGGATAAGTTGCGAGGGTTCATGTGATTAGTTTCTATGGCTCAGTTGTGGGACCACCAGCTGTGTAGGGGTGAGCTGACTGTTTTTTAAGAGCAGGCCACGCCTTACATTTTTCTTGATGTCGGGTATAGATAGAGTTTCCTATACTCTGTATCAACATTATGCCCACTGTGGCTGTACTTCCTGTTTACTGCTGCTGTGGTGTACTGAGCACTTCTGGAGTGGATGCACAGAGATGGCAACACTGTGCTCTCATTAGTGGAGTTTGTTGCTTCCACTGGGCAGCCAGGCAAAAAATAGGGCTATTAGCAGAAGTGTATTTTCCTAGGCGAAGTATATCTATACTAAAAGCCTTTGTTATTTTACTGTAGATACACAGCTAGCTATCAGACAGGTAACAAATAAGAAATGATGACTGGAAAGGGCTGGGCTATGAAAGTTTAATATATGCAGCATTTCCCTGTTCTTTTTTTGTGCCATAAAAAAAGGTTATGTGGCAAGACCCAGGGACAGTTTGCTCTGGCCCAACGTACAAATCAGGGTTAGTAAAAACCATAATGGGGACATGACTAAATTAGCTACCCTTTTCTACCTCCAATTCCCATGCATTCCTTTAAGCCTTGTTTTCTTCACTGGAGATGTATTGGTTTTTACATGACAGAATTTCTGACTTCTTCTCTAAATAAGTGGAGATCGGAGAGCTTGAATCAAAAGCTTCCAATATCTGGCTCCTGTCTGTGGTGTTATGTATGGGAGTCTGGTGCTGAAGCAAGCTGGTTTTTCTCTTCAGATTCTTCAGACATTTGTTACCTTGCAACATGATAGTAGGGTTCATAGATTTTAAGTTTCCGTTAAACACAAGAACATGTTGGCCTGAAAATGAAAGTAGCAGAATCACTTCCTTTTCTATTGAGAAGAACCAGGGAGGCTGCTTTCCACTAACTTTCCACACTTGTTATTAGGATGTAACAAAATACAATAGGCAGCAGATCTATAGCCAGGAGAAGGCATAATTAAATCTGCAATACCAAGGTACTAATTGATTAAAGTCCTGAGATAAATCACAGGTATATTGTGGGGCTCTGTCTGTTACTGTGATGGAAACACTTGCAAGCAGATCAGGGTCAAAAAGGAGAACGTTTCTTGTTAGTAAATACAACAATAATAGTTTTCTGAGCCTTAAACCCAGAGAATGTTGCTCAACTCTTGGAATGTGGGGGCTGATATGCCTTTTTTTTTTCTTTAGCTCTTAGAGTACTTGAACATCACTACCACATACATTTACTCTAATGAAATTTAAAAAGTAAATACATGTACATGAAATTCATAAATGTATATACAATATCCTATGTTCTCATATTTGTTAGACTATTAAATAGGTTATTAAAATTAGTAAGAAGTAACAGTAAGTTTAATTGTTATTTACCTGAAATAGTACTTGTAAGTAATTGTAGTACATAGGTGTTCTGAAATTATTCTTCTATTCAGCTGCATGGGTGTATTTTTTTTTATAAATAAACTTCATGTAACTTTTGAGGAGAAATTGAGAGTTGATGATTAAAACATCAGAAAAAATGTCCTATTTTTTTTTTTTTCTAATTTCAAAGTCCCAAACACAAATTGTGTAATTAAAACAGTGATATGGCTTAGTATATCACTGCTGCTATAGTTGGCCTATGAATTTAGGAACTTTAATGTATGTATTTTTGAAAACTGTCAAAATTATATTCAGTTTGGTTTTCTTTGTTACAGTAAGATGTAAGGCAGGTCTGTGACATAAATTTAGGATGGAAGAGTTCTAGTTGGTTCATTGATGACATCATGTGCTGGAACTGGAAGCTTTGCCCATACAGTCTTGAGTCTGTTGCTCAAAGAAAGTGTTAGACTTTATCAGCTGGTACCACTGCTGAAAGAGAGAATGTGCCATATTGTGTTGCTTTACATTTGCACAGGCAGCTATATGGTGAACAGATTTTGTTGTTTTGTTTTAGTGAGTTTTTTCCGCCCTTACGTTAGTTTTCAGCCTGATCAGGTTCACAATTGCAGTTCACTGTGTGGCCGTATAAAGATTTGTACTGGCATATATCAGTGAATGGTCTGGGGCAGGGACAAACTGTTAGGGGAGGTCAGAACTGCTGGTTCTTTAGGGTGCTTTTTTTGCCTGCCATGGTGGTTCATGCAGTAAAATGTTTATCAGATTACAGATTCACTGCTAAGGACTGTGAAGAGTCCGATTCTGCTGCCAGTGAATGTGCAAATAATCAACAGTCCAGGCACCATCTGTGGCAATTCTTCTCTGGCCTTACATTCCTCAAGCAGTCTCACAGTATGCATGTGACAGTGAAAACCTGTTTGTCTGAAAAAGCATTAAAAATAGGATTGGTTTGGACGTTGTGCATGGATGGAAGATGCAGTTACATTTAGTTAGACGTTGAAGGCTGAGAACAGTGTTAAGGTTTTGTAGCAGTACATGAGGTCAGTGTAGGGATGTAACCCCAACTTCATTAGCTAACTTTCAGAAGTGGTAAGCCTTTGCTGCTAAACCTTTTATGCACTCAATGCAAGAAGTATTTTTGAAAAATCTTGAGTCTTTTCATTATTTCTCTAACTGAAATGGAAGAAAAAGTGAGTATAAAATTGAAGTGGATGGGATTGAATTTTGGAGTGAAGGCAAAGTACTGTGCAAATAATACTAAAAATGTACTGTCCATAAAGATAATGAAGAGACTGAGGTATTATATACAGCTTGGTATGAATACCTTTGTCAGTTAATGAGTAGCTCAATGACTGTGAAACATTTGAATATTCAGTAGGGGAAAAAAAAACCTTAGCAATGATGGGTTGAATGTTTACAATAAGAAAATATCTCTGAATGGTCGCATGAGCATCAATTAAAGCACCACTTAGAGGACTCTGAACTACTGTGTACAAGATTGATGCTGTGTCTCAGAGGTCTAGCCAAATTTGGGGGAGAAAAGGCCTAAAAATATGGTGCAGAAGTTTGAGGTAACAAAGGGGTTAAATGTTTTCAACGTTCTTGTGTTGAATTAATTTCAGAATTATCAATTCTTTCTCATTCTCCTTGTACTTACTGACAAACCCGAGCATATTATTATAAATTTGTGTTGTTGAGGTGAAATATTATGTTTAAAATAAACAAGGAGATTGTTTTTGGTGATTCCAGGTGTTCCAAAGCTCTCTGGTAACAACAGGCTTATTTCTGTAATTTAAGCTAGAAACTTTATGCCAGTCCTTAGATAAATGGAAGAAACTTGCTTGGTTCCATTCTTCTACCTTTCTTATTTCTCTTCTGCAGGAAGAGGAACATAACCACTTCCTTTTATGAGAGATTTTAGGACTTGCCCTATTTACATCACTGGGGTTACTAGATATGAGATGGAAGTTTCTTTTCCATCATTGTGATATATGTTATCACTTGGATTTTTGAGTAACATAAGCCCAAAAGCATCCAAAGTTACTGCTGAGAATTTAGAAGGAATGCAAATTGACTGTGTGGCCGGTTGCTTTTTACAGGCACAATATGTAAAACCATCCACTGCTTTTCAATTTCATATGTTTATTTATATGGGAAGACACTGCGAAAACAATTAAGTGGAATGTGTTTTAAGGGGGTGTTTCCTTTATAGATAGATATGTATATGACATGACAAAATTATTTCTTTCCTAATACCCAAGTTTTGTAAGCTAAAATTATAAGATAAATGATGACAAAGAAGTGTCAGCTTTTCTGAAAAATATTATTAACCTCTCAAGTTGTAAGGGTGTCTGCTGCCTGCAGCCCGTCCAGAGCATGTAGGGAATTACATGGTAATGATCAGATGGGGAGACCCAATACAGTAAACCAGATTGTAGCAAAAGATTATAGAAGACAAAGTCAAAGTTTCAAAGACTTGTACTGAAAAATACACAAATAAGCATACAGATCTACTGAACATTTTAAAATCAACAAGGCCTTTTTGTAGACATACTCTAAACTTGGTGGCAGCAGTAGGAAAGTAAAAGTAGTGTAAATCGTACATGCCTGACTACTCGTGTAGCATTCTTGAACTGCTGCCCATTTAGGACTCGGCAATCTCCTTTAATGGAAACATGTTTTCTTCAATATTTGAGTTTGTTTGTAGCTTATTTATAAGCTCATATGAAGCCGTTGTTTTCAGCTGAGAATGCCTGGATGTTAAAAGTTATGATTTGCAAATTATATTTGTAACTAGAGGTCCTCAGAAAGTTTATTTAAATTTTGTTACTGGAACTTAACTCATTATTTAGGGAATTTTCTTCAAGTTGTTATGATTTGTCTTTGATTTCTCCTCTCCTGAAGAGATGGGAACATGACACTTATTAGTGTCATGTTAGACACAAATATTATAACAATATAATTATTAGAACAATATTAGAACAAAATAATTTCTTTCAGAAGGTTTTTTAATTGTACGCTAGTTCTTTATTCACGGAAGTTAGTGTGAGTCAAACTAAGTATTCTGTTGGGTGAAGATTTTAGTTTTAACTCTTCATTTTTTATCAAGCTGGTTCAAATATGATTCGTTAGCATACAAGCAGGCCACTTCACAAAGTAACATCTCGATCCAGCTTTTTTTCTTTTCATTTCATATGTGCATTTTTCAAATAAAATACTTATCTATGGCAAAGTATGTGGCATTCATCAGCAGTTAATTTTTGTTTTGGGGGCAAACTCCTTTCTTGAATTCTGAGTTTAGTTGTAACATACCACATAATGCAGAAACAATTTGCAATTGTTCATTTAATTGCTTTAGAAATTGATCTTCATGTGTATTAGGATTCCGTACAAGAGACCAAAAGAATATATTCCCAAGTTTTAATTAAACTAATTCTAAGAGATTTAAAAAAAAAAAATCCCTAGAAGTTTCTTAAGTGCAGGAGGAAAAAAGAATGATGGCCTGCTGTAGAGGGATATCCAGTATAATCATCTATTTTTCAGGTTAGCAGCCAGCACTAATTTGAAGTGTTTCTTTTTGATGGGAGTAACTCAGTGACTGTCAGGGCAGCAGTTTCTGTGCACATGGGAATTGATTTCTTTAACTCCAGTGGCATTCTTGAACCAGGTGACCTTGGGTATGAAAGAAAAGCAAGGGAGATCCAAGTTCTGCTAATGGTCTCCAATTGTTGTGATTTTTTTTAGTTTCTATGATAGACTGTGCTATTTTATGAGCTCAAAAGTAGCATTTCCTTTCTTATGCATTTGCCTCCCTTCCCATCTGTTGCATCTACTTTAATTAATTCACTGTCAATTTAAGATTTATACAGTACTTCAGGTAAACAGATTTTTAAAACTTAACTGCCGATTCTGGATTGATCCACATACATTTGCAGAACTATGGAGCTGAATTATTTTCTTCTTCATTTCTATCTGGCATGTAGTTTTTTCTGCAAATTCTTCCACTAATTTTTGTCTTGCACTTTGCCAACAATGTACATTGAAAATGTCAGATGTTTCTAATTACTTTTATTAATTTCTCCACCGTTATATAATAATCTGTCTACTGTCCTGAAATATCTGTGTTTCTTTATTGCAATGAATGTACTTGGAAGCTTAGTACATAATGAAGTCCAACTACTAGGAATTCCTGCGAGCCTGAGATACAAAAGCAGTGAGCATTTTAGAGGCATATACTGGGAGTGAGCAGAGCTGACTCTAACTCACCCAGGGTTAGCAAAAGGAAGGGCTGGCTGTGGTTCTGGCATCTTCAGAAAATGGGGAGAACCTGTGCCTAGGCAGAAGCATGGGCTGTACCCCAGAATGTTTATAATAATGCTAGTTCATTGTGTCCTGCCTGGGTAAAACAGTGCGAAGGGCATGAAAAAGAAACCAGTAACGCTCAGAGAGGTCAGAGATGTTTAGAGTTGAGAGGGTGGTAGCCTGAGCTAAATATAGTGGCTTAGCTTAGTTTGGAAAATGGTGTAGACAGATTGGGACTGTACTTTATTTTTGTAGTTTAATTTCTTTTTTTATTACTGATTTTTATTTTTCTCCTGTGACTCTTGACATCTTTAAAAGAATATTTGAAAGAGCATCAAAAAACCACTCCCCACTCACTCACAGTCGCCCCCTTCCAAATGCAGTTAAGAGATAGCCACAACCCCCTAACATTTAAATTTCAGAATGTGGAGGTCTCTTTCATCAAGTTGGAGTTATGTTCCTGCTGGTATTTTTCAGTCAAAAGTTAATTTGTGTATTTTTGTCTTCTAAAGATGACATGCTTTAGATTAGACAGGTCATTCTAGAGGAATACATTGTAGATACTCTTGGGAATGCAGCAGGTTAAACTTCAACCATAAATAGCTTCTGACTGCGGTACTTTCTTTCCTTAGCTTAGGGCACTTCTTCATGAAGGTTTTGCTGAATGTCATATCTAGTAGTTCTTAGTTACTAATAAAGCAGAATATTCTACTTTTGCTTAACATATTTTTCATGCTACAGTTTCTAGTAGTACCTGAAGGTTTTCTCAGGCTGCTAACTGAAATGCTTCTGAACTGGAAGGAAGTGGAAAACTTTTAGTCTTGAAGAAGAATGCCTCAAAAGTTAAGAGCATACCAAATCAGGTTCACATTGACAGCAAGTATTCCTAGGATGTTTTGAAATTGAGTTTATGAAAACTTCTGTTTATATGTGCCCTGTAAAATAGGGTGAGGCTTTTAATACTAAAAATGGGTCAGTTTAGGATAAACAGAGGTTACATATCACATTCAAGGTTTCATTCACATGATTGCCACTGGAAAACTCATAGAACGCATGTGTAACCTTACCCTCTCTGAAAAAGGAAGAGTATTGAAATCACTAACAAGTACATCTCACTGTGGATTTTTTGAATACTCAGCAGTATAAAAAACCCCCTCATTCTCCTAATTTAATGCAGTTGTAAGGTGAGACTCTTTTGCCATTGTAATGTGTACTTGGGTTTATAGGATACCCTTTAAGATTTAGTTTTATAGGTAATGCCTGTACATGATGCATTGAAAAGCTGTCGTTTTGTTCTGCTTTATTTCTGTTGTGTTACAGGACTCACTTGTGCATTGGTTATTTTGAAACTGATGCTTCCCATTTTCTATTTATCTGAGATTGAACTGAGCTGGTAACAAAAGCTAGATGAAAGAGAGTCTTATGCAAGTAGGTGTGCAAAACAGGAAACAGCTTACTTGGGAGATGGTTCTGAGACTGAACATAAATTGTAAAACTTGTTCAATATGCATTAAGAAATCCTTTGCTGAAATCCTAGGCTTTTATTCTACACTTCTCACTGCAAACTCCATACGTAAGTCATATGTTCATTTTAGGTCATAAGAAAGTAGATTTACTTAAGAGTTGTGGCAGTCATTGGGGAATCAGAGCTCCTAAAACCTCGGAAAATGTAGAGGGGTTTTAAAACCAAAGCTATAGGCAGATTTGTATTTAGAAATGTATTAAAAATTTTTTGTAATCCATGTAGTAGCAAGTGAAATCACCTGCCTCTTTTTCATTGCTGTTGCATGTGAAGCATCAGGTTAAGTCAGGCATTTTTCTTCTGGCTTCTGTTGTAGATTAAGACAGGATTCTATTTCTTTATTATTCTATAGTGCCTAGGGAATTTTTAAGTAGAAAATGGACATTAAGAGCCAGTGAGAATCTTTCTACCATATTTTAAGGGTCAGAGAAAGAAGGATTGCAAAAACACTATTCAAATGTGTCACAATGTGCATCAGTGATGCTCTGTAAAGTCTCAGACAAATGGGGAGGTGAAGTAATGCTTCTATAAATAACCCTCTGTTCATACGTAAATTTTTACTGGAAGGACATGGAATGAGATGCCTGCATCTCTGCAAGTGGAATTTTGGGTGTGGCAGTCCCAATAGGGAGAAGTGATCTTTTCTATTGGCCACCTGTAAAAGATGAGGAAGGAACTTATGGATAGTTTCCCATCCTTCTTTTACTGCTGGAGGTGAAAGTAGGAGCAGGATTTCCAGCTGGTTGGAGTGTGGGCTGTGAACTTCAGATATAACAACCCAAGCTACTGTGAAAGGGTTCTCAATCCTGGAGTATAAAGATATAGATCCTTGGTATAAATACAAACATACATCCCTTTGCTGTAATAACAGATTCAGCTACCAAGCTAGGAAACCCATAAGCTCTGGTGAAGCCACTGTTGCACACAGTCCTAGAAGGCAAAAAATCTGGTTCCTTCACCGGGATCTAGTATTTAGCCACTTGGCCTCTTGCCTTATAAAACAGATGTTAGTACTATCTCTGATATGTATTGCTGCATTTATAATGTACTAAATAGTTGGCTGCTAAAGATGATGGCTTAATTAGAGTGGAATGTAGACTCTCAAGTCTTCCATTAGTTTTGCAATGGCTAAAAATAGCTCCTGTAAAATATAGTAAAGTTAAATGGACTAACATATCAGTTGTCTGTGCTGAAAGTTGGAAGTGCTAGAAACAAAGAAGTTTTGAGGGTTTTTCTTTTCAATTGCTAGTTACCCATCACAGAAATGGAGATTCTCATACATGGACCCCTTCATTGTACTTTTCAGATTAAAGAAATTCAGTGTATTGGTCTTTAACGACGTCCTGATATTTGCATGTGTTATTGAGAAATTCCTGTTTATTATCTGAGGATTTCTTTTGCATTATTTTAATGTTTTACGATTTTTAACCTGCCCTGACAGAACAGAGGAGTTCCAGTTGTAGTGATTTGTTTCTGTAGTAAGGCATTTTAGCATTTTTCCCTTGCAGTTTAGCTGAAGTGTGTTACACTGAAGTACCACTACTTCACAGATGTGGCAACAGCTGATACTGTGATTTGTGGATGAGCAGAATGGTCAATCTGTTGCATTACCTGAGACAGATAGTAACGCAGATAACAGATAATTTTAGTGGTAGCTATTATCTGATTCATTTTTATCATAATACAAGAAAAATACCTTACCAATGGGATTGGACCTGATTGTCAGTAAGTATTAATAAATTAGGGTTTGGGTTCCTTGAGGTTTTATTTTTGTATTTCTGCATAGTAACTGAAACTCCGTCACAAGCAGAAATTTAACCACATATGTTTATCTTAATGTTAGCATTACAGCTGTTGAAAATGTATAGTTGCAATGTTAACTTCACTTTAAAGTAAGTATATTTTTGGATGCATGCCCAACAAATTATCACCTTTGTACAGCATACATTGAGTTTGGGGAGGAGTTGTCAAAGTCATAAGACATGATTGTGACTCATTTCTGTTGACTTGACCTTTTTACCTTTGAAAATCTCTTCTACCAAATTAAATATTGCATCCTGTAGTGACATTATTTTTTTAAACATCTTGAGCTACATGTATAATATTACTCTGCTTGGAATGTTAGACAAAATCAGGTAAATGTTTTATATTTTAAAAATTGCAATAAAAGTATTTATATTGGGGTGACATAAAGCAAAATTATACTAACTTTCAGTAGCAGCAGAAACTCTTGAGCTTAGGTGTTTGCTTTAACATACACTTCAACAGATACCTTACTAGTTATGGTGGAAGTAGTATGGGGAAGGGGAAGAGTGTTTGTCCCTGGTGGACAGGTTCATTTCTGTGTTACTTAGAGGCAAATTCACCACACAACATTTGCATGACCTTACCTTTATCTGAAATAGGTCTCTTTCCTGAGTAACTTATGTTAGACTTCAAACACTTCAAAGCATTAAAACAACTTCTTGCACCAAACTTGAGCTTAATGTAACTACAGAGAAATCAATCAAGTCAAATGATACAAATGATACACTTTTCTAGTGATAAGAATTTCTCTCAAGTTTCCTTCCTTGTTTCAGTCTCTAGCAGTAATTCAAAATGAATGTATAAATTTCTAAAAGAAATGGATACCGTGAATACCCCTATGTAGGGTTTGGCAAGTGTATTAAAATACACTGTGTTTTAAAAGCACATGCTGTATATATTCAAGAAATAATTTTAGGCCATTAGAATGAAGTTGTTTATATATTTATATGGCACAGAAAATTGCACGTGTTCTCATGAAGAAAACAGCAACTTCTATGGTTTTTTTGAAAGTGTTTCAGGTAACAAGCAACTAAACCGAAATTCACAAATACCTAAGTCCCTCACAATACATATTTTTGCTATCTGTTTTAAAATTTAAGGGATTTTTATTTTAAAGAAGCCTCAAACTTTCAAACACACACAGAAATACTCATTTCTGTGCTATTTACCAGTCTTCATATTTTTATGGAATCTTAATTTTTTTTTCACCAAGACATGTCTCAAAAGAAGAATAAATTTTGTAGTTCAGATTTAGAAAATGCAAAACAAGTTTGTGCATGAAGTTCCTGTGTTGGCAGCAGGAGGAAGTGGGACACAGATACCTGTCTGTTTTCGCTGCCCAGTCCAGTACAGTAAGTGTACAACTCCAGTTCAGGATCTGTGACTAAGGGACTTAGTCTTGAAATATTTTGTGCTTCTTTGAACATGCTTTTATTTATTGAACTATCATTTAATTCACCTGTTTTCGTCATCTTTTCAAGGAGAGTGTGTATATTTACCACATTATTAATACATGCCATGATAATGTTACAGGATGAGATTGGATGAGAAATTATCATTTCAGTGCTTTGACTGCATGCATCTTGGTGAGGCTGCGTTTCAGGGGAATTACTTCAGTCTTCTTGGCACAGATCCATGGTACATCATTATTGGCAATATTTTCAGCATGCAGTATGGTATTAACATTTTGTAAATTTTCCATATATCTTGAAAGGGATTGTTTTTATTTTGTCATTTAATAGAGTTTCACTTACCACTTGTGGTCTGCTTGAAACCATACTAATTATGTAAAATGCAGTTTTCTTCTGAGTATATTATTGTCATATGTGATGAGAAGCTAAATGAAAACCAAGACAGCAAGGAGTCATAGAGAATGGAGGAGAGGCATCATTTATAGGCATAATTTCATATACTGATCTTCTTGGACCCATGTTAACAAAGGTTGTAACAGCAGTCCCTATTAATGAGAGCTGGGATTTTGCTGTTTCTTTTACACATCTGGAACTAGGGAGGGTAAGTTTTCTTTCCACTGTGCTGGACTCTATTGGAATTTTTTGGCTTGGAGTAGGAGCTTCAAGTTATAGATGGAAGTTTGGAAACTGCTGAAGTGTTTGTACCACACCTGTTGCTAGAATATCTAGTCATGCCTCTTGGATACTGTAGCCACTTGCTGATCTCCCATTTGAGTGCTCATCACCTGTGTTGTGCCATTGCCTCCATCGAGTCCTTGTGAGAAAGGTCATTGTGAGGATTTTCTTTCATTGTCATGTTTCTTTGCAAGCCTCCTTGCAGGTTCTTCTAGTGTAAAACCATCAGGAGCTGCTACAACGAGAAGCAGCTGAAGGCAGCATTTCTTAAAATGTTTTCTTTCCCTTCTGTAGCAAAGAAATCTCTCTCTTGTGCCCCTTTCTCTGATCAGTGTTGGCACAGCACTGCATGGACACCTCTTGTAGTTCTGTAAGCAAGTCTTCACTGCTGTTGGAGCACCTTTTAGTGGCCATGCTCTATGTTTTAGAAAATTCTGGCAGAATCGGGGATTATTGGTGCTGAAAGCTGTTAGCAAGGACTCCCCAGGGAATTTTATTACCTGTTTAGATGAGAAGTTCTGGCTGAGTCAGGCCACACAGTTTTTCATACAGGAGCTGTAGGACCAAGTGCTACAGCCCAGCAGCTACTGTGAGTAAAAGCAAACATTCCTCATGAAGTATTCATCAGGACAACAGTTCTGGGAGAGAGTGGCAGAGGGGACCAGCTGATTTGAGGACCTCCCTATTTTATTTTTTCCTTCTTTTAAAATCTATTTCATCTTGTACAGGTGCAGTTGGGCACTCGATGCTTGTGCACAGGAATTGAATCCCATTTAATCAGTGCCTGCTTGAATTCATCCACATATAATGTAGTGGACTATGGATATTTCTCCATTAAACAGCCTCTTGTTATAAAGCAGAAAGCTGTGACTTAGATTAAATTTAAATCCTGATTTGTGACATGTTAGCACAGCGAACTAATGCCAAAATCTATTAAGCCTCCAAGTTGTTTTCTTGGGTTTTTTTTAGTTCTTGACATTGGGTGAGTGCTGAGATCCTGACCACAATCACATTTGCTTCTGAGCAGGAGGAAATAGTCCATGTAGTCCCAGTAATACAGACAAGCCGTCACATCTGGTTTTATGAATGACTTCAGGGGGGAAGGGAAGTTTGCAATTGATTAACATTGTTCTTCAAATCAAAGACTACTCTAGTTTCAGGAATTACTGTAGAGAACTTTGGGGACCTTGGCAGCTAGCTCAGAAAAGCAAATTTTTTTTTCCCCTCTAAAAAATTTTTCCGAAAATTATTCTACTAAGGTACCCACTAGTTCCAAATCTGTACTTGTAGCTCTTCAAAAATAAATCACAAGTTAATAAACATTTTGTCTTTCTGGGTTATGATTTTTTAAAATCATACATAAGATAAAAGTCCTGTTTTTACATTTGAAACACGTATGCTTACATTACATAGCCAGGCATTTTTTACTGTATTTGTTAAACAGGTTTTTTTATTGTCTAATTGTCTGTTGAAATGCTTACCAAAAGTCAAGGGCATATGAAAAGAAATGCTAATACCTTTAGGAAAAAACATAAGCAGTTTTACTGTGAGTTTTGATAAGGTCTGGTTTGGGATTTTTTCTAAAGGCAGGCTTAGTGTGTACTAGTAGCATGTCAATGTGAAATGTGAATAATATTGTGCATGAGCACTCACCAGCTGTTAAGCATGGTGTAGTTTAAGGCTCCACTTACCTTTCTATAAGAACGTCTAATAGAAATGAGCAATCTGAGTTCTTGCTCTAATCAATATTCTCTATAATGAATATATGATATAGCACAGTGAAATTGTACTGTGCTCTTAGGAGCAAGTCTTCAGGAGTTGTTAATTCCGAGAGTTGTAGTGTTATCTTCTAGAGGGGGCAGTTTGAGAATCTCATTTAGAATTCAAAGCCACTCAGTTTACACAACTTAAGTAGATTCTCTGGTATGTTCAGCTTCATGGTACTCTCTTCAGCAGTACCATCACCACTGCCATGCAGTTTACATGTTTTATTCTTAAATGGGATTGGTGATAAATGCAGTATGTCAAGGCACCTGCTTCACCAGTTATTTGGTTCAGAATTGATCTAAAGCAAAAATGCAAGCCCCACATGGGTTTTCATAAACAGTATTACTACTTTCTTTCACCACATCACCCGGAATAGACTGTATTATTAAAAGACCTGCTCAGACCAGTACTCATTATTTTCAGCAACTATTCCTAAAACATTTCCCAGAAGTACAGAAGTTGAAGGTTGGCATCTTGAACTAATCTTTGTAAATAGATAGTTTTTGAGCCAGCAATCAAAGTGAGGTTGAGAGGTTGAGTCTGTCGCAGTGGGAAGGCTGTATAAGTGGACTCCTTTTTTCCTTCTTCCTTTTTTTTCTTTTTTTTTTTCTTTTTAATTAAGCAGTAGTATCTCATTTGTGGTCCTTGATAGTTAATTGTGGTAAACATACCTTCAGTTTCATTACACACTGAAACGTTGCAGGAATCTGCAGTGTGGCTCCCACCCATGTGTTTTGCTCCTGCAGAGCTGTGCAGCGCTGCCTCTCGCTGCTGTCCGTGCCCCCCACGGCGGGGGGGTGACGCTGCCCTTTGCCGCTGCTCGGGCCAAGAACCAGGTCCCCAGCAGTTTGCTGTGGCACACTGGGGAAGGAGGCTGTGCTGAGCTGTCCAGCACTGGCACCACCCTGCAAAGATTGGCCCCTCTCTTTTAACCAGCACTCAAAACACTACCAGAATTTAAAAAGAAACTGAGAATCACTAACTGGCTGCCCACTCTTTTGCCTTGGATTTTAAAGCAGTGGGGCCTGTTCTCTGTTTTGCCAGCAGGAAAGGTTTAGTCATTATCCACTTCAGAGCATTTCCACTCTTAAGATATTTTATGTTAAGTGATTTGGAGAGGGAGAGTAAAGGGAAGAGTTGTGCAAAATTCATTGATGGCTTCTTGGCATAGAGAAGATGAATGATTTCTTCTGTCTTTGCACGCTGCCTTCTTGAGCAGTGCAAAGGAAAGGACTTGGGCCCTGCCTCTAATGGTTGTTTCTTTTAACAAACTTAATTTTCAGGTTGAGTGGACAGAACCACCTACAGCCTAAAGGATGTGAAGTTCATCCTGGTAGGGAGTTTATACAAATGAGAAAAATAGTTTTTTGAAAGAACATTCAACTCTAAGCAGACACTTGTAATAGGATGTCATCTAATAATGCTGGAATATCCTTTATTTTAAGTAACTTCAGTTTAAAAGTATAGTTTTGAGTTTGGCATTTGGAAGGTGCTTTTCTTAAAGAAAAAATCCTACCTCATGTCTCTGATTTAACCATTAGACGTTCTGTCCTGTTGTGCCATTGTGGACATCATCTTCAAGTGGAACACTTTTGAGGCTGCTCATCTTTGCAGCATGAGGATCTGTCTCAAACCCTTGCTGCATCCCAGCAGCAAAACACATCAGTGCAGGACCAGAGCAGCTTCACTTGCAGAACTCACTCTTGTTCTGCATTCACGGTGACCTTCAAGGGTCACTGAGTGCACAGTTGCTTCCTTGGAAGAATGTATTTCAGAGTGACCTTTGTGCCAGGTGACACATCTGGATAGCTAGGTGAGAGAATACTTTTTGCTCAAAAGTATAATTACCTCTGGATGACAGGACAGACAGAAGGAGTATCATCTGTGGGTTTTGGGGGGATTTACAAAAGAATGTTTAAATGTACGGGCCATGTGACCAGCTTTCAGTGGTAGCAATCACACTGTTGAACTCTCTACTGTCTCAAAAGCAAATTGAAGCAAACAACTCGATTCTGAAAGCCTTAAATCCAGGGACAAAGATGCTGCTGAGACTGCTCAGGCTGAGGAAAACTTCAACTAAATTACTGAAAATTTGGACAGCAAATTACTAATGATCATGGAGATTTAATTTCATTGAAGACTTACTAGGAGCTCTATCTGGAACAAGGACTCCAAAAACCTGTTTATGGAAGAACATAATATGACTTTAACAGATGGGTTACAGGGCTTGTAGAGGGACAAAAACCTCCCCTGTAACAAAATACATTATTGTTCAATGGATGAACAATTAACTGAAGTCTCTTTGGTAAACCCCAGTGAATAATATTTCTGAATTATTTATATCTTAATTACATTGTTCTGTTTGAGAAGTGTACATACTTGGCATAATTTTAGCAAACTTCAGGTGCTATTACAGCATAAAATAAAGGTTTTCTTTTGGGTTTAGGGTGGGTTTTGGTGGTTCTGTTATCTGATTTGTGGTTTTTTACGTTTCTCATTTGTCTTTCTCCTCTGAACTTTAAAAAGTGTAACATCATGCTTTATGGTAGCAGGTGATAAGCTTATTTCTAGAAAGCTTGTAGAGCAGGCATGACTAATTCTGCTGTAAAAATGCATGCTTTTTTATTTACAGAGTTTTTTTAAATCTCTTTTTTTAAAGGCTGAATAGTAGTATACTAATCTTGATGCTCTTTTTTGACATCCTTAATTTTTGTGTGTTAGACAAACAGGGAAGTCAAAGATCTTAATCCGATTTGGATATACTTACTACTTAAATAGTTTGCCATACAGTTGTATCAATTTAGTTTCAGTTTCAGTTTTCTCGAAACAAAACACTCAACTCATGTGCATTCATTCCCTTCCTTGTGGATGTGAACCTTTGTACTAGTTGCTCATTGCTATTGATTATTCTATTAAAAAATAAAGATTCTATTTTATATGCCTATATATGGAAACAATGTCATGTATTTCCCAGTACAGCTATTAATAGCCTCTCTACATATGCATAATTATTTATTTTAATCTGCACTGACAGAAAAGCACTCACAAGTGCACTTAAAGTAAATTTGCATGGGATTTTTTCCCTTTCATTTCTTATTTAGTTTGTCTTTTCTAAATTGCTTACTTGTTCTGTTTTTTACTGATAGTCAAATTCTGCAGCAAGATTGTGCTTCTGACTACTTTAAATACTTAAGAATCTTTGAGTTGTTAACTTTTTGTACTAAAAGTAGAAGCTGTGGGTAGAAATGTTTTAATGAGAGATTCAGGATACTTGTAAAGTTATAGTTGAGGACTAGTAGATTGGATCTTGCTTATGGAAGGCATTATTGCTTGAATATGCACAGATTGAAATAGCTTGACCAACATTATCTGTTGACATGTAGGGTCCGGACACAGCCTTCATGATCCAAATACTTCTGTATACCAAGTTACTGTGGAGTATCTCTAGTGGTTTTGTGTTCTGAGCATTCTTCAGTTTTATTAGCCTGATGTTGTGCTCCTTGAACTCCCTCCAGAATGTTTTCTTCTACTGTTTACTCTGCTGTATTGTTGTTTTTTCCAACAGCAAATAGTGATGACAACTAATTCTACACCAAAAGCTTTCAACATTTTAATTATGCCTTAAAATACCTTTTTGTCCACTCCATTTTTCTGAAGTCTAGACAATTTCATCATTGTGTTTAAGAAAATGTGCTGGAATTTTGGTTTTTTGGGTATTTACGTGCTAATCAGGCCAGACAAATTTACAAATTAAGTAAATTCTGAATTAGAATGGGGTCAAATTCTAAATTCAGGAGCGCCCTTCTTTGATCTGCACTCATTTAGCTCTAGCTGAGTTTTTTTGGGTAGGACCTAATGTCTACTCATTGTCCAGGGTCTGTGTGTAAGGCACAGAAATCTTGTCACGTACGTAATTAATTGTGTGTGGACTTTGCTGATGTTGGTTCTATAACACACCCTTTGTGCTCTTACTTCTCAGTGGTATGTGAATGTATAGTAGGCACAGTTATGACTTCCTGTGTACTGAGGGTCTGAAGACTTTCATCCCCTGTTCCTTCACTACACCAACTCCTGTTCCATCATTGCAACTTTTTTTTTCATTTCAGCCTAGCTTGCCTGCACAAGTAAGATTTCATTTTTTAATCATTATTATTTTTTAAAGTGAAAGGCTTTACTTGAAGGATTAAAAAGATAAAAAGACCTAGCAAATGTATTTCCAGTAACAACAAATCTTCATAGAGATGCCAATATTTCTTTAAACAATTGCGAACATCAGTACGGTTTTTTTGATCTTTTTTTTTTAACAGTCTTTAAAAGGAACCTATTCTAATGAATGTATACAAATTCGTCATAGATTATAATTATTAGAAGTTAGTCTTCTTTCCTCTATCCATCTTGTCTAGTAAAACATAAATCTGTAAAATTACAAACATGACTCATTAGCTCTGAGGCATATAAATGCCAGGCAAGCAGCCATGACAAATCCAAAAGTATTTGAATTTCTTGGTGTTAAAAATAGGCATAGTAAAGATGTCACTAAACTTAAAAGAAATCTGTTGTAAAATATAACTCCAGTCTACATGTCATATCTTGTGATATCGTTGCTTTAGGTCAGTGGGAGTGTAACCTGTGGTTAGTGAATGGCCTTACAGAGTTAAGTACAAGGACCTGAGTCCTGGTCACTGTAAGTGTGTGTTGTCAGAAACAGTGTTGCCTGGTGATTATATTACTGTTTTTCTTCCTAGGGGGATGCCAAAGGTCTTGTAACTTCTGAGAATGTGAGTACTGGCCAGAAGTTGGACTTCTCAGATACAATGGTACAGCAGAAGCTGGATGAAGTAAAGGACCAAATCAAGCGAGAAATAAGAAAGGAACTTAAAATCAAGGAGGGAGCAGAGAACCTCAGGAAGGTCACAACGGATAAAAAGAACTTGGCATATGTGGACAACATTTTGAAAAAATCAAATAAGAAGTTAGAAGACTTGCATCATAAGCTACAGGAGCTAAATGCACACATTGTTGTAACGGATCTTGAAGATGTTGCAGGTACCATGCGTTGCTGTGAAATCAGTTTTTCTTTGTAGCTGGGATAAGCTCTCCCCATTTCACTTGAAAAAATTGCTCTGTGAACAAGCAAATCCATAGCTGGTGAGCTTGTTACTTACATGTGTCTCTTTGTTTTGATTCACAAATGAGTATCCAGTACCTTTGAGTTTTAAACTGTTTTCTAGGGAACACTGTATTTTATGGACTGTGTGTTTTTCACTTTCAGTTCTTAGTATATTAAAATACTTTCTCAGTCACTCTGATGTTTTCTAATAGCTATTCACCATATGAAAGCAAATTTCATGAGCTTTTTCAGTGACTTTCTCTGAATTATACTGTAGGCATGAACATTAATGCACCTTTTTATTCAATGGGGGAAATATTACAACATTTATACTTAAAATTTTTGTTGGTTTTTGATTTTTTTAATTTAAGTCTTAAATTAGAAAATGTTTTTCTGTTATCCTGTTATTATCAAACATTTCTTACAGTGACATTTTTTACAGTTTAAGTCTCCGGCCTTTTCCACAGCAAAGCTACTATTTTAAAGACAATTTGAAATTGCTTTCACAGAATGGTTGTAGTTAATGGTTTTAATTAGTATTTTTTGTGGCATGGCAGTGAGTCAATACTAATTTTGAATGTATTTTTTGAAAATACCAGGGTTGGTATTTTATGATGGAATGTTGTGAAAGTAAACTGTCCTCTTTCAGCTTTGTGGAATGACCTGGGGGATACTGCCAGCCTGGTGATTTCACATTGCACAGACTCCTCTTGGCAAAAAGTTAATGAATGTGCACAAGCCATTGAAGGTTCACGTGAAGTGAATGCCAAGCCTGAGGAAGCTTGGGCAGTAGAATAGAAGTCTGCATCATCCTTGTGATGAAAGTTTGGTTACAGTGAGAATTTAGGAAAATACTGGCAGGTGATGTCAGCAATTCATAGTATGGCCCCATGAGATACTGCAAAGATGCTCAAATGTCCGTAGTGGCCTGTGCAGTATTCTCTGCGTTCTCTGCTGTTTTTTGCTTTTGATCTGTGCAAGATACAAGAGATGGAGCAGGAACACAGCTGGAACTAGTGAGGCAAAGTGGTTGCTGCAGCATGAAATGGAAATGAACACAATAATGTGTGCTTCTAGATAGCCATTGGGCTTTGGGTAGGCAGGAAGCATTCTGTTCCATGTTAGCTAAGGTTTATGAAAATCTGCTTCGGTGTTGCCAGGAGTGTGGCTTTTAAAGGAACAGGAAGAGTGGAACAGAATTTTATACAAACTGTATAGACCAAATAGTAAAAATCTGTGCAGACGTAAATTTGCAAAATCCACCTGGTAGTAAAACTTGAAAAGTGGATGAGCACAGAATGCTCTTGTTGGAATGCTCCCTTCCAGTGCAGTGGTTTTAAAAGCCTTATCATAGTGTGTTAATGAGCAGTATTGTCATTGTGTGTGTCTCGGGAAATGCAGGAGAGATTCAAAGGATAAAAGATCAAGGATGATGTTAGCTGCTTCTACATGCTTTTGATGCATGCTAAACTTCTTAGGACTGTGTTTTTAAATTCTGTTTTGTTCTAGGTTTTATTGGTAGATCGGTTGTACAGTTTTAATCACAGAAATACACAAGAAAAAACTTATTAGTTCTGTTGAGATTTTTATATTCTCTGTAAAGTATCACATCAGGTATTCCTATGCAATACCCATTTTAACAGATTATTTTGCCTAATGTTCTTGAGGAAAAAAAATGCAATCTTTAATTCCATTAATATCTCTTTTTACATCAAAGATTTGCAAGCACCCACTCTCCAAAGTTGAAATGCTTGGGGTTTTTTTACTGTTTGCCCTGTAATTTAAGTGCTTGTCTCCTTCCTCATTTGTGGTCAGTAGTTCATGGAGGAGGAGCACTATCAGTAAATGTTCTGTCTGTCTTGAGACTAATGGCTGCAAGTCGTCTTGGTGATATTCTGATTTTTAATATTGAAGTCTTGGGCTTGAAGTAAGGTATTAGTGAGCTTGGCATTTGCAAAATGATACTGGTAATACAAAATTATGATATGCCAACTGTGCATGTGTGTATACACACACACACATAATATTAAGGAATATTGAGGAAATATGTAGATACATAATCCTAAAGGTCACTGCCATGTGACATAAGATACCTCTGTGGACAGATCACAGATATCTCACTTTGGGAATTCTTGCTTTTACTGGAATAGGCAGTGAATTTAATAACCATTTACTGGTGAATATGGGAGCACCCCAAATAAGTGCCTTGTTTCCAGATGTTATCTTTATTCGTGGTTACTGCTTTTCCCTTTAGCTTGTGTTTGACCTTCTTCTGGTCACTTAGTAACAAGTTATTTAAAAGAGAGAAGGAAATATATGGGAAATTTTTAGGCTCCGCAGATCATGAATGCTGAAAAAAAGGTAAAGAAGGTTCAAGAGCTGTGGGAGTCAAGGTCTGTGTGCTCTTTGTGAGCTTTAATACTTTTCCATATTAAAGCCCTGTGTTTTTCCCTGTCTAACAGAATATACTGTGTAGGTTTTTTCAGGTTCTAAGTAGCAAAGTCAGGATTGAGATTCACAGAGCTGATCCCTTTGACTTGTCAGGACTGAACTCTAAAGATTTTTTGACTGTTTTGTTGACTGGTTGAAAGATCATTTTGGTAACTTAGAACAGTCATTTAATCTTCCCTTGTTCCTGTATCTGAAAAGTGGGTGTGAACATATGTTTGTGAAGTGCTCCCAATTTAGAGCTGAAAAGTGTTACACAGGCAGTTGTGACTCTTCCTGTTGCTTATGGTATCAAGCAGTTACTTCTATTACTTTTTAACAAGCCACTAATTTTTAGTGTAACTATTTTGTAATCAGCACAGTGTAATCAATACGTTAAAACCATTAAATGTAGTGTTAACAAATCTACTGTAGAAAAATGTGTTCTAATAGCATTCTGTTCCAAGCAAGTTTAGATGTTTTTATGGTAGTTTGCCTTGATCTGAAAGCTCACAGTTATTTGAAGAATTGGTACTAGAACTTTAACCAGAAAGTGCAGTTTGTCAAACAGCTGTATTACTGCATGTGAGGGTAGATTTGACAGTAGTGGGCATGTGATGCAGAAACAACTTTTAGCGTAGCATAGGTGTACTTTACCTTGTAGGGGTTGCTGATGAATCTAAGTTTGTTTTAGAAGTGGGACTTCATACCCAAGTCTGCCCTTGCTGTGCAGTGTATTAGTCATACAAAGATGCGGAATTTAAAAATTTATAGGTCAGCACTTAAAAGTGAAGCAGAATCCAGCAACATAAAATGAGTAGAACAAGCCTAGTGACCATTACTGCTGAAAGTCTGAGAGATGTAAGGTGTCACATGGGGATGATTACTTCTATTTTAGAGGTGAGGAAATTTTGTGTCTTGAAAACATGCTTCTGCACAGTAGCAGAGATTAAACTGGTATTTTTGTGTTTGTGCAAAAAGTAGCAGTATGGATGGTGGTTTCTGATATAACTCAGACTGAAATAGCTGAAATAGCTTACCTACAGCAAGTTACTGATTTAATTAGACATATAGCTAATACACAGAAAATCTGTAAAGTGGAAAGTTAGTCTGTTTCATAGGGCTGAAGTTAAGGTGGATAGAAAGGTGCAATGGTAGAAAAACCTTTGAGCAAATTGATAAAACTGGATAAAACATGGGGAAAATGAACTCAAAGACAAGTTCATGCCTTTTCTTCCATTCTCCTAACTAACATGGAAGCTATCCACTTTCCATCAAATTTAGCTGTAGGCATTGCAAAGAAAATAAATTATTTTGTTAAAATTATGATTAGCTGACTGTTAGGGGGATTTCTTTGTTCTTACGAATGCCTGGGTAAATCTGTCAGACACCAAAGTGTCCGCATAAGACCAGTTAATGGAAACTGGTAGAGGTAGCAACCAAACTGGTATAGGTAGTGACTTTTTAGACAGCATACTCCACCTACAAGGCTCATATCCATGAGAATTTCATGGTAACTTTTGGGACCCTCAGTGTAGAATAACATTATTGATGCAATTTGAAACAATCTCCTGACCCTTTTTTAGTAGTTAAAATTAGTTGTTAGCTAATGGAAATACAGTTGAACCTCAGAAGTTTCCAGGAGGTCAGTGCTGGATGTTTTCTGAGTGCAGAATGTCCACGGCTGCCTTGGACCTACTAATGGCTTAGTTCACATGCTGATCCAACCTTCTGACTCCCTGAGAAAAGCCTGATGATGCATCTTTCTTCCTCCCTTCAGCAATGCCTAAATGCATTGCAGGTATTTCTGTTGGGTATGACACTGATTAGGCTAACTGCAATGAAATATCCTCAAATAAGATTAAAATTAACTATTTACCAAAGGGTACTCTCTGCTAATTGAGTACTTAAGCAGCATGTTGCAGTACCATCTGGGAACCCAAATTCAGAATGTGGGATCGTAGATTTCACACTGAGCTTACTGAAGAAATAACATATGTAGCATCTGGGGAGGAGATCCCAAAGGAATGATCAGCAGTCTCAAAAGAGTAGAGTTACGTAACTACTCTTTATAGATGTAGTTTAAATGGCAGTGATGGTAAAAGGCAGTTTAGAAGCAAGAAGTTTTTGCTGGTGAGTGCTGTACAAACTCAAACTGAAAAGGTTTTCGGAAGAGCAAAGATCATAGTTCAGATAAACATTTCAGACTGAAAACTACCATTGTCCTCATGTAATCCAAATATTTTTAAAAAATCAGTTAAACCATCCCTATTAACTAATTTTAGGTCTGATGAGTATATTTTTATGAAAATAGTGTATTTCAGGTGCTGGGGAAGCAGCACTGCAGCTCTTCCAGCAGCCTCGATGTGTGCTAACAAGCTGCAAAACTCTACTAGTGTTAAGCAAAAACATTCATAGTTCTTCAGCATAATAGCGTGCCTATTTGTTGAAGTCAAGTTCACTTGAAATGCATGTTACTTCACTTGATATTCACTGTCAAGAATATTTGGGCCTAGAAGCCCGAACCTGTACCCCAGCACAGCCCTTGCTGTCTGATGCAAAGCCGTACTTGAATATATCCAGAACAGCAAGTGTGGTACTGCCCTTATTGACCAAAAAATGGGGCAAACTGGAGAATCTCTTCTGTTCCCCGGTCCTACTTTGAGTGAAATACCAGTTTGGTATTCGTACTTAGCTCTTGTTTAACTTCAGATACATAAATCCCATTGATTTCAATTACCTGGATGAATTTATTACTTATTTGTACTGTGAAGATAACTAAACACCTTCAGAGGAGATTTGACCCCCTCTGTATAGTGCTTTACACAAATAAATCTGAGATAACTAGCCATGCAAAGTCATTACAACCTTACAGAACAAAGAGAGAAGGGAACAGGTAATACAGATGTAGCTCGTAGTGTTGCTGCTAAGACTGTCAATGCTTTCTGTAATAGAACCGGTTTGTCTGGCTGATTTAAAAATTAATCTGAATTCTATAAGAAGCTGCCTCGAGCTGCTTACTGAGTAGTAGTGGGGAGGGTGGTTGGGGGGATGGTAGAAGGAGTTCCTTGGAAAGCATCTCTGAGAAGCTATTGGTAATTTTTTTTTCTTAAAAACATGATATATTAAGAAACATACTGTTCCGTATTTGGGAGTTTGGTGAGCAGCTATTATGCCTGAAGGCAAAAAATTACTTCTTCCTAGCAATTAGTCCATGTTGCAGAAAAGTTTCCTTTGCTGTTAGTTACTAACAAAGCACGTAGTACAACAATTTTAACTAAGTAGTAGAGGGTAGGTTACACCCACAAATACAGACCAGCTCTTGAGATGACCCAGGTAAGTGATGTGGTTACACCTTCACAGCGGAGACATGCAAAGGCAGATAATAACAGCTGCCTGGGCAGCCTGAAACATGGTATCTCTAATTAGTCCTTAACTTGCAACTTGAGTGTTGTTTTAATGCAAAGAAAGGCTGCTTGTGTACATCTTCAAAAGCTGTGAAAACAGACTTAAGGAGCCCCACAGTCTTCACAGGGATCATGAGAGGGCCAGGATCTTTAAGTGGTAGAGGCTTGCATCATATATCTGAAGTTGGTAAATATTCATTTATATGGTGAATCTACTTTACAAGGAGACTTGACACTGTGACTTTCAAGTTCATGTTTGTTCTCATTTTGAATAGATTATTAGGTGAGGATTAGTTGAAAGTGAAGACATAAGTGATAGGAAAGCATTTTGTTAATCATTGTTTTACTAATAACAGATTTAAGGTAAAGCTGTGCAAGTGCAGTTCCACAGAGAAACCAAGCCAAAACATTGAGGAGAGGATCAACGACAAAACAGCTGAGGAGTAATGCAGTTTCTTGGTGTTTTCTTTTGTGGTGGTTTTTTATTGGGATGGTTTTTTTTGTTTTTGTTATTTTGGTTTTTTGGGGTTGTTTTTTTTTTTAACATCTGGTATTTTCTGTCCTACCTTTAAGTAGTGAGGATGCAGTAAGAGACTTGAAGTGATGAGTGAATTAGCAGCAGAGGAAATTAAAACTCCTTACATGAAATCTGTATGTAGCCTTGGCAAAGATTGCAATTTAGGAGGAAATTACCCAGCAAACTTGGAAGCAAAATGTATTAAATCTCCAAAAGTAGTTATCAGAAGCTTTTACTGAAGAAATATGAAATGGCAGATAAGACATCTCCCCATGACACTTCATAAGTAAAAATTTGTAAGTTGCTAGTGCACTGCCTGTGTTTTCTGGTAATTGAGGATTTCAGGAACTTGATTCCTCATCCTAGTTTTAATACAAGGAAGATTATTACAATTGGAAAAAAGATTTTGCTGTTCATATTGAGTAAATACTGTCTTCCGAGAGACCAGTGTCATTTGTCCATAGAGAAGGTATTTTCCCAGTTGTTGGGGTAGAAGAAATAAAAATTTTTAAAAATTATTACAGTGGAAGTAATTTGTCGTCTTTTACCAACAGGTTGGAAGAAAAATCATTGGGAGTGTTAGGGAAGATAGTTAGCTCTAAGGACAGATGTGTTGGAAATAGTCCAGTGGCCACTTATTTTTCAGTTCGCTAACAGTTCATGTTGCAAGACCTGAAATTGAAGTCATATAATAGACTGGTTATGAAAAGTTAAGGAGTTTGGCTTTATCATTTAATTGATAAAGCTAACTTGCATTCCATTAAATTAATCCAACAAGATGGAGACCCGAACACAGTAATACTGTCAAATGAAAAAGCTGTATCCTTCCCACAGATCAGTCAGTTGTTCAGTAATCTGTCTGCCTATATATCCAGTTATCCCAGAATTCTGTTATGACTCCAGAGCAGAAAACATTCAGCTTTACAATAAGAAACAGGCTTATTTTATCTGTTCTGAATTTTGACATAAACACTGTCTGCAGTATTCACACTAAAATCAGTGAGGTACTACTCAAGAGCTGTATTCAGACAGTGCTCATTAGAATCTACTACTGGTATCCAAGTTTGTTTTTAAAACACTCAGATTTAAAACCAAGGGGTGTAAGAAAGCTTAATGGAAAACTGCATTTTTAAGTGACTCAAGACATTCTAGAAGAAATAAGTCTCCTTTGAAATAAAAACAGACTTAGCTGCAAACCTGCCTGTTTGCCCAGTCCCGGAAGTGATTCATGTGAATTAGGACATGTGTAGGAGTCACAGGGCTTTCGGGAGGCTTTTCATGTTAAGGCGCATTTGCAGTGCTGTTGCAGAGTAGCTCTGGACAGGAGGGTCAGTCTTAATTCTCAAGTAGAATGTTGCAGTTCTGTTTCATCTGCAACTTCATAGAATAGAGTATAAGGTGGGTTTTGGGGAGTGGTTTGGGTGTTTTCTTCCTGTTTTTTTTTCTGCACACTTATTTCTTAACCTTTAATTCACAGATTGTCCTAGCACTCCTGATACTCCAAATAGCGATCCTCGGTTTTCTACAAACAACAGATTGATGGCCTTAAAGAAGCAGTTGGATATAGAACTGAAGGTAAAACAGGGAGCAGAAAATATGATACAGATGTACTCGAATGGCTCTTCAAAGGTAAGGCTTTGGAATGCTTAAAGATCATTAAATGACTGTGGATTTTCATATTGCTGTAATGTGACTGTACAATATAACAGTATACAACTTCAGTATTTTTAGTTTGGGCTATACTTTTGTTAAATAGTTACATCAAATCTACTACAAATTACTATACAATTTTTTGTTGTGGTTTGATACCCACTGAAGTGATTGTTTTATCAGTTTGTGCAGATGCAGCTCAACCTAAATAATAAATCCGGCTTACTAAATTTAGTACATCTAGTAATCTTTGACCATGCGGGATTCACTTAGCAGCAAAGCTTGGTAGGACACTGACTGATGTCTGATGTTTTTCCTAGCTCCACTCAAAAAAGCAGATCCATTAGTTTAACATTTTAATGTGCATGATAATTTCAAAAAAGGCAGTATTGCCAAGTGTATTCTGAACTGGTTATCTAGTTCTAGTTAGCAGTAAGAAGATCTGTGCCAAATGTTTCAATAAGATGTGTGTAGTATTCTGATAGAGATATCATAACCTGCATTGGGATACGTACATAAAAAATACACATTGAAATTTTTTTAATGGAAGTGTAATCTAGTGGTAGCAACTGATAGAATAAAGTGAAATTAAAAATAAAGCCACACTTATTCTTATATCTGAATTTTAAGTACTTGCACTAACTCTCTCGATAGCACCAGAAATTTTTCCAAGGAGGTAAAGTGTTTGCTAACCTCTAAATGAGTTCAACTTTTTACATATTCTTTTCTATGTAATAAAATTCATCATACTCTAAGAATCCCTTAATTCAAGTGAAACATCCAAACCTTTTAAATAAAAGAAAACAAAACAAAATCAAAAAAGTCAATAAAACCAAATCCAGAAACTAACAAAGCCCCCACCCACAAGACATTTTGTTGAGTATAAGGCAGTCATAGTTCTCAAATTAGAAAGAAGGGAGGGGAAGATCCTCTGCTTCCCTGCCCCTTCACCTTTCATTCATTACTCATTAGCCATTCTTTTCATTTACTTTTACTAAATCATTAAGGAGATTAATTTCCAAACTAAGAGGAAACACAAGAGTAGATCTAACAAATAGCATGTAGTAGCTTGGTTAGATGTTTTTGTGTCCAGAAAGTAGTAAAATCAAAATGTTTTAAGATCTTAGCTGAGCCAACACTTACCTGGGTCAGTGAACTTACTAAAAGGGAGTGTTTGGCTTGAAGAGTAGGCATCTGGGAATTACACTGCTACCCCTTGAAACTGATTTTTACCAGAAAGTGTTGGAAAGGAGCTTCCACTTTTTGACTGAATTTGGGCTAGGTGTTGGTGAAGAGGCAGATCACTTTGTATGTGCCTACTGTATGTCTTCCTTATACCTTGAAAAAGCAGCAGGGAGCACTGCTTTCTCCCAGAAAATGAGTTTAGACTCGATGAACCAGAGGTGCCATCAAGTTCCTACCTGTCCCGGGTAGCCTTATCTGAAAGTGACCTGTAATGTACTAGCTGGGGGCAAATGGAAGAAATATCTGGAGTGCACATTATGACTAAGGTCCTGGGAATGCTGTCCATCCACCACAGTCCCTCAGCTCCTAGAAACCCTTGGAGTCTACATCCTCTGGGGCCATGTACTTAAAAACAGGTACACTTAAATCTAATAGTCAGCTGACCCAAATGGATCAAAAGACATACGTGAATTAGGTTTCTAATAAACCCTTGGTAAGTAACCTTATAACAGGCTGAAAAACTTAACTAAACACTCAGGCTGTAATATTAGACATTGTTAGCAGGCTTTGATCAGACTAGGTAGAGAAGATAAATTCTGGTTTGCTTTAGATTGAGGCATGTAATTAAAATTTATGATTGAATCTTGTATTTGCGATTGGTAAATGCTTAAATGAGCATACCAGATTGGGAGTATATAGTAACTGGGCTGGAGGGAGCAAGCTGGAAAGCACAAAAGCATTGCCTGCCACTTCAACAAACCGGATGGAAATGGTGGGTATTCGTTCTCTTTTTTTTTTTTTTTGTGCTCAGTAGTGAGTTAGTTTGGCAAGTTTGAACTGTAGGCTTGAGCATGCTGATTATGTTTTAAAAAGCAGAGCTTAAAAGAATCCAAGTGTCTGGATGGGGTGGGCAAAAGGGGCAGAAAATCCCCAGTTTGAATCCAATCCCAGTTATCCAGTAGTTCTTTAAAAAGTAGTCATAGGACCATCTTTAAACATATTAGACTCATTTGTGACCTTTCTTCAAGTGTACTGTATGATCTAATTTCAAATCCGTTGTATTATTTTCAGACCTAAATTAAATGGAGGGAGGTTATAATCTTTTTTCTGAAAATGAAAAAGCAGTCTGTTAATAAACCCATCATCTCATGGGAGGCTTTTCCCTTTCTACTTTACTTGCTTCAGTAACGTTCAGCTCAACTTATTTGGACTTAAACGTTTCGAAGATAACAATCATCTTTGCTTGGATGTGTGTAGGTTCTCTGAGATCCCATGACAGCTTTGCAGATCAGTTTTACAGGCACTGTCATTTCTTCTGTACTCAGAAGATACATTGAAATACTTTGTATTCAGCCTCCAACACTAAGAGAGCTGCTGAGCATTACACATACATTTTGATTCTGAAGATGGGATCTTCTGTCTCTTTGAAACATAAGGATATGTCTGTAATGCTGGATTGCCTCCATTCTACACATTGAAGGGCTGATGTTGCTCCTGAGCAAGTAAATCCATTCCAGTAAGAGACTAGGAGCAATAATCAAGAGTAGCAAGATCCAAAATAAGATAAAAGGGAAGATACAGACAAAGAAACACTTACAGCATATTTATACATCAGAATGATGCGTGGATAAGGTTTAATACAGCATTCTAGAGTGACTTGTAATCTATTACTTAAATCCTATACTCTGCTACAGTCAGTGATTACTTCAAAATTTCACATCTCTGTTTGAGAAAGTATTGATTTAGGAAAGTCAGTGTGATCATTAATTGGATAGGTAACATGGAATCTTAAAATATGAAAACTAGTGGTTTTCATCTCTCTGAAATATTGATTAATACTAAAACTTAAAATCGAGAGTTGTGAAACTATGGTATGCAGAGGGGGTACAGTTTCTTTTCATGCAACCGGAGTCTTCTTATGTGTAAGATAAGAAGGTCCTGGTGTATCTACCCTGCAGAATATAGGGCAGCATTAAAATATCTGAGTGAATAATATGTTAGGTGCAAGGTCATAGAGGAGCTCTGTGAAGGTAAATTTCTCAGAATACAGATTTTTCTTACCGTATGCTTCGTGGTGCCAGTATTTCCAGCTCTGGGATCCGAGCTTCTTTGTCTTGGTTATGGCAAGAGAAGAATTTAATTTCTTTAACTTCTTAAATAATTGATAGCTTCATTATAAAATTAAAAATATAAACCATGTCCATGGGAAAGTAACTTATTAATGAGGTTATAGAGTGGCTACAAAATGAGTTAACCAAAATACCCTTTGGGCTATGACAAGGGTGGTACACACCTGCACTGACTGCTGTTAATTACTGTGATTGATGGGTGCTGCATGGACAGGACAAACTCACTGCCTTAAATTTTCTGATACCTTTTCTTTGTGATGTTGTTCTTACTTGCAAGTCAGATCACCTTTAAGCTGTCTGGTAATTCCCAGAACATAGAGAGTGAGCCACGTGGCAGCCATAGAAGTTTATGAAAGCTCATCTTCAGGAATGTTCTCTTCTAAACGGCATCTTGTGACACTGCTTTTGAAAACAAAACTTGGTTATCTTAGTTTATTTAAAGTACTTAGGTTGCTGAGCAAATAGCTCATGAAGTAGCCCTTGTATGTTGCATATTTATTAATACAAAAAATCTTCAGCTTTCACTTGTTCAGAAAAATGCACTGCAGACATAATGTGCTATGTAAGCAACTTCATATTTCTAATTTCAATATTGAAAATCAGCTCAGATTAAATAGTACAATTACTTTTATGTGGTCTTAGTCTAGCAAATTTGTCTATTACAAGAGTTCCTACTATACTCAAAGTAAATTGGAGACATTCTGCATAGTTTTGGAGGTATTTTGCACTTAATAACTTCTCCTTTAGTAGCATCTTACAAAACATTAATCTACACATGTAATGTTTCTAGATCATACCTCCTTTGCTCACCTTGAAACACATACAGTTTCCCTGGGAGTGGCTTACAGTCTTTAATCAACCTGTGCCTCTGTCCTAACTTAATTTCCTCTAATATCCTAATGTGGTTGGTTTGCCTAATGCTACACCAAACGAAATGCACAGATTTAGTTCTTGATCCTAAGTATGTCTTTTGAAACTTTCAAGGTGTCTTGTTCCATGAAGAAGTTTATGATTTCAACTTGTCTGTTTGTTTTAATAGGATCGAAAACTTCTTGCCACAGCTCAGCAGATGCTTCAGGACAGCAAGACAAAAATAGAAGTTATAAGGATGCAGATTCTTCAGGCAGTCCAGACCAATGAATTGGCTTTTGATAATGGTGATGGTGTAGAAAGGAATTATGAATCATTAATGTCAGAATACCATATAGATATATACCCATATGCACACAGACTTACCATAAATTTCTCGTGGGAATGTTCAATAAAGCTTGCACAAACCAAAAATAATGAGAGACTCAGCAAAACTTTGTGTGCATTGGGGTGCCAGATACATCTGATTGGAGGGAAAATACCTTCATCGTAATGAAGAGAAATACAGTCTCTCTCTAGCATCCTTTTTATACCTTATGCAGTCCATTTTTACTTTGTGGTCTACCTTTTCCCTTCATGCATGCTTTTTTTGTCTTACTAATTAGTGATTTTCTTTAAAGCATATCATCTTTTTATTATGATGCTAAAAAAAAATCTGATGCCAGTACAAAGCCTGCTTGTCATACTTAAATAGATTGACCTTAATATTCCTAGTGGGAGCACAGATGGAGGAGAAAAATACCTGGTTTTGCAGGTATTTAGGCTAGATTGAGTGCTAAACAATTATATTTAAAGCAACAAAAAAAATGTTTTTAAAATTACCTGGCTTGAAATATTCATGCTGCATTTCTGAAGTATTTTTAAACTTGCATTTCATTGAAAATCTTCAAATAATGAAAAAACTACCCCTGAGCTCTAATAGCATGAGTGTACTATGGGCATATGGGTATATCTCTAAGTCTTGAACTTTATTTGTGTGCATTTCTGAATATTGACATTGTGTGACAGTGCTTGTTGTCAGGGCCTGGATATATCCTAGATGATGAGAAATATGTGTGTGTGTGTGTGTTCTGTTTTGTGGCGTATGAGGTGTTTGGTTTCTGTGTTTGTTTTTACACACCACTTTTTAACTCCCCATTTTAGCACATGGATTATGTATCTCATTTGTTTAAAAGAAAAGGAAATTCAAGGTAGAAAGGGCTTGCAAATGCCTTTTTATGTTTTTACTACTCTTAGTGCTTTAAACAGAAAGGAATATATCCAGGAAATATTCTGTTCAGGATATCTAAGCACTGCAACATGTGGACATTGGAATGGTTAACCCAGACCATTTGGCAGTGTATGGAATCTCTTACATTTCTCTGTGCTGGCAGAAGCCAGATTCCATGGGATTTCAAGTGAAGCAGGGGGATTATCATAAACTGATCAGGGATCTGCTTGGCTACGGAGGAGTTTAAAAGATAAATGCTCACAGTGTAGTTGAGAAGTCTTGAAGTCTCAAAACCTCCTTGCCAGTTGAATATTTGGGATATTTGGGTTTATTCCCTTAACTCCCCTGAAGACATATTCTTTTTCTCACATCCTCTAGCAATTATAGCTCTTCAGGGAGTAGGCGCTGTTTATTGAATTGAGGCCCTGATCAGTTACTTCTTCATTCAAATGCAGATGCTTAAAATGTCACTTTTACTTCTGTGACATATTTAAAGCTTCTCTTTGGACTACCAAATATGCATCTCTCCTGGTTTTTTTCCTTTTTGTTCTCCCTTCTGTTTATATGGAGAAGGGGTTGATATTAAAGAAATTAAACCTGGTTGTTATCTTCAATGACGGTTGTTTGTTTATATCTCTTTGCAGCAAAACCTGTGATAAGCCCTCTTGAACTCCGAATGGAAGAATTACGGCATCATTTTAGGATAGAGTATGCTGTAGCAGAAGGTGCAAAAAATGTGATGAAATTGCTTGGATCTGGGAAAGTTACCGACAGAAAGGCACTTTCAGAAGTAATTTATGTCATTACAATTTCTGATACTTTATTTTAAAGGTTCTTTAAAGAAAAAAAAATTGAACTATTTCAAATTTCTTTTTATTTTAAAAAGGCACAAGCAAGATTTAATGAATCAAGCCAGAAGCTGGACCTCTTGAAGTATTCACTGGAACAGAGATTGAATGAACTTCCTAAAAACCATCCCAAAAGCAGTATTATTATAGAAGAGCTTTCATTAGTCTCTTCACCCACATTAAGTCCTCGTCAGAGTGTAATATCTACTCAAAACCAGTATAGTACACTGTCCAAACCAGCAGCTTTAACAGGTATGATTTAAAGAACTTTTTTCTTTTTCTTATTTTGATCTTAATTAATAGTTTAAAACAAGCCTTTAATGCCAACTATATTTCTTACTGGACATATTTAATTGTTGTTCTTTTCCTAGACAAAGGCATTTAGAGTTTCCAAGTGTCTATGCACTGCAAAAAATGCAGATAAGTTTCTTTGATTTATTTGTTGACCTTTTTATAATGCTGTTGAAAATGTGAAGTTCTGGCCTTAAATAGCTCCCTATGGAATGATATTGCTAGCATTTACCAAATGCCTTTCATCTTTAGATTATCAAGTACTTATCATCAAGGTGGATAAGTATCATTATCCCCATTTTGCAGATAGGAAAATAAAGTTGCAGCAGGGTTTGGTGAGTTGCCCTGATCATACAACAAGTAGGTGACAGAGCTGGAGATAGGCACCCAGCTTTTCTCCCAGTTCCTGTTTTACCCCCTGGATCTCACTGGATTTCTGGAAGGTGAGATTTATACTACCAAATCATGCGTTACATCCGTAATCCAGAGGAGGAGCTCCTAACAAACATGCATGAAACCATTTAAGACTCTTGTTTGTTGGTGTCAATTGTTTTCCTTGTAAATAAGATGGAGGTGATTTCCTTTCTAAGAGACTTAGCCTCCTGTGAGGAATCAGTATATTTATATATAAATGTGGCTTAGGAACTTCTCATAGTTTGGTCTGACCTGGAAAGTAAAGTTTCAAGAGATGAACGACACTTTAACAAAGGTCTTGAATATTTGCCTCTCAGTGTTCGTAAAGAAAAAAAAGCTTTTGGCTGCTTGGGGGTATGTTGCTGTTTGAAATTTATTTAGTAGGTGGTCACATGAGAATTCCTAGAACAGATAGGTTCATTTTGTGTTTTGCTTCCTAACACATTTTGCATGTAACTATTAAGCCTACTATTAATGTAGCAAGTTTATTACCAAAAAAACCCACGTGTAATTCAAATGTTACTCAGGTTATACATGTATAACTGAAACCAGAATTTAGTTTTGAAGTACAGTGGGGTTATATTTTAAAACAAAAAGAGGAACTCTTCTGCTAAGCTATAACAATAACAATAATAATAATAATAATAGTAATAATAATTAAATGGAGCACGTCTATTTCTCTTGCATTGTGGTTTATCAGTACCTCAGCCAAGAGTCCTTGTAAGGTTGTGCGATAAGAGGAACTTTTCTCATCAAATGAAATCTCAAATGATCAGTGACTGTAGGCAGGAAGTACCATGCCTTGAGTATAAAGCAGCTTGCTATTTTTTTCTTTTCCTGTAATACATAATCAAGGATCAGATACATTATAGTCACAATTTCTCTTTAAACGTGATTTACTGATACATATGAAAAGTTTTCAACAGAAATTGACAGAACAAAGCTACATGCTTGTGAAGTTCTTAATAGTTTCACTTTCATATTGCCCATACAAAGAGCTTTTGTATTGAACTGAATTTAAATGAACAGTGTCTCTGTGTTTTGCCTCTAAAGCTTTGTGAAAAATAGAGCAGTGCTACTGTCATACTTCTTAACATGCATCAGCACAACTTTCTGATTTGCATCCATTCCTTATACAAGAATATAGCTTTTCTGCTTATTAATATCTTTTTTTTTTTCTAAACAGAGTTTGGGAATGAAGTATTCTTTTACCTTTTAACCTGTTTCGGAAGCCAATAGCATCTCTTTGTCTTCATAGCCTAATGCTTAACTGTCACTTACGGCTGTTAGCTTCCTACAGGTTGGGATTTCTTCTTAGACTGGTTTCTTGGTGTCTGTTCTGTGGGCTATGATGTTGCCAGATCATTTCTAGGTTAAGTCTGACTTAAGTTTCTGTTACAAAAGAGTGCTTTTAAGTTTCATGGTTAAATACATTTGCTATCAATAGAAGACTGCGTTTCAGAGCTGCATTTCTAGCTGACACTGGTTATGAACTGGCTAATTTCACCACTTCTAGCAGTTGATTTTGCCAGTCGGTGGTGTCACAGTTTTAGATGTTATCTTGTACAGGATGAAGTCAGCCTACCATTCTTGTAACCATCTGTGGTATTCAGATGTTTTTGTGCTGCTGGAGGAAACTCTTTTCAATTTGAACAGCTGCCTCTATACCTCATTTGGTTAAAGATGTAGAAGATTTGGAAGAATAGCTTGTTGAAGAATAGCTTCTTGTCTCAGCTTTTATAAATCCAAATTCAGTCAAGCTGGAACAATTCAATGATTTTAAATTACATACTAACTCAAATTTGACTTCAGCATGCAGCAGGCAAATGTGATTTTTTAGTGTGCAATTTCTTACACAAATCTGTAGTCTCAATAGTTTGTTAATTTTATCCAATATTAATTAGTTACATAAAACTCATTAAAAATTGTTATTGCTCCATCTGCAAGATTCATTGTTTTAATAAGAAACTTGAAATTTGTTAGTCTTAAAAAATGACATTGCTAACAACTTGAACCCAAGTCAGTTAGGTTCCCAAGTGAAGAAAACAAAGATACTTCTGAGACACAGAACAAAAATTTATTTTGTGTTACCTTGGTGAACTGTTGCTCTTTTCTAGAAGGTTGAGTCCCACATAGTTGACTTTTAATGCTTTTATTTTCAATATATATGTGTGTCTTGGATTTGTCTTTTGATTTCATCTGATATTTCTGTTATACCCTGTGGGAGTCAGAATGTGAGCTATTGCCATCAATCAGTCATTAGTCATTCACTTGGTTTACTTAAGAGCAGAAGTCTTTCATAAATCATTGTCCATCTTCTTCTAGGTACCCTGGAAGTGAGGCTCATGGGCTGCCAAGATATTTTGGAAAATGTCCCTGGTCGATCAAAAGCCACGTCGATTACATTACCTGGTTGGAGTCCAAATGAAGCCCGATCATCTTTCATAAGCAGACCCAGTAAAAGTAAAAGTGGAAGTAGTAGAAACCTTCTGAAAACTGATGACTTATCCAGTTCAGTATACCCTTACTTCTCTTATTTTTATGCATATCTTTTATTTAAATTTTCATGGGCATGATGTGTTCTGGAATTTAAAATACTAAATTGATTCAAAGCTTTAAATTTAAATGTTTCTTCACATGTTAAGCTGTTAACAAAAGCAAATGCACAACCACGCTATTATGCCCATAAGAACCAATTAAATATGAGATTATATTTCTGAGAGAAACTTACTGGAGATTTTTTTGTTTGTGTAAAATCCTCTTAAAGATTTAAGCTGAGTTTGTGTACTTTACTTACAGATGAAGTCTGTGCTGTACTGAAGCTGGATAACACTGTGGTTGGTCAAACTAGCTGGAAACCGATTTCCAATCAGTCATGGGATCAGAAATTTACACTGGAACTAGACAGGGTAAAAATGTGGCCTGATTTCATTGACAGCTGTAGTTGATTCTTTGTATTAATTTTGTGTTGCTTTTTTCTCTCCCCTGTTGTTGTCATTTTGTTCAAATTCTGTAAGTGCAGTATTCCCATCTTTACTAGAGTGAGCTCCCTGGGATTAGGCTGTTGTGCTGGGCCAGCATTCTAGAAATCTTTTCCTACTTACAAACGGATGTAATATTTTTGCCAAGCTCTAACCCTTAGTGGGGTTTTAGATTGTGATAGATGGGGCTAACATTCTTATTTGGATCATCAGCTTTTATTTATTTATTAGTAAATTGTGATATCAGGTACAGTTTGGGTGTTTTGGTAAAACAATGTCATAGAATTTTTACAGTGTTTTTATAGAAGTATTCTCATCTGCAGCTGGTCAATTCTTCAGGAATAATAAATTCATTAATAGTTCTTTCTTATAACTTTAAATGTTACTTGGAGGGGCACAAGTATTGAATTGATACTCTGAAAGTAGAATTTATGTTATAGAGATTTAATCAAGCTTTTTTTTTTAGATACCTAATAGTCCTAGTATTTTAAGGTATGAGGATTCTTTTTTTCTGTCAGTGTTAAATATAGAGACTGAGAATTACACTAGATTTTAGGAGCTTCAATGTTATCTCCAGTACATGCTTACTTCAGTACATGCTTCTCACATGAGAAAAAATAAAAGCCATTTCCCTGTTTTTGCTTTTTTTCCCACCGAGCCCCAATGCAGATTCCCTCCATCTAGGAAGGAAGCAACCTTAGACTTGCAGGTAGAGAAGTTCAGGTTACAGTTAGGAGTAATGCAGAAAAAAACCAAGTGGCTGTGGAGCCCTGAAGCCTCAATTATTCTCAGATTAAGACTAGAACTACTCGGTGTAGTAGCTGCTCCTGCCAGCCTCCTATGAGTCATGGTCTCTGTTTAAGAACTTGGCTTTTTGGTGCCAAAAAAGGACTTTGCTTCTGCTGTTCCTGGCCACATATCCTGAGACTGGCTCAGCAGGACAGAGCATGGTGTTGATAACACCAAGGTGTGGGTTCAATCCCCATATGGGTCATTCACTTAAGAGTTGGACTTGATGATCCATGTGGGTCTCTTCCAACTCAGAATATTCTTTGAATCTTGATGTACTTGAAATGCACAATCCAAACCCCATTATTGTTTAATCTGGTGCTTCTTCCTGACTTGTACTTGTTTTAAAACCTATCATAGCTGTGGTAGACAGTAAACTGATGTATCATGATGGAATTAAACTAGTAACATATGATGCTGCTCTTACATTGTATTGCAAGATTCTTCACTTCTGGGACAGATTTTTTTAACACACATATGAGACACCCTAAGAATACAGAAATCACATTAGCAAGATACAGCAGTCGTTCCTGTTAGTTTAAAGTTTTTGGCCCCTCTTCATGACCATGTTACAAAAAGTGTATTCATTTCTAGAGATACTCTATAAGGTTTCGCATCATTGTGTATGTGCAGGTACTAAAATGTCTGCAGGCATGAAATTAAGTTGCTCCTTGTAAGCAATATGGAAGGTACTAAAATTTCTGCAGGCATGAAATTAAGTTGGTACTTGTAAGCAATATGGAAGCTACTAAAATTGGGGTTAAAAAAAGTTAACACAAGTTAAACTTTGTTGTCAGAGCTTGAGCTAATATATCTCAATCAAGCAGTGTTGTTAGATTGACCCAAAAAGTCTGGTGACTGTGACTTTCTGCTTCTACTCCCAGGGAAAATTTTACACCTTTGTTTTTATTTGTACACTGGAGATCACATCTGAACTGTAGTGAAATGCTGTGATCATCCTAAAGAGAGCTTGTTCAGTCTGACTGGTTAGCTCTGTCAGCCAGTTAAAGTAACAACTCTGCATCTTGATCCTTGAATTGCTTGATGTTACAGTTGTACTGTGGTAACTCTTGCAGAACAATTACTAATGAGTGATTTCCTGTGTCTGTATTTCCTGTCATAGTCACGTGAATTAGAAATCTCAGTTTATTGGCGTGACTGGAGATCTTTGTGTGCGGTAAAGTTTCTGAGGTTAGAAGATTTCCTGGATAACCAGCGGCATGGCATGTGTCTCTATCTTGAACCCCAGGGCACTCTATTTGCAGAGGTGAGAATGTTTCTTTGAAGCACTTGAACATCCTTGCAAGTATTACACTGCAGAATAGTTTAGCAAGTTTTCCTTAAACTTTTAAGAATGCATTTTGTTCTGAAACTTGAATAACACTCGTTATTTGAACTGCAGGTTACGTTTTTTAATCCAGTTATTGAGAGAAGACCAAAACTCCAGAGGCAGAAGAAAATTTTTTCAAAACAGCAAGGTGATTGTTCAATATAAAATTTAAAGCTTAAAAATTGTATAGATCTGTGATACTTTTTATACAGAGGTCTAATGCTTGCCTGCAGATAATGCTGTTGATAATGAAGGATTTGGCATTGCACTTAGAAATCTTTTGTATTTGAATTCCTTATTATGCATTAGCATTTAATTGTGAATAATTAGAAATTGCTAAGGAGTATGACAAATTCAGTTTGTTCTTCATGAACTATAAACTAATTAATATGGGCTTTTTTTAATTATTGGTTTCGGTAATGAGTAAGGAAATTACTTGCACTCTGTTTTCTTTTTTCACAATATCTATAGGCAAAACATTTCTCAGAGCTCCTCAGATGAATATTAATATTGCCACTTGGGGAAGGCTGGTAAGAAGAGCTATTCCAACAGTGAATCACTCTGGCACCTTCAGCCCCCAAGCACCAGTGCCTGCCACGGGGCCAGTGGTGGATGCCCAGCTCGCCGAACTGACCCTGCCAGCCGGGTAGGTCACCCCTGCAGCTTTGCAGTGGGATGCTTCTGCCCTCATGTACACAGTGTGTGCAGAGTCTGGCTACCCTGCAAGGCTGCAGACCTTTCCATGTTCTAGTTGTGGAAAACTATTTATAGCTAGAGCCACACACACAAGGTTTGGTTTAGAAGAAATCTACAGATACTAAAATAGTCTTTGCTCTACACTGAGGAGTTATTTATTTTCTTGTCAGTGACTCTCCTGTAGCCAAATTGGACTTTGAACTTGAGCCTGAGCCTCCACCTGCTCCACCCCGTGCATCTTCCCTTGTGGAAATTTGTGAATCTTCCTCTGAGATAAAGGCTCCTGATGTGCCTTCTCAGGCAAGTAACTTTTAAGAATCTCGGGTTATACAGTTTAACAAGGTTTTAATATTGGCATCTTTATGATGGATTTCTTCCTTTATGTATCAGCACATGCTCCCTTAACTTCCACACACAGATTTGTCTCAATAGAATGCTCTGATTGCTCTTGGTGGCAAACTGTTTCTGTGGTTGATGTGTTTAACACTCCATGTCATTGGTTCCACCACAGAAAAAAAAACAGAGCTCCAAAACTATTAGAGTATTCAGGATAAAATGGTTTTATTAAGGAAGAACAGAATGACTGGAGCAGTAGGTTTCATCAGTTTGTTAAATTCTTATTTACCTGTATCATCTGAAAGTTTGCTATTTTAGCCTAGTTATTGGGCATATTAAGAATTTCACATGCTTATAGTAAAATTTCTGCATTCATTTGCCTTCACAATCAGTTTTAAATTTTCAGGTTTCTTGTTCTTCACAGGATGAAGTAACAACTTTTGATTTTGAAAATGGCAGAAATAGTATTGTTCCAAAACTCCAGCCTGAAATAATCTGTGAGTCTGATGTTCCCCATGCAGACATGAAATACACCAACACCAGAGAGCCCGAAGACAGAAGGTGAAAAAGCAGTGGTTTTGCTGTTTTGATCTGAATAATATTTCTTACAGCTAACAAACTAGAAGGTTTGTGACTTTTTTTTTTTACACAGATCACAACAAAGATTTCAGTTCAGTCTGAAGGATTTCAGATGCTGCGCTGTACTGGGCAGAGGACATTTTGGAAAGGTAAATGTCAAAAAGCTGTATCAAGTGTCAAGGCTTTATCAAAAACTAGATACGGCTCTTAAATTTCTCCCTTCTGTTTTAGGTGCTGTTGGCAGAATACAAGAACACAAATGAGATGTTTGCTATTAAAGCCTTAAAGAAAGGAGATATTGTGGCTCGTGATGAAGTAGACAGGTCAGTTTGTACAATATAACACATGGATTCCATAAATTAATTGCATGCTCTACCAGGCAGTTGTTGAATTGAATGGAAGAGCAAAGTCAGTTGTCATCTCCCTGCATCGTTGGCTGCTGTAGTCTTGTTCTGGGGCAAGGAGGGAGCAGAGTAACCTCTGGTTTGTTTTAGTGCCCTTCTTATGCCTCAACTACAGCTCTGACTTAAAGCTGATCCTGTTTTTGATTTTCAGGTTCTCTTGGAATTATTTATTCTGATTACTTCAATCACATTAGGGGATAACAGTGACTGTTTACTTTACTGGCAGGACCTATGTTGCTGTTTCTCAACCTGCAACATACTGTCATGCTCTGTCCATCATATTTTCCCTTTGTATACTCTACTGTTGGGTGTTCTTCAATATTTTTGACCCAAAACTCAGATTTTTTTTTATTTGCTTGGAAATGAAGGGACCATTACAAAACTGTTTGGTTTTAGTGCAAGAAGGTGTTTTTACAGTTGTTTAAGAGTGACTGTATTCATTTGCAGGAAGAAGGGTAGCTATATTAATGATAACCTACAACTTAATTGGTTTAAGGAAAAATAACCAGCAATCACTAGAGATAGATATCTATAATACTGTCACTGGTTTTCCACTTTGTCTTGTAAACAATTAAAATAAAAATTGATTGAAATGAATGTCACATTATATCAATGCATAGTTAATGCAATCTGAGTATTTGGAAGGAAAATTGTCAGGGCACAATCTTCACAGACTGCTAGGTTTCCTCTTTTCATTTGGGAAAGCTAAATATAAATTCATGAAATCCTTGTATTAAAATCTCTCTCGAAACTAAAAAAAAAAGTTCTTATCTTATCCTGAGGAATAGAGCAAAAAAACATAAAATATAAAATACCATTAATTTCTGAGACTTGAAAAACTGTTGTTCAGCACTCAGTTTTAAATTGTTCCTGATTTTGTTTGCAGCTTGATGTGTGAAAAGCGAATATTTGAAACTGTGAATAGTGTAAGACATCCCTTCTTGGTGAACCTTTTTGCTTGTTTCCAAACCAAAGATCACGTGTGCTTTGTAATGGAATATGCTGCTGGTGGGGACCTGATGATGCACATTCATACTGATGTCTTCTCTGAACCCAGAGCAGTGTGAGTATCCCTCCCTCCCTGTGGCATTAAGTGAAGGGCACTTTGCTCAGTGGATAAGAACTAAGGGCTTTATCACCACATGCCACCACATTATGTCACTTCAGTAAATGCTGCTTAAGTTTTTAAAAGGGTTGGACATTCTAACTGATTTTGTTAGAAAAAGACATGCAGGTTTAATGTGCCTGAATCTACACTGAATTCAAAATCTATATACAAATACTTAATTTTTATGATACCTTTTTAAAGATTACATTAAAAAGCTGAATGAAGAGTTGAAATAGCAGACAAGGCTAAAAAAGGGAAGAATAAGCCTATTTAGAAAACTTTCAATACTATGGCAGTGAACACTACAGAAAATTTATCCTCCAGCCCAAGCAAACATATTACAATTTGAAAGGTACAAGTTTGAGTGGTTTTGCCCTCTGACTTTAAACTCTGGCCTTGTATAAAACTAATCTGTGCCCAAAAAAACAATTGTTAGTCTTCAAAGGATGGCTCATTAAAAAAAAATCAATAATAATGGACTTCATATTCTGAAAATCACGATGAAATTCCATTGAAATTTTAACTTTTTCAACAGGTTTTATGCTGCGTGTGTGGTTCTTGGACTTCAGTATTTACATGAGCACAAGATAGTGTACAGGTAAGTAGTCATTTCCAGCAGATTAATTTCACCTGTTCTGAATAGTACTGAAGAAACATCAAATGATGCAATTTTGTTCTTAAATGTTCATTTAGAGATTTGAAGTTGGATAACTTATTGCTGGACACAGAAGGCTTTGTGAAAATTGCTGACTTTGGTCTTTGCAAAGAAGGTAATGGCCCTTAAATTTTCTTTTTAGGGGAATTCCATAGTCTGTCCTACTCTTGACTGTTCCTTGAGAGTGTTGTACTGCCAGATGTGTAAAGGGTCTATTTACCATGTGTCATTTGAAGGGAAAAAAATACATCTCTGCTTGTATAAATGTGGAGATAGGAGGAAGTTCCTCAGTAGGGAAGTATGAGGAGAACCTGAGCATTGCCCTGTTCTTTTTATTTATTTTTTGTCAGTTGTGAGCATCACCTATTCTGACTCTTACTTGATCACATCTCTGCTTGTTAACAAGGCACACTGCACATTTTACTAGTGAGTAGAAAAAGCATTAGGTGGTTTCCTCATTCTAAACATGTTGGCACTGTACAACAAAATCAAGTGCCATTATAATCCAGGCCGAGCTCTTACTTTTTGACCAATTCATTATCTTTTTTTAGCTCAGAAATAGTTGCAACTCTAAGTATATGGGAATGATGTGCAAAGTACACTATAGCTAAAATTGAGATACTAACCCAAAAGGGAGGCCTAGAAAGTTACTTTCAAGCATCTCACTACTGGCAGCTACCAAATAGAGGTAGCTATTACAGTGTTTTTCTCAAAACCCCATTGCGTGGGCAAAGTTCCTTTTTCAGTTTGCATAGCTTGTCTTCCATATCTTTTCTTTTTAGGTAGCCTAAAGGGAATTGGATATAATCAGTAGGTCTTCAAACATGAGTGCCAGGGCAAGTCCTGTGACTATAGCTACAAATAAGTTCTGTAAATGGCAAAACAAAATGAGAAGGAAAGCTCTTTCCTTCACTGACTGCTACAATAAGTGGTTTTCTCAAGTTTTCTGCAGCAGCTCCCCTTGTCATGTCACATCAGGCCTGGTGGTGCTGATGTCCCAAACTGTCCCCCGCTGGCAAATCCACAGGGCTTCTTTTGCTCCAAGTTCTTTCACTACACTCCATGTTTTACTTTACTATATGTAGTTTGCACTACAGAACCATCTAGAGGAGCATGTTTGACTAAACTAATGTGTACTGCATTTTCTTTTGCTAACTGGTAGAAATGGAGCATAAGATTGTTTCTTTCCAATGGTAAGTGGGTGACAGAGGTGTAACTGGAAGCTGAATCTGGCTCACTGCATGTAGTGAGGGAGAGGAAAATTTGAACAGAAGCACATGTGAAACAAAGGCATGGGGAGGAAGAAGGAGGGAATGTCTTCCCTCATTGGCGTGAGCCTTCAGGACATGGGCCCTGGATCTACAGTATCAGTTAAAGTTGCTCTGCAGAGAGGTTCTGCTTGGAGGAATAGGTTGTGGAATGGCAGAAAATACCGCTTGCTTTTCATTATCTGTAACTTTCAGGAATGGGATTTGGAGACAGAACAAGCACATTCTGTGGCACACCGGAATTTCTGGCTCCAGAGGTGCTGACAGAAACCTCCTATACAAGAGCTGTAGACTGGTGGGGTCTTGGTGTTCTTATCTATGAGATGCTAGTGGGTGAGGTAAGTTCTAGTAAGGTACAATAGAGTCATAAAACTAAGCAATGTTTAAAAGGTTACAAAACTCAAGATACCAGCCTGCCAACATTTCATACGCCCTACCTGCCACAGTGTCAGTATTCATTATACAGCATGCATAGGCATACCCAGCTTTACAGTGAGCATCTTAAGGTGTGTCATCAAGAAAAAGAAGTGTGAAATACTGAGCAGCTACTCACCTGATATTGGCTGCTGTAACACTGGAGAAATTGGCAAGTCATGTCTGAAGCTTCAATTATCAGCAATTGTAAAAGCCAACGAGTTGTAACTGGTCAAAGACTTAACCTCTAAATCTTTTCTTTATTTTTAATTACATCTTTATGTCTTAAATGAAATTCCAGTAATGGCACATTAATATCTGTGTCTTTAAGTAAGAGCACAGTACAGATATACATACAGTTTGGGGGAGCTAAGTTTCCAGGATACATCTGTTACCAAATCTGGATGTGCACAGCAATACCAGTCTTCTGCTTTCAAATGCTTTTGAGGAAAAAATAAGCTTCTTAACTCCTGTAGTTTGAGTGGAGGTGAACTTTAACACATAAAACTGGATAGCAGTGAAAGATTATGCCAAACACACTAAAACAGGAAGCCCCAGTTCCGTGTAAATGAGCTGGTATAAATAAATCGCTATTGAGAAGTTTATTTGCCATTGCATATACTGCTCTACCTTCTGGTCTGTTTTGTAACAGTATCTCCCAGGTGGCTCAGTGATAGCTCACATGTTAAAAATTCATAATTTTATTCTTTTTCAAAAAAAGATGATCATTCAGTTTACTTCCTTTCAGGTAAAAAAGGACAGAAAGCTTGTACAGTGTCACCTGCATCCATCAGGCCACTTCAAAACAGTTTGAAAACCCTTGAACTGCAACGTGCTAACGATTTCACGAAAACAAATTAGTCTTGACCACACTACTTGTGAATGACAGCTACCCCAAAGAATAGCTGAGAGATACTTTCCATGTTCCCTGTACACCCTGAGTTCAGAGAAGATCCCAGTTTTAGGTGTTTCTACATCTAAAAGCACATTTTTAAAGCACAGTCCTTCAGTAGGAATTATGGGATTGTACCAACTTGCCTTTTCTCTCATCCTTATGGAAAGCCATGTATCTGTTTCTCGGAAGGAAGACTTCATTTCAGGGTGTCTAATTCCAAACATTCAGCTGAGTTTATGTTGTTTTCAATTGTGATTTTAAGCCTGTTTATAGTATTTTTAAAATTATTTTCATTATAGTCTCCCTTCCCTGGAGATGATGAAGAAGAGGTGTTTGACAGCATTGTAAATGATGAAGTGAGATATCCACGATTTCTGTCTACAGAAGCCATCTCAATAATGAGACGGGTAAGAACATTTAAATAATTAATACTACACTATCTCCCTCTTGTCCTCTTGTTTCCAACAGTTACTTTTGTGAGGAAAAAAATGCTTTTGGAACCTGCACTTTATATATTTTTTTTTTACTTGCTTCATTTATGCTGTGCCATGCTGCCTGTCACTTTAAATGAAAATTGTCTACACCACTTAAGTAGGAGCAAGTTTTTCTTTTTAAAATGTAAAACACTTGAGGCTCTATCTTCTCTCTGAACTAAGTTTCCTAGTTTTACCTAACTAGGGTCGTTCAGCTCTTTTTTCCTAGCTGAACACTGCTGCATTGACCTATTTGGTAGATTAACATTGTCACATGAATATTTTAATTCAAAGACTTCTAAATCTTTTTGGTTTCATTCCAACTGGGACAGGGAACACTGTACACATGGCATCTGCAGTCCCATTCTTGGCAAGGAACAGCTGATTTTGGTTATGGTTGTTGTTAGGGCTGTTCCTTAGTGAGGTGTGTCTGCTTATCAAAGGCAGGCAGTTGAACCTACCACAGTTCATAGAAAGGCAGTACTGGAGGTAGTTCCAAAGCCTTTGGAATCAGCTGCTCCACGTAAATGTCTGATGCTGAGTATCAGTTTAGCACCCAATTCAGCAATGTGCTGTACCACAGTAACTACTGTGACATAACTATCTGAGTAATAGCATAAATATTCAATAACTTAAAACAATTGCTTAGTCCCAGGTAGAGTGTTTGCCTAGAGAAAGAAGGCAGAGTACTGTTTTAAGGCAGTACCTTGGGAAGGGATTTTTGCTGTGAAAATTCATGCCAATATTCACAGGAGACAGGGTGCTGCTTCACTGCACCCACAATATGCGCACCAGGAACTTTGTACTGGCAGTTTACTAGTTGGAGCCCTGTGCATGCTCTTTCCATCACAGAATTTCATACACAGTGTAGTAGACGTTATTTTTCGATGGCTGCGTCATGAGTATCAACCCACCCTGTTGCTGGGCCCTGCCTGGCACAGGGGACTGCTCACAGCAGTACAGTTCACAAGTGGGAGCATCAAGCTTCTGGAGTTAATGAAGAAACCCTTTCCTTTGGCTGAGTGTATGAAGCAGCTTGAACCCTCTCATGGTAAATCAACTGCTGTGAAGGAGCTGAGCACTGGGACAGCCAAGTAATCTCTTCTCTGAGCCGAGCAAGAACCACTGGCTTATGTAATCTGTACCCTCACCAGTGAAGAGGAATTTTGCACTCTGTGCTGAGCCCTTGTCCCAGTACCAAGGGGGTACGGGGACAGCCCTACCTCCAGTACCAAGACATGGCAGCACAGCTCTGCAGGGAGACAGATGAGTCTGCTCTGGCACTGGTCCTGCATCAGCTGCTGCTGGAACTGTGCTGGCAGGCTGAAAGAGCACTGCTAAAAGCTAAGCTTTGTCTGTCCCTTTCTTCAAGGGGCAAGGACTGTCCACAGGTCAGGCAGTATGAATTTCACTGTACACCTCATCTTGGTGTTGGGCTCTTACACAGTAACACTCATCCTTTCTCCTTCCTTTCCCTCCCCCTGGCTTTCTCCACTGAAACCTTGCATGTTTTGCCAGCTGCTACGAAGAAATCCAGAGCGGCGTCTTGGAGCTGGAGAGAAAGATGCTGAGGATGTGAAAAAGCATCACTTTTTCAGGGTGAGTACAAACTAGTACTATTTCTAAGGACACAAAGGGAGTAGAGATGGGAAACTAAACATCGGTTCATTTCTTTTACAGCAAATAGATTGGCACGCTTTACTGGCCAAGAAAGTCAAGCCTCCTTTCGTACCTACCATTAGAGGACGAGAAGATGTTAGTAATTTTGATGATGAATTTACCTCTGAAGCACCTATCCTCACTCCACCTCGGGAACCAAGGATACTTTCAGAAGAAGAGCAGGAAATGTTCAGAGATTTTGATTACATTGCTGATTGGTGTTAACTTCCACACACTGTGAAGCCCCAGCTGACTGGCTCACAAGAATGCCTCTCTCGGAAGAATACCGACCCTTCAATTGCTTTCTGTGCCACCTGTAGCTTCTGGGTTTTTTTAAATCACATGAAGATCCTTTTAAGTACTGTTTTAACACTCTTGTGAAGAGTGGCCTCTTTGTATATTGTTTTTTATCTGAGCACTGGAAAGCAGGTCTATGGCGTTCCTAAGCTGAGTTGGCGAACCCAGGCTGTGTTGAACTTCCCGCACATGGGCGCACGTGGATCTGTACAGTTTCTCTCACTCTTCCGCAGCAGATAATACCGCTTTTGAAAGTATCTGCCTTAAGTGGGAAAAGCAGACTTTGAGCTAGGTAATCTCCACTCAGCCACATTGAAGTAAGTTGGGATACTGGTGACACACAGAACACGGTTCTAGTCGGAGAAGGCAAATGATTTCAGCTAAATATTGTGCAGTCTTTAAAACTACACCTTTCTACACCTTCATTTTGTGTTCTTAAAATAATGGTATTGAGAACAGATATGCCTTGTTTTGTAAATTTTCTATGGTATTTATTAGGAAAAATGCTAAACACCTTGCCTTTGAGATAACAACTGTGTAAGTGCTTCCATTACAAAGAAAAATCCAGAAAAATCCGGAAAGTTTACCAAAGTCACTTGCCAAACAGTTTTGCCTTCAAGCTCCTTGAGCATGGCTTAAGGCCCTGGTTGGGATGAGGAATGTAAGGAGGACGTTGCTCAGTGTAACCCCAGAGCGGAGCAGCCGCAAGGCCCAGGCCCAGCCCCAGCCCCTTCTGTACTCACCTCAAGCCTTTCCAGTGCCCCAAAAGGGCAGAGAAGTTCCCAGTCCCTATCTAACCCCCTCCAACCTCCTCTGTCTGCTGTACAATGTCATATCACTTAGAAAACTTAAGGATTTTCAATGTATACATGCTGTGAACATGTATATTTGGAAGTTGTAATGTATTCTTACCTCCAGGCAAGTAATTTAATTGTACCACTTCACCGATGTTGCATAGTGGCCAAGTGAACAAAAAAATGTATCCATGTAGGCCACTGACCTCCAGCCCCTGGATTGGCAGTTACTGAGGGTAAAAAGCAATATGTTGTAACAGAATGTATAAATATTTTTGATAAAAACAGTGTATATTTTATAAACCCCTTAACACTAAAAGCTGTACCTCAAAAGCTGAAAAGTAATTTAGACCAAACACTGTGTGTATTTGTAAACCAAGACCTATTTTTGGCATTTGCTGTTCTGTGGGCAAACATTAACTGTTGGAAAATAAATTTCCTACGTGGTCCGTACCTCGAGCACTATTCAGCACTGGAACCTCACAGGTTCATCCTGGCCAGAGTTTGCTATTCATGGGCTAAGGCAGTGAGCATCGCACTCGAATTAAAAACTGGTAATTTTATTTCAAAGAAGAAACACAAACTACTGGAGTATGCAATGCTAAGGTGGTGGTTTAAAATCACGATGCTGGACAGACCTGCAGGGTCAGGCAGGGGAGAGGCTTAAGGGAGAAAAAATAAAATAATGGTTACTAGGTCTAAATAAGGCCGGTCCCCCACAGGAATGGGGCAGGCACCTTCCCCAGTGCTACAAATCACGTTGGGCAGAGTGAGTCAACTCCTCAGCATTCCTTGTTTCCAGGTTCTGTATTGATAAGAAACAAATTATGTTCCTGTATCTAGCTGAAACCAATAGTTTTGAGGTACAGTCAGCTCACCCTTTTTGGTTCCCAAATATATATATACAAGCATCTCACAGGGTGCTTAATGCTTATGGAAGTATCCTCAAACATACCTTTTTGTAACTACATCTTGTACAGAAATCTTTTTTTAATCTAAGCAAATCACTTAAAAAAAAAATTAGAAAAAATTAGAGGGTATGTTCACCCAGTTAAGCTGAAAAAAGCACTAATTTTATCTCTGTAGTTTTTTAAATATTTTTAGGCAGATTAAGATTTAAACCCTAGATTGTAAATATATTTTGCTATACTTTATCTGTATGTGGCTGCTCAAGCACTTTGTAAGGAAATTAGGATATTTTAGAATGGTACACTATGCATTAAAATGAAATGTGCCTTTAACAAATGTCATTCTAAGTGTTTTGCAGTCATTAATATCACAAATTAAAGTTCTAAATAGAGTAATTTGTAAATTGTGTCGCAAACATGATTTTGCTCTTTCTTAAAGTGGCTGGTCATGTTTTCTCCACAGGTAACTTCAGAAAAGAACTTACCATCAGGAGGGGACCCAGTCTCTTGGTGGGAGCTCAGTGTGCTTCCATTTTTTTTTTTAAGAACATTACAAACTGCCTCCTGGCATCCCTTCTTTCTGAAGGAAAGCAGTCAGTGGTTTGGAGCAGTGCCGACAGGAGCAGACCTTGTCAGCTGGAGTCTGGCCTGCTTGACTCAGCATTCTCCCTCACAGGCTTCCTCTGAGGGCAGGGGGGACACAACTCTCACCCCCACTCCTGGGTACTTCATTACAGTCTCTTTCCTACCCACCATTTCTTAGCAAGCTGTGTAACCAAACCACAATCTATGCCTACCTAACGCGCACTGAGCTCAGTCTTTAGACAGAGGATGAAGCTTTCTTTTCTGAGTGCATTTAGAACAGAATTATTTACTCTTAAGAGCCACATGGAATTTCACATGACGCCACTTTGCCCAGAGACAGACACCTCATACCTGCCTAAAAAAATTCTTTCCAGAAAGGGCTGGCTCCTGAGTTTCAAGGATCTAGTCTGAACTGCCGTTGAATTAACATAGGAGGCGCTTGAAGATACTCTGCGCCCTTGCACTTGTGTATGGGGAATGCAACCCTTCAGCCTCCTGCCTTCTCGCGGGCTGCCTTCAGGCCGCCTCCCTCACACCGGTCCGCGGGTGAGCAGAGCGCCCCCAGCCGGAGGGCAGCCGCTGCCGGCACTGCCGGCCCTGCGCCCCGGGAGAGCGCTGCCGCCCGGGCCTGCCTGACACGGGGGTCAGAGCTGCCTAAAAACCAGTTCAGAGCTAGGCCCTTTGTGTCCCGGACTGCTTCACATTAACTACACTCTACTGCAGCCAGAAGTAAGCAGCCTTCAGAATATACCTGCCCCATCTAGCAGATTCCTAGTTCTGCCTCTTTGTGCTGCACAGTTACTGCCATCTCCACAGCCCGGGAGCCACAGGAACTGCTTGTGGAACTACAGGGTCAAGACAGGATTGCACATCCCTGCCTCCATCTGCTGCCCTTCAGAGCTTTGCAAAGAAATATTTAAATTCCTGTCCAGACAGCCTTTGTTGTATACCCTCACACGTCAAGTGCTCATACCTAATGCCTAAAAGGATTTAAGTATGAGCATTATGGACAATGTACATTTCAGTCACTTTTAACCCTCATGCAGTAGATTTAGCCCATGAATCTGCTGGAAAGCAGCACTCTGAGTAAAAGCAACTTCCACCTTTGCATTCCCAATATGTAACAGGATTAAAGGTCAGGCCCATCCCACTGAACAAATCCCACCACCCACAGAGGAGGCAGGCAGAGTAGCTCAGACCAAGACCAGGAATGCCCAGGTAACAGAAAATGTTGCAACGAAGTCAGAGGCAATACCTCAGACCCTGAATCCATGCCCTCCAACCTACTGGTCATACCCCTTCTAACACCAACACCAGAATATTTCATGGCTGCAACCAACAGCTCCTGTGGTGTAACAACTGTACAACCTTTATTTGTTTGCATAAAAAAAATGTTCAGTTGCCGTATTTCTAGTCTCTACTGGCAGAAGAGGATTAAAGCTCAACTAGCAAGAAAACATGGAGGGCTAGTGGCAGTTAGTGCTATTAGCACTGCACATAGCCTTCCCTCTGGATGGCCTAGGACCAGATGTGCAGCAAGCTGACCCCTCAGCTGTTCATTTGTGTGGTTAAACTGAACTTGCACCTGTGATACAAAATGAACTCAGGAACCAGAAGACTCCCCAGTTAAGCACATTTGTCACTTTGTACACAAAGGGACACTGTCAGGAGGCAACCAGTGTTCAAAGTTCTTAGTCTGGGCAGGGCTGAACAACTTCAGGCCTTCACTCAGCACCTGGCACATCATTTCAAACAGCAAGTGCTCACTTAGAACATAACCACAGGCCAGCCAGACTGCAGGGTGGGCTGTCAGGTCAGAAATTTAACAGAAACTTACCCTAGAAATACTTTTTACTTTTCTTTGTACAGGACTAAGCACCATGAAGTTACCAGGAATTCAACTGAAGTGAGTCCTCGTGCTTCTCTTTAGCTGCTTTGTCATGTCAAATTCACAGAAGAAAAGCAGAGACATCAGTGAGAATCAGGGAGGCTGTGCCAAGGATAGGATTAATCATTTCGCAACCAGTTTAGAAATATTCTGCAGCAGTTGTGCAAAACTTGGAACAGCTTTTCAGCAACTGTTTATATTCTGGGTGCAAGCACCTGCACTACAGCTCCCTACAACTACTAAACCACTCTAGAGATCAGAAATTGTCCAGAAAGTGAGCATTTAAGCAGCCTTGTGACCAAGCCCACAAGCATGAAGCTCATTTCACCATTCCATGGACTGCATTCCAGTTCTCAGCATGTACAACAGTACGTGCATGTCACATTGCAGTCATACCCACAAGATGGTGTTTTTGGAAAACAGTTTATTTGGGAATTACACAATATTTTAAATTCTCCAAAATACATCTTACTGGATCCCTACAAAAGAAATCTAAGTACAACAATATGAAATTAAATTTGTTGCAACAGTTATTAAATATTTACTTCCACTAATATATACATACGAAATGCCACACAATGAGCTTGTTTACCCTTGGAATGTGTGCTGCCTTCCAGCAGTTATGCTCCATCTCCATATCCTCCAGTTCCACAACACGAAGACCCAATATTAACACTTTGTACATCCTTTATTATAGGCAAAAATAAAGAGTTTGTTTTTGTTGGTTTTTTGGGGGAGGGGGTTAGCAGAAATTAACCCTCTGCAATCTCACAGCTGTGGCAGTTTGTCTACTGGGGTATCAAACTTGAAGTCTGCTGGGAAAAGATCTGGAGCTCGAGGATAGATCAGCCTGTATGACTGTCTAATCGTAACATCAGCCACACCAGCAATATCTCCAATTTCTACAACAAAAAGCAAAGAAGTGATTAGTTTTTACTTTTGCCATTTGTATATGCCAGCAAGCATAACTTATCAAGAGGCACTAGACACTTGCTGCATTTGCAACTCTCCCAAAAGCCTGCTAGAAATGGTTTTAACTGTGGTGACTACTATTTTGCATGCATAACTCTGTCTTCTTATGTGCTACAGTTCAACTTAACCTATCAATCTTGGAATAACATCAGTTTCAAATTGGCAGAGGGCTAAGAGTACAGAACTCATTAGAAACATCTACTGCAAACTCTACATATGACCACCAATATTTTAACAAATCATCATCAACTTCTGGATCTTCATTTCTATGCTTTGATGAACTATAAGCAAAAACAAACAAAAAACTGAGTCACAGACAAAAACTGATACCTTCAGTTAAAGATGAAATACATTAACCTTAAAATGCACCAAGAAATGTGGCAGAGACACAGAGCACTGTCTAACGAGCCAAGGGAACACTTGTTTAAGATGCACAGAAATTTAAATTTATTCAAGATTTAGTCAAGTTAGGAATTCAAACCTTGAACTGCATGAGAGCCTTCAGCATTGTCCAAGAACACTGGAGCAGCGTGGAGCCATGGTGTCCATGGCAGGCAGCTGTATTTTAACACTCACTCTTAAGAGATACAATCCCATAGCTCACAACGAGCAAGGATGAAGGCACTGAACTTCCTGGGCTTCAGATCACTCACAGGCCCAGGAAAGTGCCAACACGATGGACGCTCCCGGGACATCAGCAGTTACAAATGCAGAACAGAACACCACAACCTGACAGATAAAAGCTATTCTTTATCCAAAAGGAACTCTCCACTAAGAAACTGCTACATTTTTAACGTTTCTGATCTGAACTGGACAGTTCAGTGGAGCACTTGGATCCATTTCTCACATCAAGTTCTATGCCCTGCAGTCTTAGCACACTTCTTTCCCCAGGCATTGCTACCCCTGCAGGCCTCATTCCCTTGAGCCCCAGGGGCTGCATTGAGGCTCAAGAGCCCTGAACTCCTTACTGGCTCCCCAGGAGCTACCCTACCAACAGGGAATCTGCCCCAGCTGATCCACAACAAACCCTGCCATCCCACACTTTCCATCCTTACTACAGGCTCACAGTAAGTCAAGCACCATGTACTGATGCAGCTGATTTCCTGACTGAAGATTCAATGTAATCCAAAGCCCAAGTGCTCCCTGCAACTGCCCCCAAGTTTGTGTTTGGAGTATTTTAGAGCAGCAGAATGAACATGTGCAAATATTAGCATGGGTGAACTTTAAATTATTATGCTCATCTGAATACACTGGTCCACTGCATTCAAGAATCCAACTTCTAATACCAGAAGAAAATTAACTCAGTTTACACTGAGCATAGCCAATTACTCCACATTCATTTTGGGGACTGGGAGATCCTGGTTTGGTCCTTGCTGTATGCAGTTCGAATGGAGCTTACCACTCTTTGCACAGATCTCATCCAAATTTTACAGTAACACTGAATTTTCTTTCAAGCAGGAAGCTTTTTTTTTTTTGAACAAAAAAGTCAAGTTTTACCTTTTTGTGTCCTTTTCTCTGAAGAAGCTTGTGATGCCATGTAAATAGCTGCAGCTGCTACAGAGATAGGGCTTCTTCCAGGAACCAAATCTAATTCCACAGCTTTACGGGCAATATGTGTTGCTGCCATTTGTACTTGTTTGGGAAGACCCAGATTAGAACAGAATCGTGACATGAAGTCTCCAGTTGTAATCAAATCCACACTGGTTTCCAGAGCTTTCAAAATAAGTTTAAAACACCGGCCTATTTCCTTCTTTGAAATCCTGGACACTGCACATATTTCTGAAGAAAGAGTATAAATTAAATTTTAGGCTTCACAGCATTCACTCCCCCAAAATAATCAAACTTGATTCTCAATATATTAAGACCCACAAAGACGGCCAGTATCCTGAAGGCCACGATCACTAAATAAGCTCTGAATGTTTGTGAAACTTCAGTCAGTGCACATTTATCATAAGGAGCTAATTAATACAGCTCACTTAGTAAGGGATATTTAGTACTCAACGCTAGAGAGTTGCATCTCTGTCAGGGAAAAGCTGAACGAATTTACTGCAGAACTGCTAGTTCAAATTCAGTTAAGTTCAGTTACAACAGCCACCCATCCTCTAATCAAAGCAATGCCTTTTAAGTTTCACCAACACTCCAAATAACTTTCAAATGCTAAAACCCCCATGCCCAAGAGCCCACTCCACAAATATAACAAATTCCCACAGACCCTTCTGCCCACCCCAAGGAGAGCTACAGCTGAGAACAACCCATTTGACAAGGTCCAGGAATAAGAAAACCAACCTCCTAGAGTGACAGTAACTAAACCTTTACTTCACAGCAAAATTGAATCTGTATCACTGAAAACGTACCTTTAAATGTTCTTGGAACCCCCTCTTGCCTACAGGCTATGTAGAGACAAGCAGAGGCAATAGCATCATTACTTCTCCCCTTCAGGCTCTTTTGCTCATACACTTGCTTGAATAAATTATTTGTTCGATCCTTCAACGCAAGAAGACAAAATTTAATTAACTCTAGGCCATTTAATTAGCAGCAATATCAAAAATTCATGTGCTCATTATATTATGCTAACTAAGTCAATGCCAGAACAATTTAAGGAAGGGAGACATGAACTTACAACTATATTTCTAGGGAGGTTGATTCTGTCTGCCATGTTTGTAATTTCTTTAAAAGCATTCATCATGGCACGATCAGAGCTGCTCATAGTTCTGCGATTTTGGTACTTTGAATTCCCAAATTCATCAAAACTTGCTGCACCTGTGCCCTGAAAAGAAAAATTTGTATTGTCAGTAACACAAGCAACTTCTGCTCACTTCAAGAGAAAACATCTTCCAGCTTTATACATTTTAATTCAAGGCAACAGTTCCAACAGTTCTGCAAAGACACATCACTGAAAGTAACTCATTCAATCGAGCATTGTTCCACACAACAGGTTCTACACTTTGCACCAGTCTCAAATTGTGAATTGCTTTCCAAAGACCACAGATTACATGGGGCTTTTTCTTTCCTCATGTAACAATAGTTACAGAGTAAAAAAGAGTACGATAATATGTAGCCAATGTGTGCATCTCCTGGCACCAATGCTGAGGTCCAAGATGATATTCTGTGCAACTCTCGTGTGTCCTTTGAGCTGCATCTGTGGCAGACAGGTAAGCCAGAAAAGCAGTTTTATGGTCAGCTAGAGACCAGTTGTTACAATGATAACCATCAGAGTGAAGGCCTGGGCAAAGAGAACACCCAAACCAACAAACCAGTCAAACCCAGCCTGATACAGTGGTGCCTGTTAGAAGCTGCAAGCCTTAATCACAAAATGGAAATATCCATATATTTTGACTTCATGGGAAAACCACAGGCCTCTTAAAAGAAAGGCTTGAGGCCTTCAGAGAATTAAGAGCCTCAAACTCATCCCGGCAACTTCAAAACAGGCTTCCAAGGTATACTTCTGTTTGTACCTTACAACTGATAAGGCAGATTGCATACTTCTATTAAATATGCAAATCTGCCCAACCAAGAGGGTCCACAATGTTTAAGGTTTTCAATTTGCCAACAGTCCAAAACAAGTCTTTACCAAATAATGCCATGTCAGATTAGTGACAGCTGACAACAACAACACATCTTGTAAGTTCAGAACAGCAATGTCTGTAATTTACATTGTCTACATGTATGTTTGCTGTCATGGTATGCAGGCGCCCTGCAGCTCTTTCGAGTGGAAAACACTTCTTCACAATTCCATCACGTGTAGAAACGTGGATTTCCTGAATCTGCAACATTTATTCCTTGCTGGTACCTTCAAACAATTTACCTGGACAGGGGCATCCAACTTTCACTGCAGACAGATTTGGTCATTTGTTTGAACAAGCCACTGCAGACACCAACTACTACACGGTCATTTTGCCAAAACCAGTAAACATAAAGCAGGTCTTGATCTGTGACTGACCAACAACCTGGCTAAGCACTTGCACACAGAGTTCTCAAACTGAATACTCAGCAATGTATTGAGATGTTCAGGCTGTATGAAGTGGGGTAAGGACAGAGTGAAGAAAGGATAGAACATGCCCTGGCATCTCCCTTTTTCTTCTGAGCTGCCCAGTTTCTTCTTTCCTGACCCATGTTCTTGGGAACTGCCCTTCTATTTTAACACAGGCTCGAACACTATCATCTCTCTGAGGTGCACTTCTGCATTTAATACAGCTTCTCTGATGACAGTAATAACATTCAGTCTTCACCATTCACTTACACTGTTCCCCTTCCCATACCCAAGGCCTCAATGACATCCCATTTCCAGCAGCCCCAGTGGATCCCTCCCTGCTGAGACACCATCTGTGGTGCTCACACACCTTGATTCACTGTGGCAACCGAGGACTTGGGCACAAAACCCTCCCTCACAAGTCTCCCTAGCTCCTTCAACAGGTCTCTACAACAAACTCCAGAACCATTCCTGTTTTTTTCCTACTACTTCAAACATCCTTTCATATAAAATAAGCACCCAGACATGATCCTGGCACCAACAGAGTGGAGGTCTGCTCCAAAGACAATCCTACTTCCTTGGCTGGATGAACACCTCCAACTATTCTAAGGTTCCCAGTATGACAAAAAAGTAAAAAAAGAGCAAGAATAAAGCACAGCAAACTTCAGGCCACAAGGAGCAACCAATATTAGGCCTTCCATTCAAAAATAATGCCAGAACTTCCCCTGGCCCAAAGTATACAGAAGTCTCAGGTCAAAAGGCTCCTTGCTGGCCATCACTCACACCCCTGTTTGCTGCAGTGTGTTACATTTGTGTTTATCACAGCCTCCTAGACCAGTGCTATGCTCAAATGCTTCCAGGAACTGCATGAGCTCAAACTCTTGTAGATGCCAGAAGAGTGAGCACATACAACAGCAAGTCCCCAGTCCTTGGCTAGTCAGGCTTCATGTCAGAGACTACTACCAGGAAATACTGCTCTGTCCTGGAGCCAGCAACTATTCCCCTTCACCACAGCAATTTTCCCTGGTCCACTGGTTAAAGAGAACCGAAAAATGAAAAAAGAAAAAAAAAAACCCCATCTATTAGGTGCTGTAGAGTGAAACTAGACAAGGATTTTACCGTGCTGATACGAGCACTCTTCAAGAGCCATGACCAATGTACAACTCACAACTATAAAAGGGGTGGAAAACACTCTTCTACCTCAATTACTTACATAAACCACAGAAATTCTCCCTGCATTTGTTATTTAAATGCACCATCTACTTTCCTTCTGGAGCTTTCAACTGAGGGACAATGCTTTGTTGATTTTAGCCCTTGACAACCATGGTAGGAGTCCCTCTCCCTTCATGGAAAAAAACAGAAGCCACACAGTTTCAACTGAAATTAAACTGACTTTACAAACTGTGGATCAGTCTGATGGTTCCTTTCTTCTTTTTGAATCATCAGCCCCTCATATCTTCTCATTGCTTATCAATGTAGCACTTCCGGATTCAGGCCATGCAGTTTGACAGCAGCCAGCTTCCTGATCAAAGGACAGGAATTCTATACCAGGAGAGTGCATTAAGTCTTTGTTCAACCAATCTAAGCTCTCTTGAAGTTGCAGTTACTACAGAAAGGAATCAATTAACTACCAAAGATGACAAAAGACGTTTTCCACAAGACAGGAAACAAAATTTATAGTTTTCTTTCAGATTCAAAGAAGAGAGTTCCCTATATCAAAGCAAAACTAAAAGCTGCTTGTTCAGTTATTTTTTTTAATTTAAATTTTATGTTAAAACTTTAGAACTAACTGTAACATTCTGGCAATGAAGTCACAATTAACGTGAGACTTCACCATGCCTCCAATTGATCTGCATTGTAATCAGATCAACTGCAGCACACAGGATCTAATTTCAGAGTTATAGTTCTGTGCCAGTATCCTGAAGACCTGCCTGTGGAATTCAAACCACTTCCACCACAGCCAGCTATGCTATTCACCCTCCTCTTCACAGGCAAATTAATCTTTGTTCCAATGCAGGCTGCTGCTGCCTCAGACAGATGGGTTCCTTGAGCATTAAAACCAATTAGGAATTAATCCCTTTACATGGGCAGAGCAGCCTCTGCTGCTAGCATGTACAGACCACACACCCCCCAGGAAGGGGCCCCAGAGCAGCACCTCCCACCCTCCCAAAGGAACGAGGGACAAACCAGTCTGTGGAGCAGACCAGCAGACCCGGTTCCTCTGCTGTTACAAGGCAATACTGTTGTAACTGGTTCAGACTCCACTTCCACTTACATTCCCAGGAGTTGACAACAGATCTCTAACATGATGTGCCAGGAGAATTACCAATGTCCTTCTCTTTCAGATTTCCCACAACACAGGTTGTATTTTAGGGTTTTTTCTGGTGAGGGTCTTTTTGGGAGGGTGGAGCAGGTCAGCTGTAAAGGTTTTATTATCAGCAGTCCTACCTTAAGTAGAAAGAAATAGCCCTGGTCCTGTCCCATACAAAAGGCTAAAGCTATCTCTGGCACACAAATACAGGGTCCACTCCAGGCCATTCTAAGAAGAGTTGGGAACTGGGAATATAATAACCTTACCTTGCTTCATTCTCTGGAATTCACAACGGTTGTTCTGTACCCTGTCAGATACTACTTACCCTTACATGCCCACACCAATTTCACCCTTGTTCAACCACTGTGCATATCTAGGTCAATCCACATCCCACCCTACTGCCAGCAGGGACTTCAGATGACTGCTTGAGAAATGTACTACTTCCTTGAGTTAGTTATTTTTCCTGCAAAATTCATGCCCTTTCTGCACTGACAGGAGATTTCTTCAGCATCTTCCAATAAAAGCCATTCTCTTCCTTCCAAATGACTGAAAAAAAAAGCAGCCCCTGATACAGATTCACATCAATGAACTGACATCCCAGAGCCCCTGCTTACCAGCAAGACAAACACAGGAACTCTTGTACGGAAAACATCCTGGTTTGTCAAAGGGACTCTCCATTTCCCACAGAAAATAATGCACCTCTTCTGCAATTCCTCCCTGTGCACATAAGGTATCCACAGTTGGATGGACGGCCCCCTCTACATTCCCCAACACAATCCACAGCTCCAGTACTTTTTACTCAGTTCTCCTCAGTTAAACCATGCCACACTAACACCCCTGCATCTCATCTTCATGGACTGGCACTCTTTGCCACAGCAAGTTTGGTCATGCCTGTTCTGGGATGTTCTGGTGTACAGCAAAACTGGTCCATTAGTTGAATGCCCATCTCCAAAAATTTTTAGTTTTCATGGGCAAACAAACTTTTCATAAAAGTTTCTTTGTGTCTTTAATTCTCTCACTAAGGCTGCCATCTCCCTTTAGTCTAAATTAAAATCTGAATCTCCAAAGGGAAGTGGGTTAACAGCACAAGCCACTGATCACCTGGACACAAAATCTGTTGTTAGCTGAAATATCCTTTGTCTTTTCCAACATGCAGGTTCTAAAAGGTGCTCAGGTCATTCTACTGACTGAATCAAACTGAGCTCCCAGAAACAAATCTTGTATTTACACAGCCCCAAAATGAGGAACAATGTGAACCTAGAGCAAACAGTCCATTTCTCCATCTGTCTATAAAGGGGTATAGATCTTTATCACAGTTGACCCTATCAGCAACAGAAGTCCAAACCCTCTGAACTGCAATCTTTCTGATCCTATGCAGGTGGCATTAAAATTCCAGTGACTTCTACAGCACTGCTTCACAGAGCCACTGAGCAATGCCAATGCTTTCAATGAAGCACTGCAAAAATTTGTTTCCCTGAATGGACTCCAGAAGCCACCTGAAATCCTAAAATGTGATAGGTAGCAATGCTTGGAGTTGTCGAAACACAACCATCTGCTTAGACAATTCCTCAAAGAGAAGGTTTCTTGTTCACTAATGGTGAAACATTAGCTGCCCATCAGTATTCCATGAAGAAGTAGTTTACTTTGCTTTGAAGAATTCTTGGATGAAAAGTATGTTGCACACTTCCCTACACACAGCCATACATATTTAGGCACTTCATCCTAGCAACATCACTGGGACAGAAACTCCTGAGAAATCCTGGTGTGCATGTAACACATAAAGCAGCAAAACATTTTTAATAGTTACTTATCAACAACTGCACCACTTTTCATGAAACTTTTCATCCAGGAAATCCACAAAAATGAATTTGGATCTTGCAGTAAAAAATGAAGCAGAAAATACAACAACAAAAACTTACCTGGGTCACTACTTCATTAAAGGGAATGCATTTGTGTGACTAGTCTTGCCTGCTCTCATGGGAAACAGCAAGATATGGTTGCATGATGAAATGTCAACCCAAATATAGATTGCATATTTTCCTCTGGGGCACTCACACCATGAAAGAATTCTACATTTAGTGCTTTAACATTATTGGAAGAATGTGTACAACATGAGATCTCCAGGTCTCCAATATGAATCTGATACAGATTCTACTACCAAAAAAACAGGCAGCACCAGCTATTGAGACCTCAAAATTAAGTACTGTTATTTCAGAATCATCTCAAATACACTTGCTAAGTCAAAGTATACTTCTTTAAAAATTGCAACATCAGCTTTCCTATTTATAGCAACATATCAAAGGGTAGCAAGTAACTCCACAGTACAGCAATTTTTCTTTTTTTTGCAAAGGTTAGCCCTTTCCTTCTATCCACAGGAAAAGGCCCCTGTTGAAATATGCGAGTTCAGTTCAGGCAAAATCTCTTCATACATATGCTGAATAGTTTCTCTACAGACATACAATCTGGTACTTGGCATAAAAACACTCAAACTTAGTAAAATTTAGTATTCCCAGTGTTACCTTGCCAATCATTGTACTCAAGTCACCATCACTGAGCAAAGGATTCTGAGTATCCCCAACTCGAGATGGGTCTTTGGTTGCTTTGTCATTGCTGAATGTTCTCCACTCCGACCCCACATCTATGACCCGGTCACCTGAGAACACAGAAAGCAACACAAAGTCTGCATTAACACATAGCTTTAAAATACTGCATGAAACATTAAGTCAGACATCTGAGCTTTGCATTGTAAGAAGGCAGTCTGCTGGCATTCCCAAACACAACAGGAACTGGCAGGACAATGAACCAGAACATTCAGGATCTACAAGTTAAAGCAGTGGGGAAAAAAATGCAACTAGAGGTGCACAGAAGACATAAATAACTAAAGAAACACATCCAGAACACAGGAACTGTAATCTTCATGGACTTCAGTTATCCATAAAGAGTATCACGGCATTTCCAATACACAAAAGGAATCAAAACCTCGATTTCAAGCTGAAGTCAGGACTGCCCATGGATTGTTCTCAATGAGTCAGTTGTTGCAACTTAACAAGCACTGCCCCATTTGCCACATGTTCATAGTGCACATATGAATTATCTATCATGCACAATCCCATTAAGCTATAGAACACATTTCTTAGTGTTCTGCAGTAAAGCAGAATACAGTTCTGTGCAGGATGTCAGAAGAAACTTCGGAATAATTGGCACCCTTCATTGCTAAACCTAAGGAAAAATTCACCACCTTTATCAGTGTTTAAGTGTGTTGTGAAAGAAATGTCTGCAAAAAAAAGTAGCATTGACTGCATAATTTCCAGTACGGAAGTCTTAGAATGAAACCACAGAGGCTGATTTAACCTGGTGAAAACAAACAGATAGGAAAAAAGCACTCTGCAAACAATGGTAATACAAGATCCGAAGCTGGAGAAAATGCAGAAGCTGTGGACAGAGTGGTGCAACTGCAGAACTACCTGGAGGATATAAGAGGAATCTATTCTGACAGAATAACTCAAGTTTTAACACAACATTATGCAAGGAGAATGCTTGAAATTGAAACCTGTGAATGAACCAAAAGAAATTGCTACAACAAAACCCAGTAACTTTAGGTTAAAGGTATTCTCATCAGTATCTGTCAGACATGCTCATAGCTACAGCTCCACCTTTTTATACTGGTCTAATAAAAGCCACAAAGGGGAAGAAAAAAAACAACTATGAAAAGCTACAGGGTTAAGGACAGAATGGATCTGTGCCGCCTTTTACTCTTTCTGCTATAAAGGTCAACCCCCACACCCTCAGCGAACTTAAATTTGCAGACAGTGTGCTCCTCTGGCTCCTGGACTCTCTGTAAATATTTGATTCAGTAATGCTCCTTCTATGGCCTAGCAGTAACTTTACTTTTAGACAACCCCCCAATACTGTTTACAGCATCTAAAAAAAGCAAAATGTACTTAAAATTCTGGCATGGTATAAATAGAACACTGAGTACAGAGCAATGATGTAATATTTTTCCACACAAGTGGGAATGACCTAAATGACTCACTCAGGGATCTGCCTCTTGTGAGTTATGAACCATTCCTGCTCTAACAAAAAAGTCCTATATCACTGCCTGCTTTGGCAAACACATTACAAACAGAAGACTGAGACTACTATTTCAGAGTGAGAAAAGATTAAGTAGAATAAATCACTGAATACAAAGCATTTGTGTAATTAAGACGCAGTATGCAAATATCTTCATTTTGCAAAGAAATCTGCTACTGCAGAAAAGAAGTTTTTCTGTATACTGTCAGTGTCATTGAAAATATACAGAGGTCCTAAGCAGCACATTCCATCTTTCAAAAGGCTTTTATAAAAGTGTGACACAAGCTAGAAGTATTAATGAAAATGGAACAAATAAGCCCAAAGTTTTCCATAGATGGAAAATATATTCAACTACAAGCATGATTGGTTGGATTATCCTGTTCAACAAGAAACAAAAACAAAACGTGGCATTTACTATCTTTAATTCTTCAAAATACAAAAAACAACTTTGGAACTGTGATATTAGTACAGATGCAATTAAGCCCCACCCTAAGTGGTCAAAGCAAAAAACTTTCAAACACTAAACTTAGTCTTACAAAAAGCAGAGTAAAAAAGCCTTGAAAATTGGTCCTGAGTTAAGATTTCAAGTTCTAAACTGAATTTGCTAGGTCATACACTACTGACTGGCTTTCCTAAACAAGCTGGAATATGGGTCCAATAGTCAAACATGAGAGTATAACAGCTCCCAATAAGTACACTATAAAGTTGTCTCTCCTTTCTCACATTATTGTATTGTTTTGGGGAACTCTCTAAAGCTGCAATAAGGATGGGAGTGGCCACGTACTCCCTTCACTACTTCCTTTTGCTGCAGTCCTTTTGAACAAAACAGCTTTACTAGATACAGCTACATTAGAGACTCCTTTATTTAATTTTCCTCAAACAGATAAGTTAATCTTCTCAGCTTCCTCCTCTAAATACATACAAAAACAGTTTACAGGACCAAATCCTTGTGAAATGCATCTCCAGGCTAATATGCTAAAGCATCTTCCTGAACAGATGAATTTTTCTCCACTGCTCCATTTCTTTTCATAAACTACTCTTCCAGTATTCAGTTTCTCTTTAAAATACAGTCTAACAGACTAACACACAGGCTCCAGTGCAAACACGGACTGCCAACTTCCCTGACTCAGGTTACCCATCATCTGAAAAGCTCATTTAGTAAAATGCAGAAGTGCTACTCAGAACGGAAAACCTCAGGCCAAGGTTACTTTTCTTCACAACTGACAAATGCAAAGAGCATGTGCTACAGAAACACAAAAGCAAACTTAGGTCAGACTCAAAAACAGAATTTTGAGCAGTTTTCAAAAGCAGCTTGAAATGCCTATACATCAAAATTTATGTAGGTTTACTTCTTGCTTAAAAATGAAATGATTTCTCAGAGGAAAGTATTTTCAATGAACGAGTCCTGAATTTTCAGTTACATATTTACAGAGAAATAATACCAGCTATTTTAACGTTGCACTCCACTTGCAGTAACTCATAAAACATATGTATTTTCTTCTCCTTCTGCATTATCTGTTATAAGAAGACAATATAGCTTAAAATTCAAGATGTCTAACCAAAACAAGAAATATGATGACATTCATGAGCATATCCAGTCTTGAAGCAGTTCTAAGAAGGTATGTTCATAAGTTCTTTTCAGAGAAGCTCTGATGTTAGCTGTACATTGTTCTGTGTATTATTAACTAATATTTTAATTTTAACATAAATACAGTATTAAAAGTTTATTTGCACTCTGTCGTCCCAAAATACCTATTGTTAGTAGAGAATGTGTCATTCTTACAGTTAGTTAAGGAATCTGCTGCCATCTAGTGAGCACATATATCATACTTTTAATTAAAAGCATTTTACAATGCCAAATTTAAATACATACATATATATATATATATATATATATTAGGATTACCCTAAGTTTCAGTCAGTTCCTTCTTAAGCAGAGAAATCAGGTGTTGCAACAAACTACAGTGAAAAAACTAAAGGAGCAGACTAAAACATGGGGAGAATTATGAAGATGTGAAACTACAAAGAGCCAGGCTAAACAGTGTGAGGTTAAGTTTCAGCTCTCAGCCTCTCCTAACTCCTAAATCACTTTGCAGCCTTCTGCTGGACTTGCTCCAACAAGTCTCTCTCTTCCTGGTAGGGACAAGCCCAGAGCACAGTACTCCAGGTATCAACTCCACATTCTATTTATTAGCTTACAGACTGCCCCATACAGTAGCACTCAACCTTTTTTCTACTTTGCAGCTTTAGAACTTCTATTAAGGACCAGATGTATAAAATGTTACCAAAAAATAAACTCACGGGAAGGGAAAAAATTGAACACACAATTTTACAGTCCCAGCTTTTTCTACAAACTTTCCAGCCTTTTATAAGACAGTAGTATTCTTTGTAAAAGTTATCTTGTTTTCAATGAATTGTCAACACCACAAACACATCATCACAACCAGCAACACCAGTCTATTCACAACACAATTAAAATAACTAAAGCAGGCTTTCAGATGCCAAACAAAACACAAAAACCCCACAAGCAAACAAACAAAAAAGCCACAGATGATTTTAACTAGTTGCCAGACATCAACAGCATCACACCAGTACCAAAAGGCAACTATGGATTGAAACAGACAGTACAGAACCGCAGGCAAATGACTGCTACAAGAACAAAGGCTCAGCAGCTCCTGCATATCAAAATGATGACAAATCTAAAAGGACTTACAGGCTTCCTAAGCCATCAGCTTGCATAATAATTTTGGAGGAAGCAAATGAGAGTAGAAATGTTAAATGATCAGGTGGGCAAGTCTGGGCAGCTGCAGTTACACCTCTCCAGGACTTGAGGCCTTTCAAAGATTAACAGCTCAAGTACTTGTGAAGGATGCTCCAAACTACAGAATCTCGATTTAAAAATGTTGTGCTTGATCTACCCTGCATCACAAAATTAGAGACTCTTTTTCCATCAGAGGAGTTTACATTTTTTCTAGTCCTTATTTGCCTCAATCACTTTGTCAGCCGGGTAAGGAAGCAAGTAAAGAGCCATTCCCTAAATAGGATGATTCAAAATGTTACTGTTACTCTAGCAGAAAAACCTAGTGCTTCACCTAATGGAACCCATAGCGGCCCTCAAACACCTCTGATCGCCAGCCAAGAACCCACCAACTAGAAAGCCTCCTCCACCCTCCAGGAAATTTCATGCTAAGAGGAGTGCTTATTACAAAGCCTGACAAAGGATGCTAACTTTTAACATCTAAACTCTGTTCCCACTCTCACAAGCATTACTGCTGAACACCTAGAAGTATCACCCTTACCTTTAAAGCTGAAAAGGGCTAGAATTAAAACAGACTATTTGAAATGCTGGCTGAGAAAGGCAAGTAGGTTATTTTCTTCGTATTATAAATTGCCTGTACAAAGTATCCATGAATGCTCATGCAAAAGCCAACTATTCAGAATGTCTTTTAAGCATCAGTATCCTTAATAAGTAGCTTTCCCCTGAATGCAATCAGTCTTTTTGCAAGGACCAACTTAGTAGTTTGGACACCAAGCATGTAAAAGCTGCTAATACACATTTGTATCTAAAGACTTTTGCCTATTTTTTAAGCAGTATTTTGAATTAAGAATTCATACTGTAGTTTTAAAGATTGACAATACTTGCAGAAAGGAGTAAACCTGAACATAACCCCAAGTACTAAAAGATTTTTCCCTATGGATGTAACTGCCCTCTACTGGATCCAAGTCAGAAGTACTTAAGCACCTTCCTCACTTACAGGATACTACAAAACAGCTGAAAAAAGAGGTTTGTTTGGTTTTCAGAAAAAATGAGCAGCTATACAGAAGCAAGCAATATTATCCCTAATGACAGACATCCTGAGTAATGAACTGGCCAGTTGGGAGGCAACTGTGAAACCCCTTCCTACTTGTTTATTGAGAAAAAAATATCTGCAGTATAGTCAAATCTTACCTATTCTTCATGGGCCACACTTGAACTTACAATGTACCATTTCAATCTCAAACTTTTCAGAAGTATCAGCCAAACAAGTACGCAGACAGAATTTTACAACAGCCTTACTGCTGACCACAGGCTATTGAATGTTTTTCCCTAAAATTCTTCAACTGAACTCTCAGGTATACACAGAACGTTGCACAAATATCTGAATATTGGTCATAATCTTGATTCAAACCTTTAACAAGTTGATATGTGTCCAAGGATCCCCATCAGCTGGAGACAGACTTCTGCTTTTTTATCAAAGGCTACCCAAAAAAAGATCCATACAAGAGCACTGTTCCTCTCTCAGCCACCTGCCTACTGAAGCAGACAGTGCTAACCAGTTAGAGAAAAACACTTACTACATACTGAAAATAAATTCCTCACTGTTTAACTCCTGCACACTGAAATAACATTTAATGAGCTATATAGAAGTTTAAGGAATGTCTTAGAAAGGTATTCCTGAGATACTCCTACTACCTGAGATACTACACAGCAGTACATGCCACTAGACCAGTTCTTATCCTCCTCTGAAATTCACATCACCACCTTGCTACAAGAAAATTCAGTTCTTTGTCTTCCACTTTCACTCTGCTTTCTTCAGCCCCTTCTGGCACATCAGCTGATTCCCAGCCTTTTTTACTGCCTGTAAGGCAGTAAGCAAAATATTCACCTGTCAAGAAAGAAGATTTACTAGCCTTCTGTTCTTGAAGAACTTGCTGTTCCCCCCACCAAGTCTGTCTGGAGAATGAGATGTGGTGAACATTTTTAATGAACACAGTACTAAGTACTTCTCCAAGCCCTAGGAACCCTGTCCATGAACTCCCCCACCAGCCCATGAACCCTCACTGTAGCACATAGCTTAGAATGAACAGAGAAAGGCAGGGATAATAAAACACAACTCTTGTGACAGCAAATAAACCTGGACAGAGTTGTAAAGTCTCAAATGCATGTCAATCCAGGCTAATATCAAAATTCCATAGATCATTTTAATTTAGGTCTCCAAGTGCCTTCCATGCAAAAAGCAATTAGCAGAAGGAAAAGTTAAGAAGTTGGAAATAATTACCATGAAAAGGCAGAACACAAGCTAACCCACAAAAGGTAATAGTGAAATGGCAGATGAGAGTTTATACTAGACTGAAGCAGTATTTTGAAACAATAATACACTCAACACTAGCCTCAGTCATACTGACATTACAAGCCTTAATTATTTTAATACTGCACAGGTCCAGTTTATTCAGAACATGTGGAAAATACTGTGCAAAAAACCCCAGCGTACTAGATTAAACTTAAATTTCAATCTTACTGAGACTAAGAATAAAACCTACAAGTAGAAAACAACTCTGATTAAAAATCTTCCCCAAAAAATCCCTTTAAAAAGTAGTACTTGCAACATACAGCTCTGCCTAAAATACAGAATTCACTTGATAAAGAGATCAGCTCCTCCTTCTCCTAGCCTCCTGCTCCCCCAAAATTTTCTATTTCTTTACCCTTTCAACTGCAGACCTGATGAATGCAAGACCACTTATTATAATAATAATACTGATTTAATCTCCTATTCCCCAAAAATTTATTACAAACCTAAAAACTATCTATGCACTGGCTATTTTATCCTACAGTGCAGTTCTACGGATAATAAACTTACACTTTTCCCATAAATATGCAACTTCAGTACTTTACCATAGCAAGCAAGAAAAACATCAAATGCAAATACACTTAGTTAAGTCAAAGACTATTAGCTCTGTCAACAGCTAAACTGTACACACACACCCAAAAAAAAAAAAATCAGTGAAGTCACACCAGTATGTACTGTACAGCAGTAAAGCAAGAGCACAAATTCAGCATTTACCATTCTGTCCCACATACACCAGCAGTGCTCTGCCGACACTAAAATCATAATATTTTTAAATAAACCTGTAGCACTTCTTTGGCCACACAGTATATTGATTGTTGAGTGGGGGGGTTAACTGTTCTAAATCATCCCCTTCCCTGAAAAAGATCTCAGTAACTTTTAGTCCACCCCAAAATATATTTTCAGTGGTCTCTGCTCACTTGTGATCATGACGCACACAAGCCTTGAAACAAAACTTTTCTATGTAAAAACAGGAAATGAAATCGTTACTCTCCTAAGGGGAACATGTATCATGGAATCTGCAACAAAGACAGAGAAGTTGCATTTGGAACACATCAAAACTAAATTTTGTCTTCACTCCTCTAAAACTTCCCTACTTCATAAGCATCTCCAGAAAACAGGCATCAAGAATTGGATCTGGCTTACACCTCCTCTAAATTTCTTATCAGACCAGCTGAGAAAACACTGAGTGCTCACACTTCTCTTTGGTCATGTACTGTTCAATTATTTATCTTCATCCTATTTAACTGGTTTTCCAAATTACCTGCTGGATACCCTAGCTAAGGAAATAGACACATACAGGTAAGCTAAATAGCTGAAGGAATGCAACACAGAATGAGAACAATCAGCACAACACTGTTAAAGCCTTTTGGTGACAAATCCACGGAAATGCAAATTTTAAAAACATTTTTTATTCTACCAGTAATGTTGGCTGTAAACTGCACTAGGACAATTACAAACATATTAAAAACTCAATTCAGCAACAGTTTCTATTAATATTCTAATGATCCTGCTCATTGAAAATGATAACAATTTGAATTGAATAAACCACCAATGCTATTAGTTCAGAAAAGCCAAAGGATAAACTCTTCAGGCAAGAATAGCTTGTGACTAGGTAACAGAAGGTACATGAAGTGAGACTTCTGACAAATTCCAAGTTCCTAAAAATTACATTTATGAAGAAAAAGCTTTTCCTCTTCTCCTCATAACAGAACTATCTTAAAAGTTATGAACTGATCAAAATGGGCTTTTCTAAACTTTTGCTCGACTTCTATGACAACCCTGCAAAGAGCTGAACATGCACCAAACTATTTTTAAGCTGTAACTTAGACACTTACTATCATATTTCAGCTGGAAACACTACTGTGGATATTTGAATTTTTAATCAGCGAGTTTATTCTGATTAATTGATCTTTATCAGAATTTATCCAATTTAAACCAGCCCATCTTTTAACAAAGCAGTTATAACCCTTCCTTTAGGTCTTAAATGGTTTCATAAATTTAAAGGAAACTGGCACTCAAGTTTAAATATTTTAACCTTTCCTTTAACGGTTATGTAGAAGTTTGCTTTTGCATAAGACACTATTTTAGTTGCTTGGCTAATTTAGTACTACCTTTGCCACTAAGTCCTTAACTTTCAGCTTTTTATGAAAAATTTTAAGTTCAGCAAGGCAAAACAGAACCACCACAGTCTAGGAGAGAGGGCTATAAACAATTTGAAATATTTAGCACCACTGGATGAATCACACAAACATGCACCCTCAAGGTTTTTTTCTCATAATGGCATCCCTAATAAAAAATTAACAGGAATCAGTGAAGTTCGAAGAATTATCATAATACAAGCATGGAAAGTTTCCCATGATAAAAGGAATAAAGACAATAAGGTGCACATAAGACGCTCATCCTAGAAAAGATACATAAAAATGTATATGCAGCAGATTCTATGACAACTTCCTCCCTCTCATTCAAACAAAAGACAATGCCTAAAAGGCTTCATTTTAAATATTCCATTACACTTAGAAATACAGTTCAGACTGTGGAACTGCTGCTACACAAACCAAGTAAAAGAGCTCCACAGAATTCCAGTGGGAAAACTTAGGATTGTCTTAAAAGCCTTGGGAGAAGTAATTAACCAACACAGGTGCTGGCAACCATATAAACATAAATCCTTCAGGGCAGAAGACAACCTCTAGCTAATGGGAAACAGAGGTTGGTTGGGGCTTGGTTTTGTCGTGATTTTTTTTTTTCTTGTAAGCAAATTATTTCACAAAGCACTTTTATAACATTTTTTATACTTTCTTAAATGAAAGAAGTGTCATGATTAAAGACCGAATACTGGACAGCACAACTCTAATTCATATTACAGCATATTTTAAATTTTCAGTCTTTAAATAGAGTTTGATTCTTCTCATAGTGCGAGAAGTTACCAGAAAACAGGCTATTCAAAACAGTAAGCTTTTAGCCAAGGGACAATCACAAAAGAACTCCTAAACCTCCCCCCCCCCCAAAAAAAAACCTCACAAAACCAAACAAACACCCCACCAAATCTACCACCCACACTTGGGCATCAAGGGAGAGCAAACCTACACACAACACTTGGGTTACACAGCAATTTATAGAAATATGAACAACTACTTACCTACTACTAGCCCACACTCAGAACAAATCATATCACCAGCTCTGTAGTCCTCCACTAAAATGGAATCTGGATGATTTGGGCAAGTCACCCTCGGAAGTACATCCAAACTAAGAAACAAATGAGAAGTATAAACCATTATTAAATAAGCAGGTTGCATATCAAAAGCAGAAGAGTTCCTTGATTATAAGAACGCTTTAACAATACAGCATTTAATGACTTAAATTATAGAATATTAACCTGATTACCTGAGCTGCACTCTTCATTTAAATGCTGTAACACTACATTTGACAATCAAGACTTCAGATCACCTCAAATCCAATTTTATTGTAATGTATCCTATACCAAAACCACTTCAACTCAAAACACCAAAAACCTACATAACAGACTTGATTAAATGTAGCATAACTCAAACTACTGCTAAATGAACTCTCCCAAGAAGTTAGTGGTGATTTCTTCATTCCAAATGAGCATTTTCACTCCTTCTGATCAGAACTGAATTACTTAGCAAGTCCTTAGCTCAGGAAGTAGTGCGCATACAACATGTACGTTTAAAAAATTCCCAGTTCAAATACTGGTTTATTTTCAAGTATTTGAAGAATAAATCCCATTTTTAATTAAGCAATTCATTAATTGTGATATTTTAACAAAAAATAATCAGCTCATGAGACAATTACACAACAACAAGTTGTGATAACAGGGATCTGTCTCTTTCACACCCATGGAGCTTCAAGAATTACAACTTCTGATAAAGCATTAGCATTATTTACTACAACTTTTAGTTACTGACCAAAGTAACAAAAAAATTGTTTCTAACCAAATGTTTTAAAAGTAAATACCTCATACTAGCAACTGTTCAGTAATTCTACTAAAACCAATTATTTCAGAAATGGAGTAATATGTGTTTACAACTGGGATCCGTGTATTCCGCAAAGCCATTTTGCTCAAGCTAAAAAGCACAGAGTACAGAAGTTGACCACAAAAAATTTATCCCAACTTCTCACTAACCTCCATCTGACTAAACCAAAAAACAATTTGTAAACCTTTCAACTGTAAAAAATTTCCAAGTAAAATTATTCTGAGTTCCTCTACTTTCCACTATAATTTCTGCCATTATTTCAATCTAATCTACATATTCCATCTTAATTTTTTAGATATTTCTGATGAGTCAAAAATACAAACAACTCAAACATTTTAATCCACTGTTCACAAAAAATATCTACAACTTGAAACGAAAAATGACAATCAGCATCACTATTCATATTAAAACCTCCAGAAAGCATGTGTGAACACAAGATCTTCAGATGCAAATTATAGTCAAAACACTACATTAAAGCTCTTTAAACTACTTTCCTTCTCTCGATTCCCAGCCAGCAGTTTCATATGACAAGACTGTTGACAAAGCATTCACAATCATCTGACATTTGGCATTACACAAAAGGCTAGTGACACACTAAGCAAAAGAAAAAAAAATCCAGACATCTCAAAGAATACCAATGGTGTTTTGTTTCAGACTTTACCTTCCTAAAACACTGCAAGAATTTGTCTTCCCAGTTTTAACTCGGTTTATCTAGACATATATACTGTACTCCCTGCAATGGGCTCAATTTACTAAGCCAGCTACACCGGAGGAAAATGCATGGCACGTGTGTAAAGGCCCATCTCAGCAAATAACTCCCGAGTTGCAGCAAGGCTACTAGGAAGCACTTCCTAGATCCTAGGACAGGTTTAGCAGGAGTTAAGAGTCACTCCAGTCGACTTCGTGGGCCTTTCTTCATTCCTGACTGGAAAGAAAAACTCGATACGTCTTCAGGAGAAAAGAATTCAGAGCCCGAAACCCGTGTGGTCACAGACTGGTACCGGTACGGATTTAGGGTGGGAGCCTGAAAGCAGCTTCCAAGGCCCGATAAAGTGGAGCCAGGCCAGGGAGCTGCACCCCGGCCCGAGGCGGTGCTGAGCGGCAGGGAGCCGGGGGGCCGCGCCAGGCGGTGCCCGCCCGAGGGGCTCGGTGGGACGGGCTCGCTACCGCCCCAGGCCCGCAGGGCACGGCCCGGCCAGGCGGAGCCGCGCTCGGGCAAAGAACCGGGCCGGGTCCCCGTTCGCACCGGGCTGTCGCTAACGAGGAGCCCCGCACCCAGGTCATAAAGCCCTCAAAAACCTCGGGAATCCCCTCGTTTCGCTGCCCAGCAACAGCAGCACGAAGACGCAAAGACGGCGAGCTCGGCCCCTTAGAGGCCGCTCGGCCCAGCCCCAACAGGCGCGAGCTCCCCGAAGTCCGGCCTCCTGCCGCCCCAGGAGCGGCCCCGACAGACCGGACAACAGAGAGGGGCCGGTGCGCCGGGCACCGCGAGAGCCGCGCTAAACCGGCGGCACCGGGGCCGGCAAAGAGCGCCGATGGCCGCCGGGCCATCCCCGGGCGGCACAGGGGCCGACGCGGCCATTTTCTGCCTGTGCCGCGGACGGCGCGATGTGGGAGCCGCTCCCGCTCCTCCCTCGGCCCCCCGCGCCCGGGCCGCCCCGTACCGGCTGGTGGACGCCATCTCGGCGACGCCGCAGCAGTGCCGGAGCCGGCGGCGCGGGGCGGCCGCTGTTATTAAATGCCGAGAGGGGCGGGCGGGGCCGCCGGGCGCTCCTACGGGTGCCGCGAAGGGGCGGGAGCACGGGCGGGGCCCGGCGGCGTTGTGCGGCTGCGGGCCGAGCCGCGCCCTGCACCGGCGGCAGCGCCAGCGGAGGGCCGGCTGAGGCCCGGCTGCGGGACAGCGGCTGCAACCTTCCTGTGCAGCCTTCCTGTCGGCCCAGGCAGCAGCCCACAGACCCCCAGCACCCTGCCGTCCCCGGGCGTGACTCCGGTTCGGCTGCTCTTGTGCCCTCTCCAGCAGTGTCGTGAATTCCCACAGAAAACAAGTGTAACCAAAACTGCCCCAAGTTTGCACAGACGTATATGGGGTACAACATGTCCTTGGCTCGGAAACTAAGCAGAGACCAATTCCCAGAAAGGGGAAGTGGGGAAAAAGTTCAGTTCCTCCTTCCGGCCATGGCCTGCCGCAGCTGTTCAGGGTGGCACGGGGCTGAGGAATGACGAGGAGAAGGCGGCGCTGCGCGGGGCGGGGCCCGCAGGTGCCGGGCCGGCTGTGACTCAGGGCAGCCCGCGGCAAACAGCCCCTGCCCCAGCGCCCGGCTTCAGGCAGACACAAAGGCCGCTGGATTGTGCGGCCTCTCCGTGTCACCCCGCACACACCTCCATGGTGTGATCGGCTCCCCTTCTGCCCCGCACACACCGGCACGGTGTGATCGGCTACCCTTCTGCCCCGCACACACCTGCATGGTGTGATCGGCTCCCCTCCTGCCCCGCACACACCTCCATGGTGTGATCGGCTCCCCTCCTGCCCCGCACACACCTCCATGGTGTGATCGGCTCCCCTTCTGCCCCGCACACAGCGGCACGGTGTGATCGGCTCCCCTCCTGCCCCGCACACACCTCCATGGTGTGATCGGCTCCCCTTCTGCCCCGCACACAGCGGCACGGTGTGATCGGCTGCCCTTCTGCCCCGCACACACCTCCATGGTGTGATCGGCTGCCCTCCTGCCCCGCACACACCTCCATGGTGTGATCGGCTCCCCTTCTGCCCCGCACACACCTCCATGGTGTGATCGGCTGCCCTTCTGCCTCTCCCACTCGCATCCACCTTAGCAGCAAACACCGGGCCAAAGAGGAGGAGAAACCACAAACTGTTGCAAGACCAAAGCCCTCCAGCACTGGACTCGAGTCCCGGCTTTAACTCCACAAGAGATTATTCCTATGCAAAATTAGTCTGTATAATGAGTAGCAACAACAGGTTTTCGAGCCCAAGCTATAAAACAGTAGGGAAAAAAGTATTCCTTTAGAATGAGCCTACCCTCCTGAAAGAGAAGGGACAGGAGTGTACAGATTTTGGAAAGTACCATTATTTCAACGCTTCAGAGTGATCAGTATTGAAGTCTCTCAACAGTTACAAATTTGCTACCTATTTATTGATCAGATACACAGGACTTTTCACACCAGTTAAGCCCATGTCTCCACTATATAAAAAAAGTATTTTTCAATTTACTAGCACAAAGGAAGAAATTCCCTGTGGTTGAAAAGTTCTCTAATACTTGCTAGTATTGAGTCAAAATAATTATCACACAATCTCCAAATACTTCTTTACTAACTGAAGTACTGTGTACTGGTTGAAAATTGGCTAGTTTAAATTTGACAACAAATTTCTTAGGATAAAAAAAATATAAACCTTTTGGAATATAAGAAAGCTGAACTATTAGAAAACAGAGATGCTGAGATACAAATTTAAAACTTCTTTCCACTTCCAATGATCTTTTTCAGAAGTGCTCAGTAAACCCAAAAAATGAAAGAGTAATGAAAAATCACTAACTGGCAGTGTGAATACAGTACATGATATTAAGTTTCTCCACAACCTCTGAAATGCATATGGGGCAGTGACTGCAACAGATGTGCCCCATCACCACAAGGAGTCCCTTCAAGCTTTCCAAGTTTATCTTGGTTTCTCCTATATTCTGTTCTACAAACAGGATGTTCTGCTGGCAGTCACTGCCAACCCTCTTAACCCTCATTAAGTGAGAATTGAAAGAACTTAATTTTCACCACAGAGGGACAGTAATTTTCAGCAATGTTGCAAAAATACAATAGATGATATATCATGAATTCTTTCTTCCTTGTCTGCAGCAATTTTTCAAGCACTTTTTCCACAAGCAACAAACAAAAAGTGGTTGATGTGGCAGATGGAAATATCACTATTAACAGTCTCTGTCAGCAACAGATTATTTTAATACTACACCAAGTTTACCTTGCTGTCCCCAGCTGTTCTTTCCCATCACTGTTGTTACAACAATAATCCTATTTTAAAACTTCCTTAACTGGTCATTTTGGAGCTTCTTAAAATTTCACACCAAGTATCTCATGCTGCTTACTGTCAGTAATAAAAGCGTGTAACTAAATTGCAATTCTCACATTGCTAATACTACCAGCATCATTTCAACAATAATGCAATGGGATATTCAGATGCCTTTGCAAACACAATGAATAGTACATTAATGAAAACAAACCACTGGTTCTTACTTGTATGTCTAAAGGACCTTTGTAATGGTTTGTTGATTTATCATGCAGTTCAATGTGTGTTGCAATCTCTTAGCTCCTGCAACACCACAGCTCCCCAGTGCAACTTACAACAGATTGTAAAACAGAGTGTAGGTTTCACAGAAATTTAGTGTCTAAAAAAATGGTTTATATTGGAATTTAATGTAGGAATTTCCAAATTAATGCTGAAATTTCAGCTAAGTCATTTTAATTGCTGAATTGATTCTTTTACACAAAGACTACACACCACTTTAAAAATACCAGCCAACCATCTTCTGACGAGATTTGGGGAATGGCAGTGCAAGACAGCTACAAAGACTATGGAAGTCCCAGCTACTGGACTCCCACAGGCCCAGACCCAAGAAGTATTCATGAAAAAAACTAGCAGCTCTTCTCCCAGTCCAGTTTCTATACCTTTTTTCAAGTCCTGGCCATGGTCACGGTCTAATGGAATTCAGTTAAGAGCCCAGCTATGCAATTACAGAATGAGTAAAACATTGACAAAACAAGTTGCTGAATTTGTTCAGGCTTTGCACCATAAGAGCTGTGTCTTTGTTTAAGCCCAGCTGGCAACTAAGCACCCCCCAGCTGCTCAATCACCCACCACCTGCACCTGGTGGAATGGGGAGAAGAATCAAAAGTAAAACCTGTGGGTCAAGATGAAAACAGTTTAATAATTGAAACAAAGTAAAAATGAATAACAGCAGCAAATAATAATAGTGATAACAAAAAGGATTTAAAAAAAGGAAAACAAGAGATGCACAACACAGTTGCTTACCACCCACTGACTGATGCCAGATGCCATCCCTGAACCCCGATGGGCTCCCCCTTCCTGCTCACTCCCCAGCTGATACACTGGGCCTGTCATTCGATGGTGTGAATATTCCTTTGGCCAGTTTGGGTCACTTGTCCCAGCTATGCTCCCTCACAGCTTTTTTTCATTTTTTGCACCTCCTCATTGGCAGAGCAGGAGACACAAAAAAAGTCCTTGATTTATGATAAATGCAGCTTAGCAACAACCAAAAACATCAGTGTGTTATCAACATTATTCCCACGCTGAATCCAAAACACAGCACTGTACCAGGTATTGAGAAGAAAATTAACTCTACCCCCTCTGAAACCAGGACAGCCTGTGAGAAGAACACAGAAAGATCATGGAGGACAAAGCACACAGCTTTATAAATCGCCTACCTGGCTTGCTTCTGCTAGTGGGAAACCCATCTACAGATTAAAAGATTGCAGAAGGAAGTGAAAACGGAGGCAGCTAGAAAGGAATTCTCCATATTGACTTCTTTTGAAACAATTCCTTTATCTACTGTGCTTGAAATCAATCTAGTTGAGCTCCATAGAGCAGCATTAGGCTGACCTCCATGGCCCCCCTAGATCTAAAGAGCTTGAAGTAAGTTTGGTGTGAAATTGCCAATGTTGTAACACGGAAAGAAAAAGAATGACACAATTATGTCACTGTACATCTGATTGTAAAGGAGACTCTAAAGCAAAGTCTTCTATATTTTGCTTTGTAAATTCATCCATGTAATAAATACACAGGTAGACTTAGGTAAATAGAATTCCTATTCTAGATGCCACTTTTATAATTTTACTGAGGACTGAATACTTTCAGAACACCACACATGACTGTTGTGGAAAATAAAATAGTAATTATGTAACTTAGCACTTTTCACTTTGTTTAAACTGATGCAATTTCTGCAGACAGAGTAGGTAGGCAGGTATGTAGAAAGTCACTGCAATTATCTAATGTGAGCCATGTCTTAATCTTCTTCTACTACAGGTTATTTGGTTTCACAAAGTACAATGTTTGTAAGTCTCTCTCTAGTTCCCATACTATCTCATACCAAAAACACCTCCCCTTTTTTACTTCTAAGTTTTAAAATACTTGTATCATTTATTTATTTTACACAAAGTCCTATAAATCTTTTCTTTCAGTAAAAGAAATGAATCCCATTGGGGTTTCTTAAAGAGAAAAGCAAATTATTTCTAAAAGACTGAAAATAACCTCTGAGTTGCATTACACCTATTTCAGAAAATCATTGTTTTAACTCCTCAGCAGGTGGCAGCAAAAAGTTATTTACAATGTCACATTAATTCTATACTGTATTAAGTAATTTGTTCTTAAATTTCCAATAAAAATCCCTACTATTAGATAGTTATACCATATGGAAGAGTTAATAAGAAAAATCAGCCTGTCTGTTTATTCCAGTTCTTCAGGATCACTTCAGCTGCATCTAGTGTGCTGTCCTTCTGCAAAACAAGGAACAACACTATTACTGCAAGTACAGATTTCTTCAAAAGAGTCAGTCATGATTATATCATCTCAAATCAGTATTTGGTTGTTTCAGTTGCATCCTGTAAATATCTTGTTAGCCAGTTTTTCATTGACAGTTACTAGGTACAAATCTGGACTACACAAAGAATTCAATGCTGATTCCTTGAAAATATTTATTAGATATATTTAAAAGACGTCATCTCAGCATTCATACTATCCCATTTAATGAAAGCAGTACTTATATAAATTCATGGCATTAATGCAGTGATGTAATTTGGCAGCTCTGGTTTGGAGACATGCTAGCACACTTTCCTAATCCCTGTGAGTACAGTTGGGATTTTTTAATCTCCACGCAACCATGTTATGCTGTGAACTACTTAAACATAACCCCTCCAAATTGTGTAGCTTGCCTCCAGCCTGGTGAGTCATACAGGTAGCCTAACTTGAAATGACTAGTGCTGTTTATCAGCCACATGTACAACCAGTAAGTTTCATCCTGGTTGTTACTGGCTCAGTTTATATCCTAGACTTTACACCTCATCAAAAGAAGTAAGTAACAAAAGGAGAAACTCCCCTTCATTACGAGTTCAGGCTAAGGCTCTCATCTTTACACAGAACAGTTCAGGGTTTGCACATGTTCCATTATGCTGACTCTGTTACAGAACAATTGGGAAACATCTTAGAGCTTTGGGCTTATCCAAGTTTATGTACCTGTCCCCAAAGTCTTTCAGTCTTTTCAACAGACTAACAGCAGGAAGAATATGTGCAAAGAAGGTGCTCACAAAATGGCAAAAATCAGCCAATTCACAAAAAAACCAGTTTTCTTTTGTAATTTGGAGCTCGTGTGAAACTCTGTATTTTGAGGCAAGCGAGCTAAATTTGAAGGTGACCTCTTCACTGTTTTTGTTGTTGGACACTGGATGGGCATGGGGCACACACTCTGCTATACATTTATTCTCTGCTCTGGATTATAGATATCACATTAACTGATAGCTTACCTGTCTCAATAATTTTCACTGTCACCACTGGTCAAAAATGTTTTTAAAAATCAATACTGTAAGCTAAAAAAGGGCTACCCATCCAGCTGTTTTCTGCAGTTGCCCTTCTCAGCCATGCCACCCACACTGATGGTGTAAAGTCCCTCAGCAAAAAGACAATTGAAGGTACTTTGTGCTGAATTTTACACCAAGCTAACTTTCTGTTCCTAAACATATTCAATACAAGAGATCCCGGGAAAGATGTAACAGTCAGTCTCTTGCAGATTTCTGTACCGCATTGATTTTCAGGATACAAGTTTACCTTAATGAAGCAAAAACGTATATATTTTTCAAACTGTTTCTTTGTCTCAGGACCACAGAATGCTGAAAGAGGAATTGCTGATAGCTTCTGAAACATAAAACAGAAATAGCATTTGCTTATTTAAATGTGCATAAAATTCTGGTTTAAGCATGATGAATTTACTATTCTATTTCTAGAACTCTCCCTCCCAACACGAGGGAAAGACAAGGTTCAGTTTTGTATGCACTAGGTAGGCCTTACTAAATTCAAATTACTTTTATTAGGCAAAATATTACAGAGGTACCTTTGTACAACTAACACGTGCTGAAAGAAAAGTGCTGGGATGTAGCACAAACCTACAGCACACATTTTCAACATATTTAGCAATATTGTAGTCACACCATTATCAGCAACACCAAATAATATTTTGAATGGAACATCTCTATGACGTTATTTAATAACTACAGTTGCACTGCTCTTGCTTTCAACAGAAAAGCATTTCTAAAACTACAGTATGACTAAGATGTCTTACCTTAGATGCTATCATCCATTTGACAAATTTGTAATCATAAGGTTGTTTCTCATCTATATCAGAGAGATCCACATCTAAATTTAAAACAAATATGTTGTAAGATTTCCTAGACTGCAGTGGGAAGGCATTCATTAACAGAATTTTATTACAATTAATACTTAAGAATGAAGATATATGTTTTTATTTTAATATATAATTTTTCAATTATACTGTAAGAGGTAAAATAGGCCAACAGATCAAACCTTTCCATTCTGATTTGAGCACTTGCTTTCCATCCAAAGCAAATTCAGATATGCAGCTTGGAAGAAAGCCATGCAATACTCCAAGAAGTCCTGAAGTCTGGGCTATTGGGGGATCAGGGCTATAGAGGGTACTAAAGAGTGCATTTATTGCACAGACAGCAACACTCTCTGAAAATGCAGTTTTCTCATCTGTGAAACCAGGTACCTAATACTTTCTGACATATGATCAAACTGTGAGATCCTGCTGTGTTTAAGCATTTGTCTGAATGACAACTGCCATGCAGACCAGTCAGTGAAAAAATGTGGAACTATAAAAACCTTCCCCAGTGGGAATTCTTCCTCTGAAGTTACCATAACCTGAATTTTCAAAAGGTTTGTAAATTGCGGTAACATTTTACAGTGTTTAGAGATCAGAATGCTTCAAAAAGCCTTTAGGGTGTGACTTTGGATTAAGAAAAACAAAGAAACAAATAAAAGATGACCAGAAAGAGGAAAATACAAATGGTATGAACTCAGGATATTATCCAGGTGCTTGGCTCTCAAACATTTTAATGATCATAGACATTTTGAAAACAGAAATGTTTATCTACCTCCTTTATCCTCTCTAGAAACTTGTCAAAGTTTTGCAAGACATGGACAAGAAGTTAGGATCACAAATGCTTTGCTGAAGCTCATAAAATCCACCTTACCAGCTAAGGTGAAACTGAAAATTTCAATCCCCGTTAGTACTCCTGACAATGTTATCCACACATGAAATGAGAATATAGTTTAAAATGAAAGCTGCCCTTTCAGATAAATCAAATTTACTTTCCACACACTCTTTAATAAATTTTATACTGACTTAGGGTAGAAACATCAACAATCATAAAGTATCCTCCATCTGGAATGACAGGCTTTAGTCCAGCCTCTTTCAGTAGCTGAGCCATCCGATCACGCTTGCTCTGCAGCTCTCGGGACAGGGAGTAGAAATAGCAGTCCGGGTCATCCATGCGCTTATAGTCAATCCAAAATGCTTGTGCCAAAGCCTCCTGGAAACATAAGGTCCAAAGTACTTGAGAACATTCAGTAAACTCACACACACTCACACACTTCCTACTGAAATCATGGGGATTTTTGTTCTGGCCCTTATTAAGCAAATCAGCACACAAATTACACAAGCTACATCTGTAATCTGTTTGCTGCTTTGTGCTGGGGCAACATCCAAAACACCCGATCTTTTGCTAGGCACTAACCATATACAGAAGTCAGCCCTTGACACAAGGGTTTACAATCTGAAGTTCAATTTAAATTTTTGATAATAATGTACCATAGAATACCACACACTAGTAGACAGAACTTTTATTTGTATTTGCTAGGAAACCATTAAGATTGTCATATTTTATGCAAGAAGTAGTTTGTAGGTGAAAGATGAAAGATTCTGCAAGACTGCTGGGTTTTTTTAAACATCTGGTAAGCTGATCAAATTTGTTTCCTCTTCTTATACCCCAGAACATGTATTTTGACAACTAAAAATTCATTGTTGTGATTATTGTTTTATTACAGTGAGGCCAACAGCTTTCTTACCCCAGAAAACAACCTCCTCTGCCCCATCTGTACCTACCTGTAATGGAGTTGGGCAAGTATATAGTGTATTTTGGTGAACAACTTGCAAATGCTTAATCAGGTGCTCAGGACCAACGGACCAACCAAGCTAAGGGAGGAAAGTGTGCACATATTATACTTATAATAGTGTATATAATAGGGTAGTGGTGTTACTAAAAGTTAAAAATCATAAAAAATTAGCCAATGTTCCCAGCTTTTCTATTTTAAGAATTTGTTTTGATAAATAATGTTAAAAAGAGCTGGTTTACACAAAGTTTGGTATATGATACCTTTAAAAATTGTGGATTTGAGACAACAGTTGTAGTTTCCCTTATCCCTATATGAGATAGGATACTGAGAAAACTTTTAACGCTTCATATAACAAGAGTTAGAAATCAAACTGAGCATTTATTAGGAATGTTATTTCTAATTGGTTTAGAACCTTTCCATCTCTTAAGCTTCTGTGTCAAAGCCAATTTGAACATAAAACAAAAGCTCACTACTGAATCATATATGCTGTGGTTCAATTTGAACACAAGTGATGAAGAAGAATTTAGTTGTCAAGTAGTTAAATATTTTTTGTTTACTTTCTGATACGTATTTAAAAGTCAAGATGGGAAACCTGGGAACTCAAAATATCATAATATCCATGTTTTCTCCAAGAATCTTTACTGATTTTGAACAAATAGTACTGTGGTGGTTTTTTTAGTAATTTATGCTCACAAGGGTTTATCAATTAAGAGACAAGAAGATAATTAAGATATGGGTGTTAAATATAGGTAATTGTTCCAACTGAATGGTATTGTCACATTTTGGAGACATGGAGATTCGCCAGAAGCTTTCAGAACTCAGGTCATAAAAACAGAGGCATTTTTAGAGTAATAAATGCATTCTGTTATTTATGTTAACTTAACTCATTTATATTGATTCTCCTTACCTTCCAGCCAGTTACACTGTATGTTTTCCCAGCACTTCCTATGGTTACTGTTCTTTCCCACATACCTGGCAATGTAGCTGTACATAAAATAAAATTAATTTGGTACAGGTGCACTCATATATTCCATGCAGTTTGAAGAACTACACTGCCCGTAGCTCAGAGCTCTATGTTCACTGCAGCATCTTAAGCAAACAACAAGAATATTCTAAAATTATAGCAATTGTAACAAATGAGAAAGGATATATGGGCCAATGCTTTTTTAGCATGAAAAGAAGGTACGGATTAATGAAAGGAGAAAGAAGAGACAGAAAATAAGAGGTACAGTTTGAAAACTACATGTTAGTTATCCTCAGCAAAAATGCATAATTATCCATAAGAAAGTTATGACCTAAGGAGTGGCTACCCATTTACCTCAGGACAGCTTATTTCTGATGCCTGAAAACAGCACTATACACAACATTAACTCAGGCACTGCAACCCACTCCACTAGAATTGTCCAGTTCAGCATCACTGGCTGTCTCAGACAACAGAAAAAGAAAATAGTTACTAAGACTTCTAACCCAGAACCAAACAACAGAACATCAGAAAACTAGCAGAATGAGTAAATAAATTATGCTGTATTGTACCATTTGAACAGGCTTGAGACTGACTGACAATAGCAGTTAGCTAAAATGTCTGCAAGGACTAAGGGACCCACAGAGGTCTGTCTCTATCTTTGCAGTTGTATCTGATAGGAGACCAAAATCCTTTGTTTCCTTTACAAGGAGATGACAGAGTAAAGATCTCTTCCTGTAGTTTGCAAATATTTTTCTGTATATAGCTTCTGCAAAGCTCTACTTGGACTCTAACTTAATTAATGCCAAGAGAAACAGATAAATCCAGACACACGTAAGTCTGAGACACAAAGTTAGACAAGGTTGCAATTGCAGTAGTCACCAACATTTGTCTTCACCTCATTTGTATACTAGAACCACTACCAATGAATCTGTCAGCTGCTAAATCCCCTCTCTAGCAAGATCAATGAACAAAGATTTTCCAAATTAAACCACTGAATTTCACAAGGAAGTTTTTGCAGCAGTTATCAGCATTAGACATGGTGTAAGTCTTTCAGTTATTTGAAAACATGTGTTGCAATTTTTTAAGCAAACTTACCAAGAAGAGAAACCAAACAGCATGAAAGAAAGTGATTTTCCTATTAGCCTACCCATACTCAACTACTCTGTGACCTTGAAAAGAAAAAGGCAGTTTGAACAGATGTATTTTCTACCAAGCGAGGCCAAGAGTATAGATCACTTCCTAAAGGCACCCAAACTAGCTCCCACAGACTGCAAAAAGAATTGGCTTTCAAAGTTAATGGCCTCTAGCAAGTCTGTTTTGCCTCAGTCACAGGAATTCAACCTTGGAGATAGAATGTGACAGCATTTCAAACAATAGCAGCAGTACAAGGGCACAGAGAAAGAAGTAGCTCCACTGCTTTTAAAAACAAGTTTAAAATAGAGAGGGAAATTTTTCCATGCCATATGGCAACCATATATGATATCATAGGACACCACAAGCAAGTCTGACTACAATTTAAAAACTAATGAAGTGCGAACTAACACATATAATAAGCCTGTTACCTGGGATGGCACTTTGCTTGTTGAGTGGCTTGTTCATCCTCAGTTATGAGGTGCAATCTCTAAATCTGTCAGTGCAACCCTAATCATTATGCAGAGGAAGCCCACGTTTTCACAGAAGTCAGATGATGAGAAACATGATGAAGTGTTCTACGCTACAGAAAACTGCTTCAGTGACAGCATGAAGACTGTACTAATTATGATCTGTGGCTAGCAACCACTGCTAAATTGTATGAAGGAACCACTATCAGATCTTGCAAATTGATGCAATGTCCATTTTGTATCTCCCACAAAAATTCTGTCTGCATTGGACAGAATATGTAGAGGTTATTACAGAAACACAAGAGTTTATAAACAGTGAAATAACACACTCATTTTTCATGGTATTATTTTTGTAGACTTAAAAATAATAAGAAATACAAGAAACTTAGGAAAAAAAAGAGCAGGTCTTGTTTCTTTCACTGAAATAATGTTATTGTTTACGTTGTTACCCTGAAAGTTCTACAGTACTTTTAACACTAAAGATGATATCATGGGATCTGTTAGAGAATATGTACCTAAACCTAGCTGACTAACTTCTTAGGCTTTAATTTGCTTTTTCTTTATACAGTATTTTTACATTTTATGCTAAATTACAGAATGCCTTTTGTTCAACTGGAAATGTTTCGGTTTGAAGCATTAAGATGCTGATGACAATGGAGTTACTGCATCTTCAGAATTCACTAGCTGTCCATAAGATGAAGTGTAACTGACTACATGTTTGGCTCTGCTGCTGTTGAAAAGGAAAAGGGATTACCTTACACCACACACAGAGATTTTGATTCTGAAGACAGCCTTGTATTGTATGAAATGCTAAGGCCATGAAACACCTGCTAAGCCCATTTAGAAATCTTTAATCTAACTGACTTCACTTTGCAACCGGGACACATGATCAGTTACTGTTAGGTAACTTTTTAGGATGCAGTGACTCAGATTACTGTCACATTAATGTACCTAAAACCTTCTCCTTCTTCCATGTCTGAAGGTCTTCAAGAAGGAATCACTATCAAGGCAACCACAACAGCCATAGCATTAGGTCACCCTCAGAACAGATTCACAGCCTACGCATGGCCAATACAATCAGTGTACTGCAGCTGGATGATCAGCAACTGTGCAGCTGAGTTAACAAGTATTGCAAGGTCATTTAAATATAATTTTCTTTCTATTCATAAGACTCAGTTTTTATAATAATGTAGCCCCCATCAATGGATAGTTTCTTTTATTGCCACTCTTCAAACATGGAAATTGAAGCACAGAAGCAAAGCATTCAACCAGTGGCAGAGCCAGGAAAAAAGGTAAGTCTTTTCATGTCTGATTTATACTTACATCTTGATTTCATTGTTTAATCTCAACTATGTGCCTCTTGCACACGACTGAAATGTGCCTTCAGTACAACAGTAAGTACATCAGAACAGGTAGTTCATGCAAGATGCTACCATCAGAAACAAAACATCTGTACATATGAGAAGGAAGTTTTGCACTTTTCAAATACATCAGCAGAGTCAACTCAAGGCCACCACACTAGAAACTTTCACAGAAATACGTAGCTGTAACATTACAGAACTGGCGTTCAGTAAGCAAAGGAGTTCGGTACCCTGCACCAGGTTCAGTTGTTCTGAGACAGTGGGAGTGATTACACTAACTTCAGTGAAACTTGGATCAAGTGAAACAAGACGATCAGGAACATAGCACCACTATTTGTTTTTCTGGTTTTTTCTTGCAGTGGTGCTTTACCCCTGTAGCAACATTGCCTGAAGATTTAAGAGGCTTTCACACTGCACTTGCAGTGACTTAGTTCACTGAATTCAGTGGCCATTATTTAACCCTGTCTCTGCACTTTAGAGGGACAGTGCTCATGCACTATTTCCACAATGACCTTTATACTATGTTTTAGTTTTTATAATTAGTGTAGCAAAAATAATTGTGTTCACCATTGTTCATTCCCCCCATTGATTATCTCTACAAAGCTTTGAGAAGGAAGTTCTAGTTCTTGTTCCTTCTATTAGCTCCTCAGCAAAGCACTGTCCAATATACATACAGTACCAGCAGCTATACTTGTCACGGCCAACAAAGTAACTGAAAAAGGATGCCGAATTTATATGATCATAACTGACCTGCAAGCATCACTCCCACTGGTTTCTATGGATATCTGCTCCAAAGTCACTTAAGAGCTTTGGAAATTCTATTTGGAAATTATTCTTTAAAATACTTTTTAGAAAAGGGAAGGGCTCTCATCCTTTAGAACCTGAACATTAAAAAATATTCAAAGCTTTAAGTTTGAGCTTCTTCCAGCAAGCATTATCCTTGGGAGGCAAATTCACAGCATCATTCCACAACCACTTCTAAGACGCCACAAAAAATCAGTACCTATTTTAATGTGTTTATTCCCTTTATACACCAGCCATTCATACACCTCATCACTGATGCACAGGGTGTCGTGCTTAATACAGAGATCAGCTATTACTTGGAGCTCTTCTCGGGTAAACATCTGGGATACAGAAAAAGTAAGGGACAATGCATTAATCACAGTATTTAAGGCATTCTTTGAAATTAAAGTGGTGTTAAAGCAGGACTCTTACCTTGCCTATAGGGTTGTGTGGGGTATTCAGAATAATTGCTTTTGTTTTGGAATTAAATTTATTTGCAAGTTCAGCAGGATCTAAGACCCAATCAGCACTAGATGCAGAGTTTCCATCAGTTTTCTAAAAAAAGAAAACACAAACCCCAAAACTACAATAAATTTATACGTGATTTTAATACATGTTGCAGCCTAAAGAGAGCTGCTCAACTTATCACCCTTAAACACTTTCATAAACATATGTGACAATCTATCCAATTTGTCTTGCTCACCTGAGAGAAAGCAGTTCTAGGAACAGGCAGGGAGGCTAAGAACAAAGTAAACTACTATGACAGCGGCTGTCCTCTCCTGGCCACTGACTGTCTTAAAGCCCCAGCAGGAACTGGTTTCCAGGACCCCATTGCACACATGCAGATTATTACAGTGTGTAATGCAGAAAGCCCAGTCACAAGGTCAGGAGAGTTTACAGCCTTGCCAAACAGTAGAGTACGTGTGTGCTTACTTGACTGGAAAGCCTGATCACCACTGGAGATTCAAGGTCTTCTTCTCCTCCTTGAACTAATGAAAATGGCCAAAGAGTTAAAAATCTGCACTACTGAGGCTCTGGAGTTTATAAACTACACAATACAAGTGTCCCTAAGGTATTATGGATGGAGAAGAGGTTGGGTCAGTTGGTACAGAGAACACTGAGCTTGGCCACACTACCCTTCTGACACCTGCAATGACTGGGAGAGGGCCAGACTGAAAACAAGGGTGTGAAACAGAAAATACTTGGAGGTGCCCCGTCATTCAAAACATCCCTAGAAGGTGGGCATCCAGAGGAACAGTCTCACCTCCTCCCACTATAGCCCTGGAGGCTTTGTCACTCTGCGCAATTGTGATTTCATGGTGTTCTGTGTTGGTTTAACACAGCCTGGTTTTTGGTGGGGACAGAAGAAACGCTGCTTGAAACTTCTATGTCCGGCCCAGAGCCAGTTGCTGAAGGCTCTGACGATGGGCAGGTTACTAGCCCAATTAGCCAACTTGGTAACGCCTCTGTGCTGACATATTTAAGAAAGGAAAAAGCGCGGGATGCTCTCTTTTCTTTTCCCTAGGGGGGGTGAGGCAGCCGCCGGGGCCCATCCCGGCAGGGGCCGCATGGCCGGGGCTCCCTGAGGCCGGGGCTCCCTGAGGCCGGGGCTCCCTGAGGCCGAGACTGTGGCTGGGGCCCTCCGGGGCCGGGACCGCAGGGCCGGGGCCCGTCGGAGGCTGGAGCCGGCCCTGCCCCGTGGTGCCGGCAGGGACCGCACGGCCGGCAGCGACAGACACAGAGACCAGCTCCCCGATGAGGAGCACAGCCGAGATCAGCCTCTCAACTGCAACTTACAAACACCAACTTTCTTCCAAGTCAGAGAAGAAGGAAAAGTGAGGACACATGAGGAAAACCAACATAGCAGCACTGTGGTCAGTGAACAAAAAGGAGAGAGAGGAGGTGCTCCAAGCACCGGAGCTGGGATTCTCCTGCGAGCCGTGGTGAGGGCTATAATACAACAAATTTTCCCTATAATTCATGAGGTGCATAGAGGGTGCAGAGATCCATGCGCAGCCCGTGAAGAAGAGTGCTCACACTGGAGCACATGGATACTGAAAAGCTGTAATCTAGTGAGGAACTCAGAGAGACATGACCCTTGCTTTTAGAGATAGAGAGCCTTCGCTTCCAAACTAGAGCAGCTCATCCTTAAAAGACTAAATCCCATGAACTAAAATGACCCACGCTAGGCAGTTGTGGGAAGACTGCTTGGCATGTGGGAAGAATTCATGTTGCAGCAGGTTTGGGTGGGACTGCTGCTTGTGGAAGTTAAAACCAGGCTAGAAAAGTTCACAGTATCTTCCATGGGAAGGATCCCACGGCATAGTGGAAGAAACTCTTTTCCTTAAGCATACTGAAGAAAGATTTTTAAGAAGAGAAATACTGACCAAAACCCCATGTTTTTTTCCCTTGCATGGTCAGTGGAAAGAAGGAGGGACTGGGAAAGAAAGGTGTTCTGAAGATTTGCTTTGGTTCTTATTACCCTTTTTACTTTTAATTCTGTTAATAATCTTCTTTATACTGTTTAAATTTTGAACCTGTTTTGCCTTAAAGTGGTTGGGTTTTTTTTTTCAATAACCTTTATCTCAACTCATGAAAATGAAGTTTTCAATTCCCCCTCCTCTGCTCAGCTATAGCAAAAGAAAATAAGCAGATCGTTTTTTCGTGGGTGCCTGGCACTTAGCCAGCTTCAAACCACATGTTCCTGCAACAGTCCTGCCCAAAGAGGCCTTCCCATGCAAGGCTGCCAGTTGCACAAGGCCCAGTTTGCATCCAGAACAATCCCTGCAGGCTGTGAGCATAATGCCAGCAGTACCAAGTTCACAACTTGCAGCCTTTTGAACAATAAAGGAAACAGTGATTCTTGTATGTATAGCAAATATGTCTACTGTATGATCAGTCCTTATTTAGCAAGCATATTTTGGAAAAGAAACTGTATTCTGTCACTGTAGGAATTGCTGAAGGGATCAGAAACCAAATCTTTTGAAAACCAACTGACAGAAAAATTGAATTGATACGTGATCCCCCTTTCATAATTTCCACTGAAAACTGAAGAAGGCAATTTTAATCAGCTTTCAGAGTGCACAAATTAAAGCAAATAAGAAACACTGTTGCACCTTCTCCAACACTAATAAAATATTCTGTTTTGGATTATCATTGTCTCGGACTATAGCAATCTATTTCATTTTTACATATTTGGATATTATGAAAAGCAATACAGAAAAGCATCACATAGAAGGTGTTCATCAAACTGTACTGAATATGGGTGAGAAAGTTTATATAATCAGTAGTTTTTTAAAAGTTACTCACGCATCTTAGTGGGATAAAAACAGGCTTTGCACCCGCCATCTTTACCATTGGCTCATAACAGTCATAAAATGGCTCTATTATTATTACCTGAAATGACAATCATCAGTATCAGAAACAAAGAGATTACCATGCATAATATCATCATATTTCTACATTTACCTTGGTGGTATAACTTGATAATGTTTCTGGCACTCCAGATGTAATGTTACAACATTGCAGAATATTCCTCCTTTCAGAGAATAACACAATAATGCCCTCAGGCTAAGCATGATAAGCACTATGCATGTTTGACAACATACACAGGCTGTTCTTCTATAGTTATGCATTACAACTCTTGAGTTATAATAATAAGAAGGTTTGAGTCCTACACACAGATTTGAAGGTGCAAGGTAAAGATGCAAAGATGGGAAATAGCAATGGCAAATTACTGAACCACAGCAGAACTGCTCTAATTCTGCCCATGAAATGCCAAGATTTCCAAGTATCTAGAAACTTCAGAAGAACAGTTACGTCCTCAAATTTTATCAGACAAAAATTCTCAGGTAAAGAAAGAGGACAAATTCAAGAAAAACTGCATAAAGGCTAGACAATAGGAAAACAAAACAAACAAAAAACCCCACCAAATACAAAGGCTAATAGAACTATTCCAAACAAAAAGAGAAGTGACTATCAGAGAAGTGACTATCAGAGCAACAGAAAAGCAAGATGAGAATACAATGTACAAGTGAAACAAACAAAACACTGAAAGCAAAATACAAAAAGGTTTTGTCCACTATGGATAGAAATATTTCTGTAAAACCACTTTTAATATCATTGTCAAAAAGGCAGACATCAGTAATAGCGATGGGCCGAGTCATCACAGCTATTACAGTAGACTAACAAGCTTTTCTGCTATTCATGCTGCTACCATGCAATGGCCCACACCAGAACCTGATACACAATGGTTACCCAAACACCAACAATTCTTTGTGCCACCCTTAGTTGTCTGTTGCAGGCAGCAGCCCACGTTTTCTCAAATAAGAAATTAGTGTGTATTGTGTCACCTAATGGTAACAGCGATAAAGAAACTGCCACAGATACCCTACATGTGGAAAAAAAGGTATTTGTAAGTAGATGAATGATAGGAAGACATGCAAAGGACAGTCTCCTAATCATAGCTTCTGAAACCATAAATTAGATGTACAACTATAAAAAAATCAAACTAATGGGGACAGAAAGAAGCCTCGACATTAACTTATATTTAAAAGTGGACAAATAAGAAAAAGAGATTCTCATGTCTGCGAGTATATGTTAATACTTCCAATAAAAACTTACTTCATCTCCCTCTTCAATTAGTGCCTGTATTGTACTAAAGAGAGATCCATAAGCTCCCACAGTCACCAGGATATCTGTGAGAGGATCTATCTTTCTTCCACAAACCTGCTCATACACTTGAGACAAGGCTTTCACCAGTGATGGATGTCCCTGTTCAAAACAAAAAAAAAGTAACTGATTGGTGTGTTCCTGACAATGTATAAAGCCTGTGTTTGGACTTTTTTCCACATGTATCAAACTATTATATTTTGAAATACAGAAATACAACAGTGTTAATGGCTGTTAACAGGTATCAGGGTTTGAACTTTTTGCACACTAGGAAAGAAGAGTGTTACCCATTTATTTGTATCTACTAGGAAGTTATGTTTCTATCTGGTGCATTCTCATTTCTTTTGTATTATCACATCTCGGAGTAGGTCCAGGTAGCCTATAGCAGAGCAAGGACAAGAAACAGGAGGAGAGAAGTGAAAACTCTGACACCAATTCACCCTCACCTCCTTTTGAGTCTCTTTCAGGTCCTTCTGTTTCCTTCCTTATCTTTCAACTAAAAGTATTTGGTGTAAGGGAGGTATTTTTATTTCATTTATATATGGCTGATAAACAGCACTTGTGATCAAAATATTTGTTCATATAGTCACATCCCAAATCTCAGAGTACCATTCACCATTTGCGTCCCCTCCAGGGACATGGCAGTTAACATCCTCTTCTCAAAATGTGCAAGGAACAAGGAAACAAACATGCAACAAAGATCATATACAATATGGAAATAAGAAGGCAAAATTCTGTTTATTCAGGAAAACTGCAGGATTCCTACTTTTAAAATCTTTTTCTTTTGGGATACCTGGTAGAAATAGAAAACAGCTCCTTGAGAAAATGCAACTATGAAACAAAAATCCTCTCAAATATTGAACATTATACCTCGACACACAAGGCATTAAATCATGAATCTTCTGTAAACAAAAACATTACCATAAATTAAGGCATACAAGTCATTGCTGATTCAAATGACAGCCATTTCTTGCCACGAGCCACTCAGCAAGACAGGAATGCTGAGCACCCAAGCCACATCAGGCCACTCTACGGCCCTACAGTCATTGAGACCTCAGAGTTTAGCTGAGACAATGGCTCAATTATCAGATGGATGGGCATCATTCATTCTCATCCCTCCCACGTGTGCTACCACAAATATGAAGTACAAAGGTTGAAGATGGGAATATTAGTAAAAATTCCTCTTTAATTACTATCTGCTGTATAATATATCTGTCAACATTCATAATTATCATGGGAATTATCAAACCATTTAGATATAAAGAACAAAGTGACAGAAATAAATACTGAATAATTGCATGCATTAGGAAAATTAGATTTATGCTTGATTTGCAAATAGTTTTAGAGAATCAGTCTGTAAATATTTGTCAGAAAGTAGACTTGACCTGGTTTCAGCTGAGATGACGTTCTTCTCAGTAGCTGGTAAAGTCTGTTACAGTACAGCAGCCAGACAAGCCTGCAGCCTATGTTATCTGTAACCTTTTCTGCTGTGCCAAGGCTCCTCCAAAACCTCATCTGCTTGGTGAGCAAAGACTTTTCAGATATCTTATTGTGGGTGATGAACATACTAATGCTTAGCCCAGAAGTTCACTTAATTCAGGATATCATTTGTGTGCACCTGACATAAAATGATTGCTTTATTCTTTCAAGTCTACATAGGGAGACTTTTTTAGTTATGTGTTTGACATAGTCCCTGAGAGTCAGAGACTCTTTGTACACAGCTAAAGGCCCCTGTTGATTTTGTGGCTTAACCTTAGACCTGCCATGTCACTCTGGAGCTGCCCAGTGATGACTGGGTCATGTCTGACTGTGGTTAGCATTGCTGGGCCTGACCTGTGGATTGACTTCCTGGCTTGATCTCAGGTTTGCTGGGCTGTCTCAGCCACCATCTCTGGGCATGCCTTGCTCCCTGGGGCCTGGCTGCCCAGACCTCCACTCTGCTCACTGCGAGAGCTTGTCCTCTGGGGAAGTGCTGGCCACCGCTGCTCCCTGTCACTTCCAATGCATGCAGACTCTCAGAGAACAGGCAAAAAGTTATGTTGGAATATGCACACAGTGATGCCACAACTACCAACACAGTTTCTGACCTACTGGTCTACACAATGCTCTTCTGCCCCTGTTGCATAACATGGTCAGCTAGAAAAATATTAGATAGAGACCTTAAGGTCTTGTAGCAGTCCTGACACGATTCTCATTTGGGCAATACAGTTTGTCACAAAACAGAAGACAGACAAAACAAACAAGGAAGTGGTCATACTAAAACAGTAATAGTCCACTGGAATACCCTGCCTTGGTCAATGACAAATGCCACATACTCACACCTGGCTCAAGACATAAACTCTACAAGCCAGCTTACAAAATTGATAATGAATATATTCCAGGGGCAAAAACTTCCTGTTTTCATCCCTTCCCAGTTTCCACTGAAACTTACTAAGTTCTGTGAGTGAATCTCTTCTCGATCCCAGAGGTGTTGTCCCAAGTGGTATCAAGTATTTCTTTCTCATTCTCCCATGGTACTGTCTGATTCATGTTTACACTGACCAAAATCAGAGGTAAATGTATAACCTACACTTTTAAACAGAATCAACTCCTCAGAGACAGTCTATCCCAGATCTGCTCTATCATTTTGCTCTAGCTGAAGGATTCTGCCTTGAAGAAGCCTACACAGAGGAATTTCAATAGTAACAGATAAGGCTACTAAGATCAACTTAATTTGGGATATAACACTATGATCTACAGCTAAAACAAATTTGAAGTCAATTTTTTTTCCCTGTGGCACATTTTCCACTGAACTTGGCTCCTCGAGTTCCACAATACTTACAAAGCCTCGGGTGTATTGGTTCAGTCTGTCAACTGCTGCTGCCTTTGCCAGCTCTTCTTTAACATAGCTGGGAGGGGATATATCAGGAAGGCCTTGACCAAGATTAACAATTGAGGGATCTGCTGCCACTTTTGTAAATTCAACCCTGGAGGGAAAAACGTCTTAAAGTTAACATACCAGATAAAATTATCTTTTCATTCATTATCGTTAAAAGGCAAAAAAAAAAGTATTTCAGTTTGCCAAATTTACAGCAGTGGGAACAGGTTTAAGTAGAGTGCTCACGTGGAGAGCTGAGGGCTGAAACAATGGTAAGTGACCACAGGAGTCAGAGGGCACCCAAGGAAAGGTTCGTGTTCTGCATCTACAGAATAACTTTTCTGCCAGCAGAAGTGTGCTCAGATGTGCACATGCACACACAGTTACTCTGGATATAGGCAGAAATGGAATACCAGGCACATTAAATGTCTTAAAGGTTAAATTCAGCCAACTGAAGGTCTCATTTAAACTACCCAGTCACCTCAGCGTGCTATAATTTTTTTAAGTAATTTTCGGCAACAGACTGTTTCCCACTGCTTATTAACTGTTCCTAGTAGCCTGCAGGATCCTTGAACAATTTTTCCTTCCTCCCTTCACAGGTCAGCTTTACATTTTTACTCTTTCCTCCCTACCAAAATATTAACAGGATTTAAAAAACAAAACAAAAAACCCTCCCCCATCATAACCCTCCCCATACAGCATCACAGTTCTATCAAAAATGAATGCAAATTGCTAAAAATTAGCTTGAGGCTGAATAATCAAAACAGCTTGTGTATATGTACACACAACTAATACAACACACATATACAACTAATGTAAGCCCAAAATAATGTTTCCATCAACTAAGAAAATTCCATATTTATCAGTGATGGCAATATTGCTTTAAGACCAATACCTAGAAAAAGATATATTAAAAATAATCAGCTAAATTATATAGACAAGTATAATAGCTTTAAAAAAAATCTTGACTTGTTTGGTAAACACAAATCAGGTGTAATTGAAATACATTACTCAACAGAATTAAAATTGAAATTTGAAAATCAGTTATACTACCATGCCCATGAGTTAAACTTGTCTTATGTGATTTAATAGATGAAGAGAAGCCCAAGCCTAATACTTAAAGCTCAAAAATAACAATTAATCATACCTTTAACTGAATTTCACTCACTGCTTCGGAACAGGTGCCAAATATATTTTAGCAGAGATAGCAACTGCCATGTATCTTATTATTGGCAATAATTATCTTCTTGAAAGAAAATACATCAGCCAAGGACATTTTTCTGAAATTTGAAGATATTTTCCTCTTACTTACCACACATTGCTATCAAGGCCTTCAATTCGTCTTGTATTTTTGTGTCTGAAGGGCATTGTCTGCAAGATCAAAATATACAGACAGAAGGGTTTTGTTAAGAAAGACAAAGTATGATATTGTTGGATTCTGCATGAAAAACCTCATTCATGCTTTCTCAAATATACCATTGCCAGCTGAATTCAGTAGTTACACAAAATTATAGACATGTTCTTTCATTAAAGCTTCCATAATAGCTTGAATTCAGACTAACAAGAAAATATACAAAAACGTCCTAAATTCTCATTCATCATTATCTAAATCCACTAAACTTTTAGCAAGGATGGAGGAGGGGCATTATTTAGCTCAACAGCTTTAAAAGATGACCTTCAAAGAAAAAAAATAGTGTACATACTTTCTTTTTCTTTTCTATGATAGGCTAACAGCTTAAATACTATGCTATTTCTAGTCCAATTCCTGCTCAATCCAGTTTGGAAAGTATGCATTTGCAATGTAATTTTATTTGTTAAATTGATGCGTAACAGGAAAATAGCACAGACATTTCCTATTTTCATTCAGATTTTTAAAACTTTAAAGTATCTACCTTAGAGCACAGCAAAACCACATCAGAACATATTTTTGCTGTATATTCAGACCTTAAATTAAGGTATTGGAAAACTTCTGTAAAATAGGTTTGTTATGACTACTCTATATAGAGGCAGAGAAAAACCTACTGATAGTTGTGATATTTTTAAGCTAAAAATGGAAAGGAAGTTAGCAAAGAGAAAACCAAATTTATTTCTATCTGTGCAAACAAAAAAGGTGCAAGTTCATATCTATCTTTGCAAACTAGCTTGATACCAGAAAAAAATTACATAGAAATTACACAGTCCCTCAGCACCCCAGACACTCCTGTTTCTTTGAGTCAAGCTACTGATTTTTAGTTACTTTAACCACTGCCAGCTGTGGTATTATTACCAGAAAGAGTCAAAAACCATATTCTAGCCACCACATCTCAAGAAAATGTCTGCGTTACCATTACACTCAAGTTTCAACTTTGAATCCATGAAAATGACTCCTATTAGACACAGTATGCAGCAGGTCCATGTTTGCACTCAACCTGCTTACAGTTATGAAGCCATCACATACATTGTGATATGAAGAAAGGGAAGCTATAAAATTATACAGATACTTCTCCTATGTCTTCTCAACAGCTCTGATTCTGACCTCATCTGTGTGACATGAACACCAGAGGAATCAAAACCAGGACACCTCTTATTTGGCCTCAGGAAGAAAACATTTAAGATAACTAGACAGGTCAAGCCAGATTTTTTAACACAAAACAAGAGGGAGTTAAGGGAAAAGTCCTAACTAGGTAATCTGTATTGCATTTTTTTAAAAACACACATATTGTTTAGAAGAGCAATCCAGTTTTACAGTGGATGTTTTAGTAAATATGATTAATATTTGGCTGTACTTTAAAAATACAAACGACACAGGTACTACTTACACTAAGACACACACACACATCTTTTTTCACATGCTAGACTACTTCTTGTAGTGGAAGGAGTAAGACTCACCTTGAATCCTGCTAATTAACAATGAGAATTCTGTATGCTACCACGAGTAAATTTGTTCCATGGACTACCTCTTCTTAAATTGTTTCAATTTGCTAAAAGCTAAAGGCTTATCAACTACAGGACTTTTATAATTAACTATAATAAAAATCTTAACTGCACTGAGTAACCTTCTCTAGCTAAAAATGTATTGACAATAAAATAAGCCTTCAACTTATTGTTCCATACTATATAAGTTTAAATATTTAACAATTCCAGTCTTTCTATTTCTTTCTTTCTTTCTTGTGCCTTAGAAATAATTTTAAAACAGAATAGTGGGACCTGCATTAGTTTTCAGGTTTCCACAGATTCAGATTACAGTGGGATTCAGGTCAGCCTTACTACTTTGGGGAAGCCAACTAATTAACTGAGATTTTTAAATGAAACCTTCAATGGCCTTCTTTTTCCCAGAAGGTCATGACAAATTTTAGGAGGTTTTTTTTTCAGCCCAGTTATGTCATCACCTGACAATCTCCAAGGCATTTCTAGGTGCAGGGCTAGCATTTCCATGAGTCAAAGATGGGTGTTAAGCAGGAGAGGTAGGTCTTCATCAAGCTCTAACTGATCTCCTAGTTTCCCTAACACTTTCTAACAAGGAAGCACCTGATAGAAAGCCAGGTGCTGCCTGTACTTATCTTTTTGCTTAATACAGAGAAATGTGTAATGAAATTGAATGGCAATAAGTTTAATAATGTTGGAAGCAAATACTCTTACATGGTACATAAATAAATTGTAGAATTCAATGTCAAAAGCTCCAACTTAAGCCAACATGTTAAGAAAAATAAAAATTAAAAAAAATCAAAACACATTTGAGGACATTTAATGTAAATATCCAACTCAATTAAATAGACCAGAAATACATACAGCATATGAAAAACTGACTCAGGCAAAAGCTGACCTGCAAAGTGGATTGCACACTAAAAGAAACTTTTCATATGGGCAAAATCTGTTACAACTGTCCAGTACAATGATTCGAGCATCTGTTTTGAAGGATCTGGCATGTGCCTTAGTTCACCCAATTTGCTGACTAGACAAACTGGGAACACCATTTACACTCCAGTGTTCTATATGGAATGCAGAGTGTCACCTCCAAATGCCTGCCATGTTTCAAAGCTGTTTTCTCTCAACAAAACTGGAAGACTTAAAATGAAGTTACACAATCTTATAAGCAGTTAAGCTCAGAAATTGAGAAGATTCTATATAAAATTAAGTTTGAGGTACTTACAGACCCCTTGTTATTACAGCATCAAGAAGCAACATTACTCTCATATCATTAAAAGAAAACTGAGATAAAAAGAAATAAATTGTCTTACCAAAAGCCTGTGATAAAGCTGAGATTGAACCTGTCTCCTGTATCTCAAGCTTCTCTCTAAAAGCTAGGCAATCTTTCTGGTGTGATATGTGCTAGATGTGACTTTAAAGACTGAAAAGGATACACAAAGCAATTATCACCAAATTCTGTTACGCTAGCGTGGTTAATATTTGACTGATTCAAATATCTTATTTTGTTCTTAACAGTAAATGTTTTTATCTATAACAAGAAATAAAGAAAACACAGCTAATGCATATATATTTGCAACATTGCAAAATTAGTGCATCTCTAAAATATTGCATGAAATGGTTTTCTTTATGAAGCTGAAGGAATACTTACTGCAGAGGCTGAATGTTTGATGGATCTGGAAAGCAAATCTGTTCTTAGCTGGCATGTTCTAATGCCACGGCAACAGAAGTTTCGTGAAGCAAGAAACATGCCTGCATAATAAATAAGTGACCTGAAAAACCTTACAGATTCTAGGAATGAGTTCCTACACATCACTAAGCAATTTTAAGATAAGATCCTCTCCTCTTCCCTCCAGTGATTTTGTTTCAATTAAGTAAGCGCCAGTAAATTATTACCTTAGCACAGCTGTAAGCATAGAGGATGAAGCTCTCTAACTGACAGGGCTGCAAGACGTTTCTGAATGTCATCTCAAAGCAAGGTTTCCTTATTTGACAACACTGATCTTCTTTTCTTTGAATAACAACTAAGACTAAATGAAATTCAAGCTTCAAAGTCTCTGTTAGAATTCTAGTGAAAATGTGTTAGTGTAATAAAAATTGCGATTAAACTTGCCAATATAGACAGAATAGAAAAAGAGATGAATTTTTTAAAAGTTACAAATGTTTAAAACTGGTCTCCATTTCCAAGTGTTTCAAATCAGGTATGCTGAAATCAGGATAATTAAGATCACCAGTCACACTGGAGAGGGAGGCCTATGCACATTGTGTAACTACACTAAGTTTTGTCACAGTGACTTGGCAAACATTAAATATCTTCCATTAAAAATCATGGCTGAAAACAGCTAGAAAATACACTCTTTGTAGAGTAACAGATCGTTGACTGACTGGAGAAAATGTATCCTTTTAATTAATAACTATAAAAAAAGAAGTAAGAACTGGTACTTCAGGCAACTATTTCCAGAAGATATTTTAAAACATAAATATTAGATGACATTGCCACAATGACTGGAATGTGTTAGAAATATGTAACCCACAAATCTATGTCAGAAATACAGTAGCCATAGCAGTATAATTATTAATTTTGTTTTCCATAGTTTACTCATTAAAGGGTTTATAACTCCTGTTTCCACCCTGACTTAGCTACCTGAGAAGGGGAAGAGAACAACAACAAAAAAACCACTATTCATATTAGAAACAAAGGAATGCCATTGCCTCTTAAAATAATGCCGTGCAAGACTCACTAACAGAAAGAAAAAAGCTAAATTGATACCACAGTAAAATATTATGTTTTCATTAAGAATGGTTTTAGTCCAACAAGAAAGTGTCCTTTACACTTACGAACTAATAGAAAAGGCCAAAGATGCCTCATTGAATAAGTTTTAGAAGTCTGCCGAGTTTGCCTCTCTCTTATTCCAGTGCTACAAACTCAGTCTCACTTCTGAAATTAGGGTCTTTCTCACACAGTACTGAGTTGTAGCTAACTCAATTAGACCTTCAAAAATACCCACATAATCCCATAGCATTCAGCAATCTGCAAGTAAACAGTTGATGTTCATTTACAAGAAGAAACTCTGCTAGGCTGAGGACTAACGAAAGTAAACAGCAATTAAATCTTTGGCACTAATCAGCAGATCGTCTGAAAGACACAGAAGAAACACGTGTTTTAAAAAGACCTGAAAATCCATTTTAAGTGACTTCTAGTATTACTTAGCATATTCAAGGTTATCTTTGAGAATAACTATACAAAATCAAGAAGATTATGAAGGTCTCTATTTCTCTCCTTGTTTAAGCTTACAAAAACTACTTGTGTAACATACTGATACTATCTTAAAACATGACCATGACAATGGTGCTATTCCCCAGGGTCAGACCAAAGACAGCATTACTCTTGCAGCCCTGCTGGGAACACTTGCAGTTATTAGTTAGCAGAGAGAGACAAGCATGCATATCTTTGCCTGTTTCATTTTGTATTGAGAAACAGAAAAATTAAATAAAAAACTTGCAAGCCTTACATGCAAAACTAACTTACAAGTTTTGTAAGAAAAGTTATTGACAGTTGTAAATATTTGCAGCATTAGTGCCATGGTGCACAGAAAAACAGAACCATTGTTGGACAACAAGGCAATCATACAAAACCCCCACTCAGGATGAGCAGCAGCAGACCTGTGGAACTGCGGCGTGGTCAACCTCTGCAAGTACCTAAAATACCTGAAGAAAAAATTATATCCACCTTTAATACCAGAGAAATGTAGAAACTGTGAAAACTTTATGAGGAACATAATGGAAACGACTTTGCCGAACAGCCTCTGTAAGAAAGGACACTGGCATGTAACACTTCTCCCACTGTTTCTATCTTTGCGACACTTTCCCAGTGAAAACTCAATAGTGTTTGTTCAGACTCGAGAGACAAGACTACTGGCCATTAAATGAAAAAGCCTCCTATAAAATACTTTCATTATTTTTTTTTATTTCTAAAAATAACTCTTCCCTCATCTGTAACTGAGTGCCTCCACTTAAGCTACTCTAGGATGTAAAGGGAAAGGCCTCCTCAATATAACCAGATACTCTACCACACACTGATCTCAAAATAAAAAAAAAAAAGAAGCAAAGCCTACTCTTTTTTTCCAAGCACACACATTCCCACTATAATTTTATATGACACGTTAAGACATACCACAGGCTCAAGAGAATTATTTCCAGTTACTTTTAGGATGAATGTGCTCTCAGTGATTACCCCCCATGTGTTTTAGCACAACTAAGTATGTGTAAGGCACATCGGTGAGATGGTTCATAATGTCCTAAGCTAAGTTTTTATCATCGGGATACAAAGTTTCTTCCAGATCAGGGAAGTTACACAATGCTGGGCAGCTACAGAAGTACTGCAAACAACATTTCAACTCTCTTCAAAATTTGTAAGGTTCTTCAAACACAGAAAATGCACTGGTCTTTATGGGGGGATTAAAAGGTAATATTAATTTCTTTCTTAGTCTTATTAATGTTTCTTTTTTCAATCTTGGAGCCAGACATCAGCTTTTTGGCCAAAAGTCATGTCTGCTAAACTCAGAAATTAAATTAGGAATTCTTTTCATCCCATTTAGTTTGCAGTGCTCTGAAGCATTCACGTAGTCAGTCTTCCTGGAATTCAGCCTTGCATATCCGTAGAGAAAACAGGAAAATTAACACGTTGCAGGAAAAGGGATAACAAATGACCACTCCTGCAGCTTTCTATATTTTAGGGGAGTGAGAAGCAAGCAAGGCTACCAGAAAGGTCAGTGTAGTAAACGTTTTTTAGTGGGACTGGTAGGAAGACACATTCTGGTTGCTAATGGGATTGAAACTCAAGTTTGGTGACTTAAACTAGACTGGAAGATACAGTTGGACTTTGCCATGGGAAGTATATGAATACATCTGTGTACTAACAATTATTTAGTTCATGCTGTGCTTTATAACTGCTCCAGCACAGATACAATCTCTGAGTTGTAGGCTCTTCTGCTCCCTTCACAGCTGCCCAATCTCCTGGTCATACAGTACTCTGACCTTGGGATGCTGCTGAACCTCTGGGGCATTTTATGAAAAGTTAAAATTTTGTAATTAGTTGATTATTCTCCTTTGAAATAAAAAAAGCCAAATGCTGCTGTTCCTTCATTTTTTCATTTCAGTTATTCCATCTCTATAAAAACCATGTCACAGGGCTTGAACGACTTTTAGTTAGACCACTTAAGCTGCTGCATTTTTTCAGGTAACAAATAGTCTCATTTTACCATGGAGTCTCAGTGACAAACTTTACTAGAAACACTGAAAGCCTGTCTGCCACCACAATAATGTTATAACGTAAATATAATCCCCACTATATTTGTGTTGTGCTTAATATTTTTTGGATATGCAAACCTGGAAAATGTTACACCTCAGCTAAATGCTGTCAAGCCTTTGGAGGACTGTCTCTTACTGTCTAGAGGATGAAAGCCTTGGAGAAAGAAAAGGTGCCAGCTTACCAGTAGAGGCCTCTCCAGAACTTTTTTCCTACCATCTATAAGCAACAGATGGCTTACTGAGCCAAGAGAACTGCTGCCAAAATCACTGTACTCAGGAAGTTGGGCAAGGGCACTGAACTTAAAACCTGCTGTATGAGAAAGATTTATCATAGTAGTCAACATTTTGTCACTTCTTCCTCCACAGTCTACAAGGAATGGAGCAAACTGTGTGCGGAGAAATAAATTTTACCATATGGATTAAGGAGAGGGCTGAGGTTGTGGGGGTTTTTTATACTTTTTTCCCCCCTCGTAGAGCAGCACTACCATTTTTCCACTCCGTGCTGCACTTAGCTCCCACCCACACGTGCCTTCACCCTGCAGCACTTCCCGTGTGCAGCACGGAGCGGGGGAGGCCGGAAGCTGCGGGGCACCAGCACCGCCCGCCCTCACCACAGGCCCTGCGGTCGGCGCGGGGCTTCCTCGGGCCCGGCCCGGCCGCTCCGCGGGGCAACAAGCGCGGCCCCCCCGAGCTCGGGCCGGGAGCCGCCTCCCCTGCAGCGCTGGGCACAGAGAGGCCCCGAGGGCAGCGCCGCCACACGCACTCACCGCCCCGACACCGCCTCCGCCACACGCACTCACCGCCCCGACACCGCCTCCGCCGCGATCGCTCCCGATGGGGAGGGGCCGGGGCCGCCCGTCCCGCCGCTCTGAGGGGCGGAGAGCGCCCATCCCTCCTGTTCGTCCAGTCCCGGGACTCGGAGAGTGCCCATCCCTCCTGTTCGTCCAGTCCCGGGGCGCGGAGAGCGCCCGTCCCTCCTGTACCGCTGCTCTGAGGGGCGGAGAGCGCCCATCCCTCCGTTTGTCCCGTCCCGAGGCCCGCAGAGCGCCCGTGCCGCCCGTGCCGCCGTGCGGGTGAGGAGCTGCTGAGGCCCAGAGGTCTGCGCCTAGTGAGGCGCAGCGACGGGGCTGAAACAAGGCTTAGAAATGTCTCCCCGATACCAAATTGTGGTGGATTTTTGGGGGGTTTTTTTGGTCAGAACTTGAATTACGATTTTTTTTTTCTCATCTCTTCGTGCTCGACGATATCGTGGTATGGAATCACACGCACACATGTACGTAGCATCTCCCAAGTATCATAAAACTTGGTGCTCTGTTGGGGTAAACTGGGCCAACTGGTTGCCTTCTTTGAGCTTTGGCCTTTCTGGAGGGAATAAAGTGTCAAAATCGTAAACAATTATCTCATGCCTAAGTTAACCACTTATCAGGAAAATAGTGAGATTTTCCAGATTTCTTGAAGTACTCCATAAACTCACAGAATCTGCCTTTTAAAGGTTCCCCTTAACAATCAGGACAGAGACTTACTCCATCGGTAAATGAAAAGGTTCCCTTTAATCAACTCCTCATCATCACTAAATTTGATTATTCAGTTAGAAATATGCATATATATTTGAAATGTCTTTGCAGCCTACTTTTCCTGCTCTTACAAATCTTCACTAAACTGGTTTGCCTTAATACTAACACCACTGTACAGATTGTTTACATCATTGTGCATCATTATTTAGGAGAAAGACTGTGCAATTAATTTTGTATGCTAAGTTCCATTGTGATTCTGCAGAGCTGAAAGAACCCACAAATCAGATGTTATAAGGGCCTGGCATGACATTGTGTCAAATGCATTTCTTGTTCAAAAATGTTCAATAATACAGATAAATATTTTTTTAACAACTGTACCTGCCAATGAGAAAACACTTTCTATAGCAAGTCTTCATTGTTTCCTTTTAATGTGGATACTAGAAGGATCTCTGATGTGTCAGTAAGAATCACAAAGAAAAGGATTATAGGCAGAATGCAAATATGAAATTGTATGGATACACTATCCATATTATTACCATATGTAATAATATGCATATCATTACCATATGTATTGTGCTATGTATATAATCATTGTGTATATTCATAGAAAATGAAAGAGTAAGAGCTGATTGAAGAGAAACAATTTCACAGAGCAAACTGGAACACTGCTTGGATGTAGAAATACTCTGACAAAGCCAGAGCAAAAACAGCAAAATTAAGAAACAAGTCCCAGCAATTATTTTAGATCCTAAATAAGACACACAAAGAATTTAACACTTTATTCCTTTTTTCTGTAATGCTTTCTGAGAATTCTCGTCTCAAAATGCAGTCCTCTGGCAGAGAGGAAGGACCTCTGCAAGCGTGCACTGGAGGGCAGCATATCCCAACCTCTGCTGCGTCATGACGAGCTTCAAAAAGGGGGAAACAGAAATTTTAGCCTACTACTGGCCTTTTGTTCCATTGATGCATGTATTTTTCACAGACTTGTGTACAAAGCAGATGTCATGGGGTAATCCATGCACTGCGATATTTCCCAGGCTTCTGCACCACCCTTCTACTCTAGGCCCATGATACAGAAGCTGACGGGATGTTGGTAAGGTACTCCTGATTCATCCTCAGATGATGAAACAAGCACTGTTTGAGTTCTCACCCTAAGTGATGCTCAGTGTTTACCAGATCAGCAGAGACAGCAAAGAATACAGGAGGTTTTCAATCTTGTCTGCTCTGACTAGCACCGACATTTCCTCTCTTGGAAGACTGACTCCTTTTGGTGAAACAGAATCTTTTGAGCATGTGAGTTAGTAGGATCCACTGCAGCTTGACTGATGTGGCAAAGACAGTAGTATCTGTTCTTTTAGTTACAATTCCGTAGCATCTGGCACAACAGTTTTGGTCTAAATTTCAACTGAAGTAATATGAAAAACATATAAGAGGTCCAACTTTTGCAACAATCAAAGTGTGCTCCAGTAATAAATGACTATGAAAACTGTAGTTGCTACCTATGTGCAGTAGCAATTTTTCAAATTTTTCTCCCCAAAATGACAGGTTTGTTTGTTTTTCAATGTAATGGTATTTTGTTCTTTAAGCAGGAAATCCTCACTTTGCATATCAGTCAGAAGGTCTTGAAGGAGGCCTGTCTCATCAGTGTCAGAGAAACTGAGTAAGCAGTCCAGCCTTCCTACACTTTGAGCAGTGCAAAGGTCCAAAACTTCCGTTTCAAAGATCACTAACTTAACAGGATTTTACAAGTTCTGGCACAGCAGGGGAAACAGGAACACTGAGCCGGATTAAATACATTATCTTATGAATGCAGCATTCGACAGTTTTCATAAAATTAAATCGGTCCTGAAACCCAGGGCTCAGCTAAAATAATAAATTTAGGTGTGGTGAGGTATTTGCTTTTTTAGATTTGTCTTTCATAAATAAAAATAATATCTATTTCTATATTTTAAAAGTAACTTTGCCATCACCCAGATCGAACTTTTCTGACCTTTTTTAAGCACCCGAAGTATCTCATTCTGAGGTTCAGTTTAGAAGCATCTCTCTCATTTTGTAACTGCTTAATAATGCCTCCTCAATTTCTGATAAAAGTCTACCATGGCAGCTTAAGACATTCTCATTCATCAGAAGTAAGAATTAGTGCGTTTTCAGTCCAATTTCTTTTCATATAATCCAGCTCCATTTTTCTTTTTTAATAGGAAAGGACGTCAGGAGTTTCTACACTTCAAAACTGATTAGTGAGGCAGTTCAATTGAAGAGGAGAAAATTACTTGGCAGAATTTGGGTGCCCAAACACACTATTAACAGTCCATAAAAAATCAGCTGACTTCAGCTGTGTTTTGTCCCTCAGAATTTTCTACCCTAGCTGCAGTAGGTAAGACTCTAATAAACCTGTATCCTGGTCAAATCAAAGTAGAGATGAAAAACATAAAATTTAAATCAGCTTTTCCTTGACATATAGCCAATACTTTCCGAAGTGGTATTATACAAATCATAAAAATAAAACCTTACAAGTGACAGTTCCAAAAGGCAGGTATGTGTTGTAATTTCCTTTTTATATTAATTTAAGGCCCTAAAGGGTTTTTTTGTCAACAAGAAAAGACATTAAATTACTGATGGGACATACAAGTCTTTGTCACAGACTTGTTTACTAACAAGAAATGGACAAAAGCCTATTTTTCTCATCACAAAATCTACTGGACAACAGATGAGAGAATCTCTGCTCACAATTCCTGTTCCTAGTGTCTTCCTCTATTCCTTTGTCTCTCAGAACTGCACAGCTCTGCTTTTCAAGTCCTGCTTTTCAAACAAAAGCACAGAAAGACATGCTGGTGTCTGCAGCAGTTCAGTGTCCTGTACTCATGACTATGCAATAGGTTAGGCAGGACACCCACACACCTCTCAGCTATAGATAATTTGGAGTCTCTCGGGTGGGAGGGACCATCCTTACCCCCAGCCCATGGCCATGCTGCCACTTCACAGTCTACCATGTTGTGGCTGTAAGCCCTGCTCGAGAAAGAGTCTGAATCTTGTCTTTTGCAAATCTTTATTGAAGAAGTGTTCTGAGGAATTAGTGTGCCATCTTAAAAAGAATGCATGATAATACACATGAAGAAGTATAGCCCAAATATCTCACAAGCCCAGCTTTATTCCTAAAGGCTGAGTCCTGCCAGCATCTGGCTCGGGGAAGGGGATGTGACTCTCTGCTCCCATGCTGTGTGACTAACACTGGATTGCATAAGGGAAGTCTAGGAAGCTGGAAATATTTCAGTGAGAATTTCCTGTATTACTCAGAGTATGGAGTATTAAACAAATGCATAGGACTTTTCAGACATTTGGGGTGAGCTGTATGACTTGTGTCTGACTACATGGTTTTGTGATTAGACATTCCAAATATGTGCCAAGGAACTCCCCATAACAGGCTGTGCTGTAAGCATTTATTTTGATTCTCATTCAAAAATAATGAGTTTTTCTTTTCTTTCCTGGTAGGCTGTACTGTTACAATTTGCTTATCAGATCGTAGTTACTGTATAAGCTTGGCACTGTTTTAAAAAAGGCATCATGGCCAATTAATGTGATCCTGGAATTCAGATTATACTTGCTTTATTGCCTCTAAAGATCTAATCTTAGAAGGTGTTGAGAGGACTCCAATTTTAAATGACCTCATACATTTTTAATGAAAGTATGAGAAAGAAAATTGAATGTAACTGCAGAGTGAAGCAGGTGTTGGAAAGCTCTAGCATTTCTTAGCAGTATCCATAAACAAATTAATATTAATTTATTTGGATATTTTTCATACCACCAATGCTGATCTTAAATTGTGTCTATGTATCTTAGACTTTTTTATAAAATTAAATATTTTTATGTTTTGAAGGGTTTGTGGACAAAATTAGCTTTTTTCCCCATGTAAAATCATGCCATTAGTAATAATGAAAGAGGGTATGACAATGGAAGTCTTTTCTGACAGATTCCAGAGGTACCTTATTTGTATTTGAATTGAGGTAAAGATACTTTGGTATAACAGACCTTCTTGTCTTATTTTTTCATGTTCTTTAGAAAAAAGAAAGCAAGTTTGTGTTAAGATGTAGCAGAGACTTTTTTCTTTCTTATGGGTTCCTTAAGTTACTAGAAAGTGATTCTGTGAAATTTTTTCTGGCAGGGGCTACAAATAGTAAAAAACTGATGTGTACACTTCTGGAGGGATATTGGGAATAATTTGTTCAGATAAATCACTGACCAACCTCAAAATACACATTCAGAAAGAAGACTGGAGGGAATGAGGAAAGGATCCAGATTGAATATGTGCTGAAAGATAAATAATTTGCCTTTGGTATTTCGATCTAACAGCTTCCCTGAGGATCCGAGTCTGCAAGGTGCAGAGCAGATTTTTTTTGTAAGAGCAAGTTAAATGGGAAAGAGCTTATACTGGTTGATCCCAAAGTGGGTGTTTCAAAATGATGCAGAGATAAACCCTGTAACCAAAAGTGTTTAACTGATCCAGTTAGTTTGGGTAGCCCCAAAGTGGGGAGCAACATCACACATAAACCAGCCTGCAGTTATGAGGGAGCAGCAACTTCTGGTGAAAAATTAGCTGAGGACTATAATCAGCAACAGGAGAAAACTTGAAGGCAGTAACCCTCTTGGGCTGTCCCAGTTGAAGTCATGGCTGCATGTCTGAGGTCTAACAAGTAAAGGAACAGGGATGACATAAAACAACACAGTAAGGAATTCCCTACTGGAAGACTTCTGATTTCTAGCAAGCATAAAGTTTTCCCCAGACAAGTGCTGAATTCAAGAAAATCAAGACTTTGCAAGAGTGCTGAGCAGACAGAAGCTGGCATTAATGAAATATTTACTATGTGTATAATTCTTTCACCCCTGTGCAAGGTGAGTGAAATGTAAAAAATAAGATAGCATGAGTGAAAGAGACCTAGGACAGTTGAGAGAAACCAGGATCTGCATAAGTATACACTGCAGTGTATTTCCTGTGTTTTCTGCAGAAAATTATGTGATGTAGTGTTTCAAGTGCTATATTCTTAATTGCTTTTTTTATTACTTGTACTTGCAATACTAGAACTGTACAGTGGAGTCAAGGCATTTGTGAACAATAGGAGTGAATAGTATTTGAATCCCAAAGCACTAATTCTTTTTAAATTATTATTTGTTAGTAGCATTCTAGCAGACATACAGCAATTATTAGTAATGCAGTATTAAGTGTCAAATGTAAGCTGATAATGCCTGTAGGGCTACTAGAGCCAACAAACATTTATTTTGTGTTCAAAGGTTTTGGAAGACAAATACTCACCTTATGCTGTCTACTTGGAGTTCACCTTAGAAGTTCCTTGGAAAGTCTCAGACAGAGACTTTACAATTAATCAACAAGATGCAAGGATCACCAGGAGGCAAGAATGCAATACCATTGACATGAGACAGAGAATCCCATTCTTCAGCTTAAAAAACAAGGCAATGACTGGAAAACATCCTGCTTAGGAAAGCATTGCTAATGCCACCTTATACTGTTGGGTTTGCTTTTTTTTCCTTTCCCTGTTATTGTTGCTCAGGATGCCTCCTTAATCCTGACATTCTGGTTTCTTTATTCAAGCCTTTTATTTCCTCTCCAAACTATTTGAAAACACTTTTTTTCAGGTGAAATATTTCTCATATGATATTTTCAAACTAGACTTTCTGTGTGCTTAGCACAGGCTTTGTTTTGAACACAGGTCAAGACCCACCTAGCTGTTTCCTGTTTTATATAGTGGCTTATTTGAATTAACCTCAGTATGGCTTTCAGCACTCTTACCTGTTCTACCTTTCAACACTGAGTACCACCTTGATCCAATCTTTTGACATTTCTTCTGTGGAACAGAAAAAGACTCTGTCTCTCTGTCTGCCTTTTCAAAGTAAATTTCACTGAAGGGGAATATTGTTTTAGAATTATATCTGTATTTTCTAGTACGCTTCTTCTATCTTCAGCTTATTCATCTTCTTCCTGTGTTTTGAAGTCCACCAAAAGCCTTCATTCAGCAGAGTATGTGAACAGAATCTTTGTTTAGCAAAATGCTTAATGATGTTTTTCAGTGGTGTTCTTACAAATGAGTTAGGAGCACGTGTAGTACTGCACTGGGACCAGTTCCTGTCCTCGTGAGGGGCAAGAATTAAGCACAGTCTTACTCATGTGTATCTGCAGTTCTCTCTCCCTTTCCTCTTAACACTCACCCTCAGCTGAGGACAATGTTCCAGCCACTCAATGACTTGGAGGCAAGAAAGCTGTATCTGAATATAGTAGTTACCAACAAGCCCCCTGTAAAATGTCATACTCTGGTTATTGCTAGCAGTTTGGAACAGATGGCCAGGTAGGAAGTGTAGCACTCAATTAAAATTCACTGTAGCACCATCTTAGTTTTCATTAGAATCATAAGAGGTGCAGGCAATTCTTCTTAAAAAAATTGTTCTTTTTATTTTCTGTCGGGCCCTATATATTTACACTCTATAAAGACTGGGTTAAAGGTGTTTTGAAATATTGTTCTAATTTCATCTGACATAAAGCTGTCACGGTTTTGGAGTGCATATGGAAGGTCAGACCCTGAGACTCCCAATTTTCACATTACGGCTCTGAGATACTCCTGTCTTGAGAAGAAAGTATATTGATATTTCTGTCCAGTTGATACTGGATTGAACTTTTTTGATTATCCTATTCATCTGATGAATTAGTATGAGCTTTGCTGGTTTCGTACTCTCCCGCGCAGTCTGGGAGGAGCAGGGGTCTTGTCGAGCGAGAGGCAGAGGATGTGTGCAGCTCCCTCCATGCAGGCAGAGCTGTGACTGCGCACAGATCCGGCAGAGGGAAGCGTTGTTCTAAAATACCCGCCCATGCAGGGAGCCTTCATTGGTCACTGCGAGCCACGTTATTGCCCCAGGAAATCAATGGTCTGGAGCGTATGGAACATGTGATTTATAAATTCTCAGTAGAAGACAAAGAACCTTTAGCAAATGCCAGAAAGAGCAAGTGAGATAATAATTAGGATGTGCCGGGGAATGAAATTAAATTATATGAATAACTATGACTCTTACATGTTTTTAATTCTCTTTAGGAGAATAAATGGTAATATGGAGTTTTAGGCGTTAAAGAGTTGTGATCTTCTTGTTCATGCTTCACCTAACTATGAAGCTGTAGCCTTTCATAACAAAAGACAGCATCTTGAGAATCAGATAGAAATGCACTTCGTGATCACAAGGCAAGTTGTCATAGGGTGCTCTATTCACAGAACTGGCTCAGCTTCAGATACTGCTGCCAGCATGATTGCCGATCAAGATGCTGCTGCTCCTGCAACTCCAACCACTGCTGGAGGGTTAAAAGACAAGTGGAATATAATTTCTTTAATATTAAAGAGAATTTTCAATAGAAAATATTTCAAAGTGAAATTTTGACTGTTACTCCTTTTAAATATACAGCACTTTGCTATATAGCTTTCCCTTTCTTACTACATGAGACTTCCCAAAACTGTACCAGTGAAGGCGTTGAAGCAGATGCTCTGGATACCAAATAGTCACACTGAGCATAACATTTTAAATCATTATTTTTTATGTGTATATTCAAAGTTGTGTTTGTGACATCTAAATACCAAATCAAGGGATGGCATGATGTGTGAAAGGAAGCTCAACTTTCACAGTATTGTCAAGCTGTTGTTTTTCAGTATCTTATAAACGGCTGTCACAAACTAATAGAGTGTTGGAGCTTGAAGAACATTTTCCAGATAAAGTTGCTTGAAAAATACGGGAAGAAATTCATCCTGAAATAATTGTCACTAAGCTAACCTTAAAGATGAACTTGATCTGCTAAGTATACAGTCAGGAGCTGCACTGCTAAAGCAGTGTTGGTTTTGAGTAAGAGCTTAACAAAATATTTCCTTTGCTCAGATACCATTGCTCAGAAATTGGTGTGGTGTGACTGCTGGGTTGAGTCCTCCCCTTGTGCTTCCCCAGGAGCTACTCAGTATCAGAGTGAAGAACTAAACCTAGATAATTGTGTTGCAATCTTCTGCTCAAGCAATTATGAACCGTATGAACATCAATCTCCATGTTCTGACTTAATTCAATACTTTGATTTTTAGCACAAATAGTTATTGGTTTTATAATTTAGTCAAACATTAATTTGTCCTCCTAGCATATTGCTGACCAAAAGAAAATGTGTCAGGTCCTGGAGACAGACTTTTCATTTTTGAGTTAGTAGAAAGCAAGATTATAAAATGAGATGTACTTTTATTTATTTTGCTCACTGACAGGGGAAATAGTCCCAGTAAAATGGATTAAATAATTCCTCAGGGAAACCCTAATAGAGCAGAAAATTTGTCTTGATGATACAGCCAGTTAAGGAGGTGGCAGGTCATGAGAAAAAAGGGAATTTGTCTCCTGGGAAGAGGCTGGCCTGCTCTCTGCTGTTTACCAAACCTCACCAACGACTCTTGGAGCAGAAATTGCAGACAATGCCACAATGTTGACATCTTTGTGGTGACAATAGCTGCTTCTCTGAGGTTAGATTACTATCAACATACATCACCCCAAGAAGAAACTATCAGCCTAAAACAAATACATTCTCTGCTAGGCTACCACCGTGACAGCAAACTAGAAGAACAAAGGGTCTTTTCTTTCTTCAACACACGTTTGCATTGGTAGTTCTACATGTTTGGATTAAAAAGTGAGGTTCCCTTTTGTTTTAATTACTTTCACTTTTGGCTCCAGTGCAATGCTTGTGCTTCCTCAAAAGTATGATGTATTTTAGTGTCTCTTTTAAACTGAAACTAATACTAATAGCTAAATGTGTACTGAATACACATTTGAAAATTGTGAATACAATTTGAAAATGGTTAACTTTTGCAAAATTTAGTGTCTGTGCCATTTAAAGTGAAGGTGGTTTTGTACAGCTGCGAAGAAAAGGATTTTTGTGTTTTATGGAGGAAAAGCAATATTTTGAAAATAGTCCCTTTTTCCACGAAATTGATGACTGGACAAAGAATAAACATTACCATATCAGAGCGAGTGTAAGGAGTGCAATTATACTGTAAATAGAGTTTATACTAGATCCTTGCAATAGAGTTACTAATAATGAAAATATGTCAGGACAATTGCTTTAACAGATTGAGCTGTTTGCACGACTAAGAGGAGGGAGACAGAGCCCCTTTGTCCCAGTTCGTCGCAGAAATCTAGGTAGGAATCAAAATTTTCCTTCAGCCTTTCATGCCTTTACCCAGCAGAACCGGTATCTTCAGATATCTGGAGGAGGGAGTTGCACTGTCCACTGGAGAAAGAGGAGGTGAAGCAGGAAAGTCAAATGAATCAATGAGTATTTTAAAACGCTGTTTTTATTTGTGAACTTTATTATACCGGTATCAGGTTTTTCAGAGGAATTAAGGGCCATAGAAGAGCCTTGCCGCAGGGAATTTTGCCTGTTCCCGTCAGAAAGGGTGGTGGGCTTTGGGTGTCCCTGGCCCCGGAAGGAGACCCCCGTTGCAGCAGGACATCGGCAGCGGCTGTGCCGCGAGCTCATCCCGAACGCACCCGCGCGGTCCCGCTGCCCAGCATCCCCGGCCCCGCTCCTTCCGCTGGCCCGCACCGGGCGCTGGGGCCGCTCGGGGACCCGTCCCAGCCGCAGCCTCCGCTGGGGTTAAACTGCCTTTCGCAAGTGGCACGCTCTCTATTTTTGTTTTCTAACGGCCAGCGATCATGGCTTTCTCACTTCCTCCACCGGCTCGGGTTATTTAAACGCCGGCACCGAGAGACGGGGGGATGCTACCTGCGGGCCGGCACGACCGCGGCGCCGCACCGAGGGGCTCTGGGGCGGACGGGCCCGGCTGCGGTGCCGGTAGCTGCCCGCACGGCCGCGGGGCGGCTCCGCAGGTGAGCAGAGGGGCCGGGCCCGCTCGGGCGCGGCGCTTTTGTCCGCCGCAGCTCCCCCGCCCCGGCCCGTCCGCGGCGCCGCCCGCCGGGCCCCATTGGCTGCGCGGGCGGTAACGTGACACCGGCGGCGAGCGGGGCCGCCCCAGACGCGCCGGTTGGAGCCGGTGCCTCGCGCTACGCCGCCGGCTGCCGCGCGGACCCAGCGCGGACCCAGCGCCGCTGCGCGGGCGGCCCGGGGGCGGCGGCGGCAGGTAAGGGAGGGGCGGCTGCCGCTGACAGCGCCCCGCGGCCCCGGCGTGCGAGCGAGGGGCGGGTGGAAGCAGGGGGAGCGGCACGGAGCGGGGCTTTCCGAGGGCGGCTCTCGCCGTCCCCGCTTTTCACGGGGTTGCCCCTCCGCCAGCGGAGCGGGAGGGCGCTGCCGTCCCGCGGGGTGCCCGGCGCCGCTCGTCCGGCGGCTCGCTGAGCCTGCGCGGCGGCCGCCCCTTCCCTCGGCGGCGCCCGGCCGCGGGGCCGCTCACCTGCCGGAGCCCCGCGGGCCGGCCGGGCCGAGAGCAGCGGGGCGCCGAGCGGGGCTGTGGCCGGCCCGGGGCCCGCGGGCGGGGGCGGCGGAACCGCTCTGTGGTTTGCGTAACCGATATCTGCGCGTGTCCCCGAGTGACCCGGGCGCTACAGGTCGCCTGGGGCCGCTTTCCTCCGCCCCGGGCTCCTCCGTCCGGGCGGCAGCTGTCACCCCTCGGCCCCGGGCGTGGAGGCGGCACCTGCCCTCGAGAAAGTGGCAGGCGGGAGCCAAGTCCGAGCCTCCCCACAAGGGAGAGAAGAGTTAACTCAGCGTTGAGGCCTGACAGCTCTGCGCATCGAACAAGAACCGTCCTATTTGTTGTTGTCTTCCTTTCCTCTGTCTGGCCAATGCGTTTGTCGTCTCAGCGAGTCAGTAATCTTGTAGCAGCCTCTCTTTGCGCCCTGGCGGAGTTGTGCGAGTGGCGTCAGGCTGACTTTGTGCCCGTGTGCTCAGGGGTGAAACTCAGGCAGCTTCCTGGCTTCGGGTCCCTGGTGAATGCTGCAGTTGACCAGTTATGTAGGAGTGATTAAAGTGGACTTCCCTAAAGCTTAATTTCATGTTAATAATGTCATTAGTTATGCTGATAAGGTAAACTGTGTTTGATTTGGCCCCTAGTGTAGTCATTTAAAACTATACCTGTGAGGTAGTCCTAGAAAAAGCCAGAAGCTATATGATCACTTATGGTTTCAAGTATTTAAGCTGTAAGTTCTGCTGACTCACAGCTTGCTTTCTTTGTTGAAAGGATAAGGTAAGGCATCAGTTATTTCAGATGTCTTGGAATTTTTCCTTACATACCTTCCTCACAGGGAGGGCAACGGATTAGGCCTTGTTGATCTGTATTGTTTAACTTAAACTTTCAAGAGAGCAGTGAAGGAAAAGCCCATGAATATTAAGTAGTGAAATATTACAGTACTTGTAGAATTTATTAAGCATTGTCTATCTATATTGTACGTGTTTTCTTTACTCTGTGTAGCTCAGCTGACAGTGTGGGGAATCGAAGAGTTATCCTGAAGAGCTTTTCTTCAGTATATGTGGCCCTGAGCAGGGCAAAGGACATGAAATGAAATGAGAGCAGAAAGGAGAATGATTATGGCAGAGAGCCAGCAGTTAGTATATGATATGGGGGGGGGGTGGTTTAAGGGTTTTCTCGTGTGTTTAAAATATTCTGTTGTAGTCAGATAACAAAATGTTTATGAGAGAGTTTTACATTAGCATATGTTACTATATTCTGAATTTTACATTGACGTAATGCAATTGACTTTTAACTTCAGTAGGATTCATGTAACTTTTAGGAACTTGCTTGCTCCCTTACACTTTTGAGAGACGGGAGTTGCTGGTCTGACATGTATTTGTCTCCTCTTTCAGGAAAACAGAATTTTCATGGGGACAAAACTTCCTTTTGTTTATTGCAAGTTACCAATACAGCTGTTGTTTGAAGTTAATGAAAAAGCATGTTGAATAATTTTTAGAGAGGGCCCAAGAGTGCTAAAGAAACATCCATCAGTATTTCCACATTGTAAAATAAACCTTGCAGAGCAGTATGTCACTGTCAAACAAGTCGTTTGCTAAGGGATTTCTGAAGGGGAGTGGAGGGAGAAATCTTGTCTTCCTTTAGCTGCTGCTGTGCCTGCTCTGCCAGATGTGCTACAGGTAGCAAAAGAGACTGTGGCACTAATAATACTAGTTCAGCTTACAATACCTACTGCTAAAGCCGTAAAGCTTTACTCAGCTAGGATTAGGAATGGATGTTTCATGTGACTAAGGGGATAAGGTGTGGTTTATATGGGTCTCAGTGCTGCCTAGCTAAACGTTTCACACTGCTCTTGGTATTCTAAGTGCTAACCGTGGGCTGTATTTATCCTTAGGCATCCTTATAATAGCTGTTAGCTGTTGTCTGTAAATAGTGTTATTCTGCTACTTGCTCTTGCAGTTACTCTTTTTAAAGATAAGTTAGCAGTCTGTGCTGTAGTTATGAAGCTGTTTGGTTCAGATATCCTGGGTAGCCGTGTAGAAGGGCGAGAAATGTAAAGTGGAGTTAATATTCTAATGTCTACATATGTTGTCTTTAATGTTTAAGTGGTATAGGTTATATAATTCCAATTAGAGTTTTACCAGACTTGGTGAGTGGGCTTCAGTTTATTGTTCTTACGCTTGGGTTTGGGGGTTATTTTCCCCAAGAGTTGTTAGTGTGCTACCAATGAGTTCTTGATTTAATTTTTAGCTAGTTGAAATCAAATTGGAATTCAGTATTGAACTAAAGTGTCATAATACTTATGAGTAGTTTCCCCAGCTATTTGATTTAAACTTCCTGATATGAAAAGGCTGTGCTTTGTGGTGGTGTAGTACCTTGGAAGGAAGGCAGATGATGCAGCTCTCAGTTAAGCTGTTACAGATGCAGTTTGAGGTATAGTGCTGACATACCCTCTTCTGATGCCCACCCGAGAGGATTCTAGGGTCTTTCAACAAGCAGAAGCGAATTGTGGAGAACTTGTAATGCACTATTTTAAATTTATTCTCATTAGTGTTGTTCTGTTTCAAAATAATGTATTTGCAGACGCTGAAATAAATTATGTGACTGCATTTCCATCATGAGGGCTCAGCTTCTAAGTATGTTTGGATGCTGTAAACTGGAATGCAATTTCTTATACTGAAATTGGGAATTTAGTTGACTGTGAGAAACTGAAGGGGTCCATTGATGCCAATAAAAATATGGTAGTTACACAATCTCGTTGCTACTAATTGTTAGTATAATTTAGACATTGTTACAAACGCTTTGTTTCTTTGTGAGATAATACTTTGAATTGTGGTTTTAGTTAGCAAAGTTTCAGTTTCATGGCACAACAGCTACAAAACTGGTCATGTAGTTTATTCAGGCTTAATTAAAGTGACATTGATTTTTAGAGCTCTTATTTCAAACCCCAGAAAATGTAACCCCTTATTTCCCAGGCATGATTGCCTTAGTTTCCTGGGGAAAATATCAATATTATGTGAGTAGTTCAGGTTGTGAAATATTTACTTAGTTACTTTCCGGTAGCTAAATAAATCATCTGCATCCAAATATGAAGATCTACTGAGCTAAAATTTAATAATTGTACATTGTGTTTTTAATGCTGAAGTATTAGTCCTTTGAACTAATTTTTCCATCTGAATGAAAGCAAAATCTTGGTGTGCATTTGTTGTGTAATCCAAAATATTTGAAGGAGGGAGGGAATTTGAAAATTTTTAACTAAAAACTGTTTGTTTCTAGGCTGTGTTTAAATTATTTACAAGATAAACTTTAATTTTCAACCCATGCCAATGCAAGTGTGAAACTGATTATTACTTTTCCAGTGCCTTTGCAGTACAGGAAAACTATTTTCCAAGTAAACACTTTTTATTAAACATTAACATTGCTTAAATACTAACTTCACAATAACACTGACTGCAAAGTTGGGAAAATTATTGCTTAATTGAAGTAAGATGGGATATGTCAATACTCAAGTGTTTTACTGAACAGGAGTTAAAAGCAGCGTCTGCTTTGCTTCAAATTATTATTCAGTTTCTTACAAATATGGGGCTAGATGTTTTTTACTTCAAAGTTCTTAATTGATTCAGGTGATGATAAAACCTTGACTCTTGTTTTTGTAGTTCTTAAACTTGGCTTCATACCCAAGTGTGTTTGTGATAATACTGCTATCTGAAAAACCTTACCAGCTGTTGGGTCTCTTCAGCCAGCCTACTCAAAAAAGGACATTTTGTGAGGAGACTTGCACAGCACACTTGGTTGATGGAAGTACAACCTATGTGTGAACATAGGTCCTAAACTAACTTTGTGTTCGTTCAGGAAGCAAAGCAGGATTACTGTGGATTTGCTGTAGAATTCAAGTCTGATCACTTGTTTGTGCTTCTGAAACTTAGCATTGTCCTAGGAGATGCTTCTGATAAGCACAACAGCTTTCGGCTCTCCTGATCCCATGGCTGTGTGCAGCTCTGAACTGTAAGAGTTATATTTAGGCATGCAGTTGGTACAAACACTGTCACACAGTATGTGCAGTGGGCAATTTGTCTTTCAGCCTGTTCAGTTTATTAAAAGAAGAGAAGATGTAGCTGGTTGCTTTGTCCAATTAGTAAATACGTAATGCAGAGTAATACGAATAGGAAGATACTTAAGAGGCTGAGGGAGTTGTGCAGCCAGATTGCACTCCGCTGGAGGATTGGTAAAGCCTATTCAATTTCCATTTCAAGCAGGCTTGCATTTGACTCCAGTCTCAAGTTTTTCCTTTTCTTACTTTGGGGTGGGGAGATTCCTTAAAGAGATAGTAGGATGGGTTACAGGAGAGCTGGCATACAAGAAGAGTGCCTGAGTTTGTATCAGGTTTCAATCGGAAATTTCTCTCATTATCCTGTTCTAGCTGTTTAGACCAAACATCTAGAATCAAGTGTTTCAGCTTGTCAGGCTGGCTGTCAAGAGTAACTGTCTTTCCTGTTAAACAAGATGAAAACCTGCTGCTTCTGAGAGGAGATATGAGCTGCTATTGAAAATCCGAATCAGCTTTCCAATGTCAGAACTAATAGAGTGAAATCAGATGTGTTTCTGTATTGCTGCCTTGATAATTATATTTTCCTAGATGCAATTAAGTTCTTGTCTGTGGAAGTAATAATATTCCCTTCTAGAAAGTTCTCCATTAATCTTATGTAGCATCAGGAAAACTTAAAACTAAAAGACTATTTTTTGACCATTCTTAAATCTGGTAGCTATATTTGTGCATGGTAATAATTATCTTGCAGGGACAGAATGCATTTGATGTATATTTTTTGTGACCTCAGTTGCAGTTTCCATTCTCAACATCTGCTATCCTGAGAGAATACTGCTTGGTCTTAGCAGTCTATAAATGTTGAAAAAACACTAGATAACTGTTCATATTTTAGAAACATCAGAATTATTCTAGGTAGAATAGACTACAAATACAATTTACTATTTCTGAGATCGGACAAAGGTGATAACTGTCTGACCACTATTAGGAAAAGGAATAGTGTGTGTGCTTCCAGCTTTTGGAACCTAATAGAAACAGTACAATCCAGAACAGTCTCTCTAAATACTTACACTATATAATATTCCTCGTTTAAATACTTCTTAGAGAATAGCAGAAACGTTACCATGATTTTACAGTTGCAAAGTTTGAGTTGGAAAGAAATAAAATTACTTGCATGAAGCGATCCAGCTGTCAGATTGTCTCTATTGTATGATCAATACAAAGCACTCTCTTCTGAGCAGGTGTTTGCATTGATATTTATTGTAGTCAATATTTTAGAGGCTGATTTATCTCTTAAGTTTTAACATATAACCTTAATTTATATATTTAAAAAATGCATCTCTGAGCTTGGAAATAGTACTGAGACAGTAAAGCTGTACAAAAGATTGCTTAGTAGAAATGCTCACATTTGATTCAAAGTCCAGATTCTGCTTGGTTCATTAAGGATCTTAGAAAGCACCATGGCTGTGAATGGAGTGGTAGGTTCTGGACAAGTAGACAGCTTGTTCTCCAAGAGATCAGTCATGGTGATGCAATTACATAAAAACAAAGCTGGTCTACCATTCATTTTACTGTATTTTTTTGCCATTAGAAGGCTTATCTATTTAACACTGTAACATACTTGTTCAGAAACTTAGGTTTGTACCTACTTACTAATTTTTCTACATTTTATTTTGTAGGGCTTTTGTGTAAACTGTTTGTCTCACTTATCTCTTTGCTTTTAAACTTGGGTTTAAACTGAATCTTTTTCTCACTAGTACAGGCCTTTCTAGGAGCATAGGTTGTGGCTTATTTCATCTAGAACATGATCCTTAACACCTTGGACTTAATTTGAGGAGAGGGCTGGAGAAAGCGCTTTTACTAGTCAAAGTATTTATATCTGAATGTGAATTTGTATTTGAAATTGCTCTAAAGGCTAGACTAGCATGATATAAAAAGCACACAACATAACTTTTGAATACACATCTTATAATGCAACTTCATTACAGAGTTTAATCTTCAAAGTAGTTGACTTGTTTTTACCCTCCCATCTGCTATTGAGAATTAAACTTAATGCACTTGGGCAGACCTAACTGATGTGATTCAGTATCTATAATGTGGCCAACAGGTATGTAATTTTAAGTACTTAGGTAACTGGAATGTTTGAATGTAGTCCATCTCCCTAGTGAGTGTTTGACCAGTGATGTATTTTACAATCAAAGTTTACTTCTTAACTGGCCTTCCTTGAATACAGAAAAGGCTCAATACTTGGATATCAATGATATTTAATGAGAAGGTAATGTGGCTCAAGGAAGACGTTGGTCTGTTTTGGAGTGCTGCAGGCACAGGAAGGAAATGCATAATGTAACATATCTAATCCTGCACAGCCCGATTGCAGGAGTAAGTCTTGTGCTTGTAAAGCAAATCAAATTGGAGTAAAGCGTATTTTCAATTTAGATAAGACTGCAACTTTATAAAGACTTTAGACTATATAAGGTATTTTTCTTGCTTTAAGTGTACCAGAGAGAGAAAAAAAGGTGAAACTGCCTTTAAGTTGTTTGAAGGCCTTTTGTGTTGAACCTGGGAATGCTCAAGCTTTTAAGTAGTTGAGGAAACTGAAATATACTGGCCATATTCTAGTCTTGTTTTTCTCAGCTTGGTGAAGGTATGGTAGTGGTAGAGTTAGGTAGTAGTTGCTTAAAATTAAGATTTTTTTTTTATCAACTTACGTGCTGTGCAGTTAACTCTGAAGCAGTAGCAGAGATGGGTAAGTCTTATAAGGTAAAAATTTTAGTGTAGCCTAACTTACTAAATTTTAAACTGTGTTTGCAATTTTTTTCCCTCTGACATTACGTGGCTGTATAGACTCATGTAAGCCTTCCCCAGAGAGCAAGGAGTGATTCTTAAGCAGCATAAAACTTAGCTGTTGCTATTCTATACCATATGTTACAGCTGTCTTGAGAGCAGGAGTGTTTAAGAAAGGCAAGGGCCTCTAGTCAGTCCAGGTACAGATTGTTGAGATTCTGTAGTTGTAATTTCTGAGTATTTTGAAGGACTTTAGGTCTTTGATTATTTGAAAGGTTGATATGGCAAACTTGTAATAAGGTTAGTGTAATGTGGAAGATCCAATGCTTGAGGAATATGCTGGTTATTGTAGAGTGTAGGAATGTCTTTGGGTTTGTTTTAAATACAGAAAGATAATCACTTATACATGTTTAATTGTCACCTGTGATCTCCTTCAAAATGAGCTGGAAAGAAGCTTTCTCTAATCTTGTTTGTGTTGTTCTGCATTTATTGAATGTGGTGGCTGATTAACGTGTGATGTAAGAGACAGAAAGTGTTCTTGGTAAGACTCAGAATAACTGAATACAGATTCAAAACCACAATCCCTATCAAAAAGGTCCTACCACTGAATCTGTGTATGCACACAGGTGACCAAAGTACTGAAAGACCATGTATCACTGCTTGAAAAAGGGAGAGGCAGTCATGTAAATGCTTCTGCTAAGAGTGTCTATGGCAGTATCATTCTTTATGGAGTCATGTGCACCAGAACTCTGGCAGTACCTGGCTATTCATTGTTTACAGAATACTTGAGAAAGGAAGCAGTAACATGCCAATAAAAGGAGAAGTTTTTGCCAGGAAAGATCTTTTTGAGTGATGAGTGTGTGTGTGGGTAAAATTTGTTTATTTTTTTTCCTTTGGGAATTTTCATGAGGATTTATTTCCAAGTGGAGGTTCAGGCTGTGCATGTGAAAACATAAGCAGGTACTGGGAATCTCATAGGGGAGTCTCAAAACTGCCTATGAAGCAAAACTAATGATGTGTTTAGTTTATTATTTGACTTAATATTCCATCCAAAACTTGAGAAGAAAAAGTGATATATTTAAATTAGGTAGAAACTAAGTCAGTACTGTAGTTCAGCAAGGACTTTTGATAGAAAATTGATAAAACAGCTACAATACTTACTGTGTCAGCATCTCCTTATCTGAGAAGCAACTGCAAGAGTCTAAAGAGACTGGCTGAAAACTTGGTGGCTGTGTTTCTTTGAGGGGGAGGGAAAAAAAGCAAGTCTGGGGCCATGGGAATACCTGTCAAGGTATGCTTTAGTTGTATAAATCTATCTTGATTAAATTAGTGTATCAGAAGCACCAGTTAAATACCCTTGAGGGAGGACAAGAAAGGCAGTTGCCTTGCTGCAAAGATATCCCTGACTAAATGTGCCTAAAATTATGTAAGCAATGACCAAATGACAGAGTAATGCAATGCCAAGTACCTTTTTGGCAGCTGAGGGTGGTGGGTGGTATCTGATGCTTATAGATAATAATTTTTGAAATGAGAGCCTTTTATTCACATTCTGGATATGTTTCTGTTGATCAGATTTAGTAAGTCTTGAAGTAACTAAAAAGAAAAGATATTAGTGATCTTTATTACTTTATTTTTCTGGCCCGTGTCGCTGTATTGGTCTGGAGTAACTCTCCTGAAGTCATCATTTTGCCTGGGGCTAAACTTTCTCTCTTCTTCTAGGAAAGATTGCCAATTGAGTTAGGCCACTTTGAAAAGCTTTTATGGCTTTGATATGGTTTGAAAGCTGCTGAAGATGAGGTTTATCAAATCCATTACAGTTCAGCATTATTCCATTTGATTAGTCACTCTTGGCATACAGATAGGATTTGAAAGAAAAATGTCTTCAACAAAATTATTATCAATAATTCACGTGTTTACATTACAGTTGTTTATACGGCGTACTCCTCTGATGGGAAGCTTTATTTCATATACATAGAGCTGTAATGGATACACCTGCTTCATTGGAAGGCTTCAGAAACTAGCCATCCACCAGACCAGATTTCATGTATTTAAATACTTAATATTGTGACATTTGCTTTCTGCTAGAAAGTGGTGTGAAACCACAGCAAAATGTAGTCTTTTTTCTGGAATCTGTGATGGGGACTAACAGCTTTCCATTGCAAGGCAGAGAGGTGACAAAGCATTTTATAGAAACAGACTTCACAAAGTTACATGGGTCAGTCTCACCCTGAGTTCTCAATCTGTACAAAAACAGAACACTTTTTTTTTTACCATTATGTCATTGGTTGAAAAAGGTGTATTGAGTGATGCACGCTCTCAAGTATAACAATATGCTTTTCACAGAATTGGCTTAAGTTTCATTTTCTGTTTTCCTTTGTGTAAATTTTAGGGAAAATACTTTATCAAAGAGTGTTAGCTGTTTTATTGTACTCTGAATTTTGTCCTTTGTACTGGACAGGTATGCCTTATTCCTCAAGGATATTCCTGTAAGCGTTTAGTTACATGAATAATCTTAAAACATTAGTATCTCCCCAAGTCCCCGATGAGGTTTACATGTTTGTCAGGAAAAGAATTGCTCCCATCCTCATGTTCAGTAGACCTTTCACACTATGTTAAAACTCTCAGCCAACTTAGTGATAATTTTGACTTTTCAAGTGTTTTTCTTTATTAAAAATTTGCTATTTTTACCTTTTGATCTTACTTTTTTTCATCATTCAGTATATTCCTCTCTTAGTATGCTCTTTACAACTTTAACAGAGGTCCCAAGTCTTTCATTTTTATAACAAAGTTCAAGCAAGAAGAATTGACTGGTTTTAATTTGAGGTTGGAAGTAAAAAAAAAATTTTTTTTTCTTCTGTTTACATTCAAATCAAGCATGTTTGGCTTGAGTCAAGATGTGATCCAGGTATTCTTTGCAGAATGAAAGCCTTAATTTGAACGGGTTTAGTATATCTTTGTGCTTTTATACCAGCAAATTTATATTCAAACCACAAGAATTATATCAAAAGATCTCATTTTAAAAGCATTTGAGATGCGCTTTTGGAAGTTGAGGTGGAGTGATTGAAGAAATTGCTATTTCTCAGGTGTGTAGAGCATCTCAGCTGCAGAACTTGTAACTTTACTTAAATGCAAAAACTGTTGAGCTTTTTTTCCTAAGCTTTTAGTGCTTAGAAAGGGGACAATGAGAGAGGCCATTACTTTATCTCTACTTTAGGAAAAACAACTTTCAGATAGTGAACAAGTAAATAATTTGAAGAGGGTGGCATCTTGTAGATCCTTAGATCTTTTAACCTCGTAGAATGTTGGCTCTTTAAAATGCTGTTGTGGAAGGAGTAATGAATGAGCTGCTGTTTTAATACTCACAGTTTTTGGAGTCCAAATATTTCACAGTCTTATGACAATTTATTTTCCTTCTAGGAGTGTATTGTAATCATCCAGTCCTTCTTCAGCTGCTTTCCTTTGGGTGGGCCTGGTAAGTTTTTGTTTATTTATTTATTATAAATAGCTTTGTCAGTGCAAGAAGGGTTAATTTATTTTCAGTCGTTCTTTCCACTTGAATGTGGAGTAAGAATAAGGTTCAGCTATTGTTTGACTTTTTGTGACAGTTTGTCAGCTCTGTTTAAAATTGAAGTGTACAGTACCAGCATATTATGAACAGGAACCAGCCTGTGCCCAGGTGGCCAAGAAGGCCAGTGGCATCCTGGCCTGTATCAAAACCAGTGTAGCCAGGGGGGACGGCAGTTCCCCGTGCTGGGAGCTGCTGAGGTCCCGCCTCGAGTGCTGTGTCCAGTTCTGGGCCCCTCGCTACAGGAAAGACATTGAGGGGCTGGAGTGAGCCCAGAGAGGGACAGTGGAGCTGGGGAAGGGTCTGGAGCATGGGTTCTGTGAGGAGCAGCTGTGGGGGCTCAGCCTGGAGAAAAGAAGGATCAGAGGGGAATTTACCGTTCCCTACAACTGCCTGAAAGGAGGGTGTAGCCAGGTGGGGATCAGTTTCCCAAGTAACAAGTTCATAGTTATTTGGGGGGAAAAAAAAAGCACTTCCTCATTGAAATAGGGCTAGCTGTAGGCAGTTTCCCCTTGGTGTTTGGGGACTTTTGTGTTGATGAAACTGCAACAGTTTTACTTTGCATTCTGCATGATCACAGATGAGTTCAAACTGTTCCATTTCATGTAGCTGTAGCAATGAAGAGCTTAATGGATGCACAATGAGGCAGCAGTTCTAATGCAAGATGAAATGTTTGCTCTTTATTTAGGTTAAGGCGTTGCAATTAAGTATATTCAATAATTTCTCCACCCAGAATGAAGACAAATGTAAAGATGGCATGTCCAAGGAATTTTAAAAGGTGTAGACCTCCTGACTGAGCAGTTCTGTTTTTTATTCTCTTTAATTAGTAAAGTAAGTACGAATCAAACCTATGCTTCTGAGAGTTAAATGTCATTTATATATAGAGAGAGAGAGAGAGAGATCTATATATATACACGAGAATATTGAACAATAATAAATTGTGCCACCTTAATTTTTACTCTGCCAATATGCTTAATTCTCTTGATGGGAGAAGATGGGGAATAATACATAAGAATATGTAATACAAAATGGCTTTTGGGAAATTTGTGTATTTTTAATTGGGTAGAATTATTTTATCTGGTAGAAAGTTCTAAATTACAAGAGCCATCAGGTTAATGTACCACTCTGATTTTGGAATTCTTCATAAATAAGAAATCACTTATGTAAGTTTATGATGGTAGTGAAGGACTGCTAAATAATACATCAGCCACTTCAATTTACACCTGCTTGTTGCTTCTACTGGAGCGGTACCCAAATGTTTGGTTAAAATATACATTCTTCTAATCTCTTGTGCTAGTTTCACTCTAAATTTTTGCACTCCAAGTACCTTTCCTTAAAATAAATCCATGAGATGATGGCTGGAATCAGGTCCCAAAAGTTCTTGGATCCTTCTGCTGTGCTCTGGAGTCCAAGCCACATGTTACACATATTTAATACTGTGAAAATGGTAATAAACTTCAAGTATTTAATGGTGAGATAAATTGTTTTTAACAATTATCTAAAAGTGTCTTGTCTTTTCTTTTCTCTTCTACCAGCTGCTGTCCTCTCACAGGTGAAAGTCATGATCACACTAACAGAACTCAAATGCTTAGCAGATGCCCAGTCATCCTACCACATACTAAAACCATGGTGGGATGTCTTCTGGTATTACCTCACCATGATAATGCTGCTACTTGCTGTGCTCGCTGGGGCTCTCCAGCTTACTCAAACCAGAGTATTGTGTTGTCTTCCTTGCAAGCTAGAATTTGACAATCATTGTGCTGTGCCTTGGGATTTAGTTAAAGCCAACCTTAACATGTCAGCCAGCTCGACAACACCAATAATCATCCCGCTTAAAATCCAGAATTATCTCCATCGGCAGCAGTATTCCTACATTGATGCAGTTTGTTACGAGCGACAACTTCACTGGTTTGCCAAATTTTTTCCATACCTAGTGCTTTTGCATACCTTTATTTTTGCAGCTTGCAGTAATTTCTGGCTTTACTACCCTAGTACAAGTTCCAGGCTTGAGCACTTTGTAGCTGTTCTTCAGAAGTGTTTTGACTCTCCGTGGACAACGCGTGCCCTCTCAGAAACAGTTGCTGAGCAGTCTGCGAGGAAACTGCCGATAGCCAAATCAAAAACAGTGATTTCATCACCTCAGTGTTCAGGAGACATAGGGGCCAGCAGACAGTCCTTGCCATATTCACAACCTGGCTTGGAAACAACTGGAAGAGAAAATTCAAGTGTTCTTGATAAAAAAGAAGGGGAACAAGCTAAAGCTATATTTGAAAAAGTGAAGAAATTCAGAGTACATGCCGAAGAAAAGGATGTCGTATACACGGTGTATATGAAACAGATTATAGTGAAAGTCTTTGTAGTTGTCATAATAGTAATTTATGTCCCCTACTATTTATCCTTTATTACACTTGAAATTGATTGTGTAGTTAATGTTCAAGCCTTTACAGGCTACAAAAGGTACCAGTGTGTTTATTCGCTAGCAGAAATTTTTAAAGTTTTGGCTTCATTTTATGTTGTTTTAGTGATCTTCTATGGATTAACTTGTACTTACAGTTTGTGGTGGATGTTAAGAAGTTCACTTAAGCAATACTCTTTTGAGAAGTTGAGAGAGAAAAGTAATTACACTGATATACCTGATGTAAAGAATGACTTTGCATTTATTCTTCACTTGGCAGATCAGTATGATCCTCTTTATTCCCAACGATTCTCAATATTCTTGTCTGATTTGAGTGAGAATGAACTCAAACAGATAAATCTTAACAATGAATGGTCAGTGGAAAAACTGAAAAATAAACTAGTAAGAAATTCCCAAGACAAGACTGAACTTCACCTTTTCATGTTAAATGGTCTTCCAGACAGTGTCTTCGAACTGACAGAAATAGAAGTCCTGAGCCTGGAACTTATTCCTGAAGCCAAACTTCCTTCAGCTGTGACCCAGCTTGTCAATCTCAAAGAACTCAATGTTTATCATTCATCATTAACGATGGATTATCCAGCAGTCAACTTTTTGGAAGAAAATCTGAAAACCTTGCGTTTGAAATCTAGTGAGATGGGAAGAATTCCATTTTGGGTCTTTCATCTAAAAAACCTACAAGAATTGTGCTTAACAGGATATTTCATGCTAGATCATCACAACTCCATATACAATGACGGCTTTCAGGGGCTAAAAAATCTGAGATCCATTCACTTAAAAAACAACCTTTCCCGTATACCTCAAGTGATTACAGATCTTCTGCCTTCTTTACAACACTTGTCTATCAACAATGAGGGAAATAAACTGATAGTGCTAAATAACCTGAAGAAGCTGGTAAACCTGAGAACCTTGGAATTAATCTGCTGTGATTTAGAGCGCATTCCCCATTCCATTTTTACCCTAAAAAATTTGCATGAAATTGACTTAAAAGAAAATAACCTCAGAACAGTGGAAGAAATAATTAGTTTCCAACATCTTACGAATCTTTCTTGCTTAAAATTGTGGCACAACAGTATTTCGTATCTCCCATTGCAGATTGGTGCATTATCAAACCTGGAACAGTTGTATCTAAATTATAATAATATTAAGAATGTTCCATTGCAGCTGTTTCTTTGTAGAAAGCTACACTATTTGGATCTTAGCTATAATAAGCTAACCTCCATCCCTGAAGAAATCGGTTATCTGACCAACCTGCAGTACTTGGCTTTGACAAAAAACCATGTAAGTAGAACTTTGAATTACTACTCAAAACCCAAAATAGATTTAACCTACTATTTCTTCTGGAACAGCCTCTAGCTTGAAGTGCTTTTGCAGTGTTCATGATTAAAGCAAACCCAGAAAAAAGGGGTGGTGCTTGTTTAATTACTAAAGCTTTGGAATCAGCAAAGCTAATACTGAATAAGTACTATCCTGGTTTGTAGCAGCTTAAGGGCTTTTATCCAGAGACAGTACAGGCTGCAGAAACATATCTTTCCTTTCCCTGCAGTTGTCAGTCCTGTGTAGTATTTTAATGGAAGTGAACAGCATGTAATTTTTACCTTAAAATGTCAAACTGAAAGCTAAGGTGAATCAACAGCTGGTTGATGAGCAGCTCAGGTGTATGATGGGGAAGAGGGAAATAATTATGGTTGGTAACCTCATCAGCAGTGCTGAAGTGTCTGGCTCATTAGTGTGGGACTCAGGCTTGTGACTTCTTTTGAGGATTATAATTGTTTTCATTGGTGAGGCTTGTTTGGATGTTACATGTCAGTAGAGTGGGCCAAGATTACTGTACTGCACAGATAACTGCTTGTTCAGGTCTCACAGCACAGCAGCTGCTAGTGTCTCTCCACAGTCTGTGCTTGTGCTTAAGTGATTCTCAGGAGTCAGTGGGCTCTTCCTTCCCCTGCCCCCTGCACTCCTCTGCATGCATGGATGGATGTGCTCCCCCTTCCAGGCTCGGCGTGTGCCAGGAGCTAAGCTGCTTTGTAACAAAATAGGTATAATAAAACCATTGTAGTGCTCTCAAGCACTTGATCACATAATGATAGAGAAATTACAGTCTTCCTTTTCCTTTCATAAACTAAGAGGGTTTTTTACCCTAAAATAAAAATGGGAAATGTCAAAACATGCAGCTGTACATAGGCTAACAACTTCTAATGTACTTTATTTTTGTTCTTCTCTTTCCTTTTTCTAGATTGAAATGCTGCCTGATGAATTATTTCAGTGCAAAAAGCTGCAATTTCTTCTTCTGGGAAATAACAGTCTGATGAATTTGTCCCCTTTTGTGGGTCAGCTACAGAATCTTGTTCACTTAGAGCTCATTGGAAACTATCTTGAATCACTTCCTTCTGAACTGGAAGAATGTCAGTTCTTAAAGCGAAATAATCTAATTGTAGAAGAAAGGTTGTTAAAAACACTTCCACCTCGTGTAAGAGAGCGTTTGCAGGCATGCTCTGATAAGTCCTAAGTTTAAAATTAATCTCTGCATCATTGCATTCTACAAGTCTTGCTTAATATCTCTCTAAAGATCTGCATAGGTAGAGAAGAGTGAAGGAGAGAGAGCAATTTACAAATCAGTCTTAAATGCATTGAACTGAGTCGATTGTATTGGAAAAGAAAATTTTATTGAGATTCAAGCTAAAGATGCAGCCTTTTACAGGTAAATGTGTTTGAAAATTTTGGAACATGAATTGTTCTTTAGGATCTACTGATTGAAATAATTCAGCTAAATGTTTATGGTAGCATTGAAATGGAAGAGGTGATTGCCTGGCTATAGTGAGAGTGTATATACTTTTTTCCTATGAGAATTTTTTCTGTTGATAGTGATGATTTTAAACAGTTTCATCTCCTGCCATACGAGGTCTAAGAACTGTCTGGAATTAGTTTCTAAATATGAATTCTTCTCTAACTTAGGATGTATTAAATTAAGAGCTTAAACTATTTAAGCAGTTTATTTGCATGGGGTATACTGAAAGTAACTTTTCATCATAACTTAATTTTTAAAAGCTTTTGACAAGTACTAAGCATTAATTCTATAATTGTGGAAGATGCCATTTGAATCTTACTATTAAATACCTAGAACTGGTTTCAGCATTTTGTCTTAAAAATAGGAAATACAAAATTAATTGTTGCCTAGAAATTGGGAGGAATCAGAAGAATCTCAAGTGACTGTTGTGCGCATGTCCTAGAGAACCAGTCTTACATTACTGATCTCCAGAGACAGTGATGGCAAACAGAACACAATATTGTTGCAAAGTTGTCTTCTGTATGTTGTGAGCATTCCAGGTGTTAGTGTAGTGTATGTTGCTGATTAATATTTTTATAACTTCTCATTACTGACTGCCTCAGTGCAGCTTCTCCACACCCAGTGATTGGGGAGAGGATGAAGGACATTTGTATTAGATAGGGACAGAAGGACACAGATAAAACAAACTAAATTATCACACAGCTTATAAGCACTTAGGAGGAAAAGACAGGAAGCATTATAAGCTTTGCCTCTTCTAGGGATGTAATAATTTCATAAATCATAGTGGTGGGATAAACTCTTATGCCATCCTTAATACTTGCAAAACTGGATGGAAATAAAATGTTTCCTGACTTCATTCTTCTGCTGTGCGCTGTTTTATTATATTTGAAGTCTTAATTCTCATGATGTTTATCATGTTCACTAAAAACATAACTTATGCCCCTGGGGAAGGAACAGGTTAGCATGCTTTCCAAAAACATACTTTAAAACTTTAACATAATACAAAAAGTTTTGGAAAACCAGTCTCAATTATGGGTTAAGCAGATGAAGTAAACGGAGCCCTTAATGACTTTGTGTTCACGAAGTGTGCTAACAGACTGCATTCCAGTTTGTAATAACAAATCATCACAGATAAAACTAGTTTTAGTATTATACTACTTTTAATCATCTCTTGCTCCCATTCCACTGCCACTTTTGTGGAGCGTGAAGTTTATTTTGAATGAAAATGCCCAAACAAGTCTGATCAACATGAAAGTAGATGTCTTTGCAGGAGCAGTGCAAGAGGTGCATGTTTATCCACTGTACTGATGGCATTCCAAAGACCTTTGTAGTTGGAGCACTTTTCTTCTCAGGGAACCAAAATGTGGTAAAACTATTGCTTTCTCTGTAGTTCTAGAAATGTTTAAACTGGTTAGTTGTGTTTATGTGCAGACTAGTGCTGCTGGAACAGTGTTTCATAATGTCCATATAGAACTCCTCCAGACTCTGTCAACTAATTTTGAGTTGTATAACAGTCCCATAGGAATTGACATGGTTCACCAACAGAGCTAGCTGTGGTACATGTGATTAAACCACAGTGCATTGATTTACACCCCTGTGGCAAGACTTGTGTTAATAATTGCAATAGGCCTGTCTGGACTTCATAACTTAACATTAAAGAACACTTCATGCCAGAATTCGGCATGTAAGACTTGCAATCTAATAATTTATATCAGATTAAATGAGCATTTTCTTTAAAGCTTTTTTCTGAATTGGAAGGCTTTGTAGAAAAAGTTAAATCAGCGAGTAACTGACTTGGTCAATAGCTTCAAATTTTTAGGAATGCATCAGTCCTTTTCCATAATCAATCAAACTGATGAAGGCAAAAAATTATCTTAAATGTGCATTTTACACTAGTTCTGTGAGGAGTGAAGTAACAGAAATAACTTGGAGAAAGGTTCTTCGTTTCTAAAATGGTAGCCTCAAAGGATTTGAGGAATCACCCAAATGCATAATTAATAGTAATATTGTTTTATAGGCTAAATGGGTTACATTTTTTGCAAACTTTAATTTGTTCACTCTGCACCCCCTCAGGAGGGTTGGATTATTTTACCTGCATGTTTGGGTGTTTGAAAAACACCCAGACAAAAGCCAGAAAGTCTAAAGGCTATAATGTCTAGCCTTGCTTTCAAACCACAGTGTGCCTTTACTATCCCTTTTGTACCATGAAACCTAATCCAAGTGCTTAGAATTGAGGGTGGAGACAAATGTAACTCTGAATTCCTTGAATTCACTTCAGCCATCACCTTAATACTCATTATTTCTTCAAAATGAGGGAATTTTCAGGGAATCAATTTATGAATCCACTGTCAAACTTTGTACGATAATACTGTTGGCATCTAGTCTTTGTATAAAAAATCATTTCCAATCAAAAAAGGCTTTTCAACTTGTTTGTGTTGTATTGTGTTGAAGAACTTTGTATTGTGACCTTCCGTATCATGAACATTTTGTTTAAAGATTAAATTTTTGTTTGCATTACAATTCTATGAACTGTTCTTTATTTTTTGTAAGAGATGTTGCATTTAATGCAAAGCTCAGAAGTGTGCTTCCAGCTATCTGTTATCTGTGTGGTAGCAGGTCCATCTTCCACAGGAAAGTGTGAAGATAATGAACAGTAGTGGGAAATGAACACTATGCTCCATGTCAAAACAGTTTTCATAATCTGGACTAGGAGAGAAGTTCTTGTGTTGATTTAGAACTAAGCTTCCTTCTTAATTGTTGCTACGGAACCTTTTCCAAGTCTCCCACTTGGGTTTTTGTGAGCTGGGTAAGTATCAAATGCAGACTGGAATTGTACTGGGAGAAGTAGGTTGGCAATGATTCTCTTCCCAGCTTGGCACATACAGCTGTCCTGTGGCTAAACTGCCATAAATAATGCTGCTTGTGGTAAACCATGAATGTATTTCAAGTATTGCACATGATGTGAGCTCAAACATCTCATTTCTCTTGAAATGCGAGATGATACCTGATGCCTTTTTCTGTGGGCCTGGGTTTGACTCCATGTTTTTAAGATAAGGAAAAAAACTCAGATATGCAAGTAGTGTTACATTTTCAAGTGCTAGCTTTTTATTTTTCAAAATAAGAACCTTCCTAGTAAGTTTTACAGAACTGTAGCCCTTTCTTCTTGGAGATGAAATGAAATAACTAATAAAAAAGGATGCAGCTTTCCTATTCTGAGGAGGTAGTATTAGTAAAATAAGGCAGATGATGATGTTTAAAACTGTTTTTTCGTGCTCCTACAGATTCATACATTTTGTTTGCATGGCAACGTCTCGTCACTCTAATAGTTTTAATTTTTTTAGTCAATAGATTTTCATCATATTAACATACTTCCTTGGTTATGTGGCCTTTCCGTCTTCAATAATGTAATCTGAAGTTCATTCTGTAATCATTTCTAATAAGTAACTCTTTCTCTTCCCTTTCTACCTCAATAAATGCCAGGATTATTGAGAACAATGTTGGAGCAAATATATGGGTGCAAGTCCTGAAAGCAGAGGCAGTGCACATCATCCTGTGGATTGTTTCTAGGATGGATTTTGCAGAACTTTGAGTATTTCTGGAGATCAGGAATTAATCAAGCTCTCACACTTTATTTGGCGTTGTTGGGCGGGCCAGTCCCCCAAATGTGCAAGCACAGAAGTGCATTTCCCAGAGGGAAAGCAGACTGCAGCGTGTGATCGCAGCATCATGACAGCAAGTAATGTGGGCTGTGGCAAGGGAGGGGCAAGAGTAGCTGATAGGAAAAGCAAGCAGTGATGCTATGGTCCTGTATGCTTGCAGGATACAGCAATGGTTCATGAATTCCTGAGTCTAGAGAAGTCTCCATCCTGGCATTGCATGAAGATTTTATCCCAGTACTCCATTGCTAGGACATGTAGGTGATGGAGGGAGCAGTAGCAACCCACTCTGGACTGGGCTGGCATCTGAAAGGGTTTAGGCATTATCTCAGTTTAGTGTGTTTAGTAAAGAAACCATTACATCTTGGTCTTGTTGCTTCTTTATGTCACTCCATTTATGTGACTATCCATTCCCTCTTATTTCAACTTCTAATAACCTATAATCTGTTGTTATTTTGTACAAATGTGTGCTCTGCTTTGTAGGAGCCAGCTAAAAGACTTTTGGGTAGTCATACGCATTTAACAGTTGGAGAGGTGGAGAAGAGAGGATGAAAATGTGTCTACCTGCAGAGAGAGGGGAGAGGAGTAATTGCTCAAAGTAACGGGAGAGATCTGAGAGATTTTTGTTACTACTTAGCCCAGCAAGGCTCTTGGGAAGTGGTTCTTGGGAAGTGTGACTGCTCGTAGGCAGTTCTGGCAGCCTGGTGCTTAACACAGGGAGGTGTCTGTAGTGCCTGTGGGCCTGCTGTTAAACGGGTACATTTATTACTTGCTGCTGCTTTTTTCCTCTTACAAGAACACTATTTCTAAATTTACTGCTACTGTTTATAAATGTTACTTATAATCCACTTAATGAAAGTTATTTTTTTCTTTTCCCGTCCTTATACTTGCATATGTATCTATTGCAGAACCAATACTCTTGTCAAAAGATGTTGCAAAGCAAGTATTTGAAAAGTGTGAAGGGATGAAAACTGTAACAGGAGGTATGTAGAAAAGCCAGTCACTGCAATTTCCCTGGCAATGCAACCTGAAAATCTCTGAAGTCAGGGTTCAAGTTTCTAGTATATGGATGGCAAGGGGAAAAAGGAATGTAGCTCACTACTCTTCATTGAAAACATACCTAACCTGCAAGTAAATAGTGAATTGATTGATCATTTGAAATTGGCCTTGCTCAGTAGCAAAAATGCATAAAATTGTGATGAGACAGTTGAGTAGGGTTTTTTTTAGTGAAGGTGTTCATTATAGCTTAAGGTGTGTGTTCATCATCATTGGGGAGGTCCCAATCTTCTGACCTCTGTGCTTTGGCACTCTCGTCTAACCATTGCTTTGGCTTTTGCTGGACCTTGTGCTGAGCTGATTCTATGCAAAAGCCTGGCAAAACACTTTAGTGTACTAGTTTTCTGCTGGTTTAACAAGCTGAATTAGTCTGCTACAGTCTGGCAAGTATCAAAAGTCAGTAGAATGGGACAAAGATCAGGACCTTCCCTTAAGATAACTGCTTAGGGTGCTACTTTGTATTTGCTTGCAGAATAATTATCCTTGGCTGCCTCTCTGGTTTTTTTTTATTATAGTACATTATTACAACCAAATGGCCATGATTTCTTTACATGGATTATTATATATATATATATATATGTATATCTGCATATATGCACATACATAGATATCGAATCCCAATCTGGTATTAAATAGGCTTAGGACACACTAATATACTAAATATGTTTATTTACAATAAAATATTAATAAGTGGGAAGAGTAAGGATAGATTTAAAAAAATTCTTGAGGAGTTTATAAACAGTATGTCTTGAACTGTGGTTATCAGATAACAGATATGCTCAGTTAGTGTGGCTGCAATGGTTGCCTGAAAATTTAGGAACAGAAGGGAAAATAATCACACTTTCATGATGTGTAACCCATGATTACTGGTGAATATGCGAGCTCATTAATCCCTAACACTGTCAGTTCTCCCTGGGTTGCTTGTGTTTTATCTAGGTTAGTGCTCTATTTTGGAGCAGCGATAGCAGTTTCTGTGCTCCGTAGAAAGTTTCCTGCTACTTGTGGATGATTCTGGTTCTCCAGCAGCAATTGCTGAATTGTGGTATTTCAGTGTGTGTTAAGGTGACCCGAAGTTGGCATTGCTTTTTATGAGGTAGACAAAGTGGCTGTGTCAAAGCAACAGAGGCCTTCCTGTAGTGGGGGTGGAAAACTGAAGAGGGGAGAAAAGCTAGAGCAGGAGCTAGTCCAGCTGTTGTAGAGCAAGACATTTTCACTCCTCAATCAGTTCCTTAATCTGGCTGATGAGAGCTACTGCTAGTTTTTCCTTCAAAGCAGTCTGTCTCATTAAAGAAAACTGCTGAAGTAGCTTGAGGGCTGTGCAGGGGACTGATTCTGTAAGATGCTGAGTTTTCGAGTAACTGCTTAGTGAATGTGCTTGACTTCCACCCAAAGCCAGTGGAAGTTCAGGGTATTCATACCATTCCAAATAACTCTTTCAAGTTATTCAACTCGTTCTTCAAGATGTCTTGGTAAAAGAATCCTATAAAACAAAGATTTGTTTTCTTTCTGTTCTGTGGATATAAATTATAACATATGAGTGAAAAGGAAATAGATAAATTTTCTGGTATAAAAAATGGCTGGAAACAAGCAACAAAGGCAAGTACATATGATTCTTATTTGATTTAAATCCGTTTTTACGCCAAGTGTGTGTGGTTTTGCTGGCTTGAGAAATAAATCCACTCTGAGTGATAACGTATTATCAGTCTGAACTGATAATGTATTATTTCCTGCACTGCTTCAGAGAAAGCTGATAAACTTAGGTACAAAGTTTTAAATTTACTGAGTCTTGCTTTCAGCTATAGCTTCCTGTTTTTCTGGATTTAATAATACTAGCACCTTATAAAGACAGATTGATTTTCATTGCCATAGATTTACACAGATCCACTAAGATATAAACAGAGCCTCATATTCCATAGCAAAGGAGACTGAAATTCTACATAATGTTTCAGGTTGCACTAGGCTACCGTACATAGTTACATTATTTATTATGTTAAAATGGAGGCTTTTAATAAGTTAAGCTCACAAATAAAGATTAATAGTCGATAGAGTAGTGCTTCTGATACCTTGATGAAAAGTGCTGCGTGTTTTACACTGCCCTGCACTTAGTTCTTAATATATCAAAGATGTTTGTACTGGAAATGCACAACTGTCAGAGAGAAGCCAAAGCAGTGAGCAGATAGGGAAGTGGAATATGCACATGAGCTGAATGTTCTTGAGTCAGCAGTGAAGTAGCAAATAGTGCATGACAACTTGTCTTTTAAGACTTCAGGCCTAATCAGTTCAGATCTCAGTCATTTGCTTCCTGCGAGTATTGCTCCAGGACACTGCAGACTCAAAACAAAAGTGGAGCAGGGTACAAGCTGAGGTTTGGGAATTTATCTTCCCTGAAAAAGCTGCTGTTCTGTTCTGTTTTGTGTTGGTTTGGGATTTTTTTTTTAAGGAAAATAACAAAGCTGGGCTGCAGAAGTCTGCTATGGTTAATAAGGCTTTGAGTTCCATTAAGTTGCAAAATCCCTCTTGCATTTTTCAGAAGTTTCTGTCTTTAACTGTGTGCCAGTTGATTTCAACTGCCTTTTCTCATTAACAGCCCACCCCTAAGTGAGTTTTAATTGTAGTAATAATTCCATAGGGCAGAGGAGTCCCCTAAAGCTTCTAGATGACAGAGAAAATTATTTCCTGCGTGTCTAGGTAAACATTCCTTTGGTTTCTGTATTGAGGTCAGGGAGACGCTAAATCACTGTGGTTGCTCTCTCTCCCTTAGGGTCCAGCTGATGACAAAATTACAGCCTGGTATGTAGGAAAATTCAGGCTTGTGCTGGCATGAGACAAGGAGCTGCGAAGGGCACAGTAGGGCTGATTATTTCAGTGGCTGTGCCACTTTTGATCATCCGTAGATAGAAATGTGACCTACATAGTGGCCATATCCAACTATAAAACATGGAGTAAGAAACATACAGATTGGGAGGCAAACTCAGTAATTCTAGAGGTCCCTCTTATATGTTGACAGAACTGAGCTGGCAAAGAGTACTGGAAAAATACTATTTGGAAGGGAAAGCTTTGGTTCTAGGTCTGAGTCTCCCCTTATTAGCATTTATTCTTGCATCCTTAGCACTTGTTTAGCTAACAGCTGTATTTTTGCCATCTTCATAGAGTTAAGTCAATGGCTCCTTTGGCAGTTATTTTAGTCCATAGGTCAGTGGGGAGGGAGTAGCATTTACCTGAACTTTTTCTCAGCCAAAGTAATATGCTAAAAAATCAGAGAGCTTTTTTAGTGTAAGCTGACTATACTGATATTGAATCAGATTGCTGGTGAAGCATGGAAAATTCATCCTATGCAGCTGGGGACCTGACATATTTGTCAAATCATGTCTTTGCCTTTCCCTCCCAAAATGATAATCTGTCCTGAGAACATCTCCAGTTGAGGGAGACAACATATGCTGAGGAAGGCTAACAAAAGGACTGCAGTCATTTAAGAACAGTGACACAAATGTAAAAGGTATGTGTGTGATAATTAAAGATTAAAAAATTAAGCTACTGATTAAGTGTTCAGAAATGATCAGCTATTGCCCAGGAAGCTAAAACGAGCATTTGTAAAGCTCTGCAGTGGTTTAATTTTTTTTTTTTTTTTTTATCTCCTATTGAGATGCCAATTTATTTCAGCTTTGAAATGCTCCAAGAACTTGCATAAGGCATTTCTCGTGCATTCTCGTCCTTTCCACTGCCTCAGGCAGTTGTACACTCCGTCTCCCCATGACGGCGCTATTGCCCGGCTGGCTGGGAGCCGTGACAGCGCTTCAGGTACCGGCATCTGCTTTGCGAAGACTGTTTGAAAAAAAGCATTTAAATGAATTAAATACAAATTGTAAGTTGAGGTTTGACTGTAAACACACCCTTGAGTTCCAGTTTCTGCAGTATGGAGCAATACACTAGAAACCAGGAATGGAAAGCTAATGGGGGGTAGCAGTACCAGTTTGTCTTCACTGTGTGCAAAGCCAAGGCACTACAAACAGCAAAACACTAAGGAATTCCTTGTTTTAGTGTATGGATTTGAATGCAAAATGTGCATGTTCATTTTACTTTTTGCTGTCAGGGTGTCTGCCCTGATTTGATGCTAATTAGTCCAAGCTGAGAAATAACCTGGGTTAGATGTTACTATTACAAAAGTTGTATTAAATGGAAAATGTCTCAGGAAACGAGAAGTCCTTTTCCATTGAGAAACAGCTTGGTTCTGGAGGGAATAGAAATTCTGTTCATCTTCTTCCCACTTCCAATCCATGTAAGCATAGTTACCTGGAAACATGCTCTGCTCACCTAATTTTCCTTTTGCTGGTATTTCTGTCTTCATGGAGCACTACAGTCACGACATTGCTTAGGCTGATCCACTGGGTTGAAATGTACTCTCCTTCACAGTCCTCAAGTCGTTTTTGTTGTTTAACCTTTTCTTGAGTATCTGTTACTTTCTTCAGGTATCTTGAGTGGCTCTGCTGGAAAGTGTTTTTTTCTTCATTTCTTTTGAATAAGTGGGAAAATAAAACACTTGTAATTTTGACTCTGTAGGTAAGTTCTGAGTAACTTCCTAAGGCATCGTGTATTGTCTTCTGGTTTTATTCTATGAATATGCAATATAACATACTCTACATGATGTTCAAATGTAATTGAAGAAATGGTTTCATTATGTAGAATGAATGAGATTTAAAAATCAAATCCATAGCTTGCTGAAGACAAATTTTTAAGTGTCTAATAATATTTTTCATTATAATCTAGCAAAATGTGTCTATTGGGTTATGTCAGCAAACAGATAGACAGTGGATTAGTTGGGGTGTTCCTCTGCTGCTTTGCTTATTTGCAGTGGATCCCAATTGTCACTTTTTGTTTCATTCCTATGTTTTGAGAAATCTATTTAATACCTTGCATCCAGCTCAGGTGCTTTCCTAACTGACTCTTCGCCCTCTGATTTTCTCCCAGATTATACCATGATGTCTGTCTCCATGGACTGCTTAGCTCAGTCCTTTCACTCTGGGTGCATTTTCTCTCTTGAGTTCGCAGCCATTGTGCAGTTGTCCTCTAGTTAAATCTCTCTGCATGCATATTTGGGGCTATACAGCAGTCTTTTGGAGGTCTTTGTTTCAGTTGGGTGCTTCTATTCCATGGAAGGGATGTGTAACTGCTCACTTCCATGGAGAGGGTGACTGTTCTCATGTGCCAGTGTCTGTGAAATTGTTGGCTGGCTGCTCCCAGAAACGTTTTGCTGTGATCATGCCACCAGGTATCCCCGGACTAGTCACTAGAGGTCAACATCACCTTCTCCAACTGGAACACTAACTACCACATCATTATAGGATGGTTGCTTGCTTGTAGCAGAACACACTCCAGACACTCTGAATGTTCATGATGGCGTGTTCCTGATCCTGCCACTCTCCAAGGTTAGGAGGACAGATGAAAGACAGGAGTTAGTCATTTCTCAGTGTGAGCTTTTTAAAAGTACCAGGAGCAAAAAAATTTTAAATCTGAAGGCCTTTGCATTTCTGTGCCTGAGTCAGCTTTTGATGAGTGCCTTGGGGAACAGTGGCAAAGCCAAGAGGATAGAGCTTGGAGCAGGAGGATGGAACTTGTCTGGAGCCATAGCTGTGTGTCAGAGTTGTAGGTCTTCTGGCTAATGTGTGTAGCCACGGGCTCCTGTCAGGACAGCACACACTTCATCAGCATCAGGACTTTTGGGGATCCCTAGGATTTTCAAGACACACAGGTATTGTCTTTACATTCCTACCTGAAGATGATTTTTACTGTTTCTAGCTTGGAGAAGCATGCAATCAGTCTGAAATCTGACAGAGTGTTTCATAACTGGATGGAAGTTGAGAAAACTGAAACCAGGGAGGAAAAGTCTTATACTGCGTCATTTCATAAGCAGCTGAAGGAATGAAGCCTGGTCTGCAGATCAGTGTCCCTGAAGATTTCCTCATACTTGAGTTATTTAAAAGTGACCTCCCTTTTACAGATTTTTTGGTGTTTTAACTTAATCTTTGAGGCTTTTTCTTGGCCGAACACTTCGGAAACACTATCTTCCTCCCCTAGGTAGCCAGTTATCTCCCTTCATGTAACTTGAAGTAACTCTTGTATATCTGAGACTTATTTTGATTTATTTGTTAGAAGTAAACCAGCATATTCAGTATTTACTAGAGGAATGACAGTGATTGCATCATTAATGCTTAGGCTTTACCTCATTACCTCTGAGAACATGATGTAAATAGTCTTCCTCCGAAGAAATCTGCAGAAACTGTATTTGTTACTACAAATGCAGTAACCTCTGAATCAATTTATCCATTCCACATTTAATGAACTTTGAAAGAGGTAAAGAAAGCAATGCTTTTAGTGAGAGTATGGATCAGAGTTTCAAGTGTGCATGTATACATACCAAATCTCCTTTCAGCTTTTAACTTTATCTGCAAAGTCTAACATAAACATTGAAGATGGGCGAGAAAAAAGGAAGATGGACCTATCCAAAGGCACAAAACAAAATTTCCTGGGTGATCCTGGGTGTAATTATCAAGGCTTTAACTAATCGGGGTTTTCATTGTTGCTGTTGTTTTTGCTGGAAAGTTGCTCATCATTTCCTGTCTTTCTGGGTTTTCATAATGACTTAGTGTTCTTGTCAAATTCATAGAATTTGAGCCAGTCATAGGGTTTTATTTGTTAGACTGGGGAAAAAAAAAGGAACTGAAACAGTAATTTACAATTTTTTTTTTCTTATCTTGTAGGAGTTCTCTCCTCAATTGTTGTTAAGAAACATACCGGAAGAGGGAATGCAGACTGCTCTCCATTCTGGCTGGGCTGCCTGCATTGCTGTCTTCCTTTTCAGCTAATGCAGCTTGACTGTTTCTGGGCTATAAGCATAGGCCTGTGGGCTGTGCCAGGCAGCTCTCCCAGCTCCTCAGGACTAGCTCAGTACCTCTGCACAGCACTGCCTTGTGTGGGGGAGTCATACTGTGATGCACGGACTAAAGGCCACACCGCTGAGATGCTGTGGAGGTAATGGCAAAATACAGGTGCAGGGCAAAAAAATTGTGTTCCTGTTCTCTGTTCAAAGCTGGTGTATTGCTTTTGGTGGGCTGGCACTGCAGTTTGTTTTCCCAGTGTAGGCCTGGAGGAGGTCTATCTGTCGTGCTGTTGTCAGGGCTGAGCTGAAATTCCATGAATAGCATGAGCTGGCACAAGCTGATGGTACTGCAGAGGGAGGTGGCTCTGCTGCCCTCTCCTCCCTCCTTCCCTCCCTGTGTGTGCCGATACTTCTGCAGCTGTGCAGAAATGTCTGCACGGGTAAGCCAAAGCAGCACGGGGTGTGGGCCCAGGCAGTAGCATGCTCTCCATTGATCCTGTATGTTGTGGTGCCATCCATGGCACAGCTCTGGGCTGGTCTGCACCCTTGCCTGCCACATTCTGGGTCACAGAGGCCAGTGACTGTGTCTAGCTGGCAGTTTGGGTGTAGCTCTGTTGGTGGCAATAAGGGAGTTTAGCTGTATGGATACAGGCTGTTCTTTGCAATAAGTGGATGTGAAAACTAACTCCGGTATCATACCTTTGTTCTTTAAACTTTGATAAGCTGCCTGTGGCTAGTTGCTTATCCTCGGATGCATGTAAATGGGGTTTTTTTATTCCTGCATCTGTCTCTTTGCTGGACCAAAAAGTAAATAAGTAACAGAAATGAGAGCATTTGAAAACCCGCTTCATGAAGTGCTATACCTTGTTTCTGTGTTCCATCCAAGCATTTTTGTACATTGAAGTACCACCTGAAACAGGAAGAACACAAACACTGAACAGTAACCCCAAGGCCACCTGAGTTTGACACCTGATGTCTAAGTAGAAGGTGCAGACTTTACTCACTAATAACCAGTGTCAGGATCTGAGATCTGCTTGATAAAGCTGAGAAGCAAACACTTCCAGGGTTGAAACCAGAGCAGATTTTGTACTTGTAAGAGTCCACTTATTTTTAAGTAAGGCTTCCTCCAGCATGTTGGAGCAAAGACTCTCTGAAGGAAAAGAGCAAAAGGCTCTCCTGGAAGGATTGCTTTTGTTATATACAGAGGCCAAATTTTTGCACATGCTCTGTGGTACTTTCTTTTGAAAGTTCTCTGCTTAACCTCTGCTTCAGAGTAGGTCTTAGTCAGAAGAACTGATTTCTTAATGAAAATGAATGGTCATATTTCTTCTTGCTTGTGTGCCCCAAATAGATTGCTCTCCTTTCCCCTCAGAACTACAGACTTCACCTTTTTCTATATAATTATTGCCTTTTACCTAGTCATTGCTGGATGGAAGCATGGCCATAGAGCTCTTAACCTCTCAGTTAGGATTCCTTTCAAGCTAAAAGTGGATTTGGTTTTGAAAGATAAAATCATGGAGAAGTTACATTTTATGCTGAGATAATTTTGTACTGCTTTGTTTCAGAGTCTGCTCTTGACATCTAGGCTTCCTGTTAGCCTAGCAAAGGTCTTACAGCATGTCTATTTTCTCCATTCTTCTTTTCACAAACTAAAATAGCCTAGTGGTACAGACACTGTTAGCATTACCTTAGTTCCTTCTTTATACTTGTATTTTATACAATAATCTCCAGGAAACAATCCTATTCCTGGAAATTAATCACATTCCACGCAGTTGTGTGGCCTCACTGATGGTGTTTTTCAGCTGCTTTAAGTGATTCAGTGGAACTTCAATTTGTGTTTGAGATTCCTGGAAGGTTTGTCATATACAGTGCTCTAAAACCACAGTACAGCAGATGAAGGCAGGCAAAGAAAAATGCACAGTTCTGTCTCTTAAATTATTATTAACCAGTCTAAAGGGGAAGTTGTTCAAAGCATTGAGTGTTAAATGTCTCAAGTGTAGGTATATAATCAGCCTCTTGCTGAACAAAGAGTCAATGTACCACATCCATTTCAACCAACAGCTAGACCAGCTTGCATGGATGTTTCATCCCCTTACATTTGTGCTATACCCTATCTCTTATCTCAGCTGCATGCAGGCTTGTTTTATGTATGTGTATGGAAATACACACAGCCTTAATTCTGAATAGTGTGATAGTTGTTTGTAGTGATAGGAAGTTTTGGCAATGCAGCCTGGACTGCTTGGACAACTCTGCAAATCACATCCACCAGGAGCACCTCCAGCTATGAGGAGGGAAGACTGGAGCCCTCAGACTATCATCTTTTACCTGTGTGAATGCCAGAGCATGGAGGATACAAAAGCACCTCTAGAAATAATGATAGAGACTTTGAGTGTGAAGTCACTGACTTGGCTGAATTTGGTGTAGTCCCAGAGGAGACCAAACCACTGACAACCTAGAAAAGGCAAGAGTAAAAATGAAAATATCAGGTGTACGTTGCGTGTATGAGGCCTGAATAGGCATGATACTGAGCTGATGATTAGTGCAGGCCACAGATTGCTCTTATTTATGCCTCCTCATCACAAAAACCTATTCCAAACAGTCTTCCCAAACCACTGCAGTGAAGTACATGGTCTTTTAGGCTCTTCCCCCACTGAAACAGAGGGAAGTAGCCAGAGTTGAAATTTTAAACTTCCCCAAAGTTTTTTTTGGTGGGCTGTTTTTCCAGTAGCTGGATTCAAATTGATTCCTAGTGAAGGGCAAACACATGACTGAAAAACAACGTCAGAAAAAACCTTTTTACCTGTGAGCACTGAAATGGAGGCAAGTCTGAACACAGCAGACATAATTGCAGTGGGGTCAGATGCATTCCACTTTAAGTGGCTGATGGATATGAACGAAGCACCGTGCAGGATCCATGCTGATTTCCGAAGCACAGTGCAGGATCCATGCCGACTTCTGCTGGCGGAAGTGCAGTTGGCCTGGATCTGTGTCACAGATAAGCAGCAAAACATGTACCCATTCATCCTCTGCGTGGGCCTTGTCTCATGAGGCAGGAAATGCTGGGAGCTGTCTGCTGCCATTGATTGCCCTCCTGACTGAAAGAACAACAGCAGTCCCAAACGAGCCTGACTGCCACTCGTTCCACCGTACCTGCCCTGACGGCAGCAGCACGGCCCGAGGACTGCACTTGCACAGCCAGCAGGAACACTTAGGCCAGGACACGCTTTCGCTGCAGACTGGCTCAGTGATGCTTAGCACTATAAATCCAAAAATACTATTAGTTTGATCTGACCAGCCTCTACTATGTTAGGAATCTCACCACTCCTACAGCTACTGAGCTTATACAGAAGCTACCAAACAACACGTTTTGTTCCTTATCAGCTATGTCTGTATCAGATAATCCCCTGTGCAGGTAAATTATGGACTAGGTCATCCCCAATCCCCTGAGACTTCCTCTCTCCTGCTAGGCAAGAGGAATTTCAGGGAATCATTTAGATGTGTGATGTTTTTTTCAGTGTTGATCTGTTCCAGCAATTAACACAAAACAATTGTTTAAGTTTAGGCATCCAAGACTGCTGCTGTATTTTAGTGCTTTCTAATTTTGAGAATCTATTCTAATCCTGACCCTTTCCCAGCTAACAAGCATACCATATGTCTGATTACTCAGGTTCCCATGCAAAATAGGAAATTAAAAATTCCAGATGATTAACAAACATTTCTTCTTGTTTATTTTGAGATGACTGTTTTAAAATACCATGAAAAAAAATCAGGGCCTTCTTTCTCAAATATTTACTTTATCATTTAGATGTGTAAAAGATATTTTCGTTAAGAATGTGCTGTTTGTGCTTTTTAGAATATGATTTATTGCCACAGGTTTGCTACCAGTAAAAGATCTGCAATTAACTGTTTAAAGACAGTGGACAAAAAGATGGGTAATTCAGTGGTGGAATTTCAGAGCGGGGCAACTAGGCATAGACATTCTAAGCTGGTTTATTGAGAGTGAAAGACTTGAATCCTCTTCAAAACATCTGAGCCCAAAGCATGATCCAAGTTGGACCACCACTGACAGCCTGTTATCTGTTTGCAGGATGTCAGCTCAGGGGAGCAAGTCATGTAACACTTGACTCAGTCCAGTACAGCACGGAGCCAGGATACTGGTCAGGAGAGGTCACTGCTCTGGCAAGTAGAGACTCCCCTAAAAATACAGCTTCTTTGTATTGATGTATAGATTCTGTGCATGAGTTTGGTTATGAGCAGACTAACTTGGTGAGAGGCAGAAAGCTGTTGAGAAAACCAAGTATGAGAGAAAACCAAACACTTGAATTAAGCCATCTCTCTGTGAGTGCTTGAATGAGGAGAAGAGATGGTTCCCATGCAGAAGAATGCCTGTATGTATGTCTGACTCAGCTACAGCATTTCAGTAGAGAAGATCAGAGGGGGAAGGCTGGGAAGCAGCATTGGGGCAGCCTTGGCTGCCACCTGAGAACAGCAAGCCTGCTGTTTGACTTGTCCTAATATCCTCCACCAGAAGTGTTTGTCCTTGCTACAGCTTGTTTATTCAATCACACCCATAGATGTGCACTGGTAGTAAAAAACGCCTCTGTTATTTTGAAAGTAACAGTAATTATAAAGTGCTTGCTCTGAGCTTGAGCTGCTGGGCTCCATCTCTCCTGCCTCATGTGAGCTACCCCCACTCGTTGCATCACATCTAAAATTAGATAAGATGCCATATCCCGTGAAGCACACGGCTCAGTGGCTCAGAGCTGCAATAGCAGACCAGGCACAGCTGAGTTGCTCCTCAGTTAGGAAGATGTTTTCAGACAGATCACTGAAGAAAACTTAATGATGATCAGAAGTGTTACAGAGGTAAAGCAGCAATCAAATCCAGGAGCTCCAGTTCAGCCAAAGGTCAGAAAAATGGGAGCTACTTCTATTTCTTTTGGTATGTCTTTAGCTCTGTATTTTCTCAACAATATGTGGGGACAGCTGTCAATAGCTTCTCTAGAGACATCTACTTGGGCCAAATTTGTCCCTGAGGTAGTTGCACTGCTTTCATTGTAATCACACCAGTGCTGAATGTGGCTCTTCTTCACTTAGGAACAACAAAAGAGCTTATGGGATTAACATACTTTCAGTGTTTTCCTTCTATTAAAGCAAGTATTAGTACTTAGAAAATGCTGTGGGCTTAAGAAATTACTATTCTTCATCCTGCTCTGAAGCTTTTCTTCTCCTTCCCAGACTCAGCCCATAGCATCCATGCAATTTATTTTAGAAGTCTGTATTCCCAGTGCACTGCTATTATTTAAACATCTGGTGCACTTAAAATTCATATTTAAAAAACACTAATCTGGGGGGAGAGGGGTTAAAATGTGAAACTAGAGGAAAACAAACTAGGGAAAGGATAAATTCTAATAGAAACTTCAAGCAGCTAAGAAGTACTAGAGCTGTCAAATCACGCATTTTGGATTTGAGCTGAATCAAATCACAGAAGTGGTTTTTCAGTGCTTCGTCTGAAAGCAATTTAGCTTTTCTGTGTTAGCAGATTATGCTGTTTTCAACAGTTGTTGGAGAGATGACTGATGAAAAGCATTTTCATTGTGGGTGTGCTTCCAAGTATAGACAGAGCTGTGGCACTCAAACCCCGGGTTTCTTGCCCTGATCTCTCCTGAAGCTGAGGGTAAATGGTCTGTCAAGCTCTGTGTAGCACCATCCCCCCAGACCCAGCTTCAGTGTTGGTCTTAGGACCCCAGACTTCAGGGTATGGCATGGCTTTGTGTTTTTTCAGGGTGCATCCTCAAATTCTGAAGGGATTGGAGGGGGAGCAGGGAGAAGGGAAACAAAACAGAACTCTGAGCAGGAATCAGTAAAAGATGGGGGCTGTATCCTCGGGGGGGGAAGGGAACAAAACAGAACTCTGAGCAGGAATCAGTAGAAGATGGGGGCTGTATCCTCGCGTGGGGGAAGGGAACAAAACAGAACTCTGAGCAGGAATCAGTAGAAGATGGGGGCTGTATCCTGGCAGTTGGTGCTGAGCAAGGACTTCAAGATTAGGCATCCTCAACCTGGATCACGCTTGAGAATCATGGCTCCATGAACAGAGGATAACTGCAATGTAAGCACTGGCAGTGCAATCTGTCCCCGTGTTCAGCTGTGTTTGGAGGCTGGTCTGTGATAGTTTTAACTCGGGCGCAAATCAAACCCTGCCCCTGGTTCTGTCATAATGTAAGTACTGCAAGGTGGCACTCAGTAGCAGCAATGACACATGGAGAATCTCTAAGTTATGAACGACAGAATAGGCCAATTGACAGTAAAAGGCAAATGTACTAAGTTTGGAGTAATGACATTTCTTATGTGACCTGTCCCGCATTCCTCTGGAGTCAATGGAAAAGAGGCAACAGTGAAATCAAAGCATGTGAAAAACTTGCAGTCATACAGATGGTTGAATCCAGTTACTGTTGCCTACCATTTTAGTAAAATAAATTCTCCAAAGTTACTTCAGATTTTGCCAGCCTAGATGGTCTTAAAATAATGCAGGAATTCGCAAATAAATTACACTTTTCTTCAGTTAGCAGAATTTTTTCCACTAGAGCAAAGGTATTTGGAGCCCCAGTTGTGTGTTTACTATCAAAGATGTATTTTTGGGCCTTATTCCACCAGAACTGCACTAAGCCTCCATCCCCAAACCCATTAGCTATATTTATCCACGGACCATGTTTTCTACTGCAGTATCAGTGACCTTGCCTGTAATTATTCTTCACAGGGGAAGCTTAGCTCAGTCCTCCAAGTACTGCAGTAACTCTGAACAAAAATAACCCAAAAGTCCACAACAGGAAACATTAACAATGGCAGGATTACTGGCCACCATGTCACCATAAAATAAACGAGCAACTGAGAGGGAGTTTAGGGAAAAGCAGCACCACAATTAAGTAACGGGAGGGACTGACTTATGAGGAAAGATTAAATGAGCTAAGCGATGATGAAAGGGTGAACAGAACAACTGCCTGCAAATGTTTGAAAGAAGAAACCATCCAGGATAGGGAGGGATTCTCTAAGGTGCTGCCAGGAGTTAAGAGTAATGGAAAGAAACAAATAAAATGAACACAGCAGTCACCATAACTATTTCTTCAGCTCAGAAAAAGAAACCCAGTGCTTTTGTCCATGTGGAAACCTTGCTCATTTGTCCTGTTTTATTCCTTAGCCGTATCCCACAAAGCATGGGGGGAACACTTAAAATTACGTAATTGTGCAATATTGCTGAAATGTTTTAGGCTGGCATTTCTGAAGGACTGTGAGGAAGCTGTGCTGACAACCTCTTCCAGTTCCTGTCAGACTCAGACCCTCACTTCTTGAGGTGCCTCAGAAAGCCTTGAGGTTTCAGCTGAGAAAAGCAGCTCTGCACAGCAAAGCACTTAAGCAAACACTTCAGGCAAACGATTAACTGAACTTCCACAGCTATAAATCACATCCATGATTCCCAAATGAGAAACCTGAGTCTGCCCTCAGCAGTCCCCGAAGCAGACAGTCACAAAGTACATGAAGTCAGAATTACCCACAGCTATCCCTGGCAGACCTTTGGTTCACATCCCAATGTAGTTAGTATTCTTGCAGCAAAACAGCTGTGAGGCATCATGTTGTGTTTGTTTTCATTAACTCCTCCCCAGTGAGCTTATATATTTGTATTTCCTTGTTTACATACTTGTACTGTCCCTAAGGGGATGCACACACTACCCCTAAGGTTAGGGGCAAGTTATTGGAGGGCAAGTACCTCCCTCTGATGCAGAATTTGTCTTGTCTCTTCGTTCTGCCAGAGATGTAAATCTTTCTGGAAATGTTAGACAAAAGTCCCTTTAAACATGTGGTTTCTTTCAGCAGCGGTTTTCAGACTTCGCTTTTTGAATTGCTGGGCCAGAAGTTTGTGTTTCCAATTGTCACTCTCTGAGACACTTTTCCATTGTTAATGGAGTCCCAGGCGCTTTACAGCCTGGTCTCTTTATAGTCGTTCCACGGCCCTGCGTGTTGAGGTCCAGATCTTTCCATCACAATTTCTGCTGTCATCCTCCCGACGCGGCGCGAAGCCTCCGCCCGCCCGCGCAGCCGGGGACAGCGACTGCGGCTGCCCCCGCCCGCCGCTGCTTCCCACGGCACCGACCGCGCTCCGTGCGGGCCCCGGAGCAGCCCCGGCCCGGCCCGTCCGTGCCGCGGCCGCTCCGCCAGCCCCCGCCTGGCCGCTGCTTCGGCCGGGGATGCCGCGGGCGCGCCGAGGGTCGCGGCTCCCGGGTACCGCTCCCGGCGCCTCCGGGGCAGCGGGCGCGGGCGGAGCGCGGCCGTCCCGCCCACAGCCGCCGCCGGGCCCGGGGGAGCTGCCGGCCACGGCCCGACCGGCGCCCCCCGGCACCCGCCGCGTGCGTCAGACCGGAGACGTGGCCCCGCGGCGGCGGGGGCGGAGCGGCGGCGGGCGGAGCGCGGCTGCGGGCGGCCTCCCTGCCCCGCCCGGCCCGGCCCGGCCCTGCCCGCCGCGCTGAGCCCCGCGCCGCGCCGCGGGATGTTGGCGCTGCCGGCCGGCCGCTGCCCGTGACCCCGAGCCGCACGCCCGGACGCTCACCAGGTAGGCACTGCCGCGCCCGGCCGCCTCTCCCGGGGCGCTCCGCTGCCCGAGCCGGGGACGGGGCATCGCCGCGGGGAGGGGGCCCCGGGGTCCGCGCGGGGACGGAGCCGCCCCTCAGGGCCCGGCGCTGCGCCCCCGCGGGGAGAGGAGACCGGGCCCGGCCCGGCCCGCGGCTGCCGGGGCCCCGCTTTGCCCGCCGCCGCATCGGCGGTGCCGCCTCCGACCCTGGGCAGCGCCGGAGAAGCCAAACTTTATCTGGGGTCGCCGCCGTCTCCTCTCCCGCGGAGGGGCGCGGGGAAGCGGCCGCGGCAGCCCCCCATGCCCCATCCATCCCACCGCATCCCTTGCCGGGCGGGGCAGCCCCGGCGCTGCCCGGCACGGCGGTGGCCCGGAGCCGAGCGGGGCTTCCCGGGAGCGGGGCCGCCGAGGGGGCAGTGGTGGGAAACAGTCGCCGTGGAGACGGGCGGCTGGGGAAAGCCCGTGGCCGTATTTTCCCCGAAAACAAGCCCCCGAGCAGCCCGCATTCCGGGCAGGATGCGAGCAGGACTGGGAGGCGGCGGTCCAGCCGCGCTGCCACCGCGCCCGCCGGTCCCTGCGCGGGGGCTGCGCAGCCTCTCCCAGCTTCGGAGGGTCCTGGCAGGTCGCTGCCGCCGGGCCGGCAGGGGAGCGCAGCCCCGGCGGCACTGCGAGGCTCCGGCGTCCGTAGCTCGGTTTTTGAAGAGATTAAAAAAAAAAAAAATCCTGATTTTAAATCGGTTTAAAACCAGCTCTGCGTTGTCGCAAAGTGATGAGCAGTTTTGTCCATTATTCACCAAGTGAGTTTCTCCAGTTCACTAGAAAGAGTTGACCAAGCAAAATGAGAGGCTTATGAAAGACCGCTGACCGTATCCTATCAGAATTTCATGAGGGTGAAAGTGTTTAAAAGTAAGGAATTTAATTGCTCAGATAAGTATGTTAGTTATGGTTTGGCTTTTTAATTTTTTTTTTCTTTTACTTTTGGAATTAGTACTTCCTGTGACGAGAGCCTCTGTATTATTAGCACCACTGTTTGAAGACAACCATGTACATATTTGCTCCCACAAAGCACTGCAGGTTTGAATGATGCTGTAAAAGATTGGATGGGCAGAAAAGTGCTTTGCAAGATAGTGGAGAAAAACATGACAACATTGGAAATAAATAATAATTAAAAAATCTCCCTTCCCAATTCAACAAAGTATGCATCTTGCCTTCTCCGCACCCCCACCCCCCTCCCTTCCTGCCCTCGGGTATATTAGCTTTTAGTTTTCTTTTTGGTATGATGAAAGCAGTCAGGAGGGTAGCACTCCCCTAAGCTCACTCTTCTCCTGGAAAAACCTGTTTGCTCCCACAGTGCAGATCAGCATGGAGAGCTGGGCTGAGCACAGTCCTGAGATGATCCCTAATTTTAACCTGGCCTTGGGTTCCTGCTGTCTCACAGCAGCCTGTGTCCCTGGGCTGCCAGCAAGGCACAGCAGCCTGGTGCTGAGCACCTGTGGTTTCTGAATCATTTCCTTTTCCAGTTACTTTCTGAGTTTGCTAAATTTGTGGCAGCAATGCTGCTGTTTTCTTCCAGTCTGAATACTGACAGGCCCTGCTAGAAGTTTTACCATAATATAACTTTCTGTGTGTTTTATTTGTTATTATTTACTCTTGTAAGCAGTTTTAGAAATAAGCTTTCCGATGGACAGGCTAAAAATCTAGTTGCTTTGTATGCCCAGTATTGGAAAAGGTTAGTGCTGGTTTTCAGTGAAAAATGAAATCAGAGGCTGCTAAATTCTCCTTACAAGTGCTCACTCAGTGCTTCGTGCTATCTTGCAATCAGTTCCTGTGCCAGTTCAAGTTGATTTCCTGAGGCAGCCTCATCCCACCTCGGTATCTGGCTGTTGAGGCCCACAAGAAGGAGCTCTGACCAGGAGGGGGGCAGCATCCGGGCTGGGCAGGCCAGAGCGTTGAACAATACTCAGGTGGCCTCAGCGCCAGAGGGACAACACACTGAGACCCAAAATAAGGAACTAGGTCAGAGTGCTGGGAGGAGCAGTTCCCCTGATTGTCCACTGACCTCAGTTGCAACTAGTTGAAGTGGGCCCTATTCACCACCAGAAAGGCACTTCCCAACCCAAGGCTTTTTGAGTGCTGCGGAAAGAAAAAAAAAAATTGAATTACCATCCAAACAATTCACAATAACAGGAGCTAGAGTTTAATTTTACAGTTTTTTCCTCTTTAAGGAAACTTAGTGGAAAGATGCTGTCCTCATTGTCAGAGTTGTGAAGGGCAGGGGAGGGCTATATAGTGAAGAAAACACTGAAAATGAAACAATTGACCTCAGGAAAAAAAGGAAAAGAAACCTTCTAAATACTTTAAAACCTTACTTAATAAAGCAAAGAAGCCATTCTCCTTCCAAAATGGTTTGTCAGAAGAATGTTAACAATCGTTGGATTTCACATGCTCAACATAATGAAAAGTTTACTCTCTTCTTCATCCTTGAGCTGTTTACCCAGGGATTTTGTGCAACAACACTGTTGCAAATTCAAGCTATAGTGCAGTGAGTTAGGTTTGTGTTTCTAGGATCTCTTTCGGGCTAGGAAGATACTAGGTTTGGTTCAGCCTCTTGGCCAGGTGTATGTCATTTGTTCCATTGCTTTCATTCATGACACAGGGCAGGCACTGCTGCCTTCCCATACCCAGGCAGGCAGAGTGTGTTAGAGCTGTCTTTCAACCTGACAGACCCTAGATGAGCTTTCTTTCACTGTATTCATTTTACATTTTAGTGCCTGGCACATGCAGCTAATCAGACACAGTGTAAACTTTACGACTGTATCATCCAGGGAGTCATAGGTTTGGACCAGGATGAGGGTTCTTTTAGAATTTTTCCAGCACAGAGTTTCTGTGCACTGTCTCCTTTTCCCTTGAAGGACTGATTTACAACCTAGTGTTTGATCTGGTCAGATTTTTAAAAGGTAGGGTAATGCAATGCATGTGCTTTGCACGTTTCCCACTTGTTTGGGAGAATCCTATGCATGTTTTTTCTCAGTTTTGAAGTAAAACAAAGGCCTCCCCTGAAGTGCAGGATGGCACCGTTCTCCACGGAAAGTTGCTAATGCTGCTGTTATGATGAGCATATAAAATTCCACTGAATTTGAACCAGAACATGTGATAACATTTGGTCTTGTACCATGGTATTAAAAATCCATTTCTCTCTCTGTCAAAGTAAACTTCAGCTTTTCCACTGACTTCCAGGTGAGCAGAATCCAGCCTTTTATACCAACTTCTAATCCTGGGTTAACCTACCAGCTGCTGAAAATGGAGATGCTAGCTCACATAGTCCTTCAGTGGCAATAGTACATAGTGATTTTTTATTGATGGGAATCCTAAATTCAACAAGCCAGCAATAAGACTGCCAACATGCTGAGAACATTTCCAATTTTATTTACTTATCACTGAAAGGAAGGTGGGAGTTTGGACTAATTGCTTGCTCTGGAGCATATAGTGAAGCAGAGCACAGGTCAAGCCCTGCCCTGAGTGTGCAGCATTGTAAGGTCTGATACATGTGTGATTTACAGCACAATGCAACCGCTCAGAAGTGCAGGTTGCTGTCAGAGGGTTTGGTGCTCTGAGGAAGGACCATTATAGATCTCATTTTCCAGCTGATGTGAATGTTTGATGAGCTGTCTCAGGGGTAGGTAGTTTTCACCAGTGTTCACAGATGGTATTCTTGGAAAAGCCCCTGGTTTAGTGTAATGTGACTAAAAAGAGTATTTGCTCTTTGCAGTCATTTAACCATGATGATGTAATTTCAAAGACCTGCACACCTGCTATAGTGTTGTCAGAATCCCCTCCCAGTAACTGGTTTGATCTCACAGTTGAGGCTTGATGGAAACAGCCTTTTTTTTTCTGTTTTATGCAGCAACAGACTTTTTGGTGGAATGAGGTGAGAGCTAATTCCTCTTTGGTGGTCTGTGGATGGATACTGTCCTGAAAAGGTCCAATAGAGAAGGTAGTTCTGGCTTTCCAGTTCATGATCTTTAAAAGTCATCTTATGTGAATACCAATTCTGATTCTGTAGTTATTAGTGTATATCTTTGCGTGTGTGTAGATCACATGCAATTTATGTGCTTGAATTTATCTATGTTAGTCTTTCTTATTCTTTCAGGAGTATGGATGAGACCATGAGTTTATTTTTTTTGTCAGGGACTTTTGTAACAAAGGGTGGTTTGGGGTAAGCAAATCTACCAGCTGCTTCAAGCTGAGAATACCTGTATGTTTATCCAGGTGTTTTGGGATCCATGTTTTATGAGACTATCATGAAGTTTTAGAAAGCTCTTTTGTGTTACGTGCAAGTGGGAGCAAAAAAGAGTCTTTATATGAAAAAGTCTCACAAATCATGAAAACAGGCATTTCTTTAATGTTTTTGGCTCAGTCACTGCATAAAATGTTTTTAACTAACTTTTCAGATGGTTGAGCTGCTGAAGACTCAGAATGGACCTTTTGTGCTTCCTGTCCCAATTAGGAATTAATTTTTAATTATATCAGCTGAACATTTTTTAATATGAGCATGTATTAGCTTGTAGTAGCCTCAGGCACCTATTTCTTTGATGATGAATGGCACTGATTTGTGTAATATTGTCTGTTCTGTGACATTCTACAGCATTGTTTCTCTCTTCATTATCTGAGTATGTTAAATAGTGTTGTGGAAAACCTGGTATAATTTTGATTAAAACTTGATGTGATTTTATTTTTTCAATCATTTAGATATATTTCAGGAATACTAAAATATCAGTTACTGGGTAGTTTCTTGCTCAGTGCTTTGGTTTGCTGTTAAAGGCTCTCACTCACATTAAAACCATTTTGCAGCTCTGGAAAGAGGGCAAGCCTCTTGAGTGATAGCCCTGATAAACAAAGAATGTTACTCCCAGAGCTGAAAAATGGTAAGTATGGCCTTTGAAGTAGTCTTTGACATGGAAATGTGTAGACTGTACTTTTCTTTAGATTTGGAGAAATAGCTCAGCAAAGCCAAGTCTCCCCACAGGCCCATGTGCTTGGTACGAAAAGAACTCCTATTGATTTCACTGAGACTTTATCTGGCAGAATCTTGCCCTGAACATTTTTTTGTCTTTAGCCCAACCAAGTTGAAGTCAAAGAGCTGCTGACAATAGGAAGTCCTTTTGGTGTGTAATACATGAAAAAGTGCTATGACTCAGTTGGAACAAACAACAAGGTTATTGTCTGGGATTCACTGCCAAAGCAGCACTTACTGTATATGTAGGTGGAAATTGCAACATATATTTTCAAATGCAGTTTATTAAAGTTGCTTCCTCTTTATGTCCTTTATGTCTCTTCTTTCTTGCCCTTATTGTCTCCTCCAAGTTCTGGGTTCAGGTCTTTGAGCTTCCATTGCCACAGCAGAGGGTACCAAGAGCAGAGCAGGGGTATTTGCTGCTGCCTCTGAATGCACCACGCTCCCTCCTGGCTGTTAGGCAGAGGGGCAGCTGAAACCTAATGTACACTGGATGCTTGCAGTGTGGACCTCAGGAACTTGGAGGGAAAAGAGTGGACTAGGTATTCAGCATGTTTCTGGAGTTACACCCTTTTCAGTTTTCTCCGGCACTAAATCCCCCGTTGGCGTGTTGCCCACGGTTGCGGTCCTGCAGAGCTGGGGCTCTGGGGAAGCTTGGTTGTGGCAGCTGACATATCAGAACACAGCTTTCCAGTTGTTGGTTGGGACCTTGCTGGAGTTCAGGTAGCACAATCTATAACTGTCCCCAGTCAGTGCACCTGGAAATGAAACCCCCTCCCTACTCTGAGCAGCTGTCACACGGGACAGCCCAGTGGTGGCCAACCTGCTTTCATCATCATTGGCACACGTGCAGCCCTTGTGAAAACTGCATGAGTTTCACACGTTTTGTAGAACCACCAGACTGTGGGTACTGGAATAATGTCTTCTGGGAGCTAATTGTATTTGGTCTGTTCCCCAGACTGTAAACTAATACAAACTGTGACGTTTAATTTTGGTAATGTCTACTATGAAATAAAATTCACTTCAGTGGCTTTTCAGGGCAGTTTTGACATGCTATCAGTTTAGATTCAGGCATTGCAGAAAACTGCAGAAAACCAATGTTATGATTTTGTAGTACTATTCATCCATGTTTCCCACCAAAGGTACTGAAGAAAGTAGATACCTTTCTGTTTTGCAGCTGAAGAAGTGTTGGCGTGGTGGGTTGATGTGGCGTGCACAGGCTGTCCATGGCTGTGTCCCACTGGGGACTCCACTCACGCTCTGTTGTTCCTCCAGGTCACATTTCCTCACCAGCTTCAGCCACAAGGACATGAATTTGTTTGAAAATGCAGTAAACACATAGACTGTTAAAAATAACTGTTTGGATGCAAATGGTTTGTTTTTAATGTCTTTCCAGTTCCTTTACATGGGATTTATGTTTAAGAAACAGCATCATTTGTTTGTACTTCTTATGTCAGAATGATGGTATTTCTTCCTATGAAAATCTCCGTTGCAGTCAACGGCACAAAAAGGGAGCCCTCATGTTTCAAACACAGGCAACACAAGCCACTATTCAAAGTAGTTTTTCCAGCCTAAAAATTTATGCCATTTTAAAATTATTTTTTAAATTGAACTTTATATTACAGGAAACACCAATGGCAATAAAGCCTAGCAATCTCCTGAAATGCTACAAATACAAGAAATCAGTAGCAGAGGTTTTATTGTATGTTACATGGGAACTTACCAAGCACCTACACTTACCAAAATGTTGGACATTTTAGTCAGTGCAAACATGTAGCAAAGTAATTCCCAAAACTGAACGTCAGGGTAGTTCAGACATTATTTCACTGTGTGTACAATGTGTGTGAGAATACACAGATAAGAATGGAACATAAACCTCTTGGGAATTAGGAGTTACTAATTCCAGCCCTAATCATCATATTTCCCCCCTTAGTCTAATCTCAGTTTCCCATGCTTGGTGTCTTGTCCCTGCATCTACTTTTAGTCCTCTCCTGGTTAGGTGCTGAAGTGAAGCAGGTCCATTATCTGTCATTTGTGGTGCCAGCATGGGCAGTGCCAGGAGCTGTGAGGGGTTTCTGGGCACACGCTGAAAATGAAGTGTTCGTCTGCTAAGAACAAAGGACACAAACCCACAGTTTCCAAAGGTGTATAAATTAGGCAGCTGTTCACACTGCAGTAAAAACTGTGTTCCCAATATACAGGTCAAATTTTGGAGCATGGCGATCTGAAAAATTTTGAATTAAAAGACCACAATTTTTGTGGGGTTCACATCCAATTTGTTTTCCCAAGCTTGTTTCTAGAATGGTTTGAACAATCGCTGGCTAGATCTTCATTCAAATTTTGTTTTAAATTACACTGGTTTTTTTCTTATGGTAGTTTTGGGGACCCAGTCCCACCTAAAAATACAAATTTGATGAAGTTATAATGAACAGAATATATGACTGATGATAGCACAAAGCCATTTTCATGCCAGGCTATCTATCAGCTCTGGCTAGAGGAGACTGTTGCCCTAAGCCCTGGGGCTCTGCACAGACCAGAGATTTTGTTTAAATAGCCTCTTTGAGAATACATCACCATCAACCTGACTGCAAAACTCCCTTACTCATGCTTGTTTAACTGTCTCAGTGTTCAGTTCCAAAGCAGGTAAAAACAGGAATGTAAAATTCTACTTTTCAGTGCAGCCTCAGGCCCTGTGCTGAGAAGCACTCCAGCTTAATTTCATCTCCTGGCCCATGATGGCTGAGGCCAAACAGCACAAAACACTTGAAAAGTGATTTTATGGTATTTGTGCAGAGTAACAAGTGTTTACAATGAAGGACTCTGGGGTTCGGGGTGTGCAATGCCTTGTTCTGTGTAAAAACCTGCTGGTGTGCAGCCCCTGCACATGTGGCCCACAGCCCTTGGGCTCTGCTGAGTCCCTGCTGCCAGGTCACAAGTTTGTTTTGTGTTAAATACGAGCTGTGCTCTGTTGCTTTAATGAAGATGAATATGCAATAAATCATGTATGGGAACCAACCCAGAGACCTTCTTGCAGCGCTATTCCCAAAAGGCATTTCATAATTTATCCTGACATGCAGTATGTTTAAAACAGCCAGGAGAGCAGAATTGGCCTAGCATTTTCTCCTTTCAGTAGATCTCCGATGTGAAACACCAAGCAGCGCCAGTCTGGATTGGCTCTTGAGGACATCTCAGCTTTGACCCTTCTGTTATACTCCGCTGGGCTGCAGTTGTGGTCCTGCAACCTCTAGCCCAAGGCTCCTCATGTGAAGAAAAAAGCTCCTTCCCTAGAGCTTGGGGCATGACTGAACTCTGCGCCACTCTTGAGAGGTGGTGATGCTGATCCTACATCTGAGGGGGATTGATGGGATGTCAGGGAAATGAGCTTAAATGTCAGCTGGCTAATCATTCAAAACATCTTCTCTAGTCAGCTTAAGAAATCTCACCAACTTTTTGTGCTTCCCAGCTGAAAATATCACTATTTCTTTCTCCTCCAGCTATGTTTCTTCTCCTTTTTCCCTCTGGTGTGTAATCCATACCCTGCCCTTGCTGAACCAGTACCTTCTGGCTGTTAGTTGCCTGTCTGACATCCAGGGGCCCTGATTCTGGTGCGCAGCTTTGGTTGTTCCCCCAAAGAAGCAATGGATGACACTGATTGCTTCAACACACGTGAAATGATTGAGTAACCACTGCTGGAAGGACAAAATAGCAAAGGGCTTGACTTCTGGTGAATAACACCTGTAGCATGGCAAACACAGCTCTGGCAAGTCCTGGTGTCCTGCCTGAGCACATGAACCAGGAGTGACTCCACTTCTCTGTCACATGAGGGTCAGCAAGGCATGGAGACAGGCTCTTGGGCTTTGCTGGGCAGGGAGGCCATCGGCAGGGCATAGGCTGGCTGCTGTCCAGGGGTGACACGGAGCAGCGCCTATGGAAGGGCAGCTCTCCTGGCAGCACAGCGCAGGCAGCCCGGAGGCCAGCTTGTCATGGTGGGTAGCAGTGGCAGGAGCTGCTGGGACTCTGCCTCAGTGAGGAACACATGTTGTCAGACCTGCCCAGATGAGATAAAGGCAGAGACTCCCAGTTATTCCCTTCGTTTTGCTCACTGTGCTGCTTTTAATTGCCGTGTCTCTACAGGCTGTGCCTTGAAAGCTGAGGTGGGGCAGTGGGAGCGGCAGGTGCTGTTCACTGGTGGTGGAACACTCCCCTGCAGCATGACCCTTTAATTCTCCTGAGGGCTGCTGCCAATCCACACAGTTACGCTCCATAAAATGAATGAACTGATTCTATGAGAATCCACTTAAAAATAGCAACCGTCACCTAGCAAGAGCTGGAGCCTGGGGCCTGGAAGGTGCTACAAGCCAAAAGCAGCTTTGTTCAGGGTTGTACCAAAGGGGCAGTTCTCTGAGCATTAATGTTTCTGCTTTGTGAAGTGTCTCTCAAGACGCAAGATGAATACAGCTTAATGAGGGGGCGTGTCAAGCTCCCTGTCCCCATGTGTTTGCCCATCTGGCACGGTGTGTCCTGTCCCTGACTGGGGTCCCTTGTGTGCTGCTGCAAGGCAGGGCATAGCACCTCGCTGGGCACCTCACAGTGCCTACCCGTGAAGCACTAAGCCAGGGCCAGGGCTTGTCCCCGGGGCTTTGTGCTGTGACAGCGGGCAGTGCCAGCAGGGCACGCCGGTCCCTGGGCCCGCAGAGCCCCCGGGCCCGCAGAGCCCGGAGCTCCCCTTGGGCAGGAAGTTCGGGAATTGATTTCCTTTGTACTCTGCTGCGGACATCACGTGGATTGCCCGGTGCCTCGGTTTTCCCTTTAGCTGCACTGGCAAGAGCCATCATTACTTCCAAACTGTCCTCACTGCTTTCCTTTATTCCCTCTGATGTAAACCAACTGCTGAGAGGCTGGTTTGCTCCACGGTGCGGCGTTTCACAATCAGCCTTTGATTCAATCTCTCGATGTATTAGGTCTAATTTGTTTCCAATACTTTTGTCCCTGACTTGGATCTATCTATTCTCCTTAACTCTTTTAGGTCACATTAATTTGTTGTGTCTCTCTCCTAATCTCCCATGCATTAGCTGATTCCTGTAGTTGAGTTTTCTGATGGAGTAGGTATCACACTTGTACCTGGATTAAGTATTTAATCTTATTATGACATACTCATTTTCATGCACCAACTTTTCTACATTTCTTAGAAATTTTAAAATAAGAATCCCTATTAATTTCTCTCCTCTCCGATGTTTTTGGGGTTTTTTTCTTTTGTTTGTTTTGGGATTTTTTTGTTACTGGTTTTTTTTTTTCCTGTTTGGGTTTTTTTATTATTATTTTTTAAATTTAATTTGGCAAACCTACAGCTTTGTTCTGCAGCACTGCTTAACAGTACAACTGTTTTTTAGTCCAAGTTCCTTTTTTATTTCTTCGGGTAGCTGAATACCAGATGATTTATCTCATGTACCATTTTCTTTTCTCTAGGGTCTGAGGATTATTAAAAACGCAAGAGAAAAAAAAAGAACAAGTTCTGGTTTTAATTGAAAAGAATATCCAATATTTGGAACTCTAGTATTTACTAAATTGGGTTAGAATAATATTTTACAATAAGTCAGATGCCACATTTCAGCTACAATGTATTGTGCAATTAAATAACATTTTGAATGTGAGTGAACTGAAATTAGTAATGCAGTCTTAGTTTTCATCAGATGAAATGTTGAACTCCTTGTTTTTTATCTCATCGTTACAAGGAGTGATAAGAAACTACAGTTACTTGGTGTGCTGTCCCAGAGATGTTGTCCTACAGTTAATGGTGTGCTGTGACTTGGACTGCAGTGTGACTTTTTAGCATCCCTTGATTTGTTCAAATTGATGATTGACTGAATCATTTTATTTTGTGCAGACCTGGTTTGTGCATGATTATAAATGAGTCTGGCAATGGTGCAGCTTTGGGTGTAGCAGTGGGGAAGAGCTGGACTCTGGACATGGCCAGGAGGGATTTTTCAGGATTGCTTTGAGCCAGGTGGACCTGCTGTGTCTTTTCTGAGGTCTGAGTTGCTGCTAATAGATGTCCTTTCCATCCCTGGAGAAGCCAGAATGGAAAAAAAGCTAGAGGGAAGTGGGAGACAAATGAAAAGTGACTTGGTGTCATTTTTCTCTGTGTGCAGATGTCAGCAGTGCTGGTAAGCCTAGGCTGCTCTGCACTTCTTTCCAGCATTTTCCTTGATTCTTAGTACAGCAAGGGGAGAGGCAATAGGGTTCCTCCACTGAGTGTTGGAAAATGGTTTTCCTACTTCTTCACATTCAATTGCCATGCAGAATTTCTCTTGACTATCTTTTTTCCCCAAAGCTCAACTATATCATCTGCCAGTAGACATTGTTGGGGTTTTTTACTGTTACTTTATACTATTGTACTATTGCCATCATTCAATAACGTTTGTTTTCTTTTTATAACAATGTAGGGAAACATTAATGGCAGACAGGTTTTGATGTCTGCTGCTGGATTGCAAACCTTCCACCTCCAGAGATGGGTTTTCTAGGATGGCTCAGAGAGGCTTTCTGTGTGCAGCTCTCCCTCGGCTTGGCCCGTTAATCGGGGTAACAGTGTGTGCACTCTACTAATGAGGAGTCACGCTATGCAAACAACAGCCCCTGAAGGGAACAAGGGATCAGGGCAGCATGTGCTTGTGGTATCAGAACCTATCTGCCTTCATCTAAATTCCCCATGTATCACTTAGGAGAAATAAAGCAAATATAGAATACAACAAAGACCCCTAAAAATACATAGTGAAACCTGTAAAAAACAACAGTCAAATGATTTTTTGGTCTGAAAGCTGTCCCTGCACAGTAATTTGCAAGATAATTTCCAGTCCCATCTGCTGTCAGGCACTGCCCCTGATTCAGTGCTGCTGCCTTTCATAACACTGTGGCTCAGATCCACAGTTGTTTGGGTGTCTAACCAGTGACTCTGGTTACGTTTCTGTGCATGTGAGCACTTGCATTTTGTCAAGAATCTCCACTGCAGGAAACATAATTCTGTCTTCACCTGACACTCAAATCGTTTATACTTTTGAAAAAACCCTTACAAATGGGATCTCTAGAGGCTGTGCCATCAGAATATGAAGAAGCACTCCTAAGCCATTATTGCAGGGGTGGGAAGAAAATGTCGTGGGTTTAAAGCAATCTGTTGATAGGTATTCTTGGGTGTACTGATGGCATTCCAGTCAGCCAGCTGGCCTCAGAACCTGAGCCAACTGTAGTATATGTGTTACAAAACTTTGAGCGGGACTGTTGCATGGCAACTGCTTAGCTAACATTTGTATTAGTGGATTCCTTTGAGAATTTTCTGTTTTTCAGTGCTTGATGGGGAAAAAAAATGAAAGCTTACCAGCAGCTACTCAGTCACCTGCATTTTATATGGAAATGGAAAAGAGAAGGGTAATTCCTTACCAATGGTAGTGGAAATGCATATGGGAATGGAAGAGAGATTGAGCATGATGTTCTTCAGCTCAGGTGCCACTGGGAGCTGCCAGCAGAGATTTAACTGCAGGAGTGCTGGGCATGTACTTAAAGCTACATGGAGCTCTTCTAATTTATGAGATCCACTTTTCCCACCAGTATTTATAAAAGAAGAGTGAAAGGCAACAAAGGTTTGTCCCAGCAGCTACCCCAGCTTTTCTCTGCTGTAGAGGTGTATCTCCCCCGATATGTCTGCTAACATTTGCAAGACAAGCACACAAAAAGCAGAATTGTGGTTCCTGGCTGCCTGCCATTTGATAACAAATGCTGCATTCCTCCAGCAGCACTGCAGCAATTCAGGCCTGTTGGCAAGGGTGCTGCCAAGCCTCTGACCTGGCTGTGTGAAGTCAGGCTTGCATTGCCATCATTTTCGCTGGTGGTCTATTAATCTGGAGGTGCTGTGGGGGGACAGCCTGCCTTCCTCTTGGGGATTGCCAGTTGTGCAAGAGGTGTGTGCAGTTTCATCTGGCATTGTAGCCTGCATCCTGAGGACAGACTTTAAAAGGACAGGTGGCTGAGAGAGAGTGTCTCCTGTCTGGCCAAGTAGTGCTTAAAGCAACATGGAAGGGTTGCAAGAGGAGAGGGGGCCAAGGAACAAGAGTTTTTATGCTACTCAGCTGCAAAGCCCCAGCCTAGCTACTAGCACAAGTTCATTTATAGACTTCATCTTATGCCTTTGGGGACTACAGCACCTCCTGAGGATCAGCTGGGCAGGCAGAGACACAGCAGTCGCTGAGGAGGTGCCAAAGTGAGCATTCTTCCATACAAGTTTGGACAGTTAGTGGGAGTCAGTTACTAATCTTTAGGATGGCTGTACACCTGCAATGAATTGCAGCCATTAGGGCTTGGATCATTCCCTTCCTGTTCCCTGGCTCTGAATGAACTGAATCCCCTAAGTTCCTGGGCAGCCCCTCAGCAAGTGTGTGCTTATCACTAAGCCTGCACACAGATGGATGTCACCAAACCCACATTAATGGGTCCCAGTGTGCAGCTGAATCAGGATTATAGACTTCCAGTAAAACTGTGATATTAAGTGATTGTGGTGAGCATTTATGATGTTAGTTAATGGACAAATTTTGTTAATTGCCCTTGGGAGTATTTTTGTTACATTCCCATGTGAATTTATCCTTCCACTGTAACTTACTAGGGAGTTTTAGTACTGGTTTGATCTCAGGGATTCAGTTACACATTATGCTGTAGGCTTTAAAATCAGTTGCTTTGCCTGTACATGCTCATGTGTTAGCTGATTTGTCAGAGGACGTGATGATGTAAGCCTAGACATCTGAGGTGAAGATAAAGCCCTTGATCTGCCTGTAGTTTTGGTTACCTAAAGCACTTTACAAACTTGCACTCAAAACATGGTAGATTTAAAATTGCAATGAGTATGCACAAAAATATTCCGAAGCATTCCTGAAACCACTATGAGTAAAACTGATGTGAATGAAACATGATAGCTAAAAGGGTGTGTGAAGTTTGAATGCAGGACAAGCATTTCAGGCGGACCTTTGAGATCAAGGCTAATGTGTATGAGGCTGAACATCTCTATGTACAGAATGGGCTGATTTTCGGGGATACAGAAGGCCTCACTGACCCATCAGACATGGCTGGAGTCAACAGAGAGAGGGATTTGCCTGCCTGCATGGATGGGATCCCAGGCTCTCTCTTCCTCACAGGAGCTGCATAAGTGACAGCATGAGCATCCCTCTTCTGAGGTGGGGTGTCAGTAGCTGGGAACTTTTATGTCACATCCTGGGAGTTCCATTTACAGAGAAGGGTTTTTCACTTGCTCACACAGTGGGAGGGGTCCGAGCTGCAGGAGACTGAGCTGGCCTTGCTGTTTTGCAGGACGATGATTCCTGTGACCGAGTTCCGGCAGTTCTCGGAGCAGCAGCCGGCGTTCCGGGTGCTGAAGCCCTGGTGGGATGTGTTCACGGACTATCTCTCGGTGGCCATGCTGATGATCGGAGTGTTTGGGTGCACGTTGCAGGTAAATCAAAGGCACAGAGGTGTGGCGGGTGCTCTCAGGGCTGCTGAAAGAACACCACAAATGAGGAAGGGCCTTGGAAGGATGGTGTCCCATTTTGTTTTATCTCTTGGGCTCACCATGAACAAAGCAAAAATGTGCTGGTCCCAGGGTTAAAGCTGTTTAAGTAGCAACATCAAATAACACAGACCAGACTTTTAGCAGCTGTGAATCAGCAGAGTTACACTAGAGTCAATGGAGCTGTGCCAGCTAAGATAAGAGCTGTTAGTTTGGCTGGTGTCTGGATCACTATTTTTCCCTCACTTTGGTGTAGCAAAACAGATTGTCAGCTTCAGTTCTTACTTGTTACCATTTTGCTGTTTGAAAGTTTAAAAAATGTAATTTTGTAATTCCTGTTTTTCTTTATTTGGCAAATGTTAATATTATTTCTGTCATTATGCTTTAAAGGGATTTGGAATTATTGTGCTGATTTTATTAACACCACCCACAGCTAATATTATATCTCTTCCATTCCAAAACATCTCTGAGGATGCTTACACATAAACAATTGACATTACTGTCACTCACTGTTAGTTACATTTTGCAAAAGAGCCAAAAGCAGAAAAGAAATGAAAAATACTGTTCGGGATGACTCCACAAAAATATAAGTTGCAGTACTGGCTCAAACGTGGATCTCACATTTCTTGGCATGACTTTGAAATGGACTTAAAGGGACACATTGACAGAGCTCTTATTTCAGAGGAATTTGCTTACTTACATGGCCTAGGATTTAGATATACTATGTCTCAAATTTCACATGAAATCAACTGTACTTTTGCCTGTATTCTCCATTCTCAAGTATTTTCAGTTAATATAACATCCATGTTTAAAAATCTCTTTATATAGAGCTGAATTTTGCATTAGTAGGTAAGTGTTTGCTTAACCACACAAAGTAAATCATCTGTTGTATCTGTTACCTGTTTTAAGTTTACCCGCTTGACTGGAGGAAGCACACTGGAAAATAATGTGTGGAAAGACTGAAATAATAGACAATGGTTTTTTTCTTCCAACTTATTGTGAGATACATAAAACCAGGATATTAGGAAGGGTGTATATCACAGTAGCATTTACGGGCATAGATTAACTACAGAAGTTTTTGATGTGTCAACAGTTATGGCACTGATATTGTTCAAAACACATGTGGTCTTATCTCAGCCTCTCCCTACACCAGGGTGCATCATCAAGGATCATCTGATTTTGGTGCTTTGATATTTAGTGCTTTCAATAAGCATGATGTCAAAGAGTGCATCTACACTACACACACGTTCTTAGTTTGGGCTAATCCCCGTTAGTCATTCAGGGCAAGAGAGTTCCTTGGTTTATCATGTGGATTAGCATTTTAAATTCAGACCTATAGGGAGCCTTGCACTGAACTCAGAACTGTTATACCAAATTAAACCAAAGGTGATTGGTTTCTGAAGGCACTCTGACCTCCGTTTCTCAACATGGATGACCACCCCAAATTAAGAAAATGGCCTTTTTTTTTTTTAAATTGTAGACAGACTCAGGAATAGAACTGTGGTTTTTTCCCTTAGGTGTATATTCCATCCTACAGAAGCTCTCCATAGAGAGGGACTTTTGACAAGGGTGTGTAGTGATAGAACAAGGGGAAAGGGCTTTTAGCTGAAAGAGGGAAGGTTTAGATTAGATATAGGAAGAAATTCTTCACTGTGAGGATGTTGAGGCACTGAAACAGGTTGTAGTTGTGTATGCCCCATCCCTGGATGTGTCTGAGGCCAGGCTGGATGAGGCTCTGAGCAACCTGGTCTAGTGGAAGGTGTCCCTAGCCCATGGCAGGGTGTTGGAAGCAGATGATCTTTAAGGTCCCTTCCAACCCAGATCATTCTATGATTCTGTAAAGACTCTGTATATGTGTGAGAAACTAAATAAAATTTATGTCCTTGCACACACAAATGCCTTTAAAGAACTGTCCTTATCTGTCTTTATTAAGACTGAAGATTAATAGTGTCCCAGCCCAGATATGCTCACATTAGCCCTTTGTCAGCCATTTTTGGTGTGATAAGACATCACAGTGTGAGAGTACAGCCACATGAATGCAGTTGTGCTGCTTTCAAGCATAAGCTATCTCTGAACATTTTGTAGCCAGGGTGCATACACCTGGCAGTAACAGTCTGTCTCTGGGGAGAGCAGTGGAGAAAATCCCTGGTCTTTTCTGGAAGCATTCCCTACATTTCTCCTTTTTCTGGATTGTCTCAGTGCCCTCTTATTCAAATTATGGAAAGCTAACCATAGATAGAAAGGGGTGGCCTAGTTCTTGGCTTATAGAACAAGAGTCTTGTTCAGAATAATAATAGCACAGCCTGTGGGGCCAAGTAGCAGGCTGTGGGGAGGAATGCCTGGCAGCTGGAGGAACTCCAAGGACAGCTACCCGTCGATGCTGCCACCATTGTTTGTACATCAGTTCAAAAGATATCTTTTTGTGTGTTCCAGGTCATGCAAGACAAGATAATATGCCTTCCAAAGCGCGTCCAGCCTTGCCAGAACCAGTCTAATAGTTCAAATGTGTTTAACGCAATCCCAGATACCACCCCCCTTCCACCACCGAAGCCATCCACCCCTCCAGCTACAGTTGAAATGAAGGGACTCAAGACTGATTTGGACCTTCAGCAATACAGCTTTATAAATCAGGTGTGCTATGAACGGGCCCTGCACTGGTATGCCAAGTACTTCCCTTACCTTGTCCTTATACACACACTGGTCTTCATGCTGTGTAGTAACTTTTGGTTCAAATTCCCTGGATCAAGCTCCAAAATTGAACACTTCATTTCAATACTTGGCAAATGTTTTGATTCTCCCTGGACAACAAGAGCTTTATCTGAAGTATCAGGGGAAGACTCTGAAGAGAAGGATAACAGGAAGAACAACATTAACAAGTCTAATACTACTCAGCCAAGCACTGAAGGCACTTTGGTCAAGACACAGTCTTTAAAATCAATCCCTGAGAAGTTAGTTGTGGATAAGGGAACACCTGGGGCATTAGATAAAAAAGAAGGTGAACAGGCCAAAGCACTGTTTGAAAAGGTGAAGAAATTTCGACTGCATGTTGAGGAGGGTGATATACTCTATGTCATGTACGTTCGCCAGACTGTACTTAAGGTAATTAAATTCCTTATTATTATTGCTTACAACACAGCACTTGTCTCAGAAGTTAATTTTACAGTAGTCTGTAACGTTGATATTGAAGACATGACAGGATACAAGAATTTTTGCTGTAATCACACGATGGCACATCTGTTCTCTAAACTTTCTTACTGCTACCTGTGCTTTGTAAGCATCTATGGCCTGACCTGCCTTTATACACTGTACTGGTTGTTCTACCGTTCACTGAAAGAATATTCTTTTGAGTATGTTCGGCAAGAGACGGGAATTGATGATATCCCAGATGTCAAGAATGACTTTGCTTTTATGCTTCATATGATTGATCAGTATGATCCTCTCTACTCCAAGCGCTTTGCTGTCTTTCTGTCTGAAGTCAGTGAAAATAAGCTGAAACAGCTGAACCTAAACAATGAGTGGACTGCAGACAAACTGCGTCAGAGGCTACAGACAAACTCCCACAGCCATTTGGAGCTACAGCTTTTCATGCTTTCTGGACTACCAGACACGGTATTTGAAATTACTGAGCTGCAGTCTTTAAAACTTGAAATAATTAATAATGTAATGATACCAGCAACCATTGCACAGTTGGACAATCTCCAGGAGCTCTCATTGCACCAGTGCTCCGTGAAGATCCACAGTGCCGCCTTGGCTTTTCTGAAGGAGAATCTCAAGATCTTGAGCGTCAAGTTTGATGACATCAGAGAACTTCCACACTGGATGTATGGCCTCAGAAATTTGGAAGAGCTCTATTTAATTGGCTCCCTAAGTCACGATATTTCTAAAAACATTACACTGGAGTCTTTTAGGGAGCTTAAAAGCCTAAAAGTTCTTCACATAAAAAGTAATTTGTCCAAAATCCCACAATCTGCAGTCGATGTTTCAAGTCACCTGCAAAAACTGTGTATCCATAATGATGGCACTAAGTTAGTGATGCTCAACAACCTGAAGAAGATGGTCAACCTGACACAGCTGGAATTGGTTCATTGTGATTTGGAGCGCATACCTCATGCAGTCTTCAGCCTTCTCAGTCTTCAGGAATTGGATCTAAAGGAAAATAACCTCAAATCCATTGAAGAGATAGTAAGTTTTCAACATCTGCGAAAATTGACAATTCTAAAGCTGTGGTACAACAGTATAACCTATATCCCAGAGCATATAAAGAAACTCACCAGTCTAGAGCGGCTTTCCTTCAGCCATAACAAAATAGAGGTTCTTCCGTCCCACCTATTCCTATGCAACAAAATCAGATACTTGGATTTGTCTTACAATGACATTCGCTTTATCCCACCTGAAATAGGAGTTCTGCAGAGTTTACAATACTTTTCCATTACTTGCAACAAAGTGGAGAGTGTGCCAGATGAACTATACTTCTGCAAAAAACTTAAGACTCTGAAAATTGGGAAAAATAACTTGTCAGTCCTTTCACCTAAAATTGGTAATTTGACATTGCTCTCCTACTTGGATATTAAAGGCAATCATTTTGAAATCCTTCCACCTGAGCTCGGTGAGTGTAGAGCTCTGAAGAGGACTGGTTTCACTGTAGAGGACAACTTGTTTGAAACTTTGCCTTCTGATGTCAGGGAGCAAATGAAAGCTGAATAACTTCTTCTTGCTTAGTTTTACAGAAATAACACTTCTACCAAAAACACTCTAGGGAATGCATACTCCGAATATGCATTTAATTTGTCGTTATTTTTTTCTTTTTCAAATCCTTTCTGTACAAACAAATTTGGAGTAAGGAGTACATATATTTTTAAATAAAATTTTCTCATATTTTTTCACTGTTTTAAGCTATTTTTAAGTTTGTTTGGCCCTGACGACAAGGGCATCTGTAACTTAATTTTTATTAGTAAAAGTAAATGGTTTTGTCTGCTGGTTTTTCTTTCCATTTCCTAATCCCACCAGGGAAAAACTGTGTTTAAGATGTATGCTTTGGGTTGCATAGTTTGTAATAGATGATTATATTGTCTTCCTGGTTATTGTTAATCCCTTAGGACATGGTCTACAACAGGTGGTGCTGCAGGTGTTGAATGCCTTGTTTCCTCTTTTCTTCAGTGGCAGTAGAAGGTGTTCAACATCTAACAAGAACAAATCTAGGCTGACAATCCCTTTTTACTTTAAACATGGTTTTCTCAGATGGTCAAAGCAAGTAGAAGAGGTTCTTTATGTGTTTTAACAGGTGAGAGGGGGCATGCAGAACTCCTTGAGGGCCTTTTGGCAATTCAGTCCGGCTGCCCATTCACGCACCGCACTGAGCAGGAGGCACTCACTGCCATTTCCTCTCGGGTGCAGGAAGAGTAAAGTCACAGTTCCCAGCAGAATCAGGACCAAGCTGACTCATGTTGAAGGTTTTCCAAACAGTGCAACGGGATGTGACTGCCCATTTCCTACTAACTTGAGTGGAAGGGGTGCAATGAACTCACTGTTCATTGCTGAGTTGAAATGTCAATTCAGCAAGATGAAACACTGTCTTGAATAACCCCATCCTCCCCTAAACACCCCGTGCTGCAAGAGAGAAAGTGCCCTCTGCCCCCTCAGCCCACTTCTCCACCAAATTGCTTGGCACCTTCTAGGAATGGGATCCAGAAAAAGCGCAATCGCACTTAGTTTGTAAAGCTTCTGACAAGGAAATAGCCTCAATATGCTCCTTCATTGAGCTTGGGTAGCATAAAACCAAGCTTAGCACAGGAATATTTGCAGATTTGCAAAAATGAGATTAAGAGGATACGTTAACTTCTCACAAGTCTCAGCCTACCCAAGGACAGTGATGAAGGCTATGTTTTCATCTTTCAGAGAGTAATTAAATTGGAAAAAAAATATATTATTGTTCCCTACCTGACAGTTGTGCATCAGGTAGGGAACTTTATTCTCTGAAGCCATGTTCAGCACGTTTATTTAATCCAGCCATTTGATTTCTTTTAGTCAGGTTTGAAAGGGATGTGCTGCTCACAAGCTAATTTAAGATAATCAAAAGTAGTAAAGTATTTTGCTGACACGTATTTGAGTCAGATGCAGGCACTGGATAAATGTTTCACAAGAATATCTAGGAATAAATCCTTATTTCTCTAGGAGGCAATCCTCTTCATAAATTGCAGAGGTTGAGTTGCTCATTGTTTAAATTTATGTAAAATATTTGGCAGTTGTTAGATTGGTTGCTCTTAAATGTTTTCTAACTGCTATTGTGTGTCTTGAGCTACAGTTAGATAATCTGAGTTCTTGAGCTTGATACAAAAGCATACAGCTGGTTTAAGAATATGACTTATAAAGGTGGGGAGACAAACTACAGTGAGAACTTCCTCATTAATCCAGGGTGTGCTATGCAGTCTGGTGTGTGGGCTTGCCACAGTACCAGTTCAGACTTATTTTTTGTGCTTGGCTGTGTTCTGGAGAAGATCCATGTGATTAATGGGTCAGGCATGAAGGAATCAAATCAAGCTTTTTTAAAGAGGTTTGATTTAGTTCTATTGAAGACCTATAACTGATGTAGCTGTTGCAAAAGCTACCCTTACTCATGTGTGGAATGCACTTACTGGAAGAGCTTGGCAGTATATATATTCTATATGTATTTCACTTCGATGTTACGTGAGGAAGAGAAACGTTTCATTGCTCATATTAACCTAATTATGTAAACCAAAGTGCTGTTGTCCCTGATGAATGTAAACTGTTTGAAATGTCCAAGTAATTGATGGAGCTGTGTAGTTCTCTTAGATTTTAAATATGGGATTACATTTAAAGTTTTTTTAGAAGTCTTTATATTCCTAGATGTAGCATTTTAAATCCCTAATTTATTTTGTGTCTAATGTTGTTTCATGTGTAGTTTGTGGTCTGGTTTCTGAATGGAAGTTATGCACACCTCATAACTGAAGGTTGGAGGCTTGTTCTATGCCATATTTGTAAATACATCACTTAGGGGATGTGGGGGTTTTGTTTGTTACTGATTATATTTATACCAGTGCAACCCCTCATGTGGACACAGTTACATGAGTATAAAGTGCCTTGTGCTGGCATATCTTTATTCACTTTGCTAGGAATAAACTATACCGGTCTAAGCACTTTCACACTAATAACTGTATCTTCTCCAAGGGTTTGGTCAGCTGAGACAGCTTCATCAGTCTGACAGCTCACTTTCACCAAAAAGGGGCAGCTCCTTCTTCCTCCCATGCTCCCTATTCCTGCCAACATGTTCCAGCTGCTTCTCATGTACCTTTACAGGTCTGGTGCTGGTCTGATCCTTCCACAGGACAAATAAACTTTTTAAGCCAGCAGAAAACTATGCCAGTCTAAAAAAGGGACTAATTTTCTGCTGTTTCAGCTCTCTAAAGGATTGGATGGATGCTAGGATGGGAGTAACAGGATGGAAGGGGACAGGACTCTGCAGTGGAGGTCTGTACAAGGAGAAGGTGGGTCAAGTCCCTTTGGAGGTGCTAGGTCAGTTCATGATCTTGCCGAGCCACGTGCTTGGAGAACTGTGCTGTTTTATGTATAGCAGGGTTAGGCAGCTTGGCTTTTGTGAGTAGACAACCCTCAGGCTCACAGTGGATGATAAAATATCACATTACTGTTAATTTCTTAATGAAACAAACTCAGGTAGCTGCACTGTTGACTTTTCTAAACTTCTTACTGTCTAGTTTGGGGTGTGTTTTCCAAACCCATATTACAGTAACTTAGAAATGAGTCAGCTGAGGGAAGATTGTTTCCTAATTCTCTATGACATCCAGGAAAATATGTAAAAGTGCCATATTTACTCAGTGAATCATGTACTGCTCATATGTATATTCACATGCAATTCATACTAGACTTTTCTGTGACCAATAGTATTTGACTTAGAATGGATGGACATTTTGTGAACAATACTTTAGCATGGTTTGTATATATACAAAGAGTTTATATAACTACTTAATATTAATCAGGTGCCTAACAAGTATGACAGTTCCAGAATTTAAGCAAGGCATTTTTTCATTATTGCTCAAAAATAATAAAAATCTTACTTGGTAATGGAATTAGAGATGACAAAGATTGTATCAAAAGTAAGAAGACAACCTTCATAGTACATTGACCCTGGCAAGCAAATCTACTTTGTGATCAAAATCTGGAGCTGTGCATCTCCCCCTTGGTCAAAATTAGAATGGATATTTGTGCTGACCTCGTGCATCCAGCCAGCCCAACAACTTTTGCAAATTCTGATTGAAGAGCGCCTGCTCCAAGTCTTATATCACTTTCCTGGCACTTCAGTAATTCATGTGCTTAAGTGGTGATGAGTCCTGTAGGAATGCCAAGAAAAAACTCTGAAATTTGACCAAATGGACAAACTTAATTCTGTAGCAAGAATCTTAATATGATAATAGACCTGCATAGTGTTACATTGCAATATAGTACACCCAGAAAAAAAAACAGAAATAAAATGCTCTTTTGTAATAATGACCATTGTCAGACTGCAATGTGATTATTTGTTTGGGAAACACTTTGTTTCTGGGTTACCTAAAAATCAAACATAACCATCTTTTGGGTTTGGTCCCTCGGGAGGGAAATCAAGAAAATATGCTTAAAAAAACATCGTTATACTTGACAGGCTTTACAGCTGCTTGGTCTGGCTTCCTGCGCACCTCCTTCCATTCCCTGACTCCAACAGCCAGCAAAATGGCCAGGAAAAAAGCCATTCCTGCTGGAGCAGCTCCCCCGCTCTGGTTCCTGTGCTCTGCCAAGGCTTGGGGGCATTCTGGGAGCCCTGCCAGCCTGCAGCCAGGGGTGTGAGGGTTCCTTCTTCCCCCGTCATGTGCCTGCGCTGCCAGGGAGATGGTGCTGTGAGTCCTCGCATCTGACATACTCCCCTATAAATCTCCTGAAGAGATTTGGAGAGTGTTCCAAAGGCAGTTGGGCTGCCTGCATTTGGTATGGGATGTTTTCCTCATTTCTGTTTCTTCAAGTTGTAAGGAATAATGTGTTTCAGTTTTGGTGTTTCATACCAAGAAGCACTGTCCTGCCAAGATGGAGCAGGAATTACTTCTCTCTGGTGCTTGTGGTCCCAGGGGAGGGAGGAGAGTGGTTAAGCACAGCAGCCTGAGTCAGCTTTGCCTTTGGATAAGGCCCGGCAGGGAGCTGGTATGGGGACATGCAGCCCCTGGGGCATGGTGGGCCTCACAGAAGATTTGAAGAAGCCTTGCTGACAGTGCAGGCTTTTACCTCCATGCTGTTCCTTTTGAAAACATGGAGGGCTGGGAAAGCTGGTCCACTCCTCCCAGCGCTGCTCCTTCCCACAGCCCACCAGAGATACCATCCCAGGGCCCCATCCAGCGGGATGGGAACCATGGCACAGGTGTAACTGCCACGAGGATCCCTGCAGCAATGCCAGCTGCTGGAGCAGATGTCACCCTGCTAATTGAGAGTGCTGGTAGTAGGAGAAGTTCATGGCTGAGGTAGCTGAGCCCTGAAAACCTCTTCTTTCAGTTTCCTGAATATGTATGCATGGGAGTGGGATTTAACTGGAGCAGGTACTGTGCCCAGGGCACAACCCCAGCAGCAGCTAGGTCCTGTCCATGCCAGCAGGCAGCAGTGCTAGGGCCAGTGTGTCCTTCACTTCATGCCAAATAGCTACTGGAGAGTCCCTGTAGCCATGACTGTTTGTATGTCTTCTATATTGCATTTGAGAAATGCACCATATGCTTTGGTAAAAGAATTGCATGTCTGTCCTCTTTTCTCCTTTGGGGCATACATGAAGCCCTGAAGATTCAGATGAAAAAACAGTTTGTTTTTATTTTTCCTCTCTGATTGCCTCAGAAGTACACCAAGGGTGCAGGTCTCCCCCCTGCTGCCTCCATCCCCATGAGGAGCAGGGAGCAATGGCCCACAGGCAAAGGCTGGGAACACTGCAGGAGCATGGAGGCAGGAAAAGGGGTCTGACTAGAGGATGAGGATGAGCCCCTCAGCCTCTTCCCTGCTGGGGTAGTGGCAGGGCAGGGGCGTGCAGGCAGTGTCCCACTGGCGGGGCAGCTCAGCACAGCAGCTCTCTGCAGGTCCACTTCCACCCGCAGGTGCCTGGCACACCAGGCTCAGCTCCCGATTTCCATCCCATGGGCTGCCCATCATCATGCTTTTGTCTGAAACACTGGGTGCAGAGGACCTGAGGGACAAATCTGGGCTGGACCTGCCCTGTTCCCACTGGGATTGAGAAGGGTGGTGTGTCATGGGGGAACATGAGGTTGGCAGACATGCAGCAGATGGAGTGGCCCCAGAGCTTCCACATAAGGAAGCCCAGACAAGCATGAGGACCTTGATCTAGTCCTCTGGCTCCAGACACACATTTGAAGGAGCTTATGCTGGCAGAGAAGTTGTTTTCAAAAATACAATACCCTCAAGGACTGAATTAATCACGGGCAGTGGGCTTTGGTGGCTTTTGGGAGGGCCAGATTCCCAGGTACCACCATGGGCAGCACTGGCAAGGTGTGTGATCCCAGGGGTGTGGAGTAAAACACCTCCATTGCAAGCATGCTTGAACCATTCTACTGTCAAGGATGCTTTTATCACTCCATCCTCTCCCCTGCTGCCAAGCTTATGAAGATGCACCTAAAGCAGTGGGTATGGGGACCACATCCAGCAATGTCCTTCTTGTGACAAGGTGGCAGTGGACATGGAGAATGGTAGTGGCGAGATGGTGCTTCCTTCCACACCTCTCTCAGTGAGCCAAATGGGAGGTGTGTGACCATGTCCCTTAACTGTGCTGCAGTTACACAAAGGGCAGACCTGAGCTACTTCAGACAACTGTAAGGTCCCCCAGGAGCCAGACAGAGGTGGCAAGGGAATTTAGGACTTCCAGATGCACCAAGAACCCCAGAGTACACAGAGATTTCAGCAAGGAGTCGCTTACTAGGACATGTGTTGCTGCCAGCCTGGTATGATACTCCGGAGCATAGGCTGACTTGATTTGTTGTGCTTTTACATTGCTGGAGTTAGAGGGCTACTAAACTGTCTGTCAGAGGAATTTTGTCACATGAATTTTATGAACTGTGGTAAATAAGTGTTGATGTTTTTCTGAATTAAAATTGAATTTAAGTGTAACCCTTGTCTCTTGCCAGCTGGGGTCATGTGGCACTGTTGGACCGGCTTGTGGAGACTGCCTGCAGTTCTATTTATTTAGTAAAATATTTTGGCAAAGCTCTGGCATCCTGTTTCCTTGCTGTGAGCAGAGAGAAGAAAGTAGTTTAAGTAGCACAAAACTTGAGTACAGTCACAAGGTTACCCTGAGGATGAAGTTGTTGGCTACAGCTAGGAGCTAGATGAGATTTTTACAAGTTCAGAACAAGTTGCAAACAAAACCACAGAGCAATACCCTCAGCAAAGAGTAACTTTGGGGAGCAAATACAGGCAGGATTAGTGCTTGGGAGACTTGTGATCTCATTTACCCATTTGTCCCTCTCCCAAGGCATGTGATCCTCTGCAGTGCAGGGGCGCAGAGTGAGAGGGGCAGCCTTACTGTGGTTGGATGCAAGTCAGCTGGAAGCAGCAGAGCACTTCTCACCTGTGTTTTGAAGGTGATGCTACCCATAAGGCAGTTTATTAGCCCACTTGACTGCAGCATCTCTGTGCTGGATGTGCTGAGGAGGACTGACAGCCTCAAGGGGACAGAATTTATTATTTTCTTTAAATATCAGAAATCTATTGCTATATCCTCACTGCAAGGTCTCAGTGTGCCACCTGTGTCATTCTGGAAACACTGACCCTTCTCACTGTTGCCAGCAGCACGTCAGAACCTACACGTGGACTCTGGGTGGGGTAAGATATGGTAAGTGAATCCCATCACAGTTGTGCCCCTAGATGGTGGCTACAATGCTCCTTGGAAACACAGCCTAACCTTTGGGGGGGATTTTACCCCTGCGGCTTCAACAAGCTGAAAGCTTCTACAAAGGCAAGGGCCTGGACATTTTTTTCAAATTGGAGAGCTTATCAGGGGCATGAATCAGTAGAATAGACAAGAAAAGTAACTTTCTGAGCTGATGGAAATGGCTTTGCAAGGCCTGGAACTTGAACAGTGGAAGAGCAACCAAGTGGTCCTGCCAGTTCAGGGCTGGATTGGCCAAGCAGGTAGTGCTGGTTCCTCCTGCCCAAGCAGCCCCTCCCAGGAGCTTGGCATGGACACCCTGATGAACTGCCGAGCACCTGCTTTGCCTTTGCCAGCAAGTATTTCTGCAGAGGTTGTGAAAATGGAAAGGTACTGCTTCCAAACTGCTGGTAGCATCCATTATCAGAAACCAGCTGCACAAGAGGCTCATCCCTGCCAGCACCAGCATCCAGGCACCTTGAGCATCAATGATCCAGTTCTGCCACAGTACCTGAGCTGTTCACAGCTCCTCCAGAGCTCTGGGACTCTTTCCTTAGCACCACAACCCACACTCTCCTGTGAGCACCCAATTCCTTGTAGTTGTTTTCTTCAGAGAAGTGAGGCTGGGACTTGGTGAGTGACCAACTTGTGCATCAACAGGAGCTTGAGCTTGTACCTGCTGCAAGTGGAGCTTTGATATAAATCTTGCAAAGCAAAAGATTTTTTGGTGGGAAACCTGTGAAAAGGACCTGAAAAGAAAATTCAGTGCTTGTCAACCCTCTGAGGGGGGCAAATAAAATCTTGCAGGCTGTGAAAAAAGTGAGGTGATGAGGCAGGGGGTTGCTGCATCCTGTGGGGTGTGATAATAGCTGGGGTGGGGAGGGGTGCTGGAGTTCTGCTGGCCCTGGTGCTCCAGTGGCTCAGGGGTACGGTGCTTTTTCAAAAACAGGGCTGCAGCAGCAAGGCAAACTCTTTGTAAGAGGGTGTTCTGTCCATGACAGAGTAAAGGAAGGCTTTTACAGTCATTGAAGAGAGGGCTGTGGCCTGGGCAGCGAGGGACCGGTGAAAAGGTGTTTTGTTGGGACTTGGATTTCTCCTGGGCTTGTGTTGATGCCGGAAGGGCTGGGGCTCTCCCTTGGCAGGAACGGGGAAATGGAGGAAACAGATGTGTTGCCGTGGCAACGCAGGGAGCAGCTGCCATGGGCACAAGCGTCCTGTTCTGCCACCTTCCAGCCCACACGGAGAGCCCACACCAGGGACAGTCAGCCCCACAGGCCCACAGCCACCCTCTGACCCCACTGACCCCGGACACCGGGGTGGGACACGGTGACTGCAACACCCACACCACCAGCCAGGCTCCCCCTGCCCTCCACCAGAACCAGGTTTGCCAGTAGGACGCTTTGGGGCTTTCATTAAAAATGAAAAAGCCTTTGTTTACTTAAATGTCTTTTTTTTCCCTCAGCTTCATCTCTCCAATTCCCATTAGGAAGGCTTCAAGAGTCCTCATTCACAAAGGGGCAAGAGGTAAGTCAGACTCTTTGGGGGAAGTTACACCTAAATATGAAAAACACATCTGCTCAAAACTTGCTCAAAACTTTTATTGTCTCTGTGTCCCAGGTCTAGCAAAATATTTATTGATTTTTTTTTCCAGAAAAAAAAATTTAGTGGGTCAGTAGATGACTAAGTGGTGACTTTCCCAAAAGTGGTTTTCCCCTTGTTCTCCTTGGACCCCAAGGCTGGAGCACAGAGCACCAAGGACCCTATGCATCATCTCACCAGAGTGAGCAACGAGCTCTAAAACACCAGGCATGAGGACGTGTGGCAGAGGGCAGGTGAGGCCAACTGAGGTGCTCCCCATGTCACTGACAGCTCTCCTCTCCGTGCTGCAGGTGTGCTCAGTCCTGACAGGAACAAGTCCCATCTGTCTTAGTATTTGGCCCAGGATGTTTTAAACTTAGATTAGAGGAAAAGGAATAATCACTGGCTGAACTAATCTGTAGGCCCCAGGGGTAGTATGTTCAGTAGTACAATTAGGTCACTCTGCCTCAGATTCCTCATGTGGCACAGGCTGCTTCCTCCTTCTTCAGCTCCTTTCTGCATCCTTTGGCTGGAGTCGGAAGGTGAACAGTAACAACTGTGGTGCTCAACCCCAAGCAGCTGAAAGGAGGTGAGAAGTTCCCTACCCAAATGACTTACAGCAGATACCACCATCCCTGGGTGTTCAAGAGTGCTTGATCCCAGCGTGTAGAGTGTAACCCTCTACACAGCACAGGCCAGCTGAAAAAGTTTTGCCAGGATTTTGATATGTGCTGAGACACAATCCAAACAAAAGTGAGCAATGTCTCCCAAAGTCAATCATTTATAATGTGTATGTGGATGTTTTCCCTTGACAGCAATACATTTGAGCCTTAGCCTTAACTAAATCTCATTTAACCAGCTATCCAAGAAAGGTTTAAAAAGTGGCTGGAAACGGCATCTATATCCATCCATTTGAGCTGTAGTTTCATCCAGTACTTGTTTAGAAGAAGTTATGCCTGAGAGATCTGCCTAATGTATGAGGGTGTTTTCCTTACACATTGCCTGCCTTGACATTTTTCCATTGGAGATCACTCAGCTGTTGGGGGATCTGTGATAATGATGATTTAGAAACAAGGCCAGCAAGGAATTCAGACAGAGTACAAACAAATGGCCCAAAGCTGCCTCCACACCAAACGTATTTCCATTTTTCACACCCTTGTTCTCTACAGCATGGAAGGCCCATAACACTCTGTAAGTACTCATTTACAGTCACTTCAGGCCTCCAAGGGCATCCCGCATGAAAACAGCTCTCATTATGTAAGAAATGCTTCCAGTTTAGGAGCCTTTAAAGTGAATTCCATTAATGTCATGCCTCTATGATTCCTGCAGCTCTCTCAGTAGGTTTTGATCCCATCTTTACACGTGCCTTGGATGCTTTGGTTGCCTTCCAAGATATCAAAACTGATTCCCTGTTTTTTAGTTACATGGTGTCCTCAAGCACTTTGTTTTTAAGTCTTTAATGTATTATTTGCCATGGATGCACAGATAGTGCAATAGATGCCAGATTTATTACGTCTTATGGAGATTCTGTGAATTTTTTCCCCTTGCAATCTTCATGAAGAAGTTTGTTTATTCTGTAAAACTTCAAAGCATTCAAATTTAAACATTTTGCTTTCCCTTTTATGGCTGTGAAAAATAGAGGTGAGACCTCAGAATGTGAGCCTCTTCCACAGTGTCACTGACAGGCAGCAGATACAGCAGAGGCATGGGAAAACTGGGAACACACCAAACAACGTCTTACAAGGATGAAGGGCAAGGTCTGAGGTGAGTAGCTCACTGAGGAGTGCAGCTGGTGGAGGTGGCAGGTGGCCTCAGCCCTCACCCAGTGCTGGCTTGTGCAGCAGGGGATAGGCGATGTTCCCTCTCTGGATTATGCCCCTTTCTGTGGTGAAAAAAGTAGAATTCACTAGAGATGCTGCTGGGGACAGGCTTGGGGAAGTTTCTGTCTTTCCTTTGCTAATTAACTTGCTAAGCACACACTGAGCATGATGCCAGCTATTGCCCCAGGAGAGGGGCTGTGTCTGGCCCCAAGAAGTGGCACCAACGCCAGGAGGGCTACCCCAGAATGTTCCTGCCAGGGCTCAAGCTATGTATGGAAGTTAGAGCCTGGCACCCAGCATCTCACTTGCTGCCCTAAAACAGCCACTCTGTGTCTCTCTGGCATCTCCATCCCCACCTTTGGCATGGGGGAAGCATTTAAAGGAGTTTATCAAGGTGACAAGAGGTGATATAAAATACTCTGAGATCCTCAGATGAAATCCACTGATAAAATAACCTGTTATTGCTGTGCATCTCATCAGACTTCCCTGAAAATCATTCTGACAGTTCCATGTGAGTAATGCAGGGGTGTATGCAGCCAGCAGTGTTGGTAAGGGGGTTTTCCACTTTCCAGGTGAAATAGATGCTGATTTGATCCTGGTGACAGTCACACATACAACAGACAGTAATTATTCTGTGTAGAGACAGGCGTTTACAGCTGAGTGAAGCTCCTGATCACTAAAGTAAGTAAAGCCAGGAGGTGACACCACACTGCAGGAGCCCTTGGCAGGGTAGATGCACCCTTTGTCAGTATTACACCAGTTTGATTTGCTTTCCTTTGGACTTGCTTCCTCTCCCCTTGGCCTCTGCTGTTGAAATCCTGTCTGTGTCCAGCTCTTCACTGCCCCATGGAGCTGAGGGGTTGTGGCTGGATCTCATGGGATAGGATGGCAGCAGCTGGTGGGGTCAGGGAAAGCAGAGCATAACACTGAATGGGTTCCAAGGCAACAGGGCTATGTGGTTTCCTGGGGGCAGGGAGCCCAGGTCCTACCACTTAGGGTGTCACAGCAACCCCGGCCCTGGGGTGTGCACCAGGAAGAGCTACAGGGACCCAGCTGCAAATGGCAGTGCTGAAAGCCTGGGTAGAAGAGGAAGGAAGTTTTCCGGCTGTCTTGGCTTCTGCTCTTTCTTCAGAATTAAATCTGATGGGTATCTAGGGCAAGGTTTTATCCTTGATATTGGTCCTCTTAAATCCTTCTCTTTTCCCCCTGCATTTGCTCCGAATGATTTTTTTGTTCCCTTGCCTGTTTCCCAAAGCTTTTCCCTTCCCCTGTTTCCCTATCACTGAGGGGGGAAAAAAGTTCCTAAACCCAAACCAACAACAACAAATTAAATAAATAACTCAGACTTACAGGAAAAGCTTATCTATTTTTGAACTTCCTCTGCCTAACTTTATTTCTGACTCCTTCAGTGCCCAGTGTCTCCTGCCACCCACCTCAGGGCTTGGGCACGTTCACAAGCAAAGCCAGAGGGGTGCGGAGTGGGAGCCTGCTGGGACCCTCCTGAGGCATGCTGACCTTGCGGCACCTTGAGTGGTCAAGGTTCTTCCCCGAGGGAGTGGCAAAAAGGAGGGTTTTGCTGTTTTTAAAAAGCAAAGGAATTACCTTAGTTAGGCAGGAAATTCTCATTTGAGCAGGGTACACAAGCAGTAGCTCAAATTCTCACCAAATCAGAGTACCCAATAAACTGTGCCATAAAAGCAGCCTGATATCACATTACCCTAATGGGAGTGCTGTATTCCCAGGCTGATAACATAAAAATGAACAACCAACATGTAAAATATGGAAATACTGTATTTCTCTGACTGTTTCTAAGTGCTTACCTACACAGTTCTTTTTGCTGCTTTTGGCTTCTATTTTCTACAAAACCGGTTTTTTAGGCAGGATTATCATGGCTCATTCAGTGAATGCCTCACTCCAGTTTGCTTTCTGCAGCTTTTTTGCACTTGGATCCTCTGTTAATAAACAGCCTCTACTGTTTACCTCCCTGGGGGACTATGAGAGAGCCTGCAGTCAAAGGGGATTGAAAACATCATCTTTCCTCTGCCATTGAGCTGGAAAGAAAAGCCTCCTGAAAAACCTGCAGGACATAGTGTTTATAGGAATCTCAGGTCAGATGAGGCCAGGAGTAGCACAGGGATGAAATGATACGTAGGGGGACCAGGGACATAGGTGGCTACTGGAGGAGGCATTGCCCAGGGGGTGGCTTCTTCTCCAAACGCTGCTGGAGACAAATCATGCAACTCCTCCTTCGTGCACAGAGAGGGAGAAATCTCTCACAGCTGCTGCAAGTGACTCATGTGGAAGGAAGAAGGTGGATCTAAAGACCACGCTACAAATCAGGACTAAAGGGTTGTACCTACCTCCTCCGTTACTATGCAGAAGAACATCAGAATTGAAAGGCAGATTACTTTTTGTGAAACGAATTGCGAACAACTGGAGGGCTTCAAGTGCCTGATCTATTTATAATAAAACCAGTGGGAGGTTTAATTTGCTTATTTTCCTAACACTTAATAAAATATCTGGCAAACAGAAGTGATAAAACCACTTATGCTAAAAATTTTGTGTTTTCACTTCTTCAACAAGCCTTTAACTGTAGGCTCTGCTCACCCTGGGAGACCATCAAGGAAGACTGGAAATTTGGAAAGTTGAAAAATAAACACAGAAGCTAAAACTCTGTGAACAAATATTTCATTACTTATTTCTTGGCATTAAAAGCCAATATCCTCAGTTCTTCCAAGATAACTTCACATCACTTTAACAAAGATTCAAAGAAATAAAGAAAGGGAGAGGTCTTTAGAAGTGTAAATCCTCTTCCACTGCAATCAGTTAAGCTACTGCCAGTGGAGCCATTCACTGTGGGAATTTCTATGAGGAAGCCCTGAAACAAGCTGAAACTGCTTGGTGAAGGTGACATTTTTGATGAATATCTACACTCACAGAAGCCTAAAAATCATTTAACAGGGCTTTTGAACAAGGCTGGGAAGAGGAGGATGCAGAGAAGGTGTGGGTGGTATGTTCCTCTTTACATTTATTTTCCAAGTCCTTCCCTGATAAAATAAAAATGCAGTCGGGGGTATCTGAGAGGTGCAGGAAGGCTGGTGGCCTGGCAGTGCAGGACAGGGGTTTGGTTTGGAGGCAGCAGGTGGGCAGTGGGATGGCTGCCATCACTTGCCTGGCTTTGGCAGCCCCGGGTTCCCCTCCAGGCAGCACAAGGGCAACACTAAAGGCAGCTGTGCCCACCCGAGTGCTTGCTGCAGTTCTCAGCTCAGGGAAAGTCCCACCTGGGAGAAAAATACATGCATTTATTTATTTGTGTGTATTTTAAATGTATGCAGGACCTTAAGCCCTAGAAGCAAGAAAGAGGGTGAGATGGATTTAAAGAGCTGTGTTTCTGTCATGCTTGTGAGTTGTGCGCATATTTTCCTTCCCATATACTTTCCAATAAGGCTTATAAAGAATAAGTGACTTTGCACTAAAGGTGGTGAGGATCATGGTGTTGCTTACTGGAGGGGGCTGTAGGACCAGCTGTGTTGGTGCAGGTTAAACCAGAAAGCCAAACTGGCAGGTGTAGGACATTGGGCTAGGATCAGTGCTGTGTTTCCCTGGAGCTGGGTACAGCTCTCTGCCCTGCATGGCATATGCAGCCCATGCATACAGCACCCTTTGTGCCTGGTGAGTGTTTTTGTGGAGGATGTCTATGTGCTCTCAGGATAGGCTCTGGGTCCCCATCCTGTTCTAGAGTAATGTGTTCTATATTCCTGCTGCTGGGCACTCTCTTCCCCCACCTGTGGATCCCCCCTCCCACTCACAGGCTCCTTCCTTGCAATACTCCCTGCAGCTCCTGAGTCTGGACTGCTGGCTACCTTCAGTGTAAGGGCTTTGGCTTTCTTTAGGAAACTAGAGCAGAAAATTGAGGATGTAGTAACAAGCTTGTGGTGCTGCTGATGGGGAGAGTTATGTGTCCTGGGCAGTGAGTGCTCTGTGTGTGAGTGCTGCAGTGCTGGTAGGCACTGACTAACAAAGATGCATGTAAGTGGGAATGGGTCTCAAGGATGGGCAGGGTATCCTACTGAGGAGGTGAAAGGAGACTGACTCTGTGTCTGGGTTTTTGGTTTTTTCTGTTGTTCATGTGCTGTTCTCCCTTAGGATGGTCTTTTCTGCTGAACTCTTTCAACCATTGGTTCCCACAGTATTCAGCATTTTTCTAATGTAAATGAGCTTCTTCTCAATGTCTCCCTTGAATTGCACAATACTTGGGAAATTCAGAGAAACACTGATGCCCCGAGGGCAGGGAATTTTCAAAATCCCTATGTAAGTAGCTGATGATCAAATCCTGGAAAGTTATTTGTCTATATCTTCATTCTTCTCATTCACCTGACATTTACCCACACTCTCTATTGGTGTGGCAGCGGCTGGAAGAGGCATCTGGTCTGTGTCAGCTTTTATCTTCCTTTTTTCTTCCTACTGTGCCTCATTATGTATGCTCACTAATTCAATTCAGATTTGAAAGGAAATACATGAGAAATTAACTGGCAAGACATCAGCAGCTGCAGGAACTCCATGGGAGAAGAAATCTATGAACTAATGGACTTAGTGGCAATGTAAAACCTAGACATGACTGCAAATTACTTCAGCACATGTGAGTCTGAAAACAGAAAGAGGATCCAAGAAAATGGAAAGGAGTCAGAAGAAAAATATCTGTGAAGTGGAATTTTTCTTGCTCCTCTGAAGGCTGTAGATGTGCTCAGAACACAGTAAGGCACCTTGCAGAGCAGGACAACACAGCGGGTAAAATGCTCAGTAGTGCAGTGCCAGAGTACATTGCACTTGCTCACGGTGCCATGGGAGCTGCCTGCAGGACTCAGGGCATGGTGCCAGCAATGTCCCAAATCCCTGGGAGTACCTGAGGCTGCATTCTGGGTGCCTGCATTCCCCAAGTGCCTGTCCTGTGGAGCAGGAATATGGCTGTGAGGAGTTTGCCATGGTGTGCTTTGCTTGGCACCTGTGGGATGGTTGGGTCTGAGTAATTACACATTTTCAGCAGCCTTACTACAGATATAGAGACAGCTCCAAAAAAGCACTCTGCCTAATTACACATTTCAGTGGCTGATGTCAGGATTAAAACAGAGACACTTCCCCTAGAAGATCTGTGATGCTCCCCAGTTTCTAAGAGTCCACCCCAGCCCTGGGGCACTGTGGGGCTGGGGACATTGCACATGCTGTGTTGCAGCTGAGGGTTCCCACTGCCTTTCTTCTTCTTTTTTGTTTTTGGTGCAGTTTTTTTGTTTTGGAGTCAAGTGACATAAATATTCCCTAGCACTGGGGAGACACATGTATTTTTATAAGACTAAACTTCTCTCACCTCAATGTTTAGGGCAGTTTCCTAAGAGAACTGTGCTCACACAGACTTCCTGCCTCTTGCTGGTAGCTGGTTCTACCAGCTGGGACTGCCAGCTTGCCCTCAAGCCAGATGGACTGGGAAAATGCCACAGAGGGATGCTAGGCACAGCCCAAGTGACAACAGCCAGCACACAGAAAGCCAGTTTAAGGTCGCAGGTTCTGTGCTGCAGCTCTGCCTATAATGGGGAGAGTGTTTTCAGCTGTGAGAAATGCTGGTCTCTTCAACCAGAGTTTGCATTTGGACAAAATGGAAAAAACAGGTACCCACAGGCTATGAGGATGTGGTTCCACTGCCCAGAACCACCATACAAAGTGCTATCAGCATGAGGTAAAGCCACTCCTTAAATAACTTGGCTGAAATTAGCCCTAGATCAGCAATTCTTACAGTAGCCCTGTGCTGTAAGGCCACTATGAATTGTTCTTTTTATCTTGCTGATTATAATAGCAACAGCAAAGTTTTTCTTGGTGTGTTGTGTTTGTTTTTCTTTCTTAGGAAATAAAAAAAAAAAGATGGACCTATGTTCTGCAGGCATCGTGGAGATAACTGTGTGTCCTTGTCCACAAAATGAAATCTCTTCTGTTATTTTTTCTAGTCCCTTTTCCTGGGGCGCTTGCCCAGCTCAGGTGGTGAAGTCCAGCATGATGAACTCCAGTGCTATGTGACAGAGATGCCAGGAGGTGAGGCAGTAGGGGCTAAGCATGGGGCAAGTTCTTTCCTGAGCAAGTTTTCCTGACTGATGTACTGAAAGAAGAATCCTGACAAGGCAGCCGTGGTGGCATGAGGATTGCAGCTCCTGGAAACCAGCTGGCCTCCAGAGCTGGGGTGTAGAGCCACCATCCCCACAGCCCACAGGGCATTCCTGTGGTATCAGCATGGTCCAGGACAGCCCTGCCATTCCCTCCACTCCCTGCAGGTTTGGGACAAGTGCCAGAGGGCAATGCTAAGCACAGAGGTAGCTGGGGCTCAGCCACAGGCTGTTTAATTGACCCAAGTGTCCCAGGCAATGCCAGAACATACCAGTTGCTCTGTCTTGCACTGGGAACCAGAATACTGGTTCCCAGAAGCTACAGTGGTTTTTAGATGTCTACCACCATCCTCATATTTCCATTCACCCCTTGTACTGGGTTTGCTTGTGGTACAGCAAAGGGGTTGCTAGCACTGCCAGCACTGTGCAGTTACCTACAGCTATAAAAATAGGTCATAGGCTTTGAATGTGATTACAGAATGGAGGCCAGGCCCATCTTACAGTGACTTTGGACTATCCAGAGAGAGGGATACTTGGATTCCAGTCATCGATACAGGGATACAGATAGCACAGCAGGAGCAGATGAGATGTCTGTGTGTCTTTAAAGACTAGAAAATGCAATTTGAAACAGACTCCTTGGAATGTAACTTGAAAAACAGGCAAGTAGAAAAAAAGAAAGCAAATGCAACTAATTTCAAGTTTCCAGTTCTTTAAAAATGGTAATGGTTCAGGTATGTGATGAGCAGCTACTTTCTCTGAAAAGCAGGCTAAATATTAAATCAAAGAAAAAGGAGAATGTGTGTACATATGTATGCACTCTGAAAGCTTCCTGTTGAATTATGAATACCTTCAAATCATAAAATACAGAGCCTGTCAGTAGTTTCCACAGAAGTTTGAACATGCAGTTCCACTTGTTCACAGTGCAGTCTGTGTGTGCTATCATGTTAAAACCAGAGAGAAGCAAGAAAGACACAGAAACATCTTGTAGGTAAAAAAAAAAATGCAACCCCCCCCAAACATGATTGAAAGACTGAGTAATTATTAATGGAAAATTCAGAGTGGAGAGGCATGAGGAACAGACTTCCCTAGGAATTGCTTTTTATCACAAAACAGTCAATAGATGAATTGCAAGAGGTGAAGTTCTTCCTTCCCCTGGAAAAGTGGGGAGGTTAAAAATGCGAAGGTTCACCTGTAGCAGCCAGCAGCTGCCCCAGTGCAGCAGAGATGCTGCAGTGGGACACTGCTCTTGTGCTGACAGCAGCAGGAGCTTGCACAGCTCTCCAAGGGCACCGTCAATGTGAGGACTACTGGGAATACTCAAAGCTGTCATGGGGTGGAGGGCATGACCCTGAGGAACAGTATATTAGGGACTGACAAATCACCCATAAGCTGTGGGTTTGGCAGTAGGCAGCCCTTCCAGTGCTTCCTCCATGCCATGTGCCCAGGATACTTCCTGTAGCTGGAGAAAGGATGTGCCAGGATGGGCTGTCACAGCTGTGGAACTAGGGAGCTTTGTGGAATGAAAGATAGGGGGCTTGCAAGCAACTATGCAAGGCAGGAGGGCAAGCAGGGCTGAGGATGTCATGATACTGGCAGAGTACAGCCAGGCTGGCAACAGGCACGGGGCTCTTGGCAGCAGCAGGCTCTGCCCATCCTGGGCAGTCAGTCCTTGCTCCAGGCCAGCAAGCTGGGACCAGCAGGGGACAAGCCTGGATGTGGCACCTGCACTGGCAGGTGTTACTTTAGGGATGCAGGAGGGGTGTTGAGGTTGCCGAAGACTTCCTCCCATGGTAGAGGATGCAGGATGGGGGGTGGTCCCACTGGTCTACAAAGCCTCCACTTACAGTCACAGTGCCCAGCTGTGGGCTGATGTCCTGGCCCAGTCCCATTCCCAAGAAGGCGACTGATGACCAGGACTAGGGCTGTCCCTGGTGCTTCCTGGCCTGCTCTGCTCCCTGGCTGGGATAATGGGACAGGTCCTGCTTGCTGGGTCCTGCTCTGCTGCCCCAGGGAGCCCAGGACACCCACCTCCCAGACAGCCCAGGATGCCAATTACCTAGAGGGCCATGGAAAATATAGTCTTATGAACTGCAGGCAGCAAAGAAAAATTTCCAGCAAGAATTGTACGACTGAACCTCAGGTCAAGTCTGTTGTCAGTAATTCAGGGAGGAAAACCATGACAGGAGCTGGAGACAGGATGCCCAGAGCAGGAGGGAGATACTGCATCTGCAGGCACAGCCTGAGGAGGACAGGGGTCTGCCCAGGAAGGAAGAGCTGGGAGCAGCTCAGTGAAGAAGGAGGAGGAAGCAGTTCTGATGGAAACAGTGACCTGGATTCTCAGATCACTGAATTGCAGGAAGGCTTGGAGTCTAATTGAGCAGCCAGAAAAAAAACCAAAAACCCAAAACAACAACAACAACAACCCATCAAAAAAAAAAAAAAAAACAAAACCCAAAAACAAACCCTGAGTAGAAACTCAAATTAGAGGCTGAGGAGAAATTGGTGATCCTTCATACAACACCAAAGCTTTCTGGAAGGAGAAAAAGGAGGACTGTCTGAGAAAGCAACTTTGAGGTCAAGATGGGCAACAGCTGAGGCTTTCCAAAGCACTGGGAAAATAATTCAGTTGAACAAGCAGAAAGTTTCTCAGCTGCACAGTATACAGAAGCAGACCCAGTAGGCAAACCTCAACATGTGGCCACGGGAGGTGGAGACAGTTACATTGCTCTGGAAATCATAGAATGATTTGCATTGTAAAGCACCTTAAGATAAGCTGTGCCCTAACTCTATGGACAGCTGTGTGCAGCCTCAGTATGTGGGAACTGGGTCATTCAGTAATTATATGTCATTTTTACATGTAAGCATATCATATGGGTATCTTATTGATTTTCTTTGCTGCTAAAAAGGAAGTAGTTTGAAATGAAGCCATTAATATAGGGAGATATATGGATTTCTAGCAACGATGTGTGGAGATCTGAATAGAGTTCTACAAAGGAAAAACCTTGCTCCTCTGGAGAGTGTGTGTTCATGATACCCAGAAAGGCCTTAACACAAGGCAACTGAATGACTGGAAGGCACAGGCTGCAGCACACCATCAGAACTCTACTGATGCAAACCCTCGTGTGGATGCCCTTGCACTAGAGTGACTAGAGAGATTTCTGTCTAGATTGTGTTTATGGGTTTCAGAGCAAGTTAAACCTGGTTATTATTATCTGGATTCAATACACACCAGAGTCAGCTGGTTTGAAGCAGAATCCTGAGGCCAGATCTCTTGTGATGTTCAGAGAAAAGGCCTTTCATGTAGCCATGCTACCACCAGTCCCTCTGTGGCTTAACCTGCAAGCTGCCTTCTTTCTACCCGCCTCATTTCTGGCAGGGAGGTAATTCCTGTTACCCCATCCTGTGCTGAGGGCAGACTGTGCTTGCAAATTGCAGCCTGCCCAGCACCACCTGTGTGTGATGGGCACCTTCCTGCCCCGTCCTTGCTCAGCATGGTCCCTTTCACACCTGCCTATGCACAGCTGACAAGCTGATGGGAACTGGGAGGGGAGAGCTCATTTCCCCAAGCTGGGTGCCAGAGAAGCAGGCAGCAGTGCTGGGGAAAGGTGAAGGGGGCTCTTGGTTATGTGTGTCCAGATGAGGCTGCTCCCTTTACAGAAAGCATCAGAAGACACTGAAGCTGGAGCCTTGTGTGACCCCAAGGAAGATGTCAGAAGTACTGAGGGATCCACCAGCTGTCATCGGGAGAAAGACAGACATAGCTGAGGTTGGTGACAGCACAGGCAGAATAATGCACTCGCAGAGATCTGGCCAGCAGCAGAGAGTGCTCGTGGCAAGACAGTACTTGCTATCAGTAAAAAGACAAAGGTAGCCATCACTTCATCATGAAATGCTCTGGCTAAGCAGGTAAGTGCTGTCTGAGATCCCTCACACAGCACCAGGAGGGGAACACTCCTCTGTTCAGTCACAGCAAATCTGCCTTGGATAGCACGGAGTAGCACCTAGTTTTCATCTGTCATTTTGCAAGTCCAGAGAGGTTCTAAAGGGAGAAAACAGAGAATCTAGAGAATCTTAGCACTTGCTCATGCTTTTTTCTTTTCCTTCCTGATGGATTTCTGAATTCACCATCTCCTGTTCTCTATTCCCATCTCTAAGACTGAAGGTCTCTGGTACATCCTTGCATGCCCCTCTGCACTCTGGCTGCTGCTTCTGCATGGACTGGTCTCATGAGGCTCTGTGCTGTGTCTGGAAGCTCTGTCCAGTCTCAGGCATCTTGGGGTGGTTGGTGGGCAACTGCTTATCTGCCCTACTGCCAGTACCTCCTCCATTTCCTGTGGGCCCGTCCTGTCTTCCTCTTTGGCTTCCATCCTGGAGACATACCAAGAAGTTGAAAATAATCTCCAAAAGTTGAAGCATTTTGCTAGAGTTGTGACTGCTGAGAGTTCATGTTAAAGCCCCAGCTACTGTAGCAGCGAAGCAAGCAGAGGGGGCTGATGATGCTGGATCTGAGAACTGCAAAGCTCACTAGGACACTGAGAGAGCATTTTCTTCCTCTCCTTGAAAGGAAAGAGCTGGAAGGAAAATGATCAACTAGAAAAGTATGTTTGTATGTTTGTGAGAGAAGGAATTTCATGTGTTTGTGGGTTCAGATGCCTGGCACAAGCAATTTTCATTAGCCTTGGCAGGTAGGGGCACAGCATAGTGTCACTTTTTTGATTCCACTGATTATCCAGCCCCATCAGGTGAGTGAGGCCAAGGATCTAAACAGGGTAGGTCCAGTAGAGGACCTCCTATGAGGGAAGGACCTCTATGAGCTGAGAAGTCCTTGCAACTTCTTTAATCTCTAATTTTGTTGTTTGGTTTCTGTTGGTTTTGGTTTTGTTTTGGTGGGGCTTTCCCCCCTGTGGTTTTGCTTTTCCTTCTCTCTCTGCTAGTCTCTTTAAATATTCCAATGTGTAATGCTTTCCTGACCAAAAATGTCAATCAGAAAGGACACAGAAGTTAAAAGCCTGCCATCATTCCGAAGTTCATTCACGGTGTGGGTGTAACCAGAGCCAGCTTTAACAACATGGCACACTTTCTGCCGTGGCTGCCTCTCTTACTGGTCATGGAAACAGGAGAATATTGGCTTTTTCCAGAGCGTCATCACGAATCCTTGTGAGTAGCAATGACGGTCCCGGAGTGCAGTGCCAAGGTGATCTTTAAAGGTGTAAAGCCTTGCGTGCCGCCGAAGGAAGGAGCTGCACTCTGACTTGCGAGGACAGCAAGGACCCGGGCTGTGCCCGCGATGCGGCCCCCGGGCGGTGCCCGGCCCGGCCCTGTACGGGCTCTGCGTCCCCCGTCCTGGGGCAGCGCGGCCGTGCCCGGGGGCTGGGAGCGGGCCGGGATGGCCGGGGGCTGCCCGGGATGGCCGAGCGGCAGCACTGCCCTGTCCCCGTGTGCCCGGGGGCTGGCAGCGGGCCGGGATGGCCGGGGCTGCCCGGGATGGCCGAGCGGCAGCACTGCCCCGTGTCCTCGGGTCGCTGCCCTCGCACGGCGCCCGGGTGCCTCCTGCCGACGGGCCGCTGCCGGGCCCGACCGCGGGCTGCAGCCCCTCGCCAGAGCTGCTGGGCGGCCTCCCGGCGCCCGCACGGTCCTTCCCCGCAGTCCGGCCCGGGGTGTGCGGATCCCGGGGTGTGCGGGGCTGAGGCGCGGATCCCGGGCTATGCGGATCCCGGGGTGTGCGGGCCCGGGCTGTGCGGATCCCGGGCTATGCGGATCCCGGGCTATGCGGATCCCGGGGTGTGCGGATCCCGGGGTGTGCGGGGCTGAGGCGCGGATCCCGGGGTGTGCGGGCCCGGGCTGTGCGGATCCCGGGGTGTGCGGGCCTGGGGTGTGCGGGCCCGGGCTGTGCGGATCCCGGGGTGTGCGGGCCTGGGGTGTGCGGGCCCGGGCTGTGCGGATCCCGGGGTGTGCGGATCCCGGGGTGTGCGGGGCTGAGGCGCGGGCTCCCGGCGGCCCGCAGTGGCGCCTGCTGTCGGGGCCGGGCAGCGCCGGGATCGAAACGCCGTTTGCCCAGGATACGGCACCGGTTAGCACACTCCACCCACCACCCTCTGATGGGATTCGGCTGGATTGCGAACCCTTCCAGCGGGAGTTCTGCCTGCCTGAGCACCTGGCCCGTTAAGCAAAAGGACAGATTTCTGCAGGGACACCTTCCCAGAGGCTCAGCAGACGGCTGTGCAGCACTCACTGGGGTGGTCTCCGTGGAGCCCTCATTGAGGTCAGAGAACTCAGGTCAGCTGTAGCTTGAGGAGAGTTCCCAAGCCTGACCATTTTCAAAGTGTCTTTGCAGTAATAGAAAGAAAACATTTCTCCTTTGCAGTTTTTACTTATTCTACTCATGCTGCAAGAGTGACCTCATGAAAAAAAGAGTGTTTCTTAGTGCTAGATATAGCAGTCATTTTATAAAAAGTACTGGAAGATACCAGTAACAGGCTGCAGTCATCTCTGATGGATTTTGGAGCACGACAGAAAGTCTGTTACTGGTTCCCTTTGTTCTTCCAGATAAATTATTCATAACCAGGGGTCCCACGGCAGGTCCTGAGTCCACTTAGGCCAGACTGCTCCCTGTGGCAGGGGCCATCCCCAGCTGTTGTGTTACCATGAGGCCATGACTGCATTGTTTAACAATTTTGCTTTTGTCTTCCTTTGCAGAACTGTTAAAACCAGCTGACATTCAGGCAAGTAGACCAAGACTGGGAATGCTAAGTGTTGCACACTCAAAACCATATGAGCAAAGCATTTGTTTGCCCTCAAACCTAGGGAACAGCCTACTAACAGAGGTGATGGATGATGCAGGATGGGGTGCAGGAACTGGAGCTTGCTGGGAGTCTGGGAAGGACCAAGGGTCTCTGGGTGATGAGCTCTTTGCCTCTTGGGTGCTGCAGGGGGTGGCCTCCCTTCTTCCCCATTTCATGCAATATGAATATCATGCAGCATCATTTCATGGATAATGATGTAAGAGGGGGGAAGGAACATGTTAATGGGCATCTTCCAAAGACAGATTTCATTTGCTTTGAAGATCTGTGCTTTCTTTTCTGTTAAGACATATGGAAATTGAGTGCATTGTGGCCTACAGTCATGTGGATGTTGGTTTTTCTGTTATGACTAAGGATTCAATACTGTGTAGCACCCTGTAATGTGGTCTGATAGGGCATCTTCAGTTTGCCACTGTAGACAAGTTTCTTTGATTGCTTTGTGACTAGTGCAATTGGAAACATATTCCAAACACAATGATGGGAAGAAAGGGAGGCCTGTATTTCCCTTCAGTGCTCTCCATGGGATCTGTCTGGATCATGTACCCATGCAGTTTTCTGTGGTTCTTTTGCATACAGCTGCCCCAAGTGAAGTAAAAGACTCTCAGCTTTCTTGACCTAAAATGAGTTATTCTTTCAAAGCATGGGGTTTTCCAGGTTTGTAATAGAAGTATTGTTGTGTTTCTTAAAGGTAGAGCTTCTGCAAGTGCAGTTCATAAACAACGGCGTCATGGGATGTTTTCAGAGCAGCTCAAGGTTTGCTCTACCTCCACAGAGATCATGAAAGTCTTGCTGTTAACAATATCCTACTTCACCTCCAGTTGTTATTCCAGCAGAAGAGAGGTCTCTCAGGGTTCTATGCCACATCTGCAAGCCCTTCTGGCTGCTGACTCATGTCCTTTGTGAAGCTGTGCCAGGCACTGATTTACCAGAGATGCAGTAAAATGCTGCATTCTACCTTCAGATTCCTAGAGACAGAAAATGAATTCATAAGCAGGTCTGCAGGTGTCAGCACACAGTCCTGTCTGTCCAGGTGGGAGAGTTCAGTCCTCTCCTTCAGTTGCATTCAGGGTTTCAAAGACCTGCATTAGCATTTTTCAAGCCTGTACATACTTGAATTGGAACAGTAAGAAAACAACCACAAAATTCAAGTGAATATACTGGGGAAAAATCTTGAAAGAGCAAAGTGGAGATCCAGAAACTCTGTGTGTCTGATCAATTTTTGACTTTCCATGTTCTACTGATACCATGTTCTAAAGACACAGCTGTGGTGTCCAAACCAGGTGAGATCTGGCATCCCAGAGGTGCATGTACCACTCCACTGTAATGCCTACTGCACTTCAAAGGCAGATTTTGTATTAGCTTTGAGACAAACTGCAAACTCTAATCCAGCCATGGAATTGCTACAGAGAACACAACAAGCTTGTCAATGGGTATAGTGACTTGCCTCTTTTCCAGCTCTGGGAAAGGAAAATATAAGGGTCTCGCACTAATGTGAGCTCAATGATTTGGGAATTTTGCTGTATTTAGTGGCTCTGCTAATTGAGTGGAAAGACCATGTCCCCTCTGCTTCTGCTCCTCCTGTTCTTTCCAAGCCCAAAAGGAGGTAAGGACACAGCCTACCTCCTATGTGCAGACAAGCAAAAGGGGAGGAGAGCACCCTCCTTTGCTTGTGTCTCCAACAGCCTGCACACCAGCAGTATGGAGCTCACCTTGTCCTTCCCCCTGGCAAACCAGCCACTATTTCTGACACACATTCTGCTCACTTAAATTTAGGAAATCCACACAGGAGTAAGTAACACAAAAGGACTGAAATGGGTCTTAATTTAAGGCATCTTCAGCTACCCCCAGCCCCAGTTTATCAAGTTGGGACTTCATCCCCATGTTTGTGACATACATGCTTGAAGCAGAGATCAGCTTTTCCTTCCTGTTCATGCAGCTCTGGGAAAACTGGTTGTACTTTGTTCAGAGAAGAATAAACAGCAACACGGTCAGCTCATTTCTGCCATCATCACTGGTCTTGATCTGTCAACTGCTTTTGCTGCTTATTTGCTGGCAGAGAAACTCAAACCAAAGGTCCTTTGGGAGATACAAAGACAATAGAAGAAAACATTTGCCTGATGTCTGAAGTTACCACAAAGAGCTGGCCAGTACACATAGAAATATTGGATTTAGGATGGAAAATTTATGGGGAAATTGCAGGAATAGAACCTGTGCTTTGAAAGGCTTATCTGTTCCCTAGCATAAGCTCAAACTGTCTGGAATCAGCCTTTTCTGGCACACTCTTCCCCCTGGAGGAGGGTACCAGTCACAGCATCTCCCCTAGTCATTCCCTGTTTTCTATTCCCAATCCCAATTTCCAAACTTCCAAAATTAGACAGCACTTACAGTCTCAGTAGCCCTGATGTGGAGTACAATTTAAACACAAGACACTGACCGTCCAATCCTTCCTGGAGTTCTTCCTTAGGTGCATTTTGGCTCTTCCCTCTTGTGCCAGAAACATCCTAGTTCACTCACAAGCTGCCACTGCTCTGTGCAGCTGCTGCTTGTTATCAAGAGGTCCTGATTATGTGTGAAACAAAACACACTTATAAAAGAAGTGAAAAATTGTGGATTCCCTGGGGTTGGGCATGAGGCTGTGGGACTGCCTTAAACCCCTGGAGATTAATTTCTAGTTCTGCAAACAAGCTCTGAGTGAAAAACATTGCCTGCTGAGCCAGCTACTCCCACCACAATTAATGTATAGGGACTCGATGTATGTGAAGGTTGTGTCTCTGGAGGTATTGTGATGGATCACTGTCACTGCAGGAAACCTAGAAAAAGTGGCATAGTAAGGGGCCTTAAATTGCAAAAATTAGGCTGTTTTCTGTGGATTTACTGTGGATTTAGTAACATGTAATTGTTATTTTATAAATATGCAGATTTACTGATGAGCCATCCAAGCAAAGCGGTTTGCAATGGAAGCAACAGCTGATCAGGAGGACAATGTGTGTGAGTACCAGCAGAGCTCATGCTACAGCAGCATCAAGCATAGGGTTGTGTAATTTGAAAGTCTGGGCACCCATCCCTCACCCTCTGTTGCACTAACCTGAACTTGCTTTGCAGTGGAGCTCATACAGGAAAGATATGAATGGCTGGTTTTGAAGTGGAAAGACAAAAGAACTTATTGATAGCACAAGACAAAAGGCACAAACAGAGAGGGCGTGCAAGAAGTGTTTAGAGACATGTTCAGCAACTGGTATTCAGATGTGAAGAAGAAATTCTGCAGTAAGCACAGGTAAGACAAGCTGTTCTATATAGGGGACAAAAAAAAAAAAAAAGTAGCTGAGGGCTAACAGCACAGACAGTCTCTTTTTTTCCCAGAGGTTTGGAACTAAAGTATAGAAATTTCATATAGGGAAAACCAGGAACATAGAGCTGCCAGTCTCCTCCAGGTCTGAATTGCCACAGAATGGTATTTAGAAACTACATAGATATTAGAAGCCTTCTCAAATACTGGGAAGCAGGAAAGAGATGGTGACAAAGCTAACTTCAAGTGTATCCAGGATGTTGTTCAAATGGACAGGGGGTATACTGAGCTGGAAATTTGGAGTCCAAATATATAGATAACAGGACACCACAGTGTGCAAAAAGCACCTAAAAGAACACTGCAAACAGGCCTAAAAAAGACTTGGTAATGTACTGATCTCAGGGTCCAGAGGTGTCATTACAATTAATGAAGTGTCGCCTCACTTTTCCTGACTTGAGAACACACATGCAAGTTACTCCAGGCTGCATTAACAAGCACATGTGGACCTGAGACTACAGAAATATGTAATACATGCCAAGCCAGCAGGCAAATGCGGGTTCAAGAGTCACAAAGAGTAGGGGAAGACTCTGGGTCACATTAAACTATGAGACCTTCTTGTTGTTAAAAGATGAGCAAAATTGGGAAGCGCAAGAAAACTGTTCACGTTTTGCTGAGCTTTTAGATCTGAGTCTGCTAAATTAATGTTTTAAGTAAAATAACACAATTTTATAATATGTTTCCAACTAGTCATTTAACAGCTTTCCACAGATGGTCTGAAGTATGTATGAAAATATAATACAAGTGGAAAATTCCTTGCCTTTAGAGCATCCTTATGTGCTCTCTCATATGCACACCTCCTGCATGTCCTGCAGCAACAGTTTAAATATTACGATTTTGTGATCACTGGTGGTTTTGTGGTGGTGAAATGAGGCTGGAGAAGTTGAAGCAGGAGAAACAGAGCAAGAAAGAGTAATGTTCTTAGTGGGAAAACAGAGTGTGCAAATGCAAGGGACTTGCAAGGAAAAGTAAAGGAATCAGAGAAGGTGGTGTTAGCAGCACTCCATTTATCTGGGAAAGGATAGAGGTTGGCTGAGATGCAAGGGGGAGAGACACCCATCAGGAGTGGGCACTAGCAGAGCTGTAGGTGTTAGCTGAAGCCCTCCAGGCAGATGAGGTGGTCTCCAGAAGGTCCCCCAGGAGACATTTGTGTCCTTCACATGGGAGGAAGGAGTAGACAGGGTTGCTGGAGACTCCCATGTGGAGAGGACAGGGAACAGATGGTAGCAAGGAAACATGAATAATGTGCCTGGGGTGGGAATAGAAGAGGACACTGGGGTCCTGGTCCAAGGGTCTGTGTGGAAAGAAAGAAGGCATCAGAGAAGAAAAGCAATTCCGTAAGACAGGAAGGAATACTGCTTCAAAGGGAATTTGCAATTAATGGTGTCAGAAGCAGCAACACAGCCAGAGGGATGGGGATAGAGATGGAGGAGTGAGAGGCTGTGAAACTTAATGGTGCAAGCACTGGCATAAAGGTATAGATCAGGGTTGTTAGGCTGGGGGTAGAGTTAGCTGTGGTGCTGGCTGGATTCTCCCATTCATTGGACAAGGAAGAAGAAAGAGGTGTAAGGGTGGGGTTTAGGGACAAGGGGAAATTATTAGGTGCTTGCCTTGGAGAGCTTGATAAAGGATCCTGGAGGAAAGTGAGGATCTGGAGCAGTAGAGGATTGAGTAAGACTAAAGAAGGTGGTAGAAGATACAGTTTCTGGGGTATTTCGATAAACAGGAGCAGAGAATGGGAAATGCTGTTGACTGTATAAGAGCCAGGGAGAGTACAGGAGAGGAACAAGCCTGGCTCAGACCTGGGAGAAGCTGGTAGTACCCTGCACAGGGGTAGAAGAAGGAGAAGATCTGTGTGAAGCAGTAGCCTGAGGTGGTGGGCAGGGGGTCTAAAGTGAAGGAAACTGTAGGAGGACTGGGAGAGGATGGAGCAAGAGGTGCTAGGAGAGAGCACAGAAGATATGAGTAGTAGGGAGATAAAAAGGAAGGAAAGGGTGGGTACAGCAGTACAGCAAAGCTGTGTGTGGCTGAGGAGTGAAAGAGAAAGGGGATGGGAGTCAGACAGCAGAGGTAGTGTGAAGGTGGAAAGGATGGAGAGATGGAATTATTCCAAAGTGGGAGGGAAGGGGAGAGACAAATGAATAGGCAAATTATAACTAATGCAATAATTAACTGCTACAGCAGTAATCAGATTGTCACCCAAAAAAAGGGGATGAGGCAGGGAGTTCGTGAGTGAGGGGGAGGCATGCTGAGGCTGGCAGAGGAGCAGAGGTGGGCTGAGCCCAGTGGGGTGCAGAAGCAGCGTGGCAGGGAGCAGCAGGAGCAGATGCTGGGGCTACAGTTCCTATGGCAACATAGGAAGGCAAATGCAACAAGTGTGCCAACGTGGCAGCGTTAGCAGGGGACAGCTCGGTGCATTTCTGTGTCACACTCAGGGTGGGAGTGGAGCCATGCACCATCCCTGGGCACCAGGGCAGCAGGGCTCTGCCCCTGCAGAAACCAGCACAAATTACTGGCAGGTTTTGAGGCCTGGCGCCCTCACTGCTGCTAAATGGGTGTCTTGTGCTCTCTCCAATCCTAGGCATCCCAAAGCACAGCAGAGCAAGAGCTGTTGAGCATCCCGCCAGCAGTGAGGCGCCTGTGTGCCACATGGCGAGGGGACAGCTCTGCAGAGAGCAATGGGACAGTGAGCATTCCCCCTCCTGTCCCTCATGCCCATGTGCCATGGGTCTGGGGGCTTAAATCTCCCATGTCCTGGCTCAGCATGGCCTGCTGCAGCTGGCACATACCTCCAGGTACCTGCAGTGTATAGATGCCCTCCAACAGAGCTGTCAGTGTGAGGCCAGTCTGCCTACAGCAGGCAGAAAAAGCACGTTTTTCACAGGCTGAGGCCTTATTTTTCACTCATTAATTTTTGGCAGAGTTACCCCTTCCTTTCCTGTAGTATCTCTTGTAATTTATCAGCAGTTTGGGTCTGCAGCTACTCCACACCATTGTGCTCATGTCTTACGCTAAACAGCTGGAGACAGAACACAAAGGCCAATTTTCTTAATGCTCTGACACTTGGACAGAAAGAACATCTCTGCAGGGTGTCCGGCAAGGATGCTGCTCCTTTTGCCTTTACGAGGAGGCATCTGGCAGGAGGAGGCTGCCCCTGACAGGCAATGCTGTCCGTTCTGCTCCCACCCCGGGAGCTCCATCCTGCCCCGCAGCAGCGCTCGGGCTTTCCGCGGGCTCGCAGCTGCATCCAACAGCAGAGGGAGCTCCGGGAGAGGAAAATGAGCAGGCGAAGCCTGGCAGGAGCAGCCCCAGGAAGGAGGGAGGCGGGCGGGGGTTGGACAGAGGTAACTGCAGGCTGCTCTGCTGCACCAGGTAGGGAGCTTTTAACAGCAGAAAGGGATGAGGGGAAGTGGGGCCTGAGAGCGGGAGTAGTTGAAAAGCAGCCACCATGGAAACAAAATGCCTAAAGGAGAACTTTAGGTATGAAAAGACAAGAACGAGACAAGCAAAAGATGTGTCTGGGTGCTCTTTCTAAGATTTAAGACTTAGGCTAACTTCAGGGTATCTTGTGCTAAATAGCTGTGAGGAGGAGGAGGGTATCTTAGTTACTTGGAGAGTGTTCTCTGTGTATTTCAGTGCTAAAAGGTCTGGCTGCATTTTTTTCTGAGGAGAATGCCCTGTGTTGAACACTGTTCTCGCGTCAAATTAATTTCAGAAAGTTTCAGTGACATTTTGGGAAACTCTAGTGCCATGGGTTCGCACCAGGATCAAAAGAAAGTAGTGAATATGCCTTTGTGGCAGTGGAAATGCACCCACTGGAAGTTGATGGCCATTTTCTGCCACACTTGGGATGACAGCAACACCAGCCAGCCACATCACAGCCCCTACAAAGCCAGGTCGTGGCTATGACTCTCTAGCCACAGAGATCTGAGCAAGGTAATAAATATGTTGGTCTTACCATCCCTTGTTCTCCGTGGTCCCGGGTGCAGCACAAGAGCGGGCATGATTCATTCTACAGTCTCTGGGCAACCCAAGGGAAAATCGCCTGCTAATTTCAGTTTCTGATGTCAGAACATATAATTAACCTGACAAAGCGAAACGTTATTTTGGGTTAAGGCGTGATCAGACCTTCCTTCTCCCTCTACCTATTTCCAAATGGTAATAAGTTGAAGGTGTTTGAAGCTGGGGGAGGTATATGTTTTGTGGTGGCTATGCAGTGTTGGCAGTGAATTTGCTGCTCTGTGTGCCCTTTAATATATAAAAATATTACCAGTGCTTTCTCCAATAAATTTGTATTCAAGGTGTAAATGCAGAGAAAATAAATTATTTGGACATTAGAGTAACCTTCTTCCCTGTCATTGCATGTGTGTGCAACATTCCTCCTTTGTATCAGTGTTCGGAACAGGAGATGAAGCAGGTTTTAAAATTAGCATGCTGAAGGCATGGTGGCTGTGCATAGGAATTACAGGAACATTTGCAATCTTTAAGGTGTGTAATGTTAGAGTGGATAGTGTGACGCTAGACTGACAGTGGATATTTAATTGTAGAATTGTTAGTGACTAGAATACTTTGGTTTACTGTCATTGTATTTGAAAAAGTATTGGGAAGAGGATTTCAGAGGTGAATTTATATCATGTTGTTGCTATGTTTTCCCTTGGGTAGAATTGCTAGAATGGAGAATTGATTTTGTTTGATCTGTAATATGTACACATAACTAGCAAAATGTTCTGCATTTAAAGTAAAAAGATTAATATAGCCCATTTCAAGCAAAATCAACTTTTTTTCGTGCTGTGTTGGCAAGTCTGGGTTCCCAGGCTCCCAGGCACAAAAAAAAGAGCGCCCTTTTGCGGTTCTTGAGGTGGAAAAAGAGCTCCAAGTACCTCTGGGTCCTTGATTAAGGAGCTTCATTTTAAAATACGAGTTCCATACTCTCCTTCTGCAGAATGACTGGTGGTTTCTTTGCTCCGTGGTAAAATAGAAAGGCAGAAAGAAAATGCAGCATGTAAGAAATAAATGATATATTATTCCCTTACCCCTTTTTTTCCCCCCTGCTGATTTTTGCCTGATATTCCTCAAATTTTGGTGGTTTTTTGGTGGTTGGGTTTTTTTGGTGGTGGTGGTGTGGTTTTTTTCAGTTTTGGGTTTGTTTTGGGTTTTGTTTTTTGGGAGAGGGAGAGGGCAGTGTTTGTCTGGGGTTTTTTCTGATCTAGTTGAGTGAGTCCTTAATCTTTAGCCATTTGAATGGCTGGAGATCAGTCATTTGCAGGCTCAGAGCATTTTGGTCCCACATATGTTCTTCCTTTTTCCTCCCGCTGCTCAGAAAGCTTTGCCCAGCTGTGCATCTCATTATGCCCTTGTGGCTAGGCTATTTTAAGGAAACTTCTGAAGAAGTAACAAAATCAGCAAGCTCTAACTATTGTACCTGTGTGATTGGGGAAGTAAAGGTTAAGTGCTAGCACAGGTATAGCTCAGCACTCTGAAGATAACTAGCTTGCCATTTCTTTAAAGGCCACCATTGTCCTCGATCCAGGTAGGGCACTTAGGTTTTGTGTCACTCCGTCTGCACATGGAACCACAGCCATTTCACTGACAAAGCCAATCGAGATCCGAAGGGGAAAGAGGAGCTCTCAGGCATGATTTGAAGAAAGAAATAACAGACTGAAATGTCCCAGAGAAAGCAGGGAAATTGTTCCAGAGAGCAGGACTGGAGAAAGTGTGACAGCTGAAAACTTCTTTTGGTCTTATCCTGCTAACTCTGAATATGACAGGTTTTTAATTTTTATTTCCCAGTCAGTCTCCATGCTTAGCATTTCATGCTTGTGGAAATGGTGGTGAGCAGATGAGGCAGAGATCATAGAAGCAGTAAAGTGCAAAATTAAGAAAATAGAAGAGCTAAGTAGGTTAAGTGGACTAGCAAAGACTAACCCCTGCTCCCAGCTCTAAAGATCTGAAGGTACTCAGCATCTCAGCAGTGATTCCTGCCTGGTGTTCTGCTGAGTTGGGCTCTGAGTGTACAGATCCATGTTACCAGCCATTTCATTTGACTGACACAAGGCTCTACCTTGGGCTGGCTAAGTAATGCACAGCCTTATTCTTGTTTCTGCTAAAATAAAGCCCTGCCCAGGAGAGCTGCCAGGTGAAGGGCAGGTTTGCCTGCAGTTCAGTTTATGACCTTCCTGCCATGCCTCCCATTTCATATGATGCTGTGTATTTTGTGACTTTGTAGTCCTTTATTGATAAGTAGAGAATGAAACAGATTGGCCATGTTTGTATATCCACTAGATGATATTTGAGAACTCATGGAAACTAGGTCTTCTGTGTAATCAGAAGCAGCCAGCATGTGTTGTTCCTGCCATTACTTGAAAAACTTTGCTGAGCTGCAGTGTGATAACACACGCTGCTTACAGTGCACACCATCATGACTGCTGCTCTTGTTCCAAAATACAAAGGTACTTGCTAAGAATGAGGCTTCATCCCCCAAATTTTTAGAAATGGAACTGCACACTGGGTGACTGACATATTATCACAAATTAAATAAAAGAACTGGTGAGCACATTGTGGAGTTCTGGATGTAATTAGAAACTGCTGGTTATCTAAAACAGTCATTCCCTCCTTTTTTCAGCACAAAGACAAGGTAAGGAATGACTTTTTTCCAACCAAGAAGTTCAGAAGTTGGGAGAATCCCAGACAGAATAAGCTGGCTTGCAAGGCCTCCAAGAGTCACTGTGCTTTTAATACAGAGGCTGCTGTGCCAGGTGTTTGAAGACAAGAATAATAGCGAAGTATCTTCAGAAAAAGTGGTAATATGTGTCTGGATAGTTGTTTATAATGGAGTTATACAGTGGCAAAGAAAGTTGGTTAGCAGGAATTAAAAAAAAAAAAATAGATGGAATTACAAATGAACCTAGTAGGGACAGAGTTTTGCAATGCTTTTTATATTGGACAAACATGCTTTTTTTCTTCAATATCTTTGGGATTGTCAGTAGAAATGTATCTAAAGGAGGATTGTCTGATAATTTGGTTAGATTTTCTGAAAGCTTTGACAATCTGTCCTGGTGATGGGGCAGACTGAGCTGCAGCAGTCTGGTCCTGCAGGATCACAGCCCTCGGGTGACAGGCTTCCCTCTCCTCTCTGCATGTGCAGAGCCCCTGAGCCCCACACCCCATGGCTGGCTCTCCACAGCCAGCTGTGGGCATATGCAGAGCAGGCCCTTGCCAACATCTGCCTGCAGGAAAATAAACCAGCTGCCAACACATTGCCCAATTTTGCCTGGAAACTCATCCTCACTGCCGCTACGGCAGGAGCGTGGCACAGGGGTGGCACTAATGGGTGTGGGGAGGGCAGTGGCAGGTCAGAGCTGACAAGCCTGACTGCATCCCCAGCCCCATCTTCCTGCCCATGTGTCCTGGGTGAACACCACAGGCTGGGCTGTTCAGCACTTAGAAACACTCTTTCTTGAACACCAGTGGCTAGTAGCCAAGAGAAGTGACTCATATACATCCTTCTCTGTATTTAAACTGGCGTATTCCCCTTCATGCTTTGCCCATTTCATGAAGCCAAATGGCCCTGTTTCTGGACAAGGGAAAGGCAGTTCCCTGCCTGTCTCTCTCTTCTATGTAGCCATCTGCTCTTCTTCCCAAGTAACTACCTCATCTACTTCTTAACATTAGAATCATAGAATAGTTTGGGTTGGAAGGCACCTCTAAAGGTTATCTTGTCCAATCCACAATATCAAAATTCCCCTTCATCTTAAATTTGCTTGTGAGAAAAATTTGTCATCCCACTCAGGGGACTGAAATATTTCCCAGTATGGAATTTTCTCACTGTTTTCTGATGAACCACTGGCACACTCTATTTTTGATACCATCTCTTTCTTATATTCACCTTCTGCTGGTGTTCCTTTTGCACCTGGCTCCCTTGGACTGAACGTGGACACCTGCTGGACAATGTCACGCAGGCACATATGAGATGCACAGTATGGCTGTTTGAGTGAAGGAGGGAAAGTACTGGAAATCATCTCAGAATAAATGGTCATCTTTCAACCTGGCCAAAACCGTAACTCTATTGGAGGGCTGATATTTTCTAACAGTTTTTAATGATATGAGAATAAGGATAACAATAAGGTTGAAAAATATGACATATTTGGCTAGGCAAGGTTATGGAATTTGAAAAATTAAAACTAAAATGCAGTTGTAAAACCGAACAGGACTGGTTTATCCTGTGAGGCATGTGGCTGCATTGCTATTGCTTGTTAATGTAATCAGTAATTCAGTTCTCTGAGCCACAAATCAAAATAACAATATTAGTTTATTTAATTATAAAGGGCCAATGTCAAAACTCTGCAAGTGGAAAAAAGCCATTTTCTCCCCACAGCCTCTGTTTTCTGGCATCTCTTTTATCACATGGAGTAACTTGGAATTGACTGACTTGTGCTTCTGCCTATAGACTATAGCAGGATAACAGAACAACTGGGATTTATATTTGCCCCAAACTGAGCTCTTTTAGATTTATAATTCCCCTTCTCTCTTTTCTGCCCTGCCTCAGCATGTCCTAGGTGGTCAGAGCCAGAAACAGCAATCTAGAAAGAGCTGCCCAAAACACTCAGACTTGAGTCTGGGGAAAACGAAACCTGAAACAGTGGGAGAGGTCTCTACTAGAGAAGCTTGAAAGAGAGGGTGTAGAGGGGTTTAAATTAAAACCCATTTGCATTACCTTTAAATACATATCAAAACAAGTGAAGAAAAAGAGCAAAACAAAAACCAAACAAGCAACCCAGCATATGCTCTGTGGGAGGTACGTCCTTCACACTTGTGTTTGCCCTGTCAGAAAGGGAATCTTAATTGGATCTGGATCTGCCCAGTTCCAGGTGTCTTCTCTCTCAGGTCCCCAGAGCCATTTGTTTGTTTTGCTGGTGTGCCTCAACTTGGCAAAGTATCTTGATTGCTAAGTGAATGTGGATTCAGCCAGCTCTGACCAGCTCTGGCATCTGAAAAAATCCTTTTTTCTTCCGCCTGAATTTCTCTGCCAGCTGCCTTCGAGTCAGGATTTCCCAGCCAGCAGCTCTTGTTATTATCTGTTTTCACTTGCCTTGATGTTTACCAGATTGGACTGCTTTTATCTCTATTAACCCTCCCTCACCGTGGAGCCCCAGTACTGCACACCCTATGTGCCTTGGCCACTGGGTCAGACCAGAAATAAGTAAATAGATAATAAAATCACCTTACTGAGGAAACAGGTCTAAAATGCTGGCCAAAAATAACACAATTGATGATGATCTCAGGGAAGAAAATAACTAAAAGGCCAAATGAAGGTATTAAAAATCCAAGCTTAAAATAATTGACAGCTCATTAGACTAAATCGGAGCTCTGCTAAAATTCCCCGCCAAATGAAAACTGTGGTATGAAAATAGTGCCGAACAGCTGAGAGCAGAACAAGCTGGCCTGATTTTTTCTGGTTTCAGAAGTGAAATGTTGCTAAGAAGTGCTTTCATTTGTAACCTTAGATACATCATCATTCAGTCATTTAGACCAGAAAGTCTGATTAAAAATGCATCTAAAAATATAAAGGGGAAATTCTCAATCTTTAAAGGGTCATAAAGCTATTCTGAACAAGCACCAAAAAAATCACTTCCCATCTCTTCCAGCTTTTGAAAACATGGGGAGGATATAAAATATGGGAAAGATGAGCTCGTAGATCTTTTTTTTTTTTTAATTCCATTCTTGATCAAGACCAATATACTTTCAAAGGTAATAGATTACATCCAGTTCTAGTTAAAAAACCCCACAGGTCTAGTAATTTGTCGGCTCAGTGTTCAAGAAATACTTAAGGGTATCGGTGACTTTTCAGTTAAAGGAGGGGGGAAAAAAATCTAATGGATTTCGGGGCGAGGATCAGAGTTAGTTCGGCTTCTTCTTTAGTTGCTGTGTTCAGCCTCTAGAGCCGCCGTGGAGGAATCCGTCCCTGCGATCCCAGCGGTGCCGCCCCCCGCCCAACCTAAAGCTGCTTTCGACTTTTTGGTTCCCTCAAGGGCTCAGGACAGACAAATAAAATAACTTTCCTCCTTCCCCTATATGGTATTTTAATAATTAAGTCACGCAATTTGAACTTGTCGCTGTTTTATTTGGCTCACGCACTACGTTCCCGCTACCTGCGCCCCGACAACTCCCCGCGGGCTTTGCCGCCCGGCGCTGCGCTCCCGCCGCGCCCCTCGGCCCGGTCCCAGCGCGCCCGCGCAGCCCCGGCGGCTCCCGGCCCCGGCCCGCGGGCACCTGAGCGCGGCGGCTGCGCGGGGGGCGAGCGGGCGGGGCCGGCCCGGCCCGGCCCTCACATGCGCGGCGCCGCGGGAGCCATTGGCCGCCGCCCCGCCGGCCCCGCCGCCGCCGGCAGCCGGTGCTGTCCGCACGCCGAGCCATGCGGGTGCGCGCTGCAGGGCGCTGCTAGGAGCCCGGCCCGCCCCGCCTCTGCCCGCCCGCATGGCAGCGCCGCGGGACTGACCGCCGCCGAGCAGCTCTGCGCCCCCGCCGGACGCACGGCTCCGCTCCGCTCGGCTCGGCTCGGCTCGGCCGGGCGGCTCTCGGGGTCCGCAGCCCGCAGAGCCGTCCCTGAGGTGAGACGACGGGGGGGCCGGCGGGAGGCGGTCGGGCAGGCGGCGGAGGAGCCGCGGGGAGGGGGCGGTAGCTTCACCGGCGCCCCTGCCTCTCCCTCCCCGCGCTCTCCGTCGCGCTTCTCTTTATCTCTCTCTGCGTGCAGACCGGCCTGGGCCGGTTCGCTGGCGCTGCCGCCAGCGCCGGTGCGCCTCGGGGACACAGCTGCCGGCGGGACCCGGGGGCGTCTGCGCTCGTCGCGGTGCTGTGCCGCGGGATGCGCATCCACGCAGGACGCGCCTGCACGGCCGGGGGGCCAGCGGCGAGAGCGGGGCCGGCCCGGCGGCGGGTCCGGGAGTGCGGCGTGCTGCTGGGGAATGCGGCTGGAACTGCGAGCCCCTTTCGAGGCCAGTGGGGCTGGATCCGGCCCCTGTGGGGGCTGCCAGCTGTGCGGCTTTTGTGTGGGGTCAGCTGTGCTTCGTGTTGCAGCACACGCAGATTAAAGGGGCCCCAGCCAGTCAATAAAGCACATCTTCAGGGCAGAACCAGCCCTTGTCAGATAACCATCTCTGTTTTTTCGAGGCGCGTCTCCTCCCTTCCCCCTGCTCCCCAGTACGTGGCAATACCGACTCCTGCTCCTTTAGGATCCCTGAGCTTGGCACAGCAGCTCTTGTCTTGTAACCTCCATTTCCCCCCGTCACAAGTGCTGCTACTGCTCTTAAACAAACACGAATTCAGACGCAGAAGGCTTGTGACTTGCTCAGCATCCTTTAGGGGAGCCGGTCTGCGGTCACTGGGGGGGATTCAGGCTCTGCGTTTACAGCACGCTTGCAGCCCGTGGTACTTTCTCCTCTGGACGCTCCCAGTGTGTAAAAGCCATGAGGTAGGTTACTCAGACTTGAAAATGGAGGACGGTAGTGGTGGTGGTGTTGTTTGGTGGATAAGTCTTAGCAGTGCTTCCTGTAATGGTGGTGCTGAAAGTGATGTTTTACTTGACTCAGCTGCTGGTGCAGAGAGCGCTTTGGGGTACCTGCTACTCATAAGCACTGCCAATTACAGCTTTAAAAAAACCCGAAACATTATAGGAAAGTATTTTGGGTTTTTTCAGCACTATGTCTGTCACCGTGAAAGGAAAGGACAATATTTTCTGCCTCTAAAACTGAAGCGGGGGAATGGCTATGCCCCTTGTTTGGAAGAGAGGGCTTTAGGATGTGAGAAATTTGCATGAACAGGGCTGAGATTTTAAACCCATAGCTCTGAGCGATCAAAAAAGCACTCATGCCAGATGGGGTAGCTAAGCCCCTTTCTCTGTGTTGTTTTTATTTCTTTTATTTCCATCTTGTTTGTTGGTTTTGGTGGTGGTGTTTTGTTTTGTTTTGTTTTTTCCCCTCACCTCTTCCTGGAGGCAAAGGAAACCCCCTTTCTTCAAACTTAGGGTAAGGTTAGTGTTGTGTTATTTGCTCCTGGTTGCCATCTTAAATTAATTTACCAAGCTTTACTTGGGGCCAGGATCCTATTCATTCTTTGTGCCTTACAAATGCCCTATAAACCTTCTGTTGTTAGTTGAAACTGATTTATGAGGTCCTGACCTAGGAATATGCTTCTGTGGCTATATCTTCTTTACACAGTTTTTTTCCTGTGTCTCTAGGCAGGCATTGCCTTTATAGTAAACTCATTTGGTGCTTTGCTTATATCTCACTTAGTGTCAAAAACACTTGTCTGTTTACTGTGTCTGTTTTCTTGCACATAATAGCAGGGAATGTTAAATAGATGCTGTTATTTGTAGTTGTGATTACTTGAACACAAAATATTGAAAGTTTACAACGGCTGTGTGAGGTTATGTGGGGAAGAGAGCAGCCTTAAGCTGTCATTTGTTTTGTAAGATCCAGGTATGAGCAATAGATATCTCTACCAGTCCTGACATCCCTGAGGGGATGGTAATCTGTCCGGTGTGTTGAGATTTGGAAAAGCATTTAAAAGCAGCATTACCAGTAATGGAGAAGGTCTGTGTGCTGCAGTCAGTGGAAGGTAATTATTAATAGGAACCAACCCCTGTAATAACAATGCAGAGAGAGTGAAAGCACTTGGGTGCTTGCCCTGGAAAGATTAACTAGTGAACACTGTACTGGTACATAGCTGTATACCTGAAATATAGTTCTTGTATTCCAGTTCTTTCTTAGCCCGTTGTGCCTGTTGCCTCCTTCTCTTGTGTAGCAGTACATAAGTGGTGGTACAGAGATACCACAGCTCTGCCTCCTCTTTATGGACAGTTTTCTTGACTGTATGCCTGGACAGGGAGGAAAAAAGCTAATGGTGTTTGTGCTGGGATTGCAATAGGTCTTGCCAGTGACAGGAGGATAAGAGAATAAAAGCTAGTGGAGAAAAGGATATGTCCATCCCTGTGGTCAAAGGCACTTGCAGCTATGTGTGTTGTGGCTTGGCGCAGTTTTATAAGGAGGGACTGTACTGAAGTTTCCTGCATTGGGGTTGATTCTTTTAAATTCTCTAGGTCTTCCCATTCCTTCTGTGTACTGAGGTCCCATTCAAAGTCTGTTAAAGCCAGTGGGAGTAAGTGGATTTTGCATCAGGCCGTGTGCTGCCAGCTGAGTTTGTTAGCTGCTGTGTTCTCTGATGGCCCCAGCGGGCTGTCTCAGGTCCTGCTTCTGCAGCGTGCTTGAGGGATGGCTTGGGATGCCGTGCAGGCAGAGTGCTGACTCAGCGCCTCCGCCCAGGGTCTCCCTTTGCGTTCTCCCGCACACCTGAGAACCAGAGGGGAGTTTTGATGCAGGTACATGGACACTGTGATCGCTGAGTTAGTGGCCTGAGGCTTAAAGAACCTGGTCTGTGTGGGGCTGCTGACGGCTGTTGTGCTGAGAAGTAGCTTGAGTCACAAATGGGGGAACATGAGGGAACTCAGTAAACAAGTTTCTCAACTGGGTGCCAAAAAAAAAAAAAAAGGGAGTTCCAGAGTTAGTATTTCACAAAATAATGAACTCAGAATGTCTTCATTTCCTTTCAAAACCAAAGTTTATCTTCCAATTAATTCATGAAGTTGCTGTAGATCCCTAAATATCATAAAATGCAATTAGCAATATTTGTTACGCTCAAATATTACATATAATAGCGCAGTTACATTAAGTGGAAAGAACAAAACCTGTTATTTCAGTTTCTGCTATTTAAATTTTTCCATTTCTTGCTAGTATTGAAATAGGGCTGCACAGTTCTCCTTTTGTGGTGGTTTTTTTCCTTCCTGTTTTATTTATTTATTTATTTATTTTCTCTTGGTGGTGGGATGATTATATCCTAACCAACATAAAAAGAAAAAGCTACTGTTCTGCTAAAAAGAGTGGAAATATTTTTCCCCAGAAACCTTACATTTAGATAAAGACTTGTCTGTGCTTTTGTATTTTAAACATGTTTTTTTTAACAAACAGTGAAAGGTCTGTGGACTTCACCATGCAAAGGCTTGTGTCCGTGACTGATTTTCCATGTATGTATGGTTTCATGAGTCCACATGCATACATGAGGCTCTCTAGGGTCATGGTAGTGCTGCTTCATCTTGGAAATGTTTATTCTTGGCTGTGATGATGAGGTGCTGTGGGTCTACACAGGGCTGAAATATGAAGAGAGATGTTTGTGAAATGCAGTTTTTTAGCAGCTACTATCATTACAGTTTGTGAAAGCAGTTGTAATCAGTGTTTCAAGGCTATCCTGTGCCTTGAAAGCCTGATCTCACCTTGAGAGCACTTTGAGCTACATTTTTTAAAAGTTTGACTTGCTTGCATTGGCAATGGGTTTGGCTCAAGATCTTTTGGTCTGAGCAAATTGAGTGCAATTTTCTTTTAACCATATAACAAAGAATAGGTAGCGATTGCTTGCCAAACAATTTCTCCCCTCAGAGATTACAAACAAATTTAGGAAAGACCAAAGCCAGGATTTCTAGTGTTTAACTTCTTGAGAATCATCTTGGGTTTGGCATGTTAAAAAGAAAAGTGCGTCACAAGTCAAGTTGGCACCTAATACTGTCAGTAGTACTAATTTCCACATCATTAATTTTAACTGACAGTGCTTCAATCTTTCTCTCACCACAAATTTATTTAATTAAAAGAATTGAAGCTCTTTTATTTCTATATTCTCTTCAGCCATAGCAAGAACAGGTTCTTGTCCCCCTTCAGGAAATGGAGAGGAAGAAAAGTGAAAAGACATTCATGTAGCAGCTGCCAGAATGTTCAGGGAGATATCCTTGGAAGGAGAAAACTTGTTTTCTTGAAATCAAGCCAGCAAAATGCCACTTTTGTCCAACACTTCAAGGCAGGCAGTAGTATGGGAAGAAAATATGGCTGCACCAAGGACTTGTGTGTTATAACTGTTTTAAAAGAAAAACCTTAGTTTTTCTTCTTCTTCCTCTTCAAGTATAAATCAGGATACAAAACCACATTGTTCATGTAGCCTCAAAACTAATTTTCCTTCTTTCCACTTGAGCTCTTTCCTCAGAAGTGATTTGTTCCGAGACTGAAGTAATTGCGACATTCAAGACTTGAGAAGCAATCATGGTGTAAAATACAGCCACCCTTAGGGGAGGAGGAAGCATAGTTGTTGCTCAGATATTTTTGCTTTTCCGAGGCCCTATTTTGTTGAAGGTAACTCTGATTAAGAAGCAGAAAGAAATATACAGGCTGAAAGCATGTGACATCCAGCAGTGGGTGAGGATAGCATTTGTGTTTATTCATCATGGTCTTGCATTTTGTATTGTGTGATCAGTAGAAGGAGGAATAGTCTGGTTCTTGTGATCTGCCTTGCTCCTTGTTAGTGTTTAAAATAAAAAAAGAACCCTCTGTATATGGTCTTTTTGTCAAAGTTAGGCATCTCTCCTTTGAAGACCAGAAAATTGCAGTGGAAGATTTCTCAGACCTAAGGGGTGGGCACTACAGATAGTTAAATGCTGTTGTTACCTTTTCCTATCAAATATCTCTTCAAACTCCTTGCCGTGCTTATAAATTTGAAAAAAAAAAAAGGCACAATTCTCAAACTGGAGTTTCAAAATCTCTCTATTCATTTGCTCAGGATTTTTCCATCTGAATCATATCTCCTGATGATTTCCCCTGCATGGTTAGCCCATGGATGAGGCAGACCAAAGTGTTTTAGATGTCTTGCCTGTGACACTCATATGGAGCAGGTAAATATGATGAGACCATCTGCTGGAGACCTGTGATGCTCAAGATGAACCCCCTCCCTGCATTCTTTATGTAAAGATACACAGAGAAAGTTAAAAAAACCCAACATGAAGGCCCTTCATACTCCTGATGAAGCAGTGAGTCAGGCTCCTACCTGTCCTCATGCAATCTCATGGCTTCAAAGTCACAGCCAAGATAAAGGTTTGTCTTTTTTTCCTCTCTTGAACTTCATTCTTTACAAAGCAGCATTGAGATAAGTTTCTTTATAAAAGGTATTCCTGATTGCCCTTGGGTCCTACAGAAGCCAGGATTGCCACACCTCTATTGTTTTCAAGTCTGGCCAGTGGCACAGATACCAACATGCCTGTTAAAAATGAGGATTTTTTGTGTGGAAAAAATTTTGAAGCACTTTACTTTCACTGCAGTGATTGTCCAACCTGGGACTACTGCTCTAAGGAGAGAAGGAGTGCATGGACTGTGTATATGAATATGATGTCTGAATATCAACCTGTTGTTCATCAATTGCAGGATAGGAAGGAAAGGAAGCTTACACACTTTCAGCTGGTATGAGAACTTGTATAAAAAAATGCAGTTACGCCAGTGCAGACTTGCTGAATCTCCATGTGCTAGGAATGGATATATTTTGATGTGTGCATGTAGAAAGTTGATTTTTTTCATGTTGTGCCGATAAAAGGTATGGTTTGTTGTCTGTCTCAAATACACTGATTAAATAACCACGCTTATACAACACTGATTTGTTAATCATTGAAAATGACCTTTCGGTTCAAGAGCTTCCTGTGTGAAAATTAATATTTTATACAGAAGTGTTATGTAATAGACATTTTGTTGCCTTTGCAGTCCTGGATGGAGGAACACAGTGTTAAGCTGATGTCGTTTGGATTGTTGGGTATAAATTTGTCCACTAAACCAATGCAAATATCAGTGAGTAATGGCAAAAAAAGAGTCAGTTTTGCATATTTGTAAACGGTGGTTTGTGTACAGATCATGGAAAGGCAGGATAGGAATTACTTTGTTCTGGCAGTCTATGCATTAAAACTTGAGAGAGCAGTGTTAGAGGTAGTGCACTGGCTTGCTTTGTTTCCAGGCACCACTGTGGTTCCACACACTTTCCACATGCATTAGCAATTGCCTTCATCAAAGATGCACAGAGGAACCAGCCTTTGGTTAATCTGACTGGTGTTTAGAAATACAAACTGAGAAGTCCACATACAGGGTTCCTCTCAATGGCTGCCATCCAGAAGCTTTTATGTGCTTACTTTCTGACTAATTAAATTGAGAAACAAAGCCTAACCTACCTAGCTTAGCAGAGGAACTGACAAAAGGGAAATGAAACTTTTCATGCACTTGAGTTTTTTAAAGTAATGTTTGCTGGTTTATAACCCATACTGAATTTCTTCATGGTTTTCTCTTGTTGTCATTGTTAGCAGAGAGAAAGGGAAAACTGGTTTGATAGATTTGCTCCTCTCCTTTTCTGTCCTTCTGACAACAGATCTGTTGGCTCTGGAAACAAGGAAGTGAAGGAATGCAGATACATAAATGCTTGTTGGTGCTGCAGAAATTGAGTTTAACCAGTGCTGGTGTCGCAATGAAAAGTGGGTAGGAAAGTGTCTAACAGAAGAATAATAGAAGAAAAGTGTTCTTGACAAAAGGAGTGGACTGAAACAAAATCAGAGTAATAATCATAATCAGTGCTAATAATCAGGAAAATGAAAAATGCACAGGTTTGGACAAAATTCTGTTTCCAGTGTTTAAAACTTGTATTTATGCTATGTTTATTTTTAATGAAAGTTGATTTAGGATGTACCTAGATTGAAAAGTGAATTTAAGAGTGTCTTTATTAGCCCTGATCAGTTTAGCCCTAACAAATTTTAAAGAAAGAAACCACTGAGGCCAGAGTTACAGGAGGGCAAAGATAGTAAAGCCTGAAAATAAAATAGCAACAGTGAGGCAAAGAAAAGGAGATAACAAAACTGGAGAGAAGTGTGAGTAAATATAACGTAAAATCATAAAGCATGAGGTTATATATACTGTTCTGCAAGTGGAAAGTGTATGAATTCTGATTTTTTGGGGCTGCCTCATTCCAGAAACAAGACTTTCAAGCTCACAGTGGAATGGCCAAGTTTTTCCTGTTTGGAGTCAGCTTGAAAGCAAAGTATTTGAAAAAATTCATTGCAGCAAATGTAATGGGTACCTGAAGCTTACAGGTTGAATTGGTACAAGCCTGGTTTTGGTTTTGACTAATGGTTTTGCATGTGCCTCATTTGTATTTTAAGGTTGTAGTCTGTCCGTGTGCCTGGAAACAACCAGAGTGCAGCTGGTCAGTACGAGGAGCAGAGTGCCCCTTCTGTGCTGTTTCTTTTTTGCATGAAGAGGATGATGGCCCTCCACACTCTGATAGCTGCTGCTTTCTGTCACCTCATCCATGTTAAGACTTCTTCAGTGTCTCATTATTAAGCTGTTTGCTTTCTGAACTTGTAAAATCTTAGATCTGGCTTGCTTCTCTGCTAAAGAGTGTAATACCAGAGCTACCAGCAGCAGCCCCCTCTCTTACTGCCTGTGGGTCAAACTGCTGTAGGCAGTGAGAAGTTCTGCCTACTTGACCAGCAATGTTTGATTTGTTAATGTCTTGGTTATATTCCTGCTGTCTGCAGCAGAAGAGAGGAAGTGGAGAGAAGTTTGCACACAGCCTCTGGCTCATGGATGGGGGAGGAGGAGGTGGCCACCAAGAGAAGGGAGGAGTTGCAGGGAGCTCCCAAATTAGGGGGAGGGGTGTTTGGTGTCATGTGAAAATCTGCAGCAAGGCCCTGGAATGGACAATGAACTCCACAGGGAGCAGTAGTGGGATCCTGTAGGCTCCCATGTAGCAGGAGCAATGCCTAAGGTGCTTTCCAAGGGGAGTGTGGTTTCAAGACCAGCTGGAGCAAATTTGAGCTTCCACTGCTGTTGAAAGGGGAAGTCCTGCCTTCCAGCCCACCCTCTGCTTTGGGCAAGATGCCTCTCCCAGGCACACACCATGAAGAGAGCAGGAATGTTAAGTAGCAGGGTAGCCACAAACCAGCTTCAGCTGATTGCAAAACTTCACTCAGAGATAGCAGCAAAATCTGGTATTTATCCGGTTAGATTACATGCTACTTTTGACAGTATTTCTACAGTAGGTATCTGTGCTGGGGTTTTTCTTCTCTCTTGATGGCATGACACTTTTCCTGGGTGGTGGTTTGTTGTTTTTCTTATGCAGCAGCAAGGGAGGAAGATGGCATTTTCACTGAAGAGATTGTCAAATGTCTGCTGTTGTCTGGGTACTTGGAGATATATGTAGAACTGAGAATTATTCAGTTGTGCTGAAATTAAACCACCGATGATGGGAACTTCTTCAGTTATTTAATTAGCTGAGGTTGTTGTTTTTTTTTTTTCCCCAAAATCTCTACTTCTTCCCATTTCTTTCGCAAAATACTTTGCCTTCCCTCCTTTTCCTTTCTTTACAGAGTTCATAATGATTTGTTCTGAGTGCATTGTTGGGTTTTCTTTCACTCTGGTAACAATGATTATTTCCCTGTTAAAAGCATCAGAAGTATTGTTCTCCTTAATGGAAAAGATGTTTGATCAAGTGACTGTACAAATGGAGGCAGCCACATGTAGGCTACTGTATATAGGACGTGGCATTTGGAGGTTGCACGTGTTATGCCTGAAGTGCCAAGTGCCTGGCTGTGATACAGATTAAATTGGCACTGGTTGATGCCAACACCCCAATGTAAATTTGGTGTCTTTCCTTATGCTGTAGGGCCCTGAAAGAAGAGTACTGAAGTGAATGAGTGCCAGAGGTGACGAGGTTAAAAAAGAGGCGGTGCATGTGCTCCTTATTTAATCTCCTTCATAGCCACAGTCCCACATACTGACTATATCAGTGGATGTGTATTCTTGTATTAAGGCAGATGTTTCTGTAAGAAAGATGCTGCTTTGTTTTAATAAATTGAAGTTGTCACTTCAAAAGTGGGAGAGGGAGGTGAAGGAAGTAGCATAAAGTGAGAGTTTGTCAAATGGGATTTGGAACAAAATCCATGAGAGTTTTTGTGGTAAGAACTGCAGGGAAGAATTCTTCACTGGTCTTGCCACTGCCCAAACATCTACTTAGGCACTGCTGTGATTTATGTAAGAATTTCTGCTTTTTCTGCTTTTAGATTGGTTTTTGGTTTGATTTTTGTTTTCTTTTGTTTGTTTTATATGAAAATTTGTAAGTGTTTTGTTACTTGTTTCCCTTTACATCTCCTCCAGGTGTGATCCAGTCCATGTGCTCAGCCTGTTCTGGGAAGGGGAGGGTGGTGGTGATGGACCTCAGCAGTCTTTCAGACTCTGATTCAGCACTTGAAGACAAGCTCTCCTGTTCTTCATGCCTTACCAAGTGTGGTGGTGGTGCTGTTCAGCCTCTCCTGGCCCCTTTCCTTAAATGCCGATACATTCTCAAAAAACACAGTGCTCCTATTTTGAAGGTGGGAACTGCCTTTGCCTGCTGTTTTCAGATCTGGTTTGTTGCCTTTGGGGTGGCTGCTGAGGAGGGATTGGAGGACATAGTGAGCTCTGTTTAGGCCCTTCTTACATGGCTCTCTGACCTTGTGAAAAAAAAGGTTACAAAAGCAGCCAAGGTGAATGGCCCCGTGGCTATGAGAGCATTTTCTGTTAGACCTCAAGTGTGATCCAAAGGTCTGTTCTGAAGCCTACTTGCAATAGACCTTTGGAAAGTATCTAGTCACAGGTTTTTTCCTGCGTGTATTTAAAAAACAAGAGTCTCTGAAAAATTCAGTTCTGCCTAAAGAGCTTTACTTCTGAGACCACTTGACCACCCTCAGCCCTCTGAAAAAGAAAAGTCTATGAGGCATATTTTGAGGCATATGAGGATTTGACAGTTTTCCTCATCTCCTTGTCCTGGGTCTCTGCCGCTAAGAAGAAACCTGGAACAGCAGGTTCCTGCTGACCTTTAAAATGATCTCAGTGGAAAGCCTGACACAGGGCTTGTTCCTGTGTGCTTCTGAGTGCCAGTGGGTGCCAACCCTGCAAAAACCTGGGAAAAAAAATTAGGGGGAGACCTGGGTGGGGGCTTGGATTGTGGGTTTTTTTTCTGCAGTGGTTTGGGTGCAGCTGAAGTGGGTGATCTGCGCTGCTCTTGGTGCTGGGTGCAGACGCTTGTGGCAGAGCATCTCTGCTGTGCCACTGCTGGGGTGGAGGCAATGGGCTGGGGGCTGAAGCAGGGGATGCAGCTGATTGTCCCTTGATGTGAAGCATCCTCTGCTCTCGAGGGCTGCTGCTGTACCTGTACCACGTACCTGGGGCTTGCTGCCCTTGCAGTGAGCGCCTGCTGCTCTGGTGTTGGCATCCTGGCACAGTGTGCTGTGGTTGGCAGTGCTAGGAACGCCTTGGACACACAGCAGTGCTGCTTGGGGTGCAGCCAGGGCAGGAGAGGCAGAGAAGGGCAGGAAGGCAGTGGCAGCCAGCCGACTGCACACCCAGAGTCCTGTAGAATCCTGCCTGTTGCTAAGGGACTCATTTTGGATATGGAACAGCATTGGTTTACATAGCAGCTTTCCCTGTGTTTGTTGATTGGAGGCAATTACTGCAAAATACTTGATTTATAACAAGGCATACTTAATAAGCAACAAACTAAGATAAATATTCATGAATTACCTGCTGGAGTCTGGCTGTTCTTTTTGCTGAGTTGTTGCTTTCCATCTGTGTGCTCTGCACAGCCCTGGAGCCTCTGGGTCTCTGGAGGTGAAGGGAGCCGTGCTGGGTCTTGGCTGGTGGAAGTTTGGGGCTGAAGAAGGTGGGGGATAATCCCACTTCTCTATTTTGTTCATTCCAGAGGATAGAGGTGTTTTCCTGAGGTTTTTCTGAGTAGCTCAGTTGACTCAAGGTGTTCTGCTTGCCTGGCGTGTGTCTGTAATGCAGCAGTTGAAGTGTCATCAAAGTGTCTGTGTGGAGCACATGCAGTGTGCAGCTACCATGTCACTAGGGTCTGGTCTGGTTTTTGTAGTGGTGTAGGGAGGTGATGATGTAGAAATAGCAGTGCTCTTGGTTAAGTTAGGATGAGCCAATATGTTCAAGTAAATATATGGGAAATGACAAATTGCTCAGCTGGGATCTATGCTCTTCAAGAATAGGACAAGTCGTTTAGAGTAGTTCCAAAGTCGTTAAAACAAGGATGTGCTTGCTCAGTCTTCCCCAGAGATGAAGCACTGTCAGCAAAAGGATGAGTAACCTTTGTCTTCTGTGTTGTAGAGTGGCATTCCTCCGACTCTCGCTACCATGACCACTTCATCTGGCCCGTTTGATTCACAGCAGTTTGTTTTTATATAGGAGGAGTCTGTGGCGCTTGTCAAAATGAGAAAGTGATCATCAGAATCTGGCTTGGTATTCCTGCCGCTGGAGCCTTCAGGAGCCAGCGCTCAGCCCAGCTGAAGCCAGAGGAGGAGGGCGGAGAAGCACAGCCTGATCAGGTACTGAGCCAGTCGTGGGAAAAGCTGTCTGATGCAGAGTTAAGTTATGGATGACCATTAGTTCTAAAAAGTTATGTTCTTCAGAAGGTCTTGTTAACATGTGTGATGCAGTGGAGGTCCAGTAAGGACAGCCACATCTGTGGGCCTGGCCTGGGTGCATGTTACATGTCTGAGTTCTTTAACAGGTCTGAGGTGAACAAAACAAATGCAACATGTTTTCTGGGGTATTTGATTTGCACATCCAATGTGCAGTACTGCTCAGTATGTGTTTGCAAATACCATTTTCAGGCTTCACGCAAGTTGCAAAGAATGGGCTAGGGATACTCCTAACAAATATTTGAATGTTGAAGAGCAGTTTGATGTCTTGAGGGAAGGTTTTTCCTCAGCTTTATTCTTTGTTCTAGTAGGGAGACTTACGTGCTAGCTTTCGATGAGCACAATGTTATGTGGGAGCCATAGAGCACACAGAGGTAGCAGACTGATGGGTTTTAAGACAAAACCAACTGTCAGCTTGCTAGCTGTGTTTTTCTTTGCCAAGATGTCCATAACCATTCCTGGAAACTGGTATTTATTCTTGCATTCACATCTTTCAGATTGTCATACTTGAGAAGATTTAGTTAGGTTCATCTTGTATGAAGACAGAAGTTCAAGGTTTTGTTTTATTTTATTCACTTTGGGGGTTTTGTCTTATATAACTGTACCTTCCAGTTTATGTGGAACTCCTGCTCTGAGGACCATGTTTTGAAAAGACTTTGCATATTTTAATGCAAAGTACCTTTAGAGA